>CM051461.1:117872974-119097048 GCA_028095005.1 Rhynchospora pubera
TTCCAAACTATGGATTCCAACTTTTTTGCTTCATTCGCCTTCCTAACATACTGCATTTATGTTAGACACTAATCCTTTCCAAAATCTGCGCTGTAATGTGCACTGGATTCCAACTTTTTTGCTTCATTCAGCTTCCTAACAGCCTGCATATATGTTAGAAGCCAACAATTAACTACATATCATTATTTTTACCTTCAATCCTTAATATCTTTGCTCATTTCTTAAAAAAAAAAATTAAAAAAACAAGGGGGGTTTCTATATTTTATTGAATTCAATAAATTTTTGACGTCTTCACCATAACTTCTGTTTCAACACAATTTTAATTAGAAACTTCTGTTTATCTATTATGAGGAGGGTGAGAAAAGAAAGAATGCTACAAACGCTTGCACCATGACAAGACCGACGACAATGCGCAGAAGTACAAATTGGCCAAGAAGAATGCAAAGAAAGCTGTGAGCGAAGCAAGAGGTCGGGCTTATGAGGATCTATACCAGAAGCTGAGTACGAAGGAGGGTGAGAAGGACGTGTATAAGATAGCCAAGCTTCGAGATAGGAAGACAAGAGACTTAAACCAAGTGAAGTGCATCAAGGACGAGACTGATAGGCTTTTAGTGAGGGACGACGAGATCAAGAATAGGTGGAGGGATTACTTCAACAAGTTATTCAATGGAGAGGATGACGACTTAGGAATTGTGTTGAACGACTCCTTTGATGACTCCAATAGACGTTTTGTTAGGAGAATTCAAGAGTCCGAGGTGAAAGAAGCCTTAAAACGAATGAAAGTAGGTAAGGCTCTAGGACCTGATAACATACCAATCGAAGTATGGAGGTGCCTCGGAGATGTGGCTGTAGTTTGGTTAACCAAACTATTCAATAGCATTTTCCGATCAAATAGGATGCCAGATGCGTGGAGGAGAAGCACTCTAGTACCAATCTTCAAGAATAAAGGGGATGCTCAAAGCTGTACAAACTATAGAGGAATTAAGCTTATGAGCCATACAATGAAGCTTTGGGAGAGAGTGATAGAACATCGTTTGAGACGGATGACAAACGTTTCGAAAAACCAATTTGGTTTTATGCCTGGGAGGTCAACCATGGAGGCCATCTTCCTAATAAGGCAATTGATGGAGAGATATCGGGAGCGAAAGAAGGATCTACATATGGTCTTCATTGATTTGGAGAAAGCATACGACAAAGTGCCAAGGAAAGTTATGTGGTGGGCACTAGAAAAGAAGAAAGTCCCCACAAAGTATGTTACCCTCATCCAAGACATGTATGATGGTGCCGTTACTTGCATCAGGACATGTGATAGTGTAACTAGTGACTTTCCTATTAAAATAGGACTACATCAGGGATCAGCTTTGAGCCCGTATATTTTTGCCTTAGTGATGGATGAGATCACGAAGGATATACAGGGAGAGATTCCTTGGTGTATGCTCTTTGCGGACGATGTGGTGTTAGTCGATGAGAGTAGGACGGAGGTCGATAGGAAATTGGAATTGTGGAGACGAACTCTAGAGTCCAAAGGGTTTAGGCTTAGTAGAACTAAGACGGAGTATATGGGGTGTGAGTTTAGTGGGATACGACCAGTGGACGGAGATGTCTGTCTAGACGGGCAGGTAGTACCTACGAAAGATACTTTTCGATATTTAGGGTCGATGCTGCAGAGCGATGGCGAGATAGATGAAGATGTTAGTCACAGGATAAGAGCGGGGTGGGTGAAATGGCGACAAGCATCAGGCGTCCTATGCGATAAGAAAGTCCCGCAGAAGCTAAAAGGCAAGTTCTACAGGACAGCGATTAGACCTGCGATGTTGTATGGCGCAGAATGTTGGGCTACTAAAAGACGACATGTCCAGAAGATGAGTGTAGCTGAGATGCGTATGTTGAGGTGGATCTGCGGTCACACGAGGAACGATCGGATTAGAAATGATGACATACGAGATATGGTTGGGGTCGCACCAATAGAGGAGAAGTTGATCCAACATCGTTTGAGATGGTTTGGACATATCCAACGCAGACCTCCAGAGGCACCGGTACGTATCGGAATTCTTAATCATTTCGAGAACACCCGGAGGGGGAGAGGGAGACCAAGATTGACATGGGAAGAAGCGGTGAAAAGAGACCTTAAAGAATGGAACGTCTCCAAGGAGTTGGCGATCGATAGGAGCGCTTGGAAGTTAGCAATTCATGTACCGGAGCCATGACGTAGGAACTTAGGGATAGGAGCGATGCCATAGGTTTGTAGGTCCCTCTATTAGGTCACGGTCGAGGTCTAGGTTTCTACTATTACTATTATTATTAGAGGTATTATTATTAGTATGGCTAGTCTTACTATTAGTATTTTTTTTTTTTTTTTTTTTTTTTTTTTTTTTTTTCTTGGATGTGTTCTCTTGTTGGGTTTCTTTCTAGCCTACCCCAACTTGTTTGGGACAAAAGGCTTAGTTGTTGTTGTTTGTTGTTGTTGTTCTGTTTATCTATTAAAGAATTTTGAAAAAAAATATAACAAGGATCTCAGGTGAATGATTCCAAAAATAAAGTCAGATTGGAACCATTAACTATGTTTTAATTGATTATCTGAGATTTTTGTGTAAACACTGAAACCAAATGCCAAAGCAAGGACATATCAAAAAACATTAATATAATTCATCAACCAACCCTTACTATATGAACTGATACAATCATACAAAGTTGAAACAGAATATATCCATAAAGTATTCAGCTGTTACCTTCATGAAATCTTCATGGATTACATAGTCACGTTCTGCACGGATGGCAGACATACCTGCCTCAGTACACACATTACGCAAGTCGGCCCCATTGAATCCCTTGAATTAAAAAATTATCAATAAACAATTTGAAAAAAAGAAGTTGAGAGAAACTAGCAGAAGTTTGAATTGAATTTATTTCTTGGTAGAGGAGCAAAAAGGAGGCAAACTAGAAGCAGTGTTGGCATCCTTTCTGAAAACTGTCTGCTCCACTAAGTTCTCTAAAACATCCGACTCTCACATTTGCAAACTTACCATCATGAACATATTTTTGAATCATACACAATAACAGCCATTCGCCTTTATCAGCAGAAATAGTAGTTATTGGATATTCAGTTGCAGAAACACCCCAAGAAGAAATAAATAAATAAATAAATAAAGCATACCTCAGCTAGTTTTACAACAGCTTCATAGTCGATCTCTCCATGCTTGGCTATGCTAGCTGCATGGATTTTCAGTATCTCCATTCGAGACTGTTCATTAGGCAATGGTATCTCTATCTTTCTGTCCAGCCGACCTGGCCTCAACAGTGCTGGGTCCAGCACATCAGGTCGATTTGTTGCCATTATCATCTTAACCTGTCATTCAAAAGTAAATAAAATAAGCACCAAGTACTATTTTCAAAAGAAAATTCTTCAAATGCTGATTTAGAAAATTTTGTTAGCTATGCCAAAATGTCAGACTAATAGGCACAGCATTATTATAACAAGCTACCAATTAATGTAGTCACTTGGCCAGAAATTAATATTTTTATACAATAAGCCTCATCTCAAATACCTCTATGTCGATTCAACACAACAGATTTGGGAGAACAGTACATCACACTTGGCAAGAATGCACCAAAAGGGAACAGTAATGCCTTAAGACAAAAAGGTACCACAGTTAAGGGACAATCTTAATAGAAATGCTTGTACTTGGTTATAACACATATTATGAAAAAAAAAAATGATTTGTTTATCAACAATAATAAAAAACCAGAGAAATAATCACCTTGCCGAGCTCATCAAAGCCATCCAGCTGGTTCAGAAGCTCCATGAGGGTACGCTGGATCTCACGGTCAGCACTCGTCCCCTCGCTGAATCGACGGCCTCCAATTGCATCTATCTCATCCATAAATATTATGCACGGCTACAAGGGGCAACCAATTTAACTTGGGTCAAATTTCTTCTATCTTGTCAGATGATTAAGCCCACAATTCAGGTTTATTGTTGCACAGTGAGTATTAAAGCATAGTGTGAGGATTACTTTTTTTTTGCGAAATCATGCCACTCTGACAATTAATTTATCTAAAGAAAACAAATAAAATTTACCTGATGGTCCCGCGCATAGTTAAACATTTCCCGAATCAGCCTAGCACTTTCACCTATATACTTGTCAATGATAGCACTTGATACAACCTATATAATGAAATGCAAGATCAATAAAGTGAGTACATTAGCACCAATAATAACTTTCGAAAATTGGAATGGAATAAGGCAATAAGCTATCTAACCTTGAGAAAGTTGGCATCAATATTACTAGCAATAGCTCTTGCAAGTAATGTCTTCCCTGTTCCTGGTGGGCCGTAGAGGAGCACACCCTGTAAGTAGATTATCATGTTAATCATGACTATGCATTTTTAGTCCCCTAACGTTATAATAGAAGCACAAGCAAGCAAGATATCGTTTATGAATCTAAATTGCTCCTCAGAGGGTTGATGCTTTGTGTTTTCTTTGTGAGGAGAGTTTTCTCAAATTCCAAGTGCCTACAAATTAGGTACAAACAACGGTAGTTGACAAACAAGAGAAACACAACATAGCATTACCTTAGGAGGCTTTATTCCAACTCGAAGGAATAGCTCAGGATTCATTAAGGGCAACTCAATGGACTCTCTAAGTTCTCTAATCTGGTCAGATAAGCCTCCTACAGCAGAGTAGCTCACATTTCCAGGATCTTCATGTAACATATTATATACTACAGGATCCACCTACAAAATTCATCAAATGCAACATTGAACTTAGGATATTTGATAAGATGACTAGATAATAGATATATTGAATAACAAGCTTGCAAACCAAAATGCTATATGTAGATTGAATACCTCTCTTGGGAGAGCTCTCATGATTGTAAGAGTAGTCATATCAAGCACAACACGTGTCCCAGCCGTCAGCTTTTCTCTATCCACTTTGCTACGGCAGCCCACAACATACCTAGGTCCGCTGCTTGCTTTCACAATTACTATATAATTTTAAGGAAAAAAATAAGCAACAAATTGTTAGGGAAAAAAATCATACTAACAAGGAAACTGTTCAGATGCACCGACAAATAGTATTAAACCTAGAAAAAAAAAAAAAACCCTCATCCCTCTGTTGGTTTGTTACACAGAGAGAGAGGGAGTAGTGTCAACAAAATATGGGGAGTAGTGTCAGTATCTTCATAGGAAATGTGACACTAAATGCTCGAGTACTTCTAAATAATTTGTTTGTGCCATGTTTAGTTATGCTACTGGGATGACTTGATGTTTTTCAGGTACATGCATCACATACACTCAGAGTCAAACTTTTGTAACAGTTCATATGTAATAAGAAAACTGAAGTACTAATCATATATCTTGACTCACATCTCTCAGCATCAAGAGGCCGAAGAACCTCTCCAATTATTTGACCAACACTCTGCAAAGACTTAAGGTCATCTTCCGTCTTTGCAAATTCCTTCTTTGCCGCTCTCAAATTCTCTCTCACTGCATTTGTCAGTTTCAATACAATGTGAAAAAAGAGAAAGATCTAAACCCTAACTTACACCATCCACGAATGCATTATTCTAAACTTTTCCTGAGAAAGTTGTCAAAATGGAAACCTATAGGTTTCCAGTATTTACAAATTAAGATAACAATAAGAGCGTCTCAAGTAATTCTCTACAAAGGCCTGTTCAAAGAACAGTTTAATACAGAGAGAGAGAGAGATGTTACCGGTGCTCCGGCGGGAATCGAGCTCCTTTTGCTGAAGAAGCTTCTTCCGATACTCGTTGATGCCATTCCTCCGCCTCATCGCGGCCTCATCGCCGCCATCTACGGCGTTGCTCATTCTTTTGGTACACAGAGAGAGAGGGGGTGGGTGGGTGGGTGAAGCGAGGAGGCGAGGCTTGCAGCCGAAGCAAGGTTCCGAGACGGCTAAAAAATAAAAAATAGTGGACTAAAATCTCATCCTTGGGCCGATACTTCATACTTGTTGGGCTCAGCCTTTATAGATAATTGCCATGCCATGACCTGTTCGATTTAGAGGCTTGCATATGAATAACGTTTGAACAAGCCACTAATAGTGACATAGGGCCTGTTTATAGATCGTAGAATGAAATTTTTGTAAAGTTTGAAAGAGGAAGCACAGAAGACTTCCTTTCTGTTATTCTGTACTTGTACCGCCAGCAGTGGCGGAGATAAGTGGAAAGGAGGGGGTCAATTGACCCCATTGAAAAAAAAAACTTTGTAACTAATAACATATAAAAATATGTAGTTTTATGATGAAAAATTGTATGGGTGTACTAGTTTGAACCCCATTAAGTTTATAAGTAATTTTATTGGTTGAACACCATCAAAATATATGGAAGTATCCTTACTAGATTATTTTTTAGGTAAAATTAGCATTTTTCTTATAAAATAATAAAAGATATTAAATGGGGACAAAAAAGTAAAGTGAGCTAACTTTTCTTATCCAACTTTCTATTCCCAGACCAACAACGCACCATTTCTCATTCATCAAAATCCCATCTCTTTCTTTTCTACTCCTTTCCCTTTTTTTTTCTTTCTGTCTTTGTGCGCAGATGGTCCACGAGAAAAAAACAGGAGACGAAAAAAAGAATTGAAGAACTTGGATCTTGGCATCTTGCTACATCTAGGTACGAGGATTATTTTAATTAAGTTGCAATTTGGCATATTAAATAGTTTATGCTATTATACAACTCACAGCCCCTTGTCAGAACCAAGAAATTTATGTTTTTTTTTTTGCAGTCCTTGATCGTTGTGATTAATTAGCATAAGCATGACCATAGAACTAATTAGAAATTGAAATTTATTCTTACCCATTTTAATTTCTAGAACTATGATTCTACAAACATAAAATTATTTTATGTGCGAGTAATGTGTTTTATTTAATATTTTAATTTGTCTATAAGTCTATTGATTAGTAACTTCATCCGATCATCTCTCTTAATATTTTTCTATTAGATATTTCATGGAGAAGTTTTTGAAACGAAAACAACCACATGATGATTCATCTACCTCTCAAGCCCCTAAACGGATTCAAATTAACCCGAAAGATTGCCCCGCCTATCCGGCAAAGCGTCCGAAGATTTTCGAGTACCATCCGGATGAGCGAGATGAAGTTCGAAGAATTTACTTAAATAGAGGTCTAAATCAACCAAAAGCATGTAAGTTTGAGCAAATTGAAATAGGAGGAGTGTGGCGAAAGTTCAATCCTAAATGGTATGATGATTATGTGGGGTGGCTAGAATATAGTGAATCAAGTCATAAGGTATATTGTCTATGTTGTTATTTATTCAAGGATATTAAGAAGGGGGGTGATGCTTTTACAATAGAGGGTTTTCAATGTTGGAATAAGAAGGAGAGGTTAGATAGACATGTTGGTGGGCCCAATAGTTTTCATAATCAAGCAATGAAGAAATGTGATACCTTGATGAACCAAAAACAATCAATCCAAACTTGTCTTAACAGACAAACTGAGCAATCGAAGCATAATTACCACATTCGATTGAATGCATCAATTGCTACCGCTCGGATACTTTTACATCAAGGTATCGCTTTTCGTGGACACGATGAGTCTGAAGAATCACATAATAGGGGTAATTTTATAGAATTCTTAAAGTTTCATTCTGAAGGTAGGGAAGAGGTGAGTAACGTGGTTTTACAAAATGCACCTAAAAATCTGAAGATGACATGCCCAGAGACACAAAAGGATATAGCTAATTGTGCAGCAAAAGAGATCTTGAAATCAATAATGAGTGATTTGGGGGATGATTTTTTCAGTATTTTGGTGGATGAGTCATGTGATGTTTCAGAAAAGGAGCAAATGGCGGTTGTTTTGCGTTATGTGAATAAGAGAGGCATTGTCTTGGAGCGATTTATTGGGATTGTTCATGTTGAAGATACATGTGCTTCAACTCTCAAGGAAGCAATCACATCTTTACTTGGCGATCACAATTTGAGCTTGACAAAAGTACGAGGCCAAGGTTATGATGGGGCTAGCAATATGAGTGGCTCATTCAATGGTCTTAAAAGTTTGATATTGAGAGAAAATCCTTCGGCTTATTACATCCACTGTTTTGCCCATCAACTACAATTGGCACTAGTTTATGTTGCAACGAGAAATGGTGATGCCGAATGGTTTTTTATTTTGATGAATCAAGTCATCAATGTGGTTGGAGCTTCCCCGAAGCGACGAGACTTGCTTCGTGAAAAGCAAGCAATTAAGATCATAGAAGAATTGAGTCACAATGATTTGGAAACAGGAAGTGGCTTAAATCAAGAACTCGGTGTCCCAAGGCCATGTGAGACTCGTTGGGGTTCCCATTATAAGTGCATTTTAAACTTTATTGCAAATTTTTCTTGTATCATTGAAGTACTTGAGATGGTGGAGGAAGAAAGTACGAAGCAAGAACAAAGAACAGAAGCAAATCGTCTTCTAAAGTTCATACAAGATTTTGATTTTGTTCTAATGATGCACTTGATGAAAAATATTTTGGAAATCACCAATGAGCTTTGTTTAGCTTTGCAAAAGAGCGATCAAGATATTGAAAATGCATTGTCTCTTGTGAGAGTGGCAAAAGAGCGCCAGCAAGTTGTTAGAGATAATGGATGGTGATCGAGGCAAAAACCTAGGTCAAATAAATAAATAACCTTGTTTACCTGACTAGTCGTTTATAGTAAAGCTAAGGTGTCGAACCCACAAGGACGGAGTCTGAGTACTAGTTCTTTTCTGTTCTCAAAAGCTAGAAGGTTTGGTTTTGTTTGGTTTTGGGTGTAACAAAAGCAAATAAAAGAACCTAAATTAAATTGCAAGTAAATAAATGTTTTTTTGAAGAGTTTATGGATCTAATATGCAAAAGTATGCCTTAGGGAATGAGTTTCATCTATAATTAGGTCATGGAGTGTCAATTCTTTGATTTTCATCGCTGGAATCGACGAATACGGTGGACAGAGACATCATTCGGCCTACCATTCGGCCAGGACAGGCCGAACAGACAGCTGAATGACTGCTCTGGACAGCGTATTCTCCACGTAAATGTTGGTTTCTTGATCCATACTTAATACCACGTGTTGTGAAGGGTTGGGTGACAGTAACTAACTCACTAATCTATGATTTTCACCTTAATTAGGGTTGATACCATACTAACCTAACGCCTCTTGAATTGCTAACCTAACTTTCGTTGGTCAATTGTCCAAGTCCGTTTGTTGTGGTTCATTGAGACATCTAATTAATGGTTAGTTAATTAGAAACCGAGCTATGCAACTCGATTGGTTATCTTTCGATTTTAACCTGCCTCGCGATATTGCTATTATTTAACCTATCAATTCAATATTTTAATACCCCAACTAAATATGCGCATTCATCAAGTCGTGTATATCGATTAATAAGCAAATAACAACAATTAAGCATGCCAACAAACAAATCACAATAATATAAAGCACAAATCAAGTCTACAACATCCCTAATCAATAGACTACTACTACATCCCTAAGACATATAAATAAACTAGCCTAACATAGTCTCATACATCATGCAAATCATAGTAGAAGACAAATAGCAAAACATAGTGGCAAATAATAAATAAAGAGTAGGTGATACAACAATAAATCGAATGTACGAGTCGAATAGCTCCGCCGTCGCGTCGCAAACCACTCCGAGGTCGGTAGAACTCGCTGCAACAGTGGACTAGGCCTCCAAACACGTGCTAGAACCTGTCTCTCTCGAGTACAAGGCGTAATCGGGCGTCGTAGTGGAAAACGGCGCACGAAACAAGTGTTTTGAGCTCTCTAAAGTGGATCTAGGGCAAGGAAACGTGGGAATCCCTTCTCTCTGGCAGGGGAGAAGGTTATATGGAAGTCCAGAGGCGGCTAGGGCAGAGGGGGCGAGTTTCCATAGCAGAAACTTGCCAAAACGGAGGTGTTCGACCAGGCATTCGTCCAGGGCCAGCCGAATGGTAGGCCGAATGGTCTGTAAACAGTGCGGACTGAGAGTCATGCGGGCCAGGAATGAGTCATCTGGCTTGTAATAGGCTTGGGCACGCCAATTGGGATCTGTCTCCATGCATCCAAGTGATCTCTTCGCGTGGTTTGTCCAAAAAGGTCCAATTGTTGCGCTGTTTCCACCAAGTACCTACGAAATGAATGAAAAGCGGCGACAGTACCAAATCCTAGCAAATATGACATAAAAACGTAGTGAATTATATGAATTGAGTAGTGATTTAGGTGTATAGTCCGGCCAAAATGTATATATAAATGCATGATATCAAATCCCCCCAAACTTAAACCTTGCTTGTCCTCAAGCAATACTCTAAACTTAGGAAGATGGACTATACCTAATCCTTGACATTTGTGGGCACTTCCATTTTTTCTACCACTTCTATTTTCGCCTTGTCCACTTCAATTCCCTTGGAGGTCACCATGTGTCCAAGAACAATCCCATGTTGCACCATAAAGTGGCACTTCTCCCAATTTAAGACTAGGTTCACCTCCTCGCATCTCTGCAGAACTTTAGAAAGGTTAGCTAGACAAGAATCGAAACAAGTGCCATATACAGAAAAATCGTCCATAAACACTTCCATGACATTTTCAATCAAGTCAGAAAAGATGGCCATCATGGCACGTTGGAAGGTTGCTGGTGCGTTACACGAACCAAATGGCATTCTCCTATAAGCAAAGGTACCATATGGGCATGTAAAAGTGGTCTTTTCTTGGTCCTCAGGGTGTATGGGTATTTGGAAAAAACCAGAATAACCATCAAGATATCAAAAATAAGAATGGTTTGCAAGTCTTTCAAGAAGCTGATCCACAAAAGGTAAAGGAAAGTGGTCCTTGCGAGTCGCGGCATTGAGCTTTCGATAGTCGATGCACATGCGCCATCCAGTCACAACGCGTGTTTGAATGAGCTCATTCTTGTCATTCTTGACCACTGTTGTTCCACCTTTCTTGGGCACAACATGGACTGGGCTAACCCACTTGCTGTCGGAGATGGCATAGATGATGCCTGCATCGAGCAATTTGATTATCTCCTTCTTCACGACTTCCTTCAAATTTGGGTTGAGTCTCCTTTGGGCTTCCACCGAGGGCTTGTAACCTTCCTCCAACAAGATGCGATGTGTGCAAAAGGAGGGATGAATGCCCTTCAAATCGCTGATCGAATACCCAATCGCCTTCTTGTGTGCCCTTAACTCATTCAAAAGCTTTCCTGTTTGCTCATCACTCAAAGCGGAGTTAATAATAACAGGAAAAGTTTTATTTGGCCCCAAAAATTCGTACCTGAGAGTCTCTGGAAGGGCCTTGAGTTCAACCTTGGGCGCCTCGGGTTCTGCCTCGTTGTTCGTGCCAAGTTCCAGAGGCGTTCTAGCAGGCGTTCGGCTTGCTCCAGCCGAATGGTAGGTCGAATGGACCTCTGGAAGCACCATCAGATCAATTTCAGGGGCCTTATCTGCTTCCGGTTGGTCCTGGACTCTGTACACCTGCGCTAGGGTTCTGTTCTGGTCACTGTTCGGCCTGGCAGAGCCGAATTCTTGGCCGAATGGCACCATTTCACCGCCATTCCGCACATCTTCAATGGATTCTTCAACTCCAACTGCTTCATGCACTTCAGAAAGGAACTCATGATAGTACCTTAAAGCGTTGTCGAACTGTTCATCCAAGGTTAGCTCGGTTGGCACATCAATCGCATCGATCCTATAGCACGAGTCATGCATGTTGGGCTTCTTCATGCTTTCATCCACGTAGAACTCAAGTCTCTCCCCTCCCACTCTTACAATTATGATGCCGTCCCTGGCATCTATCAATATGCCTGCTGTTCGAAGGAAAGGGCGACCAAGAATGATAGGAACTTCCTTGTCCTTCTCCATGTCCATCACTACAAAATCACCTGGAACAAAAAATTTACCAACCTGAACTGGCACGTCCTCAATGACACCAATGGGCATGCGAACGGAGGAATCAGCGAGTTGAAGGGTCATGCATGTTGGTCGCAACTCGCCAACACCGATCTTTTCATACACCGAGAGAGGCATAAGGCTCACACTTGCTCCATTGTCGCATAATGCCTTCCTAATGCTTGCCTTGCCAATCGTGCAGGGTATGACGAACTTCCCTGGGTCTTCAAGCTTAGGGGGCATCACACTTTTAAGAACATGACTAATTTGATCGGTTAGTTCCACAGTTTTAAGTTCTTCCAAAGAGATTTTTTGTGTGACCACATCTTTTAAAAATTTAGCATAAGAAGGAATATAGGTGATAGCATCAGTGAAAGGGATAGTGATTTTCAAACCTTTGATCACCTCAAGAAAACTCCTCAATTGAGCATCCGCCTTGGATTTGGCTAATCTTTGAGGATATGGGACAGGGGGCCGGTAAGATTGTCCTTGTTCAGTGCTTTTGTCCTTCTTTTCTGGTTGTTGGGGCTGTGGGCTGGCATTCGGAGTGATCAGGCCGCCTTTCGTGAGCTGGTTGGTGCTGTCAGCCCCTGTTCGGCCTCCTGTTCGGCCAGACCCAGCCGAATGGGCAGTCGAATGGTCCTCCAGGCGGGTCTCAGTCAGAAGCGGTTCCAAGTCGTGATCTGCAGGTGCCCTGGGAGGTTCTGTACTCTGAGAATTTGTGGAATTAGGCACCTGTTCGGCTGTCTGTTCGGCCGAATGGTTGGCAGAACGTCCAGTCTGTCGTGCTGTATTTGCCTCAAAACTCGTCGATTCACCTGGAAATGGTGGGTCCTTGTACTGGGTGCCACTTCTGAGCGTGTGGACTGCCTTCATCTCCGCTCGTGGGTTTGGCTCCGGTTGACTTGGAAGTTTGCCCTGTGGGCGAGTGTTTTGCGACGCGAAAAACCCTTCCATCATCTTCTCCAACCTAGATGCAGCTGTTGACCCTAAAAATTAAACCCTGAAAACCAAGTTCAAAATCCGAAAACCTAAGCCCAAACAGCGAAGATCAAATTTCCAATTTGCCACAACTCAAAACCAAATTACGAAAAATACCAAACAAACTCTAAAAATCCTCAAAATTTACCCAAAAATCCCTGAGGATTTATGATGATTTATCATAATTTTTAAATCCCAAAAATAGCAACACAAACTCCAAAATTTGCAAACAAACCCAAAAACTTCACAAAATTACCAAAATAATTCTATGAGGAATTTTGAAAAACCAGTTAAACCATTAAATTCCTTATATATTTCTAAGCCTTCCCATAAAATTTTATCCAAAACTACCCATGGGAAGGTCCCTAAATAATTTATTTTGGTTCAGCCTTAAGGAGATAAAAAGGAAATTTGGAAAATCAAATGAAAATCCCAGAAAAATGGAAAAGGGGTAGCGCGTGCGTCCGATTGGAGCGGATCCAGGCCAGATGGAGGAGGCGCTGAGTTTAAAATTTTACCATCTCAATTGAAGTTTTTGCGTGAACCTGGTTTGTATACCGAAATGCATCAAATCCCATACCTCTTCATTGGTGTTCCGTGAACCCGATGCACCTATCTCTTCGTCCCTCACTAAACCTTACAAATGGGGACCACATGTAAGAGCCTTCTTCACCAGAGTAAAAAGGGAGAGAGATGAAGACGCGAATTCTTACCGTGGGGACGTCGGGTGAAACCACGAAGCTCAATGACGTGGCCTCTCCAACGCCACAGACCTAAAACCACTTGGCCGCCCATGGTATTGCAAAACCTAAGCCCTAGTGCAGCCGAGGGACAGCCATTGGATGAGGATTGGACGATGGAGATGCACACGGCTCCAAGACGAAACCCTAAATCCTATCCTATATAAAGACTCAATTGGAGCCAGAAAAGAGAGAGGAAAAAGGGGGCAAGGTGAGGCTAGGCTTAGAATACAATTTCTGTATTGAATTGAAAGAGTTTTGAGCGAAATTGTAAGAGACATTTCATCGAACAGTAAGGAATAGAGAGAAAGAAAGGTGAAATTGAAGAGTTGCCGCTTGTAATTCATTCCTGTGTGAATCAAAGAAGCTTTTTTGAGCAATTGAAGATCTGAATTTAGTTCTCGTAGTGTTGTTTGCTTGAGATTCAAAGTAGAAAAATCTGGGTTGAGCTTCGATTGCGCCTAGCGCATGAGAAGATCAATCCAGTGAAGCATGAAATGTAATCAATTGCCCCAATTACAATTTGACTGCGCGCAGCGCATGAAAAATGTAATTGGGATGAACTCATCTAAGCTACTCCTTAGCTCAGCTTTGGGGTCCTTAGTTGAGAAGTGTCTACTTGGATTAAATGTATGATGAGCATGTCAGATCATGCTTGTTATGTATTTAATTAAGTATATACTAAATTAAGTTATGCCATGCTTTGGTGAGAAAATAGGTGCAACACAAAATTTGGCCAGAAATGTAATAAACGAAAATACAGGATTTTATTTGCATAAAAATATAAAAATACATATGGGCATCAAGAATAGGACCTCATGGACTGCATAGAACAAGATTTACTATTTTTGCAAATTTCTGTGATTTTATATCAAATTGTGAAGGTAACAAGGGTATTTGATAAATAAACTGTTATTTTGGATCTTTCTCAAGAACATAAACTCTTAATTAGTATATTGTAGATCCTGCAACTGGTTTTCCTGCATTTGAACAACTCAAACATCAAACCCCCTCAAAACAGCATTTAAATCAACTAAAAACAAAAACTGAAAATTGGAGTATGTGCTTAATCATTTGTTCTAATGCTTTATGTGTTTCAAACACCTAAAACAAATCCAGATAAACTTAAATTGGGCCCAGAGTCAACCCCCTTTGCTGTAAAACAACTTACATGCAAAAACATAAGTTGAATAAAATGAATAAAGTGAGCATCTTCTGCCTCAACACTTCCCACAACAAAACATGGCGATTTAAATTAAAACGATTGCATGAACAAGTCAAAGTTAACCCCCTGAAACTAACCAAGTCATGGCTGGTACAAGAAGATGGCTTAGTGGGGTCCCACTGCCAAAGCACCGTTCAGACCAAAAACAAGGAGAAGCGGCTCAGTTCAGATCACCTACTTAAAAGTGTTCTCAGGCCAAATTGACTTCACAATTATCTCCTTAACACTTCCATGGATGATTCTAACCTATCTCCGGCAAAGAAAAGAAAGTAGAAAATCTCAAGCGCCATTAATGGTGGGCCGAACACTCTCAAGCTCTACAAGGCGGTACAAAGCTTCATAACCTCGACTGATGGCATCGCTGTGATCTCCTCAAACTCACAATTCCAACGAACCCAAAATTGGCTGCAACGGTGGCCGAAAGCATGGCAATTTCATCGGAGAACTTCCAGGGACTGAACTGCAAAAGTCCGTCTTCAATCGGAGAAGACGGATTCAAATCCGTGTTGTGATGGATTTTCTACGGACAAACTTCGTGTGGCGGCTCACTGACACGACAGTGACTCGTTACACCAAAACAAATCGATTTAAGATAATTAAAATAATAAATGCCACGTCAGCAAGCGACGCCAAACACAGTCAGGCCCAGTCAGTTGCCAACTCAGCCCCTGCGCACACGTGGTCCAATAAGAAAATTACAAATAAACAGAAAACTTCAAAAATTCATTAAAAATAGTAGGAAATTCAGAAAAATTCAAATAAAATATCCAAAAATTTCTAAAAATCCAAATAAACCAAATCTACTGATATTTGGATATACAAATCTGTCAAATTATTGGTCTTTTCTACTTTTGAAGTATTTTCAATATTAAATAAATTTTATAAAATTCTAAAATGATGTTAAATCAATTTTAAAAAATTCCAAAATGATTTCAAAACTTAATTAAACTTTTCTAATTTGTTTTAAAGATGAATGTTGAAATTTTAAAAGAAATACATTAAATATCAAGTATTTAAGAAAATAAACATGATTAGAAATATAAAAAGATATTTCAAAAGTCTAAAATTAAAAATAGGAATAAAAGGAAATTGTGAAAATGATAAAACTCAAAGAGAAACTCAAGAAATTAAAAGTCCGAACATGAAGCCCAAAGACAAAACCGAAACCTCTCCATTTCAAGAACGAAAACTCTTCAGTAGATCAAAATGTTCTTAATTGGGTCCCGTCAACTGAGTCTGGTACACTAATTGAGTCCGGTTCAAACCAAAAGAAATAAACCCAAAATAAACATGAAACAAACGATTCCCTAGCCTTTATATATAATTCTTCAGATCCCTTAATCAGAGGTTCTCGTGAGCGATCACGGGGTAATTAACAGTAGGGACTTGCGCTTACTGGAAAGAAAGGACCCACGAAATCAACAAACCTCTTTAAGAAGTGACTCGTGTTTTGGTTCTCTTGTTGCTAAGAGATACTCGAACGGAGATCAAATCTTAAGGGGGGTGAATCCAAGGCTATGTTCCCATTTCTCGAGGAACCCAATTCCATTTCTTCGAGGGAATGACGAAAAAGCCGCGACAGCAGCACCTGATTCTTTTTCAAGTTTAGCCAAACTATCAAGAATTGTTTCATTTAGTTTACCTTGATTCTCAATGAATTGCTCCACGTGATGTGCCACATAAGGTTTCTTTTGGAAATTTTGGCCACGGTTATTAGTGTTGAATTGGACATTTCTATTTTGATTAAGTGGCGGTGGCGGGTTGCCTACGCGATTGGTGTAGAGTTTTCTGGGGACAAAGGTGCGGTTTTGGTTGGTGAATTGAGAGTTGTCGCCTTCGAAATCCTCCATTTCTCTTGTTTCCAACGAGGGGTTGCGGTTTTGGTACCAAGCATAAACATCATTCATGGAGTTAACTTGCTCGGGCCCTTGATCGCCATATTGGAGAGGACAATCTTGGGACTTGTGGCCTTCTTCACCGCACGCGCTGCACTCCTTAGAAAGCAAGTGTGTGCCGTTCATCGTTTGAAGCCTTGCAAGCTCGGCTTCCAACTGTGCGATCCGGTCCCTCGATGAGATCTCTTTCACCTCATGCCTTACTTGGTTGCTTCTCATCGGATTAGGTGCTGCCCAATTGTATTGTAAGGCACATCTTTCAATCGCCTCGCGTGCTTGCTCCGCATCGAGTGACGTAAAACTCCCACCTGAAAGTGCATCAACATTAACCTTAATACTATCATAAAGGCCATTAAAGAATGAGTGAATCGTTAACCAGTCTTGAATACCATGGTTAGGACAAGAGTTTTCTAAATCTCTAAACCGTTCCCAAGCCTCTCTAAACGATTCATCCCCCCTTTGTTTGAAATTTGTGATTTCCCTTCTAATTTCAAAAGCTCTCTTTGCAGGAAAATACCGATCAAGGAAAATATGTGCCATTGTTTCCCAACTTTCAATTGACCCTCTTTTGAGTGTATTGTACCATTTCTTTGCCCTATCTCTAAGAGTAAAGTGAAATAAGAGAAGTCTGATTGAATCTTGAGAAACCCCATTGAATTTCAATAATTTAGTGCAATCAAGAAAAGCTTGTAAATGAGTATGGGGGTCCTCTTCATCAAGCCCATAGAATGGGTTTTGTTGCACAAGTGCAACGTGCGCGGGGTTGATCTGCATGTTATTTGTCGCGATTCCTTTGATCAAGACTGGCCCATCCACGTCCTCAATTCGCGGGGCTGAGTGCTCGCGAAGGGACTTGGTTGGCTCTTGAGTTTCGGCTGCCAGCGGAGGGTCATGAGGTCGCTCTAGAGAGTGGCAGCTTGCATGTTGCTCTTCCTCAAAGATTTGGCGCTCATTCGCAAGGTTGAGTCGCTCCTGGACAATTCTTTGTTGCTCCAATAGCAGTTCTTGGCGCAAGGCCTCCAATTGTTGAGTTTGCTCTGCAAAATTTGCCATTTCGGTGCCTGTCCTTCTTTCTGGCTCGCTGTCTGCGCTCTGTTCGGCCTGCTGTTCGGCCGAATGGTTGGCCAAACAGGTTGAAAATTTGGTTGCAGGTGAGGTAACAGATGGCCCGGGCTCTTCCTCTGCAAAGGATTGGTCCGTGCTTGTCTGTCCTGAGCTCCTCAACCAATAATCGTGTGGTTCAACCGGCTCACGTGGCTTTTTGGACTTCTTTGCCAGAGTTTGTCCTGCGAGGAAAAAGAAGAAAAAGGCACAAGTTAGTAAATAAGTTAAATCTAGACTCTTGTTAATAAGATAAGAACTAATATCAATTGCCGTCCCCGGCAACGGCGCCAATTTGATCGAGGCAAAAACCTAGGTCAAATAAATAAATAACCTTGTTTACCTGACTAGTCGTTTATAGTAAAGCTAAGGTGTCGAACCCACAAGGACGGAGTCTGAGTACTAGTTCTTTTCTGTTCTCAAAAGCTAGAAGGTTTGGTTTTGTTTGGTTTTGGGTGTAACAAAAGCAAATAAAAGAACCTAAATTAAATTGCAAGTAAATAAATGTTTTTGAAGAGTTTATGGATCTAATATGCAAAAGTATGCCTTAGGGAATGAGTTTCATCTATAATTAGGTCATGGAGTGTCAATTCTTTGATTTTCATCGCTGGAATCGACGAATACGGTGGACAGAGACATCATTCGGCCTACCATTCGGCCAGGAAAGGCCAAACAGACAGCCGAATGACTGCTCTGGACAGCGTATTCTCCACGTAAATGTTGGTTTCTTGATCCATACTTAATACCACGTGTTGTGAAGGGTTGGGTGACAGTAACTAACTCACTAATCTATGATTTTCACCTTAATTAGGGTTGATACCATACTAACCTAACGCCTCTTGAATTGCTAACCTAACTTTCGTTGGTCAATTGTCCAAGTCCGTTTGTTGTGGTTCATTGAGACATCTAATTAATGGTTAGTTAATTAGAAACCGAGCTATGCAACTCGATTGGTTATCTTTCGATTTTAACCTGCCTCGCGATATTGCTATTATTTAACCTATCAATTCAATATTTTAATACCCCAACTAAATGTGCGCATTCATCAAGTCGTGTATATCGATTAATAAGCAAATAACAACAATTAAGCATGCCAACAAACAAATCACAATAATATAAAGCACAAATCAAGTCTACAACATCCCTAATCAATAGACTACTACTACATCCCTAAGACATATAAATAAACTAGCCTAACATAGTCTCATACATCATGCAAATCATAGTAGAAGACAAATAGCAAAACATAGTGGCAAATAATAAATAAAGAGTAGGTGATACAACAATAAATCGAATGTACGAGTCGAATAGCTCCGCCGTCGCGTCGCAAACCACTCCGAGGTCGGTAGAACTCGCTGCAACAGTGGACTAGGGCCTCCAAACACGTGCTAGAACCTGTCTCTCTCGAGTACAAGGCGTAATCGGGCGTCGTAGTGGAAAACGGCGCACGAAACAAGTGTTCTGAGCTCTCTAAAGTGGATCTAGGGCAAGGAAACGTGGGAATCCCTTCTCTCTGGCAGGGGAGAAGGTTATATGGCAGTCCAGAGGCGGCTAGGGCAGAGGGGGCGAGTTTCCATAGCAGAAACTTGCCAAAACGGTGGTGTTCGACCAGGCATTCGGCCAGGGCCAGCCGAATGGTAGGCCGAATGGCCTGTAAACAGTGCGGACTGAGAGTCATGCGGGCCAGGAATGAGTCATCTGGCTTGTAATAGGCTTGGGCACGCCAATTGGGATCTGTCTCCATGCATCCAAGTGATCTCTTCGCGTGGTTTGTCCAAAAAGGTCCAATTGTTGCGCTATTTCCACCAAGTACCTACGAAATGAATGAAAAACGGCGGCAGTACCAAATCCTAGCAAATATGATATAAAAACGTAGTGAATTATATGAATTGAGTAGTGATTTAGGTGTATAGTCTGGCCAAAATGTATATATAAATGCATGATATCAGATGGACATCTCTTTTAGATGAAGCCTCTTCTTTTTGCAAGGAACACGCAATAAACATACCTAACATGGAAGAAAGGTATGTACTTCAAGGTAAATCGGCCCGTAAATCTCGGCATATTACTTATTTCCACCGATATCGTGTAGAGATTTTTTGTGCAATTATAGATACACAATTGCAGGAGCTTAATAATAGATTTGATGAGATAAATTCAGAATTACTTCTATGTATCTCTTGCTTGAATCCAAGTAATTTATTTGAATCATTCAATAAAGAAAATTTGATCAAGTTGGCTTCCTTTTATCCTAGTGAGTTTTCTAATTCAAGTCTTTTAGCTCTTCCAAATCAATTAGAAAACTTCATTGCCGATGTGCGTACAATGAACCAATTTGCTAACTTTAAGGGAATTAGTGAATTAGCAAGAGCAATGGTTGAGACCAAAAAACATAGAGTGCATTCACAAGTTTATTTGTTAGTGAAAGGGTCTTTTCGGCAATGAACTACATTAAGAATGACTTACGAAATAAAATGTGTGATCAATGGATAAATGATTGTTTGGTCATTTACATTGAGAAAGAGATCTTTGAGAAGGTTACCAACACCGTCATACTACATCAATTTCAAAATATGAGACCTCGAAGAGTTCAATTGGATGATGAAGATTGTAGTTAGAATTTATAAGTTAAATGTGCTATGTATGTGTTTCTTTTTTTTTCTCCTTTTATGTACTTGCTTTTAATTTATTTTTGAACTTTTGTATTCTCTAAAATTTTGAACCGTTATGGTTATAAGATGTGAATTTATAATTATATATTATTACATGTATGAACTTTGGAATTTTATTGAACCCCATTTTTGAAATTTCTGGCTCCGCCACTGACCGCCAGATACCGTACCAAAAAGAGATACTGTACCAAATAGAATTAATCGAGCATGGTTGTTTAACAATGTCCAATGTAACAATATCAACAGCCCTTCATTGCATGACAAGTCCCCTGTGAATGCTGGCTCAGACCCAACAATCGAGCATGGCTGTTTTACTATGTGCCGACGCCTATCCGTACATGCAACCTTCACTGGAAGGGCAAGGGAACATGGTTCGTGGGTTTGTACCCATGCCAATTCCCATTTCTAGTCCAGTTTATTTCAGCAAGGAGAATGAGCAGTTTGTTGGGATGGGTCCTGATAGTTGTGTATGAACAAGCGGCAACTGGCACTTATGTGCAGGCTCTGCTGAGTTATACTGCAGCTCCGCTATACCCACTTCAAGCAGATGCAAGTGGGAAACCACCCGCTGTACCTGGCCCAGATGTTAGAGGTCTTGGTTCTTAGTCAAAAGAAAGCTTTCTTAGTGTAAATGTGGTTGAGTTGGGATTATTACAAGCTTGATGTATTTAGTTGCTTTGTTCTTTGGTGCTTTCTTTCTTTTTCTGTTAAGAATTGTGATAATTTTGATAAACATGCATCAAGCTATGGGATGACATTGTGTATTTAAACTAATGATGCCACATTATATATATATAAAGTTGAGTTATCGCTGATGTCAGGTTACATCAGTGAATGAATAGTGCGCTTGCCCTCTGAAATTTCTTTGATCTTCATCTTAGCGATGAAAATTTGCCATCTCAACTCAAACTCAATTCAGTACGAATGTGATATGATGAATTGTGCAATTTAGGTTTACATTAATGTAATAAATATAATTGAATTCAAACGATTGTAAAATCTAGTTCTGATTTTGAATAATATTAAAATGCACATCTCAATTGTTAAAGCAAAATTAAGAACATATAACAATAATTAAATGAAATTGACATCGATTAAGACAAAAACCATAGGGTGCGTTTGGATCGTTGGAAGAAAGAAGAAAAAGAAGGAAGAAGAAGAAAAAAAATTATAAACAATCCAAACTCTTCACAAAGTTACACACTTCCCAATACTTCTTCCCTTCTTCCCACACCTATCCAAACGCACCCATAGATATGAAGAAGATCAATAACAATGGCATTTGAATTGGCGATCTCACTGACGTCGCCACTCCGATGAAGAACGATCAAACAATAAAGCAAAAAAAAACGATCAAATAGCACATACGACCACGACAAGAAACTCGATTGCTTCAGATCTAAGAAGGAGACAGAGAGTACCTTAGCAATATTTTCTCAAATCTTAACTAGGCACACCTACCTTCATCACGAGGGTGGAGGCGGCAGCTACGTCATCGTCGATGACTTTGACGAAGATTTATCTTCGACGCAAGGGAGCTCCTGAGCTGCAATGGCGATTCCAAGAGGAGACAGAGAGATCATATCTGAAAGAAGAGAGAGATTTCGTCTGAGTAAGAGATCTATCAAGAGATCTGAGTGAGAGAGATATTTGTGCGAGAAATCTCGTGCCTCTCACGTGAGAGAATATTGGGCTACTTAATGGCTTGTAGGATGGCAGGATGGCACCATCTCTAGGATGGTAGATATGATATCCGTATGAATAATAAGGGCTGCGCACAACGGCAGGGCTTCATAACGTCCAAAACTTTAACTGTTTCATTTTGGACACCAAACTGACTACCAATTCCGTTAACCATTTCATTTTAGATGAAATGATGGAAATCACGAAAATGCACATGGACGAAACCATTTCAAACTTTCGTTAACCGTTTCATTTTTTAAACGCAACCAAAAGCTTTAATCATTCTGTTTCGTTTTGGACGACACAAAACAAAATAATTGTTAAAACAGTTACCATTTTCACCCCTACACAACAGACATAGAAATCGATATTTTCTTTTTCGTTATGTTCCAAGTAACGAATCAGACATGTGTTTCGTTTCTATTCTGTTTCGTTCAACGAAACAGTTTTTTGTTTTATTTTCCGTTCCGTCCTTCATTTACTATTGATTTCAGTCCATTTTCGTGTTTCCTTTTGCTCTGTTCAAACATTCACAAATTCCCGTTTCATTTTTGTTCCATCTTTACAAACAAAATTCATTTTTCTCTTTCGTAAACGTTTGAAACAGATAAAAATTGACAGTTCTACATATGATAAGGTAACCGGAAAAGTAGTGGGCCGTTATTTCCAACAAAGAAAAGGAGGTCATGTTATTAATTGCAAATATGAGAACGTAATTTATTTCCAGGTGTGATATACACCATCCAACTAAAAAACATCCAAGCATTCAACAGGCCAGGGAGTCAGAAATGGGCCTAAAAATCCAAATTTCCGTGTGATGACGTCAGCAATTTTTTTTATATAAATTTCTGAAATTTTTTTGTGCTGACGTCATCAAATATACTGAATTAAGAGTTCAGTTAAATATTTTAAGGGATGAATTAAAGTATGTAAGTGTTCAGTTAGATGCACCAATAATTTGGATTTTTAGTTTTTGGGTTCAGTTAAACGTCTTAAGGGATTATTTAAAAGTTGTATGTGTTCAGTTAGATGCACCAATAATTTAGAATTTTAGTTTTTTTGTGTTCAGTTAAATAAGTTAAGGGATGAACTTAAAGTATCTATGTGTTCAGTTAGTTGTAGTAGAAATTTGATTTCGTAGTTTTTGTGTTTAGTTAAACTATTTAAGGGATCAATTAAAATTATTTATGTGTTCAGTTAGATGCACTCGTAATATGATGTTTTAATAACCATACAATAAAGTAAACAATGATCATTTATTAAGAATAATATCCATTATTTCACAAACTAAACAACTCTTATAATAATAACACAAATCCTAAATAATTTTAACAACTACAAACTAAACACACTTCATCAACTCCTTCGATTCCTTCTGCACAACTCTTCTCACCCTTTCCTGTAATTCCTACACAAACAAAACAAAATACAATTAAGTTCAAATACTAATAAAGTGCTCTTATAATATTTAATTCTTTCAGGTTATGTGAGTTTTAAAAAATATATAATGTAACAATATGATCCCTTAATAAGACTAATTGAACACATGATAAAACAATATGATCCCTTAGAGAACTGAATAATATAATATAACAAGATGATCCCTTAGAGATACTAATTTAACACATAATGAAACAAGATGCTACCTTAAAGAACTGAAAAACCTATACTTGATACAGAAGCATCAAATATCTGACGAAGATCTTCAGATCTGTAAGCTAAAGTTTCACACAAGCTTCTTTATCATGCTAAAAAACTGGAAAAAAAAAACATTTCGAATGTGCATAATTTTCACTACACTTAAATCTTTTATGATCTACTTTGTCTTCTCAACAAATCAGATCAACATCTAAGAAATAAAATAGAATTATGACTAATCAAATCGAAAAATAACAATAGACCTACATCCACTGATATATAACAAGAAAATAGATGAAAATAACAATAGAATCAGATCGAAAAAAAGGTACCTGAATAATGAAAAATGATCAAAAGAGGAGGCCATCTCGCTGGAGTACGGATCCACGGCGGATCTACTCAACCTCGACCCATTTTCTCAGGATCTGCTTCGGATCGAATTTCAAACAACCAGGCGGTGGTGGCTAGGGTTTGGTTTGGTGGGGAGAGGAGGAAGGCGACGACGCTTGGTGGCGAGGTCTGGCCAGATCTATGGTGCACCTGGTCCACGGAGAAAAAAACTGCAGGAGGAGAGGTGCGAACGAATGGAGGTTGGAGTGCGAGACGGAGATGAGAAAAGCCAAGCCATCGACCATGGCAGAATCGCCTCGCTCTCTCTCCATAGCAGAATTGTGTGCAGAATCGCCTCTCTCTTCTGGTTGCGGCTAGGGTTTGGAGAGAGAGGGAAGGTTTCGCAGTATATATAGAGTAGGCCACTCGCTGGTCCACTCGATTCTAATAGTTTGGATGGTATATAGTAATTATCATTTATTTCTGCTTTATTAAAACTATTAAAATCTTTCAGATACATTAACACCCTGATAAACGGGAGGAAAGGATTCGAAAGGAGTTGAGGGGTAGAAAGGATTAGACGAATCCCATTTCCTGGTCTGAAAAAAAACATAGAAGAGAGCAATTTGATTTTGAGCGGAGACGCGATCTGTTCCACTCGTCGCCTAATCGAACGGCAAATTTCCTTCGACTCCAATTCCAATTCACTTTGTTCCGAACAGCTGAGATTATAAATTAGAATTCCGATTCTGATTCCTTGAGGAAAAAGAAGAGTTTCGATCAGGGCGTAAGGCTAGGATCAGAAAGAAATTTGAAGTTGATTTGGTTGGATTTGATTTCAATGGAACAAAAATGATTTGATTTTAAAATAAAATCTAATGAACGACAAGAAGAATCGATAAAAATTCATCAATAATCATAGAGAAGTATGATCCGATGCTTTAAATCAGTTCTCACTTCTCACCAAATTTCTTCGTTTTAGATGATCGGATCAAGGCCGAAGTTTTTTAGGGCATTGATTTGGTATCTGTTAACATGATTACATGACAAGGAAGCTTAGTTACTATCTACTTTTCTGGTGTTCAAAGGACCGGCCCGCGTGCTGACAAGTGAGGTCCTGTGTTAGCTGTTAATCAGGTTGTGAAGCATGACAAGCATCTATATATATATATATTGTAGTTTTAAAACTACATTAGCCTCTATTTTACTACCAAGCAGTTATTTACAAAATGATCTTAATTTGTGAATTAAATTCACAAACTCAACTCAGAGAAAGCGACATCCTTCTAAATTCACAAGCATTGTCAGTTTTGCAACATAAATTTTATAACACACAAAGGCCCTGATCAAAATCTCATTTTTTTTAGCGTGGGATTTCATTTCATTTCATTTCGTTGGAAAATTCTTGATCAAAATGAAGGGATTTGGTGTCATTTGGTTGAAATTCCTATGTAATTAGATCCAACGAAATCCTATGAAATCAATTCAATTGAAATGAAATGAAATGAAATCCCACGTAAACTTCATTTTGATCAAGGCCAAAATTAGTCAGATCCAAAGGTCAAGAGCATATCCAAAATTTATGCCACCAATTAACTTTCAGTTCTCTATGTTACCTACAAAAGAACATTAATCAAACCTTTTAATTCTCAATACAAATTAAAAAAGAAAAAAAATATCAGAAGTATCAACTTGAACTTACCATTGGCATTGTTAGAGCCCCAAAACATGCGTAGTCTGCCTACCAGATTCCTGCCTAACATCCTTCAAACTCCTACATAGAAATTTAAGGAAAAAAAATTAATGCAGGTGCTTAATTCAATTGATGAGTATAAACCTCAAATCTTACTTCAAAATAGCTTCCACATTCATATAGTTATGTTTAAATGTCCGGACAGCCTCAAATGCATGTGTAGCTTCCTCAATGTCCTATGATTCAGAATAGAGACAAAAATTATCACAAGAAAAAAAAAACTAGTAAATCAAACGAATTCAAGATAAGCATAAACTCACTCCTGTCTCCCTTAAAACACAGCCTAGTTGATAGAACACTTCGACGCTGTGCTCATACATCTTTCCCCATGTTATTCCATGGATATGGATACTGATCAAGCCCCAAAATGCGTCTATAACTGATTCTCCATCAGTCATGTACTGCACATCACACCGTAGAAGCTGGGAGAACAAAAAAAACAAAAAACAAAGCTCAGGCGAGTAAGGAAAAATTGGAGTTCGGAATAAAGTGAATTGTGACTTGTGGCAGCAAGAAATTGTACCTTGCACAGTGCTTCAGCAGCAAGAAAGTGCCTTTCTGTTGCTTCCTTATGTATTCTGGCTTTCAATACTTCTATCCTTCCACTTGCATGGGCACTCACCTATACAATGAAGAAACGCTGGTCAGGTTAGACGTCAAAATATCTTCATATATCAGATGTTCGCTAATTAGTACTGCATCTTCAAAATTGTAACCCTCCCATGGCATATAAGCTACCAATATGTTTTTCCCTAAAGCGAGTTCCCCACCAACTGTAGCGGCACCGTCTGCTAAAATTTGACCTTTTTTCAAACATTTACGTCCCTGAACCCGGGGTTTTTGGTGGATCAAAGTTTTTTTTCTATATATCATATTTCCAAAAAGAAATTGTAATTCTATTAGTCTGGGTCTATTCTAATTATGAGAAGGTTAAAGTAACTCTTTCTTTTTTTAAGAAAAGTTTAAACCCCTTCTGTCTTGATGAAGGCAGTTCTAATTTACGAATTTAAGCATGTAACTGCTGACAGGTTTTCTTTTGTAATAGGAAAAATGACATTCAATAAACATGGATGAAGGGTAAACATAGAAGTAAATCTTTGACAAAAAGAGTACTAAGTTACAAATGCTACCTTCTGTTTAAAATTAGAAGAATCAGCATACTCTTGTAAACCATCAACGGACCACATTTCGGGAGAAAGGAAAGGATTTGTGGCATTCATAAGAGGGAGTAACAAATCTTCCCTCTTCAAAACCAATGCACTTTCAATAGCTTGGTTCTCACATACTCCCTACATCAAAATAAATTATTTATAGCACCATCATCATTTATAACAGAATTAAGCTAAAATACTGCAAGGAAAGGTACCCCATCAGAAGAATTCGCATCAGCACCATTTGTGATCAAATATTTCACTAACTCTGATGATGAGAAACGTACCGCCTTCTCAAGTAGACTAATCTCATTTAAGTTTGCTCCAGCCTGTACACAAAATTTAAGCAAGCAGACAGAAAGCAAACTTGCACAAAGAAAACTCAAATAAGTTCAAATCTTACCTGAACAAGTGCTTTGATGCAATCAAGGGAGCTCGTTGCTTGTGCAAAGATGCAGAGAGCAAGAGGATTGAGGAAACCGTACATAACATTGTCAATCTGGAAAAAAAAAGAATGAAAATAATGAAACTGTTAAATTAAAAAAAAAAGATAAATTATCAAGTGTAAAATTATTAAGGCAAAATATTTTTCAAAAGTAACTAGTGTTCAAGTTTTCGGAATTTGCAACACTAAGTAGCAATTCTGCAAAAAAAAAAAAAAAAAAAAATCCTGGATCATTGGAGACGTAAAGCAAACTCTCAACTCTGGAGATCACTAATTCGGCTTTATCCAGCACTCTCAGCCTATCTAAGGAGCTCACTATTCGTTACTCTGTTCTTTGGTTGCAAATTAACCCTTCTCTGCTATAAAAGGAGCACTCAGTTCTTGCTAAAGAAGGTCATAGCCAAAATCACCTCTCCAATTAGAAGATCTTTCTACAATAAATTACAAGGAAACTTCTACCCAACTATCTCCTGGTAAAAAATTGCCAGACCAATAAAAGGAGGCTTACGTATCCATGATTTGCACATCTTTAACAAACCTCTCCTCCTTAAACTGTCTTGGAAACTTGTGACTCGACAGCAAAAAAATCTGGGACCTATATGCTCTGTCTACTCATTTCAACCTTCAGGCCACCCTCACCATAGTGTCAGCACTTGACAACAAGCCTATCTTGCAACTCACCTCAGATGCTCTGATATGGAAAGCTTCTCCAATGGTAGCTTCTCAGTGCAAGCAACACAACTCAATAGCACTCAGTGCAAGCAACACAACTCAATAGCACTCAGGGAGGCAATTATGGTCTCAATCAATGGAAAAATCCTCGTCTTTCTGAGAGATGAGCTTTTTCTCTGGAAGCTAATGAATGGTGCTTACCCCACTGCCTCCAGGTTAGGATCAAAGATTCCCACTATTCAGCAAACCTGTGCCAATGGTGCTTTCCAAGAAACTGAGTATAATGTGTTTTTTGGTTGCCATCTTTCTAGAGCAGTGTGGTTTTCTTCTAAATGGACAATCAGATCTGAAACCATTTCAACCTCAGCCATAAACTTGTCTCCCACTGCTCCAGAATTCTTCATGCTCTAGATATCCCTTTTTTCTATATCTTTTTTCAGCACAAGAAACACCCTCCTGGTCAGATCATATAAGAAAAAAACCTCACATCTACTGCACACATCCCAGCCTGTTCTGATAATCATCTGTCCTGCAAGGCAGTTCCTGTGCATCAACCAGCCCTCATCAGTCATCTCCTATTTTCTGATCATAGATGCCAAGTCTTTCCAGATGGTTCTCTTGTTCAATTTGCTTGTCACAGCATCAAATCTCCATCACCCTTCCATTCTTAGGCTTCTTCACTGCTACAAGCTTTTGAAAGCCGTCTCAGCTTTGACAGACCAAGGCACTCAAGCCCGCTACTTCAACCTACTTCTCTGGCTGTCTCAATTTATTTAATCTACTAAAACCAGCCGAATCAAAAGATTCAATTGGATCTGATAGGAGGTCTAGAAGGGTGAGACTCAAGTTCAAACATAAAAAGCTCTATCGAAGCATCGCTTCGTCCAACTTACTAGGAAGAACAATGGAGATGCACACCTTCTGGTGGCACATGGGCGCAAGCGCAACCATTCTGAAGACAATGTTGGTTATTTTTACCCTTTCTTTAAACCACCTTAGTTTACATTGTTATAATTATTTTCTACTGTGCTGTTATTTTGTTAGTCCCCAACCCCAAAACCTTCTAGGTAACTGTGTGTACCAGTTTTAACCTTTTCCTGTTTTTGTTTTCTCTTTTTCCTTTTCTTTTTTGGGGGTTCTCTGGATGCTAACTTGCTTTGTAAGATTGTTACTATTTTAACGAAATTTCACCTACGGGTGCAATAAAAAAAAATTTCAGAGCTGTCAGCAGCTGTCTAGTTTGCTTAACTCTTGTGCTACAATCTCACAAACTGTGTATGGTCCTGTTCACGCCATGCCAATCATTCCAGATTCCAGATGTCTGGTTTCTATTTAGCCTTTTATTGAGCAAACCTAATTTTCCTCATCATGCGCATCTCATTTGTTTTCTGGCACCAGAGGCCTTTTTTTTCAATTTTTTTCATCTCTTTTACTTACCAGTCCTGTAGCTTATCACTTCTCTGTTTGTTTTTTAGTACGGCAGTTTTGGTAGTTTTATTTGAAATATAGGACAAGCATATTCAAAAATTTCGATAAAACAAAGACTAAAAGTGTAAGGCTTACAGTTGCTGGTGCATGTCTAATGACGGCATTTAGAAGCTCCAGATTGGCAGTTCGTGCAGCCATATGTATGGGCATGCCTAATGGGCCTTCCACATCAACTCCAGGAAACTCCGCCAACTTTTTAAATGCATTAACATTCCCTATATTCAATATAAATATTGTTCAGTTCATTTCTAATATTAGAAAGGAATAGCAATTGATTAATTAAAAAATATATAAAAAAGTAAATATACTGTTACCGTGTAATGCTGCAAGATGAATCGGAAGTGCATTAGTATTGTCACTTGATATTGTACTTGCATCATGGTTGATCAACTCTTGTATAAGTGCAGCATCATCTTGAATGGCAGCATGATGTAATGCGGTTCTCCCTATTATAAATAAATTAATATTATAATTGGACTACTCTTTTATTCGAATGCTTTATTATCACAGTTCACATCATTGTTTCAAAACTAAAACTACCTTCCTTATCTGTCAGATTTGGATCAATTCCAATCTCTAGAATTAATGTGGAGCATACTAAAGTTTTGCCCGATGATGCGGCTTGGTGCAAGTAGCTCATGCCTAGCCCGTCTATATAGGCTTTCAAGGCCTCTTTTACGCCATTTGGTAGCTTCCTAGCTTTTTCTAGAGAAGGAATCAAAAGGCATCAAGCATAAGTTATTAATTTTAATTCATCTTAAAATAAAAAATGTCATAACATAGAATTGTTGAGCTAAAAATGGGCTGCTTTAATTAGACTGGACCGAACAACAACTGAAGAGAGTATATTAAATTGGGCAAAACAATGAAAGAAGGATATGCTCAGATAGAGCGGAGAATTGAAGCGATGACATCTGAGAGAAAGAACCAGCTTGCAAATTGAAAGGTCTACTCGAGCAATTTATCCAAGGTCAAGCACCATCACAGCCAGTTGGAGAGGGACAAGGCAGCAATTTCATTAACAGGGTTGAAGAGCTATCTAGTATCGACACCAGTGAGCCTATTGGTATGCTGAGTCAAACCGATAAACAACCAAGGGCGACAGTTGTCCCTCAGCTTTTATATATGCCAAGCAAAGATATCGAGTTTTCAGTTTGTGAACCGACAAGAGAAAATTCTACATAAGGCTACCCCCAAGTTAATACTACTTGCCAAATCCAATACTTACAATGTTAAGGGCAATAACTCAGCTCTAGAAGATGACGATAATTCATCTTGAAGAACAATCGACAATTCGACATTCATAGTATTGATCACAAGAAGGACCCACAGCACATCAAGAAACAGTGGAATAAAAATACCCAATGAGCACCTCTTTTACAACCAACCTGAAGATCCTTTCTCTCTCAAAGATATTGGACGAATTAGGAACCAAGATCATGGCAGAAAACCAAATACCACAGGTAGCTATTTCAAGAAAGTTTAGGTTCAAGGATAATTGTGTATCTATTATAGGCTATAAATAGCAAGGAAAAAGCTTGTAAAAGGAATTATGCTATTATGATAAAATAAGATTTGTTCTCTTTTATCCGTTGTGCCCTTTTATATCTAATTTCCCATTTTGCCCACCCTCAATTTTCTATTTCTGTTCTAGTTTTGGGACTGACAAGCCTTGTAACAGTAGTGTTTCACTAAAAAAAATTTGAAAATTAGAAACAAGCCTAGACTTACTTCTCAATTGATTCTCCGTGATGGATGACTGCAATGCCGCCTTCATAAATTCAGATGCCTTGTTTACGTCTGAAGAAAAAGGGGAAATAAAGGATTAACAAATGCGTGCGATGGACGGAAACACGGATACACAGATGGAAGAAAAAGAGATGAAATCTACCTCTTCGCGACATTTTTCTTTCGAACCTTCGCCGCCGGGCACCAATACACTTTTAGGGTTTAGGTTTATAAGATCGAAAAATGTAAAAGGTTTAAGGGGTTCTACATCTCTCTCTCTCTCTCTCTCTCTCTCTTCACGAATTAGGGGGTGAGCGAGTGGAAAAACATTCCATTAAACGGGATCTACTCATCTACATAGCCTGTGTGTAGCGCCTCTGACAGTGGGGAAAGGAAAGGAAAGAAAATTAGACATTTAACCTCTTCGGATGGAGATAATATCACGAAGAAAAACGAGGTTACTGTTCCCTTCGGACTTCCCATTGTTCCTTCCCACCCTCAAAAAAAAAAAAAAAATTGTTCCTTCCGTACAAAATAATCTCTCTCCTCCAAATCCAAATCGGGGGTGGAAACGATGGAACTCTAGCGAGTGGCGACAGTTAGATATTGCTAAAAGACATGGATACCTTTTTAAGTTTAATATATGACATTCCATTAAGGGGAACATTTATATTGATGATTGATGTTTTATTTACAGGGAAAATTAGATATAACCCCTGTAAACTTCAACAATTAGATATAACATCCTATAAACTTTGAAATTAGAAATAACCTCTAAAATATTGACAGTTATATAATTTTCGCTTCAACCATGATTCGATCGAACAATAGAAAATACTTTTCTAAGAAAATAATAGAATATTTTCAGCTCTAATGTTTTCTTTTTTGATGAATAGACTCCTAAGAAGGGAGTCCTGCATTAAAACTAATGCCAAAGTTTACAAGAAAAATTCAGAATCACACTCTAGGTGATTAAAACCATGCTCCTTAGTGGAGACTTCTACCAACAACTTGAAACAAAAACATCCAAACTTAGTACCGAAGCTTCAAAACGAAACAGGAAAAGCAAACTAAACACTATGGCAGGCTACGCTCCATGTTCATTTCATGTTCTGGCTCTAGTACTTGTTTGGTGAAAACTGAAAACCAACCTCCATCCCTGTCCGTTGACCTGTCCAAAAAAAATAAAGACTGAAAATGGAAATTGATTACCGCCATCTGCAGTTTTGTCATCCTTACCATCGCTAAATATAAAGTGAACATATACGGCAAACAAAGTGAACATATAGACAATCTAAGTGAACAAATACAAACAAATAAGTTCAATGAAAATTAGTTGAATATGCATGTAAACTTCTGAACAAGTGATGACAACACTTATTTGCTTGTAAATGTTCACTTAGATCGTCTATATGTTCAACTTATTTACTGTATATGTTCACTTTGTATTTTGCGATGACTGGGATGGTATATTTGCTAGGGCTGGCAACGAGTCGAGTTCGAGCGAGCTAGCCCTAGCTCGAACTCGATTCGAAATTAATTCGAGCTGGCTCGATTCGATTCGCAAAGGAATTTCGAACTCAAATATTCAGCCTTTATTTGATTTGAATTTAATTCGAGCTAACTCGATTTGATTCGTTAATAGCTCGAATCACAGTGAGAAAGTGAGAAAGTGAGAGATAGAGGCAACGAGAGTCGGTAGAACTAAGAACTAGAGAGGTGATTAGACGAATAGATAAAGGTAGCGAGAATATTCCAGATAATATCTCTGATGGTGGTGGGATTTTGGAATTGCTGGGAGGAAAAACCTAGGTTTAGTATAAAAAAAAACTGAACTGGGCTTGAGGCTTGGACTTCATATATACCATATACGGCCTCTTAGTATATACAAATTCGAGCTATCAAATTCGCGAGTTACAAACGAGCGAGTTGTGTATAGCTCGTATTCGACTCGTTATTATTTCGAGCTTTAAAACTCGATTCGTTAATAATTCGAATTTTATTCGAGTGAGCTCATTTCGAGTAATTGTCGAATTGACCTCGAGCGAGTCACGAGCCACGAGTTATTTTGCCAGCCCTAATATTTGCCGATGGCATTTATAATTCCTGACTAAAAATTGAGGCATAATTAGAGAGAGCAGTTGAGCCAATAGTATCGGTAAACACTCTAAGAGTTTCTCTCTTTCCAAATACCCAAATAAAAGCTGCAAAAAAGATTAAACCAGCAGTTCTATTTAAATTTGGAAGAGAGAGAAAGATATTCCAAACCCCTAAAAGAGACTGATCCATAATTAGACACCCCCACCTAATTAAACCATTGGACAAAGTCCAAAATAGTTGCATAAAGGAACACGAAACAAACAGATGATCAATAGTTTCGCTATTGTCACAAAACATACAAGTTAAATTCCCCCCCAAAACCCTTATTGGCTAAAATATCTTTTGTGAGTATTTTTCCTTTAAGCGTCATTCAGCAAAACAACTTCATAAATACCCCTGACGAATCACACAAGTATTTTTAACTCCCGGAGGTGCTTAGCCGAATAATCATAAATACCCCCATGAATGATGAACTTATATAAGGATTTAACAGTGAAACCACCGCTGTCCCAATGTCATCTAATCTCATCATTTCTAAGAGTAAAAACATAGTTTTGTAAAATATCAAGCAGCTGTCTCTTTTCAGTGGAAAATTTGTATCAATGACAAAAATATCCCTAATAATTTAAAAAAAAAAAATAAAACATTCTCTGAAATTTTAAAAAGAACACAGCTATAACGGCAATGCTATTGCCGCTATAGCCTAGTCCTATAGCGGTAATGCTATCACCGCTATAGGAAGCTATAGAGACATTGCTATTGCTGCTATAGCGTTTTTGTTTTCTTTTTTCGGGGCTGACATCTCTGTTTTCTTTTGGTTTTTTGCGCAATGTCAGAGAGAGGTGCATTAACTGCATTAAACACAAAGAGAGGGTGGGGTTTAGATTCTTTTTTTTGCGCCATGTCTTTTTTTTTTCTTTGCCGTTTTACTTTGCAAGTTAATTTATTTTCTTTTCGTTTTATTTTGTTTTTATTTTACTTTTGTTTATTATTTGAATAACTTGTAATCTAATTTTTCATAATTTTTTACATATATATGATTAATATTTTTTAAATTGTTCAATTTTACTTCTATGTAGGGTTCTTCAAACTGACACGACACAAGTACGGAATTGGCACGATACGACATGATACGAGTACAGAATTGACACGACACGATCGTGTTATCGTGCCTTGTTAGTAATCTTGAAAAATTAGTGCGATTTGACACGGCACAACTAACACGCAACACGAACACGAACCAACATGATACTAACACGCAATACGATTTGTCGGTCACATCGACACGTCACGTTAGAAACTTTTATTTATTTTTTTGTGTTGAAAGATTAATAGATGATTTTTATTTTGCTAACTCATTTCTTTATTGTTTCAACAGATTAAACAAAATAAAATATTTAAAAAAAGTAAATAGACATTAAAAAGAAAATACAATTATAATTTGAATTTTAATATAAAATTAATTTAAATATTTTTTAGAAAAAATAATTTAAAAGAAGTATGATGCTATTTTTGATAATGTTAAAAATTAAATACGTGTTGTGGTATCGTGTTAGTTCGTGTTCGTGTCGTGTTGCGTGTTAGTCGTGTCGTGTCGTGTCAAATCTTGTTATTTTTTCAAGATTGCCAACATGACACGATTATGACACGATTATTTTTTCAAGTTACAGTTTATTTGACTATTCTACAAATTTAGTATATATATCAGTACACAATTGCTAGAATATTTTTCTTAAAAGATTAATCGATGATTTTATTTTTTTTAGCTCATTTCTTTATTGTTTGAACATATTAAAAAATAAAATATTTTAAAAATTAAATATACGTTAAAAGATTAAAAAATAAATTAAAAAATAAAATAAAATACGGTTATAATTTGAATTTTAATATAAAATCAATTTAAATATTTTTTGAGAAAAAAATTTTAAAATTATGTTTATGATGTTGTTTTTTGTAATTTTAAAAATTAAATTCGTGTTGTGTTGCGTGTTAGTCGTGTCGTGTCAAATCGAATTAATTTTTCAAGATTACTAACACGGTACGATAATACGATAGTGTCGTGCCAATTTCGTACTCGTGCCGTGTCATATCGTGTCAATTCCGTACTCGTGTCGTGTCAGTTTGAAGAACCCTACATACAAGTAAAATTGAACAATTTAAAAAATATTAATCATATATATGTAAAAATTATGTAAAATTACATTACAAGTTATTCAAATAATAAACAAAAGTAAAATAAAAACAAAATAAAACGAAAAGGAAAAAAATTAAGTGCAAAGTAAAACGGCAAAGAAAAAAAGAAGACATTGCGCAAAAAAAAAGAATCTAAACCCATCTCTCTCCGAGTTTAATGCAGTTAATGCACCTCTCTCTCTCTCTCACATTGCGCAAAAAAATCAAAAGAAAACAGAGGTGTCAGCCCCGAAAAAAGAAAAAAAACGCTATAGCGGCAATAGCAATGCCTCGGCAATAGCATTACCGCTATAGTTGTGCTCTTTTTTAAATTTCAGAGAGTGTTTTGTCTTTTTTTAAATTATTAGGGGTATTTTTGTAATAGATAAAATTTTTCCCTTTTCAGCTCGCGCCACTAAAGAAGCTCCTCTGTAAAAACAGCTTAACCGAACCCCCAATCCACCCTTGACTCACTCTAGCTCTTGGTGTCTTAGTTTTTTTAAAGAGATTAGGAAAATTAGTTGCTAAAGGATAATCATCTAACCAATTATCTAGTCTGAGCGATACAGTTAAAAAAAAAATTGCACATTTATTTGTCTAATATGTAGGAATCAACACCAATCATACTTTTTTTATTTTGTAGTGTATTACTATTACCGTTTCCAAATCTGTTGTCGTACTTGTGTGATTCGTCTTATATTAAATTATTAGAATTCCTACAAACTAAATATGCACAACGAGCCGTCGATGGAATTTCAAGTTCATATATCGAGTCTAGTTATTATAAGGCTGCATGATGACGCCCGCTTAACAAAAGCTCACTGACATATTTTCTGTAAGACTGTAATATTTGTAGGATATACCCCTTTGTTCATATCGTTGTCCCCACATTTTTTTTCCCCCATATCGTTGTAATTTATTTTATGTATTTGGTAGATGTATATGTAAAACATTAAAGAGAGCAGATCATTGTAGACATCTCTCTACACAATCTTTCTCCTTTTTTCTTTCTCTGTCGATACGGCAGTAGAAGAAGAACCTTAACAGATAACAATTTTAATATATGATTGATTGTGATTAATTAGCTTGTATGGTCTCAATTCTCAAACGACAACCAAATGTGAAAGTATTAATTTTCGCTTTGAAAATTTATTTCTAGGCTGCCTCAACCTAACAAATGTAATACCTCTCCATTATTTTTGCATGCATGAGTTTAGTTGCAATCTGAGAAACATAAGAAGAAAATTGTTGCTGCTGTCAAACAAATGTTTCCGTTATTAGTGCAATGGAGAGATGAAGCAATTAATGCAATGTTGTTTCATAAAGAATTATTGGAGAGAAAATTCAAACACAACAATCTAAGTACTAGTTTCAGCTTTCAAATTTGACTAGGACATCGACAAGGAACCAAATGGAATTCACAGATATTCAAATACTGACTGTTATTGATTGTACTTTATGACCCATAATCATAATATTCATAACCTACATATAAAAATTCAATCTCCCCGAATACTTGGTTAGAAAAAGGTAAAAGCTCAACAAAATACGGCTCGATTTCATGTGCTTGTCAGACTTCTGACTTTTTGAGTCTGTTGTCTGAACAAAAAATCGTGATTTTCAATTAGGCGGTGTTTCTGACCAGATTAACATTGATAACTTTGTTTTTTTTTTTTTTGGATAAGCTAGACATTGACTGTCTAGGCGTTACAGAAAGTAAGGTAAAAAAAGAGAAAACAAAGAAAGAAAAAGCAGAACTAGCAAAAAGCATCTAACAAATTTTCATGAAAAAAGTTGCCTCTAAGACGATCCAATCCTGGATAGCTTGCAACGATCGTCGCTCATTTCTAAAAGTCCTGTTATTGCGTTCTAACCAGATCCCCCAGAGCGTGGTTGCAATTATGTTTGTGTGAAAGGCACTGTTCCTTGCCAAAGAGAAGATGCATTCCATTGCAATCCAAATTCGCTGTTGCGCGACACGTGCTGTAGCGCGCGTACGAGCCGTCTGATCTTGATCGAACGGTTCATTTTTTACGGGCCTATCAATCTAGGTTACATGCATGGAGCTCCCTTGTCCATTGGATCTTGATCAGACGGCTAAGGTGGTGCGCTACACCATATGTCGCGCGCCACAGGATTTCATTTCATTCCATTGCCTGTCTGCAAGTGTTATCACACACTACTGTTCTTATTCCAGTTTTCCTGCTTAGCTGTAACCAGAGAGCCGACGTAGCCGGGCATTGGAAGAACAAATGAGACGAGGTTTCCAGGACATTTTGATCACACACGACACAATTTTCATCAACACGAATTTGTCTTTTGTGCAATTGTTCTTGCGTCAATACTCTGTTGTGTGCCAGCAGAACTAAAAAGCATCGTACTGAAGGTGTGACCTTGATTTTCCAGATCAAACTCAAAGAAAAATTATGTTTCCCAGAGCTGATGAGTGCGCGATAGATTGATGCCGCTGAGTATTTGCCTGTTGAGTTCCAACGCCAGGTCAATTGGTCATGCTCATTGTTCAAGTTAATTTGATTGGCAACTTGGTGCAAGCCGATTGCTGGGAAGTAAGAGGAGCTGGCATAAGCAGTGGCAATTGATTTTTTGCAGTGTTGAAGTTGATAAATCTCTTTGCTGGTCAGTACCCCAGAAGTACATCATTGACCCCCCCCCCCCCCCCAGTTGTTATACCAAAACAGAGTCTCCCTTCCTGAATTAATCCCTGAAGCAGTTGAAAGTTGAAAGTATAATCTAATTGACATCAGGTCCTTCCAGAAAAAAGAGCCTTCCTTCTTCCAACCCATTGGTGGTATTTGTTGATTTCGTTTGGCATAAAGTGCACGAGTTGTTAACTTTGTTGATAAGCATTAGTATTCAATTTTCACAGTGACTGTTCATTTTTTATTTCATTTCTGTGTGGCTCAATTTGGATAGGTGTGGGAAGAAGAGAAAAAATGAGAAGAAGTATTGAAAAGTGTGTAATTTTGTGAAAAGTTTAGATTGTTTATAATTTTTTTTCTTCTATTTTTCCTTTTTTTTACTTCTCAACGCATCCAAACGGAGGCTGTGATAATTTCTTCAAAAGCTGTGGTCCTAAATTCTGACAACTTACGTTGCCGCGTGGCCGTGCACTTTTGCAATGATGACATGTTAAGGCATTATTTTTTCCTCAAAGAATAATTTAGTCTCCAGTCTCCGCTATTATTGCCGAAAATGATACACAAACTAATTAGAACAGGGATCCTGAAATTAACGATAAAAGATAAGACGGTTATCCGAAAATAAGTTATAAAAAAGTGAGGTTAATAAAGGTTCTTTTTCTATAAAATATAGATATTGTATATTTGTATGTCACAGTTATTAAAATAAATTTTTCAAGCGACCGAATAATTAGTCTACCAATTTCAAAGCGCTTTGTAATCTTTTCACAGTAAACGAAACGTAAAAAGATGGAAACAAATCATACAAAAAAAGGCCATTAATTTTTGGGTCTTGTGACTTTTGACCTGGGTAGCAGGCCCACTACAGAGTGGATCCGCAGGTTACAACAAATCGGTTTCGGATCTTTTTGTTGTGGACTCGCACTGACCTTAAAAAGGGTACTGTTAAGGAATGCTGGAGGATCGCCTGCTCTTTAGGGTGTGCTCCAGAAGGGATGAACATGAGCTAAGGAAAGGAACGGAAGAGGGAAGAAGATGAAGGAAGTTTAGAAAAACGAAGGTACCCTGCTCCAGGTCTCTAAAATCATGCATTGAAGTTAACAACTGTACTCTTCTTCTTGGACGATATTACCCTTTTTAGTTTAAATGGGGAGAGAGATAAATTGTGGGGGTCCACTGTCAGAGAAAGAAAAACCAGGGATATTTTAGGTATGTTAAATGTCTTGGTGTGTTTTGGATACACCTCGATTTTGAGAGTAATGGATCTTCTCCGTGAATGAGCTGTTTATGGGCTGTAGTTCAATTGAGTTTGCCTCGATTCACCCAGCAGCAGCGACGGGAGCAAGATACCTCGGTTACACTACCCTTCCTTCGCTCTAGTTCATCTCTTCTGGAGCAAGTCCTTAGACTTGGAAAGTCTAAAAACATCACTTTCTGTTCAAACCCCAAACTTCACTGCTCTTTTATGTTTGGGTTGTGCACGAACTAGGTGGTGAACAGCTGTCCATGAACATTTAGTTCGCCAAACCTAGTTCGTAAAAAATGGGGGATTGGAAATAAGTCCTTGTTCGCTAGTTCATAGATAGTAGTTCCTCGTTTGGTTCACCCCAACTACTGCCAGTTCGCGAACTGCTAATTCTTCACCATTGTCAAACACACCAAACCAACATTGTCAAATTCAAATTGTTGAGTGGGAGACTGGAGAGTGGAGAGAGAGAAAGCATCACGAAGAATGAGAATGAATAGTGCATTAAAGTGTACAACTGTACATAGATATATGTACGTACAGGAAGGAGCCGAGTTCAGATCTGGTGCCGCGCGACACACCGTGTAGCGCGGCATCGTAGCCGTCTGATCAAGATCCAATGGACAAGAGAGCCCCGTGCATGTAACCTAGATTGATAGGCCCGTAAAAAATGAACCGTCCGATCAAGATCAGACGGCCCGTACGCGCGCTACACGGTGTCCCGCGCTACACGGGATTCGGATCCGGAAGGAGCCTCTCCAAAAAGATTTATGATATGAATGTAACTAATTTTGACAATAGTCAAGATATTTTAACAGGATAAAGAGCTCCAAAATCTAACTCTTTATATCCTCCCTCAAACTCAGTCGGCTTATGTAACTCTGTATATTAATATTATCGAGCTTGCCTTTTAACTTTCAAGTGGAGTAAAGCAAATATAAATTTGTTTTTTTTAATGAGAATGTCAGTAATCTAGTTGCAAAAGACAAATTTAACATCCCAACGGCCGTTTGGATAGTATGAGAATAAGAAAGAAATAAGAATTTTAGGAAGAAAATATTGGAAAGTGTATAATTTTGGAAACGGGGGTGATAAGAATCATCCCCGATATTCATCATCTCCATCATCCCCACGCGTTTTTTTATTTTTGGCTCTACGCGTTTTATATTTCTGGAAATCATTCTGTTTTCCTCCCTGCTGCGTACGCTCGTCCCCCCTCTCATTCCTCCCGCGTACGCTCCCCCTCCCCCTCCCTTCTCTCGCAGACACTATATATTGATTATAATTGTTGAAGTTAATATATATAACTGTTGAAGTTAATATATATAACTGTTGAAGTTAATATATATGCCAACTTCAATAATTTAAATTTGCCCACTTCAAATATTATCTTCAACATTTAAATATGCCTAGTTCAACAATTATATATATTAACTTCAACTGTTATATATATTAAATTCAATGGTTACATATATAACATATTAACTTCAATAGTTACATATATAATTTCAACAGCTACATATATAACTTCAACAGTTACACATATAACTTCAACAGTTATATATATTAACTTCAACAATTACATATATAACATATTAACTTTAACAATTACATATATAACTTCAACAGTACATATATTAACTTCAACAATTACGATATTGCCTTCAACATTTAAATATATTAACTTCAACGTTATGAAGTGTGTAGGAGGAAGAGGAGAAGGGTGGGGGGGGATGGTGTACATGGGAGGGAGGAGGGGGAGGGGGGACGGCGTATGTAGGAGGAAGGAGGGGGACATCGTACGTGGGAGGGAGGAGGGGACAGGGGCGGGAGATAGTGTACGGAGAAGGGGAAGGGGAGAGAGTGTATGCGTGAGGGAGGAGTTAGTTACGTACGCGTGAGGATGATGAGGATGATAGAATCGGAAGGATGGTCCTAATCAATTCCGATTTTGGAAAGAGTGTTATTTCGGAAATAAGAAATGTTGTTTGGATGATAAGTTAGGAATAAGCAAATTAATATTAATTTAAATAAAATATAAAAAATTATTATTTTAATATTAAATAAAATACTAATTAAAAAGCACACAAAATTTCATTTAGCTATTAGTATTTAGCTAATTTTGTTGAAATTATGTATATATAATTATTGGAAGAAGTTATTCCTAATTTGTTTGGATGGTTAGAAAGAAACTATTCTTCCTTATTCTCATACAATTCAAACAGCACCAATGAGTATTGTTAGAGTCAAATATATTTGACGTCAAATACAATTGGAGTCTCAACTATTGAAATTTGAAATGGCCAATCAAAAAAAATTTATATATGCAACGATTTTAATAGATATTTGTATCTTAAAATTTAATATATAAATAGAAAAATCAACTTGTAACATTATGTGGCACCACTTTTGGCAGCCTTGAAAAAAGAATATATATATATATATAGAGAGAGAGAGAGAGAGAGATATTGGCTAAAGTATACTCCAGCATACGGATTAAATCCGTATGCTGGAGTCGTTTCTCAAAATCTAAAATTCAAACAGTCGATCTAAACCGTTCAAGTTGTTCTCCATATAAAAATATCTTTCAAGACCAAATTTTATATTTTTTGAATTTTTTTTGCTATATATTATGCTATTTTCAAATTGAATGGTCAAAAATACTCCTTTACAACTCCTTTATAATGTTTTTTTTTTAAATAGCATAATATATAGTAAAAAAATTCGAAAAAATATAAATTTTGATTTCCTAGGAGATTTCAATATGGAGAACAATTTGAAAGATTTGAATCAACTGTATGCATTTTAGATTTTGAGAAACGACTCCAGCATACGGACTATCTATATGCTGGAGTATACTTTAGCCAATCTCTAGATAGATAGATATATATATATATATATATATAGACATATTGGGCGCCAAATCTTCAACGACATTCCATAAAAAATAATTATAAATTTTGTGGAACATCGACACAAGAAAATCTTGTTAGAATTTTCGACAAATACACGTATTTTTTTATTTTGAGAAATGATATACTAGTAAGTGTATTTGAATGCGCAAGAATAATGATTTGGATAAAAATAAGTTTCAAATTTTTTATTTTTTTACAACCCAAATAACTATAGAATAAAAAATTGGACTCTTATCAATATTCTAACAAATCCATAGTATTAGAATAAAAAAATTGAACAAACACATATTTCCAGAATCCTAATTCATACCCTCATCCAAACACATATATCTCGCTTATGGAGTTATGGTTAGTTTTTAAATTTCCTTTTTTTAATAATAGTTTTGTATTTCTTTCCTAATCCTCGTTATACTCCATAGAGTGCAACTGTGCAAGCATCAGGTAATTTCACTTTCCAATACGGCAACAAAGTGACCTTTTTGACTTGACTTTGAGAGATTAACCCAAAACAAATAGAAATAGGTAACGAATAACGACTGACTAATTGACATGGTTTGGGGGATTCGATTTTTTTAATATGCTTAACACTAATTAAAATTCCTTTCGAAACTTTTCTTATAAAAACAAGTACAAATAAAATATTAATTTTTACGCGAGTCTATTTCTATACGATACATCTATATTTAGCAATTAGCATCTCCAACGATATGATTAGGTTACGAAAGTTAAAAGTGCAAGTATGTTGTGTAAAATTCTTTAGATAAAATATGTATCACATTTTATTCAATTTGAAATCATTTTCTATTCTGTAAAATAATTTGATAATTTCGTAAATTAGTTTTTAACTGCGTTTTTATGCATGGTTATGAAAAATTTCACATATGAACAAGATAAAACGCAATGTTAAAAGTAATCAAAGATACATGCTCGTCAGCGTGTGCGTACATGCGCACATATCTACGAGTTAAAAACATTTGTTTAGGTAATATTATTAATTGCACCATCATGGGTGCGTTTGGATAGGTGTGGGAAGAAGGGAAGAAGGGAAGAAGTGGGAAGAAGTATTGGAAAATGTGTAACTTTGTGAAGAGTTTGAATTGTTTATAATTTTTTTTCTTCTTCTTCCTTCTTCTTCTTCTTCTTTCTTCCAACGATCCAAACGCAGGCCATGGTTGTCAAAAACATCTCATACAAATGTCTCATAAAATTAGGATGTTGTCTAGAACGGCTCTAAAAATGATAAGATTACACTCGAAATTAGATTATTAGAAGTTGACTATTTAACGTTCGGAATAATTAATCGTGTGCAGCCAGTATCAAGCAAATATGGTAAAATTGCATTAATTACCGGTTATTTATGATTTTTTAAAAAAATAAAGATATTAGATTGGAACAAAATTTTAATGAATATTTATACCGTCAGGCCGTTTTGTAAATTAATTCACTGAAAATAAGTTTAAGTTGTTATATCAATGCGCTGAGCTGGAGTAATTAAAGTGGGAAGTATTTTCGGCTTTGTGTTGTTTAACGACTGATAAATCAATAATTACTAGCATATACGCCCATCCAAATGTATAGCCATTTTCTTTACAAAGCAACCAAACGCCCCCTAATTATTTAATGTGATCCATATCACAAGATATTTATGTAATATTCTTTTCCGAGCAATTCATTTGCTTTTTTTTTCTTACATTGAGGATTGAAAAGAGAAGATTCAATAAAAAATTCGGGTTATTCTTTGGTAGTTAACTGCTTTAACTTTGTAGCTGTATCTTAGTACATACAAGGTATTGGTACTGTACCTTAGTACATACAAGGTTGGAAAAAAAATTTATACTGCTAATAAGTGTGCTTGTTCCACATGCAAGAGAGCTATTATGTCCTTTAAAAGTTACCAGAAAAAGAACAATAATTATCGAAAAAAATCTGACTGCTACATGATATTAAGGTATGGCATTTGATGATAAAGATGAGAAGGTCAGATCCACTCTATGGGTCAGTTACAAGCATCAATCAGAATTTTCAAACTATTTGGTGAGAAATTGTTTTACACAAATCTCAATTAATAGGGTTTATAAAGTAAAAAACGAACCTGAATAAGTGTATTTTTTTTTGAAGAAAGAGGGAGGTCTTTGCCATCCAACTTTTTTGAAATTAAAGGTGCATGCGGGACTTGAACCCTTGACCTCATGGAGGCCAGCACCTGAATAAATGTTGCGACAATAGTTCTTTCCATTTTGAATTTTCCTAAAAAAAACAAACACCAATAACTCAAACTATTTCAGTTCAAAGAAAAATTGAAATTATTCTTTTGGTGTCAGCGACTGGTAAAAAGATCTTGATCTTCTACGCATACAAACAATATCAAATCTATTGTAATCCCAAATCTTCTACGCATACAAACAATATCAAATCTTCTACCGCATCAACAGTTCAGCACCATTATTCTTAGCATGATACAGTGCTTGAAGCATTGTAATTACAGCTGACCTCGTATCTCCTTCTTCATATACACTTGTCAAGTAATTATGCATCTCAATTATACTCTAAAATTATAATGGTCAACTAAGCAATACTCATTTACAAGGTATACGATTGCACAACTTCTAGTAGGTACCATTGTACCAAATATATAGAGCTTTCTTTTTTTCTTCATCTTATTCTTAATTTTAACCTATCTGTTAAAGAGCAAAACATACCCTTTGGTCCAACTCCAACTCAATAACATCGATATAAATACATCTATAAATAGACCTGACTATTTTCTTGAGACCTCAAATAATTTTTTTTTACCTTCCATTTGATTATCCCAAATTCCACCATCTTCGCGATTTTAAGCGCTACAATATGCTAAATGATCTAAAAATGAAGGAAAAGAGCTATAGCTATTTTAGTTGTGATTTATCCCTAAGGCACATTGATTGAATCCAATTTCATGTAATCCTGAATAGTTGTAATATGTTCACGTTGATACAAAACTGGTTTTGCAAGAAGCCCGTAACCATATAACAGTTTTTTTTAGGGCTGACAAATGTCGACAATTTACACTAATAATAATAAAAGGTTACAAAAAATTTCATAACAAAACAAAAATCAAATACCAACCATAACAATGTACTGGTCGTTCAGCCCCGACCAATGACCCAATACCAGTATCGACTGGTACGAACAAAAGAGAGACCCATATAACAGTATTGGCCAATGACTTTACTTTTTTATAGATGGGCATAGCTCATCCCCAAATTGATACATTGCTCCAGCATAAATTAAAAGATTCAGTATAATGAATTGAAAAGGAAAACATAGAAAAATAAGAGCAAATTAGTGAAAAGTGCAAGAATTGAAAAGGGATGTATAGTTCCTGAGAGATACTTTTGTGACGGAGATGGCAAGCTAACCTCAGAAGCCAACAATGGAGAGCGGAAGATTTCCACATCAACTTCGATGGAGAAGACCTACGATGTCTCACTATCATCTTGATTTTTCATGGGAGTCAACGGAGAGGCAGGTGGAAAGACACGGGTGAGGCGGTGTTTACGGAAACCTAGAGGAGATAGCTGAGGCGTCTCCGTCCGGCCTCGAACTCGCAACCATTAGTCAGCTCGAGAAAAACCTCAGCAGTAATGAGCGTAGCGGCTCCTCTCTCTTTCACCTTTGGCACAGGGCTTCAGCGCGTCCCCCTCGGTGCCTTCGATCGCCATCTCAACAAGGGAAGAATGAAAGAGGCGCATGAGGGAATTAGGGTTTGGAGAAGAAGAGAAGGGAGCGGCGCATCAGGCAATTAGAATTTCCGTAATTAAGGAGCAAAATTTCCATTTCTGAAATAGGGAAGCGAGAAAAAATCGAGGGAAAAAATTTCGAAAAGGAGAGAATCGAACTCGCGAATGCTCTTAGACCAACGCAGTTCCGCTCAGACAGCGAAAGTTAACAAGTCTATACGAAAGGTTTAAATCTTTCATCTCATAGATAAATCCACACCACTGATCAGATCAAATCATAAAAATCGACGGTCTATATTGCATTGGGTAAACAATTGTTTGCATTTTTGGACTCAAAATTGGATAGACCTTTGAACTGGTGCTTTTATAAGTAGTAAAGATAAAGATAAAGATAAATGAGAGAGACAAATAATAAGAAATAATTTTCTGACCGAAAATGGTTTTATGTCCATATGCGGGGCCGGGTCATTGAACAAACAAGTATTGATAGTAAACTGTGTACAAATTGATTAATGGCAAAATTGGATATAACCCCTCAAATCTTCTTCAATTGGATATAACCCCTCTAATCTTCAAAATTGTATATAACCCCCTCAAATCATATTCACCAAGGATATAATCCCCTTTACCTTATTTTAATCTATTTTAACTCAGAAAAAATAATTTCTAAAATTTTTTACCAAACTACCCTTTATTGTCTTAAGACCTTTCATCTTCCCTGCCATTAAAACAACAAATTTTATTTTCTTTGTCGCTAGATTTGACATATCCAAATTATTATTAACACTTGCATATTCTTATAACAGCCATTGGACCAGACCCACGTTTGTGACATTACATAGTTCTATATATAACTATGCTTGTGTACGTACAACAATTGATTCTTTCAAGTTTTTATCTGTTGATCCATCAGATGTGTTTTTATGGGCAAATAAATGATCTTTTGAAAAGATTGAAAATGGAATCAAGGAATTAGGATATTGGAGAGAGCAAGCCGTGTATCTATGCTAACAAAATTCTCATTTCTCAATTTTGTGTTATTATTCGGTACACATAGTTGGAAGAAAGAAGAAGAAGAAGGAAGAAGAAGAAAAAAAATTATAAACAATTCAAACTCTTCACAAAGTTACACACTTTCCAATATTTCTTCCCACTTCTTCCCTTCTTCCCTTCTTCCCACACCTATCCAAACGCACCCTTAAGGAAGATGAAACGTGATGGTAATTTGGTCATAAGTATATAATGTTGATTTTTTCTAGTTAAAAATAATTAAAATTGATGGAAAGGGTTTTATCCTAGTAAGATATGATTAGAGGGGGTTATATCCAATTTTGAAGATTAGAGGGGTTTAAATCCAACTGAAGAAGATTTGAGGGGTTATATCCAATTTTGCCTTGATTAATTAGTGCATCCAATAAAATGAATATTTTTTCAGTTACAATATCATGCTGCCGTTATAAAAAGTAAAAGTCGCTGGTTGATTTTAAAAAATTGCCTGATTCAATCCATTACTATGTCTAGCTGCAATCCAATAAAATTTATTTAATCTCAACCTGTAAATAAAATTAATCTTAGCAAAATCGTCATCTTCAGGGCGTAGATATTATCATCTATCAATCTTCTTTGTAATCCAAAACAAAGAAAAAACATTTTAGTATCGTATATTTAATCTTCAAAAAAAAAAATAGCATGTATATTAAACAATATTAAAAGACAATATTAAGTTTTGGACAAGTTCCTACCGCTTGATTGATGGATATTTTAGTCAAAAATATACTACAATAGTAAACAACCTGTTGCGTTTAGCAATTCCCCAAAGTTTACCTCTGACGTCATACCATGTCGCTATCTCATAAGTCTACAAATTTATTGCATATTTTGGTTCGTGTTCATGCAGTCCAATCAACTTTAACGAACGAATTTAATATCTAATACAAAAGAAAAAGGTAACCTCACAAGCAATTACGATTTTTATAGTTCTATCGTTGACTAATCAAGCAAAAGCGGCAGCAGTCAATCGTCGGACAATAAAAAAAGAAAAATAATTAAACTCCGGTGCTTAAAAACGACACATTCTTTGGTAAAATATAAACACCCAAGGTATATTCTATCACGGATGTATATGTTTATATGAACAGTCAAGGTAGTGCGTCTGAAAAAGACATCTCAAATATGGTACTGTATCCCTAGAGAAAAAACACAATCATTTCTAATTTAATATATTGCATAAATAAATAAATATAGAAAGTGTATTCTAGAAGGACTTGGAGAATAACCCATTTTGAGTTATTTTACTATTTCCATGATACTACCAAATTTTTTTTCCTTTATTTTTTTTCCGAAGATCTTTCCTTTGTTTTGTTGTTCATATGATATGAATGTGAATTATTATTATTATTAATTAATTAATAGGAGTTGCTCCCACGTCGGAAAAGAGACATGGACATCAGGAAATATGACATATCTTTGTTTCAGACGGTCCGGTCCAAGGATTCAACCACACGACAGTCTACAGTGGGGCCCGCCGCACCTTATCCCATCCAACGGCCTGTGTTGCTCCATCCGCCAGGTTGGTGCCGTGCTCTGGTCGCATTGCTGTCGTTGTCAATCGCCGACGTGGACCAGGACCTGAAGCAGGGGTATAGATGTAATTTCGAGTGGGTCTCTAGTCTATCAGAGCATGATATACTCTATCTATAGGACCCGAATCCCGTGTAGCGCGGGAGACCGTGTAGCGCGCTTACGAGCCGTCTGATCTTGATCGGACGGTTCATTTTTTACGGGCTATCAATCTAGGTTACATGCACGGGGCTCCCTTGTCCATTGGATCTTGATCAGACGGCTGCGATGTCGCGCTACACGGTGTGCCGCGCGGCACCAGATCTGAACTCCTATACAAGAGAGCCTATTTCACACTTTGGAGAATCCGAAACCCACTGCGCGCCAAAAAGCACTGCAGCCTTGTGGGGATCATCTCCGTTTAGAAACTCAACTGGATTTTTCCTTGACCTCTTGTGTGATTTAGTTGTTCGTTCAAAACTCGAAAGATTAAATAAGCTGTATGTATGTTTTAATAATTTGTTCTATTGAGTATTTTGCTTGAACTATTTGTTCGTTAAACAATTTTAGACAAATCTTAAGGTCATAAATTGTTAAAAGATACAATGACTGATCTTATTGTAAATATCAAAATTTGGGATTTTTTTTTTCACTGTATACATGCTAGAGTGTTAAAATTTTATTTGAAATATGTAAGTATATATAATACTAGTTTTATTGTATATATCAATTAACATTATTGCGCCCGAAAATATTATCTCTATTCAGATTAATAGAATCTAATCATCATATGCTTGTTTTAGCATACATCAAGTGAACGTTAATATATACCCATTACTTTTCATATTAACTCATAATTTTAATTCCAAAAGATTCAAAAATTGACCCCCGAATTTATTTGAAGGGTCACTTTGACTTTCATTCTTTTAAAAATAATAGATTAAAATTCATATTAAAATGTAAAATTTGTCGAATTATATCATTACCTTCAACATAACATATTTTCTTTCTACAATTATTGAACAATATTTAAATAAGTCTCACAATAATAATATTATTAATTCTTAATTTGTAGATCATAATGCTCTACCCAAATTTGAAAGTAACATAATTCTCCATAAAAACAAGTCAAACCGGTAGGTAAGTAACTCATTAATTGGTCCAACAAATAAGCACCGCTCTCTCCAGTCTGATATTAAACAGCAGAGAGATGATAAAAGGGTTAAATAGTCAATAGTCAGGTGCGCATGGGAACGGACTACGGAGAGAGTAAAAAAAAAAAATTGTGAGAGAGAGAGAGAGGAAAAAAAAAAAGGAAAGAGGTGCCTCCTTCCTGTTCTCAAACGCGTTTCAAAAAGTTAAAAACTAAGAAGAACTGCTACTAAAGCAGACAACGAAGAAGAAGAAGAAATTAAAGAAAATTCTCTACTATTTCAATCTTGAGCTGGCGATTAGAGGATTCATTCGACGAGCGTTTCAAATGGGATGCGTCTGCTCCAAGGGGCGAGACCGGAGAGGCGCGGCGTATGCCGTACGCGATGCACCGGAGGCGGGGTTCTCTGACAAGAGAAGGAGTGGGTACAGTGCCTATGACTCGCGTGAGCTTGCGATTTTGTCGGGGAAAGCTAGCGCTGGAAAAGTAAGATTAGTTTTTTTCTGTTGAATTTTGATTGGTTTGTTTATAATTCGATACGGATTTTGTTGGTTCTTGTTGTTTTGCTTAGGCGTAGTTTGTGTTTATATGTAGGTTGTTTGAGCTCGATTTGAAGTTTGTTCTTTATATCTTTGTTTTTTTTGTTTATTAATTTTGGCAAAAAGGGTGATTAGTTGCGAAATAAGCATGGTATTGTGGTCCCCTATTCCGAGAAGAATTGCTTTTGCTTCTTAAAATTTACCTTTGTCGTTTCCATAAAAAGAATGTAGTTGGATTAGTTATACTGAATCGGATCATAACAGTACTACGGTTAGTCGCTTAAATTTTTTTTAAAAAATGAAAGAGGGTATTATCACAATAAGGACTACATCGCGATATAAAAAATTAACTTGTATGATTCCAAACAAAGTTAAAAGAATGAAAATTGAGTTTTTTTTTTTGATGAAAGCATGAAATTTGAGTTTTACTCCTGTGCAAACACATTAATTATGTCTTTGTTTGTATTTCAATTAAGGAGGTACCAAAACAGATGATTTACCAGCTTATTTTTTTTAAATACCTTTTTCTGCGGTTATAATCTACAAGCAAAAGAACTAGTAGAAAGTAGTTATTCTCTTGGAAGAACAGAAACCAATTAGTTTGAATAGCAATCATATTTGCAACTACTTTTTTTTTTTTAAAGTATCCATAGCAAAAGCAAGAGCATTTTTGCATTTTTGAGTCAGGAGGGGGAGAAGTGCCACCCTCTGCCACAATCGGGCTACGCCCTTCAAATTCGTTAACAGAAATATACTTCAAAAGTTGTTTTTATTAGAAGAAATAACAGTGGACAACTAGAAGCGTCACTTTCAGTTAAAACTCATATAATATTTTCTTTCAGTTGTCAGAAACAAGTATTGGCAGAGCCAGCATAGCTGGTTTGGAGAAAGCCGTCGAAGTATTAGACACACTTGGGAGTAGCATGTCGAGTCTGAACACTGGTAGTGGGTTCATTTCTGGAGCTGCAAATCGGGGGAACAGGATCTCAATCCTTGCATTTGAGGTGGCAAACACGATTGCTAAAGCGACAACTCTATGGAAGTCTTTTTCTGATGAGAATATCAGGGTTTTGAAGGAGGATGTTTTGAAGTCTGAAGGGGTAAGGTTGCTTGTCTCGTCAGATGAAAAAGAGTTGCTTGGTATTGCAGCTGCCGATAAGCGGTGTGTTTCTTTCTTTTTAAATGAGACATGTAAACTGATTAACTACTTAACTGAAGAAACCTATTGCTTGTTTGAGTTGAACGTGCTCTTTCAGTATAAAATAAACAATAGTTTATGTGACACTGTATTGGGGTGTTGTTCTCTGCCAATCTTTTTTACTAGTTTCAGCCCATACAAGATGTTATGCTAATTTAGTTACAGAAATTTTGGCTCCAAAAACAACTATCAACTATTATTTTTCTGTACAATTTTTCTCTCCAGACAAAACATAAATATAGAAACTGTAGGTTTCCTTTTGCATTATGATTTCTGAATTCAGGTTTTTGCACATTTTCTGCAGGATATTATTTCAGAAATTAAATATATGAACTGAAATTTTTTAGATTTCTACAGGGATGAGCTAGCTCATTTCTCAAAAGAAGTTATCAGATTTGGCGACCTTTGCAAGGACCCTGTCTGGCACAACTTAGGACGTTATTTCCAAAAGTACGCCAATTTTTTCAAAATCCACACATGGCTGATTTACATAATTGTTGTTATGTTGAATAGATTTTTTTTTTATTATGCAGATTGGATTCTGATTTTGCTTCTCAAGATTTGTCAAAAGCGGAGTTGGACGCAGCTGTGCACCAACTGATAGATCTGGCACATAATACTTCAGTGAGTATGCTTTAATATTAAATTGAAGAAGTCATTTATGTGAGTTATTGTGGTGGTCTTATTATAATTGTCTGATGCGGTTATGATTGTAGGAATTATACCATGAGTTGCATGCACTGGATAGATTTGAGCAGGATTACCACAGGAAGTTTCGTGAAGAAAAGGTCTTCCGTGGGGCTAGAAAGGGTAAACCGCAGATCACTTCCTTAATTTTCTATGTTTGAAATTTGTGGTCCTATTCATTATTTCTTTGACTTTAAGATTGATTTGGTCAAAATTTCAATTTGTACCTGCCATTCAATATCTTAAGATGTGAATGGTCAAAGAGTTCTTTGAATCATCAACTCTAGGTAGTCTTTATTTACCCATGGTAGGTGGAATATTGGTTGAAGAAAAGACCAAAAAAAAAAAAAACAGTATAATCTGAATTTAATTTGCAACTGCAATGAATTTGAAATAAACGCAGAATTGATAAGAAAGAGAGAAAAGAGGGAATTTATTGCTAAAGGTATTTAACCTAAGTAAGCTTTAGTATAATTTTTTTCTTTTTGCAACAGAGAGTCTTATGATATTACTTAGTGAGCTAAAACGCCAGAGGAAGCATGTCAAGGGCTTGAAGAAGAAATCACTGTGGTCAAGAAATTTAGAAGAAGTACATTCATACTTTTGTATTTTCTTCTCATTCTTCTTCTTTAACAAAGAATGTTCAAGATTTTATTTGGTCTTTTGCAGGTTGTGGAGAAACTTGTGGACATTGTTGTCTTTTTGCATAAGCAGATCAGAGATGCATTTGGTCATGCTGCCAGTTCGTATATCTAAAACAGCTATTTTTTTTTTAATACATGAATAATGGAGATGTTTTGATATAGTACATTTCATGTTTTCAGGTAACAGTGTTGTATATGAGCAAGGTACAGGTAAAAGATTAGGTGAGTGCGGCCTTGCATTACATTATGCTAACATCATTAACCAAATTGATAACATAGTAAGTGTTCAAATCCTTCTCCTTCTTTACAATCAGTTGGGTACTCTTTTACTGATGTCTAACTGTGAAATTTAATACAGGTCTGTCGGCCACTCTCTGTACCTCCAAGTGCAAGAGATAACTTATACCATGCTTTGCCAAATGCTGTCAAATCATCGCTTCGTTCTAGGCTCCATACTACAAATGACCAAGATGAGGAGGTAATCTGTCACTGTCAGTACTCCAATATGTTGTACAAGTTCAACTCCTAACCAAGCTTATTTATTTTTCTTCTTTTTCTTTTGGGTCAAGTGCTTTTGAAATTATGTGCTTGCATCAGTTTTCATTTTATTTTTCCTTATGCAGTATACGGTTGCTAAGATTAAAAGCGAAATGCAAAAGACTCTTTGCTGGATCATGCCGATAGCAGAGAATACAATTAGGTATGCTCTTGTTGGTTGACATAAGTGATTTATTCGGTTTCAACTAGAATTCTGAATCAAATATACTGTACAAAATTGTCTAAATCTTTATTTTTCATCATAACCTTTTTTTGTTTGAATTTATACAGGGCGCATCAAGGATTTGGATGGGTTGGAGAATGGGCCAATATCGGGTTAGTATCTTGTTATTTCTATTGCTCCATTATTATTAATATTATGTTCTTGAAGTCAGCCATATGGCCATCCAAGAAAAGTTCACATACAATTTTCTTTTCCTCTTTCCTTATAATATTCATTTTTGTCATAACAGAACTGAGGTGAGCAAGAAGTCAAATCAACAGTCGACTATCACTAGAATTCAAACACTTTACCATGCAAATAAAGCTACAACTGAGGAATACTTGCTCGACCTAGTTGTATGGCTTCACCACTTAGTGGTCCAGGTGAAAAGCCGGGGTTACGCGATCAAATCCACAAAACAGGCTGCAACTCTAAACAATTCACCATTACAAGCTAAAGAAGTCCCGTCTTCACCTCAAATATCAGAAGATGAGAGAGAGATGTTGGAAAAATTAAGCTTGGAAGGCATTACACTTGGTAGAAGTAGGAGCTTCGATCTTGACCGAGGGGCTCGAATAAAGAATTCTAAGAGTTTGTTCCCGAGCAGGAGTTGCGGCAGTTCACCTGTTAGAGAGCTTGGCGCAGCTGTTGATTGGGAAGTTGAGAAAACTAGGGTTCTGGATGTGATGGACGGCCTGGATGCACTTGATTTATACGCTAGTAATTTTGCTTAGACAATTCTTGAGCTGCATATAGGTATTATGTTTTCAAGAGTACAGTTAATTGTTTTTCTATTTTTTTATGGTCGTGTATATGAATTCTTAAGCCTGTTTATGGTTTGTTGTAAATATAGCAATAGAATGGTTCTGTTAAGATGGAATAGAGTAATGCGAAGCAGTTGTATGTAGTAAATTTATTAATAAGAGAACAGAAAATAGTAAAATGAGAATTTAGTCAAGAAAATGGACTTGCGGTGCACAGTGCTCGGCTGTTTTCATAAACGGCCCCTATTATTGTCGCTTCTGTTAAAATGTGCTCATTAGTATCTTCTCTCTGAGAACATTTGAAATTCTAATAGAGGTTGCATTCATGAGATGTGTTACTTGTTCTTCTAAAAAATAAAAACGGAACGCAAACATAATGTGTTCTGATTTCTGAACGGGAAATGCTTGTATTTTGGTTGAAGTTTTATTGTGGGGATGCAACGGCATTTGAATTTGGCGTGCTCATTTTGAAACAAGGGAATTTCCTAGGAAGGTATTTAATAATTTAAATACGAATCTTCGGAAAATACTTATAGAAATTCGAATTGACCTAAAAGGAGGCCCGTAAGTTTACTGCGTTAATTGGGCTAGAACACAGAGCCTGTAAACTTTTAATACATCGACCAATAGTCATGATCATTGTCAAAAACAGGCGAGAGGAGAGGAAAAATAAAAAAATGGTGAGACAGCTATTTGAGGAGAAATAAAGGAAATCGTTGGCGCCATCAGATTGTTAACAACAGGAGTCTCGAGGTAAGTTTCGCCTCTCCCTTTTCCTTTCAACACAAACGCTCTCTCTTTCAAATTGTTGGTCTCTTATATCTCTCTCAATTCATCAGCTAGTCTAATGCGGTTTCCATGTTTTGATTGTTGATGTTATTTTCTGATTTGAACATTTTAATTTCGGAATTGAACAATTAGCCCATCTAATCAGACCAGCTCAGATCAATGTAGCTAGTTTTTTCACCGTTTTGACAATGAATATTATATAAGTTTTTTCTTCGATTAACTTATAATTAATTAATTAATTTCCTTTTGCACTGATTTTCCAAGAGAATGTTCTGATATTGATATTAACCCTTCCTTACTTTGTTCCTCTTTAGCTTACAAAATATTCCAACCAGCAAGATATAAAATTAAAGGACCCAAATGATACATTGGTCTTCTGAACCTATTTATTGTTTAAACAACTAACAGAGCTGAGAAGAACAAAATCTGATAAACACATGGATCTCCTTTCATGGAAGGGTATTATTGATGTTGTATAAGATTTGTGTAATTGTGTCTAGATGGTAATCTGGCCAACATACATGTCATTATTGTTTTAATAACAGACTTTTCAAGAAGGGTAGGATTATCATCTATGATTCCCTTTGCTAGAATGAAACATGCTTTAATTTGTTCATTTGTACACTTATCTGATACTAATTTAAGTCATACTTCTTTTTAATTCAGTCCTTCTTGTCCTTTTGAATTATTTTTAATTCGTTATCATTTATTCTCCATGGAGTGAGATAGCCAAAATAGTTGAGGAGAACTCAGCAATTGGGACCGTTTTTGGTGCAATGAATGTGGTGGTATGAGCTCTAACTAAAATTCAGTAAAATATAATGAAGGAAACCCTTTAATTGTATTTATTCAGGGAACTATGATACTAAGAATCGCTAACAGTGATTTCTACTAAAAGAAAACGTATAATGTATTTCTAACAATATTGCACCACTTAGTAACTTGCATTTTTTTTAGTTCTTCTGCAGGAAAGAATAGTAAAGTGAATTATGGAACTCCCATTAACTGAGCTACAACTCATAAATAATTCAAGTCTGTTCCAATTTGACTGTCCTAACTGTGACACTGAACTGGTACACAAGGTGGCACAACTGCTCCTTACTGGTCTTGCCACAACCTGCATTGACAATACAGCTGGTGACCCATTTCGGTCTTATGCTTCAGTGGCTGTCCCTCTTAGAAAGGAGATGGTTGATTATCTGACAGAGAGATCCCAAAATTTCATTACAGAGTCAATCGTTGGTACTGTGGAAGCAGTACCAAATCAACAAGTCGAAGTCTCTGATGACCCAGCTGAAATTATCTCCGATTTCATGGATGAGTTTGGAAATATAAAGAGGAACTTGTTTGGCCGAGTCTCAGGCTGGTTGTTAAGTGAGAACCGTGAGGATAAAATTGATGATTTTGCGCAGGACATGGAGACAGACAACTTCTGGCCAATTGATCGTCGCGAGGGCATTTCTGCAATTTTCATCAAGAACGTTGATCTGAAGAGAAAATTTCATTGTGGCGAGAAATACGAATCTGCAGAGAAGTTACATGAGCACATGACCAAGTGCACTTACCGCAAAATAAGTTGCGAGAATGAGGGTTGCAGAGCCAAATTCTCGGCATTTAGTAAGGATGAGCATGATGTGGTTTGTGCATACAAAATGGTGGGGTGTGAGCAGAAATGTGGGGAGAAACTTTTGAGGAGAGACATGGACCGCCACTGCATCACTGTTTGCAAGATGCGGATGGTCAACTGCCCCTTCTACCAGATTGGGTGCGAATCAGCCTTTGTGCAGAGTGAGCTTTCCAAGCACTGCCAGGAATTTTTAAGTGATCACGTGCTGTATGTACTTAAGTCGGTGCACAAGCGGGAGGCACTCAGTGAGGATGAGTTGGAGGCACGCAGGCATATGTTGAAGGAGGTTAGCATCATTATCTTGTGGCAACTTAATTTTGGTTGCATGTTTAGTATTGCATAGTCGATGTCAATTGAGCTTAAATATCATGTTCCAGCCTAAGTAAATGACTATTGAACTTGGACTTTAGATTATTCCTTTCTAATTTCAAATCTGCTTGAAGCTAATCGAAGGCTGAAAGAGGCAAAACCACTTTTCATGAATTGGTACATTTACAAGTTTACCATGCTCTAAGGATCTTGTACATATGAATGCTCATGTCCTAATTGTCATATTGTATTTATGAAGCTGAGGAATTCTATATAGACACAAGCATACCAAGAATAAAATTAAGAAGTGTTGAATGTTGTTGGCCTGACTCATACTGTACTGTATCTGCTATAGAAATTCTGCTGCTTTATCTAAGATTTCCTTTTTGGCTTCTTTTTTATTTGTTATTGTTTACTCATTTCAGTCTGATTCCTGGGATGACCTGTCAGAATCTAAGGATGTGAGATCTCTCACTTGGGCTGTAAAGCACCTAGAAGCTAAGCTTAAGAGGCCTGAGAGTGACAGAGAGAATGCCAATAGTGTCAATTAGAAAGAGAGAATGTTTCTTATATTCGTACATTTTATTGTTTACCATGCCATTTCTTTCTCTATTTTTATTTTATTTTTAGACTTGATAGGCGATACCTATTAATTTTTAAGTTGATACTCTTTTTCAGTACCTCAGTACCTTGTGTAATTAAAATTGGAGGAACAGAGAGAGGATTTTATAAGACAAACAGATATTAAGTATATGTATTACTGCTATAATGGCTAGGGCCTAGGGATTTGAGTTTTCTATTCGTGAACTTTTAAGGCTTCTATTGAGGGTTGCATCACCTGTTACACTTAGCAGTTCAAAATGAGCTAGTAGTCATGTATACTTTTGTTGTTGATGGATAAGGACATTTTGTTAGCTGACAATTCCATTTCTTACAAAATATTTGAGATTCTGGTAAAGAAAAATGCGTGTATTAGTAAAATCCATATAAGTTATAGGGTATATCTACAATCAAATCATCTACCAGTTGAGACAACTCAAGCTAATTGCAGTGTGTGTGTGTGTGTGTGTCTGTGCGTCTGTTGATTTGATAGTGAATTATAATCTTTTTATACATAGATTATAATCTTGCTTAATATGGCCCATGTGAATTGAGAGGCACACTTTGATGTATGATAATAACAGTCGTCATTAATTCAGCTGATCTTGTTTGCACACCAAGTATGATTTGAACTGTTCAATCCATAAATTAATAAAAATCTCCAACTGTTTCCTTACAAATGAATAGGAGCCAGAACAAATACGGTCCATATCCTCTTGAGATTTTCAACAGTTATTATATTATTATAGATATAAATTTTGAAACATGCATGTATCTGTAACGAGATTTAAGCTTGCATATCTTCCGTACAAATGGATGGCTCAGGTTCTAGCTCCAATGTCAACCTTATGTCGCTCTAAAGATATTCATTAGCCGCAGTGAATTGTTCGAATTATTATTATTATTATTATTATTACTGAATTGGTCAAAACTAATCCGCCACTAGTCCGAATTTTTTTCGGCTCGCAGATAACCAATTAACCATGTAGGGATGTAAATCAATTAGAGCCAATCTGTCCAAATTCTAAACCAAAAAAAAAAAAAAAATTATTGAGGATCCTTTGGATTGCTTAGGAATAGGAGGAAGAATAGCTTTATTCTTAGAAATAACTTCTTCCTAGACATCCAAACAAGTTAGGAATAAGGAGAAGAATAATTTCTTCCTAAATAGTTTCTTTCTAGGAATAACATCTTCCAACAATTATATATACATAATTTCAACAAAATTAGCTAAATATTAATAACTAAATGAAATTTTATGTGCTCTTTAATTAGTACTTTATTTAATATTAAAATAATAATTTTTTATAATTTATTTAAATTAATATCAATTTACTTATTTCTAACTTACCATCCAAACAATATATTTCTTATTTCCGGAATAACATCTTCCCATTCTTTCCAAAGTTACACACTTCTCAATATTTTCTTCCTAAAATTCTTATTCCTTCCTTATTCCCGTACCATCCAAACGGGCCCTAGGATTTGGAACAACATTTATTTCGAAGTTAAAAATAAGCCAAACAAAATTAGAGTACAAAATTATTTCGAATTTAGGATCACTCAGGAAAATTACTCTTGATATAAATGAATTTATTCTTAACTATTTAAGAAATAAAATTTTTCCGAGAGTAATTTATTCTTAACTAATTTTAACTAGAAACCTATTTGGTTGTGTTTTTGACTAAAACCTATTTGGTTGTGCTTTGATCGCTTGAGAATTTATTCTTAACTAATTTTAATTTTATTCTCAAAACACAACCAAATAGTTTTTAGTAAAAAAAAAAAAGGTATTTCTGTAATCAGGTATAATTGGTTTTGACGTTTGATTCTCCTAAGATTATATATTAGGCGCAAATGATATTTCTGTAATCTACCTACGGGTTTCAGTCAAAAAAAAAAAAAGAAAAGATATTTCTGTAATCAGGTATAGTTGGTTTGGATGTTTGATTCACCTAAGATTATATGTTAGGCGCAAATGATATTTCTGTAATCCATATTCAGTCCATAACTCTTGATGTCAGGTGGTTCTAGATCTGAAACGGGTCATGAATTGATTTCATGATGCACTAGTTCTAATGTAAGAGTGTTAAGCAAAGATAACATTTATATTTACTATTTAAAAAGATTAGACAAACCGCCGTGGCAGTGGTATCGCAATAATTGCTCTAAATATGATTCAACCAATGACCATCATTTGCTTTGTCATGGTTGGCTAAGGATAAAAAAATTACTTTTAATTACTTGCCTGGCCCAAATTCCCCACTAGCCACAAATCATCAACAAAGTTGATTAGGATATGATCTAAGCATAGACACACAAAGTGAAGTTTATCCTCTGTAACAATCCCCTTCCCAAAGTTTTGGCTTTGTTCACCTTCCATCTTGTTACCCTACATCTAAACAAATCCAAAACTAATAATTGGCGGAGATCCATTGAACAATGGGGAATTAATTTTTTTTTATTATCATCAAAATAATATTTAGTTTTATAGGCTGAAATTTGCAATATAATTAATACTTTATACTTGTCATACATAATTTTCATAATAAACTTTGAAGAAAATGTTATCATTTTTAACAGAATTGAAGTGTTTATATGTAAAGCTTTTTAATGAAATGCCAAATTGTATTGATATTGTATAAACTTTGACACACAATAAATCTAAGTCAACAATATTTTCCATAAAATGTTTTAATTTTAGAAACTTTTCTTGACTTAATTTGAAAAAACATTGTCAAAATTATCAATGATCCCCACCGTTTATATACTTATTACATAGCACGTTAAAGGAAAAAAACAAAAACAAAAACAAAGAATTATCAAAGTTTATGACGCCTTTTTTTGGCTACCAGGGTTGTCAAGGGTCTGAAGGAGATATAAATTAATGTGCTTATTTGTTTTTAGTCAACATTTCCAACTTTTGAAATATAATTTACTCATTTAGGCCCCAATCAAATTCTTGATCAAAATGAATGGATTTAGTGTCATTTGATTGAAATTCCCATGTAATTAGATCTAACAAAATCTTATAAAATCAATTCACTGAAATGAAATGAAATAAAAATGAAATCCCAGGTAAACTTCATTTTGATCACGGCCTTAATCTTACTTACGCTTAAAAGCCTCTCATTTAATAAGCATAAAAGTTTCTTAGGTCTGTTGTCAAAAGTGCAACAAGTCTATTAAGTCAAAATTTGAAATTGAAACACGATGGCTCCGTTTGGATAGGTGTGGGAAGAAAGAAAGAAGAGAGAGAAGTGGGAAGAAGTATTGGGAAGTGTGTAACTTTGTGAAGAGTTTGGATTGTTTATAATTTATTTCTTTCCTTCTTTCTTCTTCCTACCTTCTTCTCAACGCATCCAAACGGTGCCGATAATTAGAATTAAGCTGTTGGAAATTTTCGTTGTATAATACGTAAAAAAGAGTTTCAACAATAAAAAAAATGTACACTAATTAATTAATTAAATCAATATGCGTAAATCAAGTTGCAAACAAGGCTGATTTTTTTTTTAGAAACAATCCCCTTTTATTTGCCCACTACACTCAAGTTCTGACTATAAGAACGCAGTGGCGTCTTTATGCTCGAATTATATATTCATATTCAAAGTTCACAATTTAAACAAAAATGTTTCATCTGTGCTTTCACAATCTATTCCCGACCAGTTCAAAAAGAAGGACAACATAGAGCTAATTTCTCATTGTCACAGATTAAACAATAATAACTGAACTTATCTCTTTAAATTAAAGAGTAGGGGCTCTCTTCTTCTAAAAATTTTCATTTCTCTTTCCATGCAACAAAAATTAGCACTGGGTTGTTACCAAATTTTGCTTAAAAACAAGGTTGAACAGTAAAAAGTGACCAGGGCCCTATCTAATAAACCAGTGGTCCCAAGCCTTATCCAGATTGTAATTTCTACTTTCCGCTATCCGAAACTAGGCAGAGTTTTTAAATGCTTTATTCTTCTCTGATGTGATGTTAACACCTTAAACTTCTTTTACACCTTTCTTAAACCATCTTATCTCCTAATGGCTTGTGCCTGTTCATCGTCTTTCTTTAGAGATTATCCATAATAGGATTGTTTTCGCTCGATTTAATAGATTATGTTTTATTTCTAATATTTTATTGTCGAATATACCTCTGAGCATACTATTTCTAATTATTTTTTGATGAATGGTATTTATCTTTAGGGTAATTATAAGTCAGATTTTCTGTGACATTAAAAGTATCACCATCCTACTTATTTCCATGCCATCATGAAGTAACGACGAATATACCTGATGGTATCTTGTCAACCTCTTAGGAAATATTTTGTCAAAAAAAAGAAAAACTACATATATTTATCATTTATAAGTTGAGATAGGTTAAAATACTTAAATGAAGTACAGTATTTTAGCCCCATATGTCAATTTTTTTATTTTTAAATGATTGAGTTGAATTCTTCAATACAACCTACATATTGAATTTTTATTGGAGACAATTTATTGTATTTTGTAATTTCTTTTTATATATAGACAAAAAATAATAGTATTGGGAGTTTCGATATTTTTCAAATCAACTGTTTTCTCCTCATGCAAAGAATAGAGAAATTTTACAAAAACGATACAAAATTTAGTGAACTATACGATTAATAAGAAAATAAATAAAATAATAATATTAAGATACTTGAACCGTCTATTCGAATATGAAAATTAAGATATCGAGTCCAAACACATGTGCATACGTGTTTACATAAATGCTTCTACTTAAGTTATGTTATGTCATGAGGTCACAATAAACGTGTAATTTATTTTTCTTGCTATAATTTTTTGCACATGCCGGCACAAATCAGAAACGTGAGAAAGTTTAATATGAACCATAGTGTATAGGACTTTCTATGCACCGCAGATTTTTTCGGAGGTATATTTAAAAATTTACAAATCTAATTTAACCAATATAATATACATATTGAAATTTCATAGCAAACCAAATTTTACAAATTTTTAGATGTAAAAAAAATACATAAAGCTTAATGCTATTTAGAAAAGCTCTCCATTTTTCAGTTACCTAAGGGATCCAAGGAGGAATTTAATACAAAATCCACGTCACGGTTTTTAAGTAAACTGAATTGATTCAGTTTATTATTATTTTTTTTATGATCTGAATTGATTCAGTTGTCTGACGGAAAAGTATACAATTATACATCGAATTAATGTCACCGCGGTTTCTGACGATAATCAATTTATTGGGCATCTTACATATGGGACCCACTTCTCATCCCAAACAAAGAAACTAGGACTGTCAATGGATAGGGTGAGATACGATAGAGACAATTTTGTTACCCGTATCCGTTACAATTTTTTTTACCCATATCCTATCTGTACCCGTTAAAATTTGACTTAACCATACCCTATCCTTACCCGTTATGAATTAATGATAAAGGTAGGATAACGGTAGAAAATGAATAATAATGATAATAAATTCAATAAAAAATTGTACAATATGGATAAATAATTAAATATATTAATCAAGTGTAACATTGAATAATACTTTAAATATAATAAAACCATATAATATCTTCTCATGTAAATTAGAATTAAGCTGTTGGAAATTTTCGTTGTATAATACGTAAAAAAGAGTTTCAACAATAAAAAAAATGTACACTAATTAATTAATTAAATCAATATGCGTAAATCCAAGTTGCAAAAAAGGCTGATTTTTTTTAGAAACAATCCTCTTTTATTTGCCCACTACACTCAAGTTCTGACTATAAGAACGCAGTGGCGTCTTTATGCTCGAATTATATATTCATATTCAAAGTTCACAATTTAAACAAAATGTTTCATCTCTGCTTTCACAATCTATTCCCGACCAGTTCAAAAAGAATGACAACATAGAGCTAATTTCTCATTGTCACAGATTAAACGATAATAACTGAACTTATCTCTTTAAATTAAAGAGTAGGGCTCTCTTCTTCTAAAAATTTTCATTTCTCTTTCCATGCAACAAAAATTAGCACTGGGTTGCTACCAAATTTTGCTTAAAAACAAGGTTGAACAGTAAAAAGTGACCAGGGCCCTATCTAATAAACCAGTGGTCCCAAGCCTTATCCAGATTGTAATTTCTACTTTCCGCTATCCGAAACTAGGCAGAGTTTTTAGATGCTTTATTCTTCTCTGATGTGATGTTAACACCTTAAACTTCTTTTACACCTTTCTTAAACCATCTTATCTCCTAATGGCTTGTGCCTGTTCATTGTCTTTCTTTAGAGATTATCCATAATAGGATTATTTTCGCTCGATTTAATAGATTATGTTTTATTTCTAATATTTTATTGTCGAATATACCCCTGAGCATACTATTTCTAATTATTTTTTGCTGAATGGTATTTATCTTTAGGGTAATTATAAGTCAGATTTTCTGTGACATTAAAAGTATCACCATCCTACTTATTTCCATGCCATCATGAAGTAACGACGAATATACCCCTGAGAAAGTTTAATATGAACCATAGTGTATAGGACTTTCTATGCACCGCAGATTTTTTCGGAGGTATATTTAAAAATTTATAAATCTAATTTAACCAATATAATATACATATTGAAATTTCATAGCAAACCAAATTTTACAAATTTTTAGATTTAAAAAAAAAACATAAAGCTTAATGCTATTTAGAAAAGCTCTCCATTTTTCAGTTACCTAAGGGATCCAAGGAGGAATTTAATACAAAATCCACGTCACGGTTTTTAAGTAAACTGAATTGATTCAGTTTATTAATATTTTTTTTTTATGATTCTGAATTGATTCAGTTGTCTGACGGAAAAGTATACAATTATACATCGAATTAATGTCACCGCGGTTTCTGACGACAATCAATTTATTGGGCATCTTACATATGGGACCCACTTCTCATCCCAAACAAAGAAACTAGGACTGTCAATGGGTAGGGTGAGATACGATAGAAACAATTTTGTTATATGTATCTGTTAAAATTTTTTTTACCCATACCCTATCTGTACCCGTTAAAAATTGACTTAACCATACCCTATTCTTACCCGTTATGAATTAATGATAAAGGTAGAATAACGGTAGAAAATGAATAATAATGATAATAAATTCAATAAAAAATTATACAATATGGATAAATAATTAAATATATTAATCAAGTGTAACATTGAATAATACTTTAAATATAATAAAACCATATAATATCTTCTCATGTAAATTATAAAAAAATATATATATATTTAATTAATAATTGAAAGTTTTAAATTGAAAAATCAATACTTACTCATCATCATGAATTAGAAATTATTACTATAATATGTCGTCTCAGTTAAATCTACCGATTCAATTACCATATGAGTTATTAACATATTAATTGAATTTTATAATCATATCTTTCTCCAATAAAAATTAATATATATATTATATAACGGTAATGAAATAGCGGTATCCGTATTCTAATCTAATAAATTAACGAAATATTTTTTAATTCATACCCATATTCGATAACTTAACGAAAATAAAATTTTATGAATACGATACGGATAAGATAAACGGTTAAAATTACCGTCGACAGCATGAAAGAAACACATTTATTTCTGAGTGCTCTAGGTTCACGGAAACAAACTTGTCTCATCCATCCTAAGCTAGTAATCTGACTCAGCATTCTCTTCTCCAAGGATAAAGATGCGTATCATCCATACCACCTCTATTTATTATTCCTTCAATCCAATTCCACCATACTTCAAACTCCACTTCAGTAGTCTGTTTAATTTCCAGAATAATTACAAACCAACAATCAAACCAAATTCTCTATGATCTCCTCTCCGGCCTTCTTGAATCCGAACTCTGCTACCAGATTTCGGACCCAGATCAAACCCAGAACCCGTCACGTTGTTGCCTGCATTGTCTCCACAACTGCGGTACCACATACATCTTTATCGTTGTACGATGTGCTTGGTATCAAAAAAGGTGCTACATATCCAGAGATTAAGGCCGCTTATCGACGTTTAGTACGTGAGTGTCATCCCGACACCGTAGGGGATGACCAGAAGGCGGAGTTTGCTGATGAATTCATGCGAGTTCATGCAGCTTACACGACTCTGTCGGACCCGAATAAGAGAGCTGGTTATGACAGAGACATGATGGTGGCGATAGGTGGTAGAAGCAGGTTGGCCCCGAGTAGGAGATCATGTCGTGCATGGGAGACTGATCAGTGCTGGTAGAGAAAACAAATTGAAATTTGTTGAATCAGAAATTTTTACTGTGAGGAATTGGGGAAACTGTATGCCTATATGAAATGATATAATTTAGCTAGGTTGGCTGGAATACTGGATCATATACATGCCAATTATAATTGGGTGACTTGATTTTGAGATCTACATTTTATCAAGATTCATGTCATCTAAAGTCTCTTGAAAGTTGAAAGGTGGTACTGACTGTAAATAGTTCTTTTGTAAAGCTATGATAATGAACTGGAAATATTAAAATCCTTTTTTTTATATATATATATTTGTAACTTTGTTTTTATTATTTGTTGTAAAATTTTATGGGTTAATTAAATTATTATTAGTCAATTGCAAGCAAGCATGCCGGCATGTGAGGATTCTGAAAAAATAAGTGGCCAAGCTACACTCTGATTGGAACCTTGAAAATTTTTTTAATTTGAAGTAGGACTTATATGTAAATAAAAATTTATAGAGATTCATTTAAAAAATTCATAGGACCCATTTCAGAAAATTAGAAATTGAATTGTTTCCTCCTGCCGTGACTTTTTTAATCGAAATAACCAAAATTATATTTTTAATACAAAACCTTCCCTTTTACTTTGTGAAAATGAAAACTCAATTAATAGGAAATTGTTGTAATTTTTACTTTTTTGATTGGCTTGAATTATTATTTTGGATATTGGATATATTATTTTAGATTTTGTGTTGTTGTTATAGATATATTAGATTTCTCATGATTTTTTTAAATCACATTGTTTTAGAATTATTTCTTTGAAAAATATTAGATATTAGACCTTAAGTTGTACATATGTTTTCAGAAAAAAAAAATTATGGACCCCCTAACATGAATTCTTAGCTACGCCGGCCGAAGTTAGGAAATGGTGAGATATTTTGTATGAAATAGTATCACTAATATCAACCTAATTAAGTTTAAGCCAGATTTTTAGTAAGTTATGAATTTGGTAGTCAACTATCCTAACATAGGACTTGAAAAGGCATATACGTTTGGCATGAAGAAGATTCTAGATACAAAAAGAGTCCTAAATTAAATTATAAATAGCTTAACGGTTAATTGTTAATTTGTTACGAAGAGTGTGTATTTGGTTTAGACTTTGCTTCTGTAAGAAAACTATGCATCCGGATTCATCCAAAAACCACACATTTTTTTCCTCAGTTTCTGGAACTCTGTAACTTCCCAATTTGTTTTCATTTTCTATTTTGGCACTCCAGATATCTTGAATCACATGTAAATGTTCTCAGATACCGAACCATCATACCTGATTTGATTTGAGATATAATTTTTTTTTTTTTTTTGAAGATGATAAAAATTCTGCATGTTCACATTAGATATGCAACTTGCGTTTTTATTTCCATCCACATTAATAAACATACTGTCAAGCAGACCTGTCAAACGTTAGAGGTAGAAACGGAACAGTCATTTCCATTTATGTTCCGTTTCGGTAACGGAACGAAATGACTGTTTCATTTCCGTTCCGTTTCGTCAAACGTAACAAATTTATGTTCCGTTTTAACGTTCCGCCTCACATTTCCTATTGATTTCAGCCCATTTCTGTGTTCCGTTTCATTTACGTTAACAAATTTGGGTTCTGTTTCCGTTCCGTTTCTGAAAACGAAACCCATTTCAACTTTCATTTAACGTTCCGTTTCGACGGAACGAAACAGAACAGCGGAACGGATGTTAATACTGACAGGCCTACTGTCAAGTTGGCAACATACTGGGAGCAATATTTTTGCTATACAAAATAAAATAAAATAATAAATAATAAAAAAAACATACAAAATCACGTTTAAGATTAGAAATAGTAGTTTTATTATTAAAATAAAATTTCTTAAAACGCGGTCCTCTTTTAGAAACGATGGAAAACATTGGGTCCTTTTCCAGCAAGATATGAACCAATGGGAGAAAAAAACAAAACCGGCGAAGCAAGTCCACTGGAAATTGGAAAAGAATCCTTACTACTGGTCGGCCAAGCACATGACTACGCTTGCTCCTCTCCATTAGTTTCAAACTCTTGGAGAGTCCTTCAAAATCTAACATAGAGCTTTTCTTAGGACCGTCAAATCTTCTTGAGGTTCTCCAGTGATTTAGCACTGGAGAGACTGCCAAATCCATAACAGGCTAAGCAATCCAGCCTTTTGGTGACTCAGCCCCCCGGATAAGAACGCCGCGGAACCCGCATATCTCTATTCTAGATTCATTGTGACATCTATTGATAACCAGATAGTGTCACAACTACATAGCCATATGATTGATGTATTCATTTTCAATGACCCGCCTCAGATGTTACACTATGTAATAACCACACATAAAATAAGCTCTCTTTACTCGTTATCCTCTCGCGCTCTATTTATTCCCGTCCCTTCTCACTTTGCCCTCCTAAAATCAACTTCAAAATTCCCAAATTTGCAAATCAATTTCTCCAATGGCATCTTCTCTAACATTTTCTTCTCAGAGCTCCATCGCTGGGCTTCCTCACATCAAACACAGAACCCGCACCACAGTCACCTGTGCCGCCGCCACCGCCGCACCGCCACGCTCGACCTCTTCTTCAACACTCTACGATGTATTAAGGATTCAATCGGGCGCCACATGTCGAGAGATAAAGGCTGCGTATCGGCGCTTGGTGCTCGAATTCCATCCCGACATAGTGCCCGCTGAGCAGAAGGCTGACTCCGCGAGTGAATTTATTCGGATCCACGATGCATACGCGACTCTATCGGATCCTGATAAGAAGGCAAGTTATGATAGAGGAATGATGGTTGCGGCGATGGCGACAGCGACAGCTAGCGCGAGTCGGTGGACCCAATCTACACCGCCTCCTAGAAGCGGTCGGCCGTTTTATAATCGGAGGCCTCGGACATGGGAAACTGATCAGTGTTGGTAGTGAGATTGGATTGAGATATCTGAGCATTGTTAGATCCATTGTTATATAACTTGTGTTAGAGTAGGGTTTAGGATTTTCCCCTTTTTTTTCTCCCTTTGTTTGTTTTGGAGGGAAGGGAAGGAGGGATTTTTATGTAGACCTCCTGATTTTTGTAAATTAATTAATCATGGATAGTTTTGGAAGAATGATTGCTATATTTATGCTTTTTAGTAAATTTCTTGTCTTATGGAGTTCTTTTCTATAATTTTGGATGCTAATTGGTTGTTTCCTAAGGTTAATTTTAGAAATTTCAAGGCTGGTCTAAGTGCTTGGCGTTAACTGTTAACTCAAAAAAAAAAAAAAAAGCTGCACGGTGTTTGTTCTAACTTTTAGCATTATTAAATTAAAAAATAGCAGGATTCTAGTACCATAGTAGTTTTAAAACATCACAAAATATTCATAAATTTTCTTTTTTTAATATAATTTAATTATTGATGTAGTTTACTCATTTCTAAATTTAAATCTACATAAATATAATTTACCGGATTGTTCATAAATTCATAATGAAATAGTAATAATTAAAATAAATTTGTTTGTGCAATTTTGTACGTAATGAACTTAAAATTGTATAAAATATTTCGCAAACGTATTATGAATATAAATAAAATCATCCGACCTTTCAGTGCAAAATTTCATCCGTTTAATTTGTCATTTAAATATTAATAAAAAAAACGCAATAACTTGTCTCTGCCACCGACCTTTGGGTGCAAAATTTCAAATCCAATTTTAACAGATTATTTAAGTATATATCTCATTTTCGTAAGCAACTTATCTTGTACCAAGTGTCCAAGTACAAATAAAATAATGGGTAAAGTCAATGTTCCCTTTGCTTGATACTTCGGTTTTTAATAGTTAACTCCTTGATTCATAATACAATAGAAATGTCTATAAAATGGGATTATCGTATCAGACAATGCACAGAGATTGGTTTTTAACAGTCGGCTTGACTAAGATGAAAAATTAAGAAAATGCATGCTATAGTGATATCATCAGAAAATAAGTTACGATAATTATTTAACATGGTACTTTATTGATCATAGACGTAGCTAGAAATTTTATAGTTTAAATCAGTGGGCTTAAATGAATTTTGAAATGCTAACATAGTTATAACAATCATAAGCACTTTATAAGTTATGTTTTATGTGTTGCTTACAAATTTTGAAATACAGTGAAATTAATTAGTTATTAGACGAGCGTTTTAACAAGTTCACAATTGAGCTTTATTGGGTGTAATAATTTAAAATTACCAAATTTGATACATGAACATTGCTAAATGACAAAAATTATACACTAATTTATTTTTAAATTTTGTAATAAATATAAACATCGATTGCAATATTGGTTGTCAATATTTTTCCTCTCTTTAATATAATGCATATGTTTATGTAAAACTTGGTTAGATTTTTCTTGCTCACTGTATGATATCCCACAACTAGTCTATAACTTATATTTAAAGCCATTACTTTATTCCAATACTTAATTAGCCGTAGAAATTCCTATGAAATTTCATGAAAGAATAATTAACTCAAAACACACGCCCTCTTCAACTCAAATCCAGATTTGCTTCCCTCCTCTCTTTTATGTGGTCCCAAAAAAGAATCGATAGATAGACACAAAAGCGGAGCGGACATCAAATCGTCAAGTGGTCGTGGTCTCGTGGAGTGAACTGTGGGCCCGACACAACAGCGTATTCCAAACACTATTGAGAAAAAAAAATATTATAATTATTGGATGCTTTCTGTGTTGTGTTATTTTCACAAAGAAAAACCGCAGGTGCAAGTGGAAACAAGATGCGGACAGACAGACAATAAAAGAAATGAGAAATCAAATTAAAAATGGAGGCTGGGTCTCCAAACAAGGGGTCAGGTCAGGTGACCCATTCAGTTGTTTACTTGTTTGTATCAAAACCGCTTTTTAAGGTACCAAGAGGCGGAGACAGAATTACATAATTAATTATGTTTTTGATTTGTATTGAAGGGTAATGAATCTAATGATACAAGTGGCCAACAAGACAGATTTTACGGAATAAGCACCTTGTTTGAGTTGCAATTTTTTTAAATTAATAATGTACACGTCAATTACTCAATTGTACAATTGCGTCGGAGATAATTTGGATATTTGTTTGGATTGTGTTAACGTCGTATTCCAAATCAAGATCCAAGACATGTAATTTGCAAAATAATAATGATATTAACACAGGTTGTTCACGGAATTGGGTTATGGACGTGTTAACTGTGGCTCATTATTTGTTCACCAATAAAAAAAAACGCGAGCATTACTATTAATCATGTGTAAAAATAAGTGTCATATGAACTTATATAATGATCTATAGTTAGTGCGATGATGTATGAATTTATTTTTCATCTGACGCGTATAACTTCTTGATAAACTGGGAGTGAGAATATAATTACTCATCTAGTTAATATTATGAGATGAAGACAAGGAAATGCTAAAAAGGTAACCTGAGGCTGTGGAATTGAAAGAGTGACTCCATTTTGAATGGTTTCTAAATGCCATTTTTTTATTACATTTTAATTTGTAAAATAAAAGAAGATCTTAATTTTTCACCTTTTCTTAAATATTATAAACCAAGCAACATGTATTTCTCGACTTCTATTTGTGTCCTTTTTCATTCCTTATATTATCTATTTCTCACGCAGTGACCTCTTTGATCCACATTGAATTTCAAAAGAATTTCAAAACCTTTTTTTTTTTACGATTTTAAAGAATTTTCAAATACTATTAATTAGTTAGGAAACATAAAATAGAGGAATTTTGAATAAATTGGTTGAAAACTTGAAATATATATCGAATGTGATTTGAATTGAATGAAATTTTAGTAAATAAAAGTGAAAATGGGATGAAAATTTTCTTGTCAAACTCTTTTTTGCACTTTAGACCCTCCTTATTTTATTTTATTAAGTTTAATGTTTTCAAGTTTATGGGACGATGGAATTGAGGAAGAATATTTGTTTGCACTCACAACTATAGAATTATGATTACTGTTCGTTGGGGCTGGAGACGCCTCCTTTCTTGTTTTGTCTGATATTTGATCTCAATTTTCATTATCAAATCAGAAACATTTTAAACCCATCAGATTATAAGGCTCTGATTGGAAGAGAGAAGAACGAGAAAAGATTTCATTTCAACGGAAAAGAAAAGAGAAGATTTTTCACTCGAAATCATTTCCGTTGATCGGCGAAGGAAGCTGGAATTTTCGTGCGATTTTGATCAGCAACCAATCGGAGGAGAAGCGGCGAGCGACGAATTCTCGCCAAATTTCGACGTTTTTGGCGAGAGTTCCGTACGGGATTTGGAGCTCGTGAAATCGCGCGAAGTCGTTTCTTTTCCTCCATTCTCCTCTCTTCCGATCACATTTTTCAAATCGCACGAATTCCATTTCCAAATCGTACGATTATTTTCAGCGTTCCGATCAAAGCCTTAAGAGTGTGAGAGAGACAGCTCAACGCCGTTCCCCTAAGTTTTGAGTTATAACAGAGTTTTTACATCAGACATTTATTAGTATCAATTTGTTAAATGTGCTTGAATCTAGTGCGGTCTACTCGTCTATCTTCAGCTGGCAAGATATTTGTTTTTTTTTTTTTGGAAAAAAATTGCATGTTAATTATCATGTTATAAGCACGAAAAACTACAGCAATAACAGTGGAGAATTTTTTTATGTAAGATAAACTAATTTAATTAACAAAATAAAAAGAAAATTACTATCTACCATCTCTCCACACGTCATCTCGTACCATTGTGTTCATATTTGTTCAGTTTATTCATTTATATGTCCAGTTTGTTTATCTATGTATTCACTGTATTCAATTATGAGTTAGATATTATTTTTTTTGTATTATTGTTCAGATTTTTATATGCATATTCAACTTATTTATTTGTATATATTAACATTGATTATTTAAATGTTTACTTTGTCTATTTTATATGTTCATTTTGTTCAAACAATGACAAAACTACATATTAGAATTATTATTTCTTAAATAAAAGTATTACAAGGAATACACATGGAGGGGAAAAAAAAAAAAAGAGATGGCCCTATTTAAGCGATGCTACTGGTTGCATATTTATTTTTCTTTTGTCCGTGGAAAAATACAACTTCTAGTAGTCTTCTCATGATAAATTGTCAAGCGTAGATTTTTCTTAATATTAATTAAATGGACAGTACTGAGTAGTGTTCCTGAGCCACAGAAGAAAGTCTTCTACTGAAGCCGACTGCTGGAGTTGCTCAACACCGCCAAAAGAAAGCAAGTTGAAAATGGTAGTGAGAATTCATTTTTCCTGTATCTACAGTTGCACAAGTTTGATAATTGATCTGAGCAGCTGGGCATGGGTTGAATTTCTAGAATGCATAATATATCCAGATATTTCTAGAAAGAAATGCAGTATATTTTCTTTTCTTTTTGGAAAATTAATCTCATCTCAATAAATAATTAAATAGTGATACATGGTTGAATTTCTGCACAGGCTTTTTTTTCCTACAGACTAATCAGATGATGTTTCTTTTACTTGTAAAGTTTAAAGAAAAAAGATATCTCATTTTAACAATTAATAATATCAGATTATACAAGTTCAAGATAGTTGTTTCTTTTTTGTTTCATTAAGACTAAATAGTGTTAATTGGGAAAGCAAACCTTCTAGAATTTCATTTTTTTCGAGATCTTGACAGCTACTGCCAAGTGAAAACCTTCTAGAATTTCATCAGCCGCTTGTTAGAAACACGGGTTTTGACTGGCAAGTTCCGTATCCTCATTGAATCTGAAATCCAAATTATTGAACTAATATGTTTATATAGATTTGCTATAATAAATTCAACATAATTATTTGCCCAAAAAAAATAAAGCTATGCTTATAAGTGATAAAAACGCGATAATTCGATTTTGCGTAAGCTTTACTTCAGTCAAATATACAGGTTTAAATTGTTGCGATAGCTGGCAATCCTATATTTTCAAATAGAAATGATAATTGTAATCTACAATTTTGCCATCGCTCGAAAAAATTAAACACATAAAATAGACAAAGTGAACATTAAAATAATCAAAATAAATATATATAAACAAATAAGTTCAATAAAAATAAGTTGAATATACATATAAAAATTTAGACAACAATACAAAAATAAAATCTAACTCAGAATTGAATAAAGTGAATATATGGATAAACAAGCTAGACCTATCTAACACAAATGAATAAAATAAACAAATACAAACGCAATTACAAGACCTATCTAATACAAATGAATAAAATAAACAAATACAAACGCAATTACAATTTACAAGGAATGAACACGTGGAGTAATGGTTGATATAGTAATTTCCATTTTCAAATATCCCTGGGGGCGTTTGGATGGGGTTGGAATAAGAGGGAATTGCAAATTCCAGGAATTGCATATGCCAAATTTATTATAAACAATTTAAACTCTTCACAAAGTTACACACTTCTCAATAAATTTATGCCTAGGAATTGCAAATTCCCCAAATTCCTACAACATCCAAACGCCCCCCCTAGGAATAATTTTTCTACACAAAGCCCAAGTTTCACCCAAAATTAGGCCGAAAGTATATAGGCTATGGAGGCCCAAGTGTTACACATTTCCAAGAAATGGACCGAAACAAAAGTAGAGATGAGTGGAGCCGAAATTTTAAAAAATAATATTAAAATAATATAATCCAATAAAATTAATATCAATTTAATCAGTTTAATATAAATAGTATCGTAAGATCGGAATCCTGGATTCCGAACGTTAGATCGGAATCCTAGATTCCGATCTAACGTTAGATCGGATTCTGGGATTCCGAACAGTGCTGTAACTGCTCAATTCTATTATAAAAATTAATTAAATATATGAAATTTTAATATTAAATTAATATATTATGAAATTTTAGTTATATATTTTGAAGATAAGATATTAAATTAATATATTATAAAATTTTTGTCGTTTGTTTAGAACCGGATTTTTGATATTTTGAAGAATGTTAGTATAATATAATTCTATATTATTAATAATATTTTAATATTTAAAGTTTTGATGTTAATTTGATATGGATGGTTTTATTTTTAATATTAAAAATTTTCAATTATGTTAAATGTTGTACATAATAAGTACATAATACCTTATGTAATAATTTATTTATGGCAATAATTATAATATAAACTTATAATTAAGTATTAGATTTATTTCATTTAATTCATAATATAAAAATACAGGAATTATAAGTGTCATCATCGGCAAATATACCATCCCAGCCTTCGGTAAATACAAAGTGAACATATACCGTAAATAAGCTGAACATATAATCGATCTAAGTGAACACTTACTAACTTATTTTTATAGAACTTATTTGTTTGTATGTGTTCACTTAGATCGTTTATATGTTCACTTTGTTTTATGTATATGTTCACCATTAGAAGAAGAATTGAATTTTGTAACCATAATATAGATTAGCACACTAAAATAAAAGAAAGAAAAAAATACATGAAAATCATAATATAATTTAGCACACTAAAATAATATAAAAGAAAAAATGTACATAAAAAACCATAATATAAATGAACACACCAGGGTACTTAAAAACAAAGTAATAAATAAACTTAGAGATCTTGATCATCTACATGTTGCAGAATTTCCTCCCACCAGGGTTGATCTTCTTCCGCATTCATTTCTTGTTGATTACTGGCACCATGGTTGTCGGCGAATTGAGCGGCCTCGTTCCAGAAAGTGGCATCAGGTTGTTGTTCATTACTGGCACCGTGGTTTTCAGCGAGTTGAGCTGCTTCGTTCCAAAAAGCCTCATCATTTTCTTGTTGATTATTCGCAGCCGGGTTGTCTGCGAATTGAGCGGCTTCGTTCCAGAAAGCTGCCTCGGCTTCTTGTTGCTCAATCTTAGCCATTCTAGCTACTGCAATTTTGCGTTGTTCATCTCTCTTCTTGATCTTGATTAGGCTCTCCTTAATTTTTTTTCCAATTTTTTCTTGTTGCAACTTCCGGCTCTCTTCGGCGGCCATTTCTTCCATTCTTCTCCTTTCGAACCATTGTTCTTTCACTCTGAATCTCTTTACAATTTCATCCCTCTCTTCTTGTTTTTTGTGTTCATCGTAGTGGTCACGCAAAATGGTATCTTTGAAATTGAAAACCTGACCACACTTTGTACAACTCACTGTGTGGTCTCCACGAAAATCGTATATGCTTTCGTAAACAATCATGGGTGTAGGATCTGGTTTCCACGGTTTGAGTTCCGGCATGGGTTCAGGTTCTGTGTAGTACTTTTTATAGAGTTCAGAGTTGCTCGACTCTGGTTTAGTAAGGTAATGTCGCAATCTCTCCCTGCGGTCTCTTTCTGGGCCACCATGAATGTGCCACTGATAGTGGGTGTATAATGGCCACTCGCCACCATATTGCGAATGGATATTGTAGTCGAATTTGCGGTAACATTTATTACATATCGCATGATAATCTCCTTTTTCGATCCCATTTGGATTGGCAGGGGAATGTGTGTAATTTGGCAAGTACTCATGTCGAGTAGATGGCCATTCCCGCACTTCACTGTTGGAGGTATTTCCTTTCTCCATGGTAGTGAATGTTGAAGGAAGAAGGATTGAGTGGGTGTGACATATTTTTGCTGAGGAAGAATAATTTTATAGATCAGTTTAGACTTGCAATTATTTAAAATTAATAAATATAATGTGATATCTTTTCAGACTTTATCAGAATACGTTTGTCATTTTGCATAGCTTAGGTAGGCATCAGTATACTTTTCAGACTTTATCAGAATACGTTTGTCCTTGTTGCAGTGCTTAGGTAGGCATCAGTATACTTTTGAGATTTTATCAGAGCACGCCTGTCCTTTTGCAGTCCTTAGGTAGGCATCAGTATATTTTTGACCTTTTATCAGAGCACGCCTGTCCTTTTACAGTTCTTTTCCAGACTTTATCAGTTGCATGATAAATTTAAAATTTAAAATTAATTAAATAAAATTATTTAATAATTTGACTTAATTTAATGTAATAAAATCTTATTTAGTTGTTTGAAGCAATTAATTTAATTTAATTTCATTTAGTTAATTTAATTTGATTGAGCTATTATTTTTTTAAATACTTTAATTTAATTTACAAAACAATATAAATTATTAATTTAATTTTGTAATTTTAATTAAAATATAATTTCGAATCTAGAGCTGTTTTTTTCAGTTCAAAGTGTGATTATCTTGGTCCTTTGTCATTTTTGTTTTGAACAAATGGTATGCCTAAAAATGTTGAAATTTAAGTTTAGGAAAATTCGTCCGCCAATTAACAGCTCAGTATTTTTGTTAGAATTTTTCAGAGCGTATTTCATATTTTTCTAGCGCCAAACTTTTCGAATCTAGAGCTGTTTTTTCAGTTCAAAGTGTGACTATCTTGGTCCTTTGTCATTTTTGTTTTGAACAAATGGTACGCCTAAAAATGTTGAAATTTAAGTTTACGAAAATTCGTCCGCCAATTAACAGCTCAGTATTTTTGTTAGAATTTTTCAGAGCGTATTTCATATTTTTCTAGCGCCAAACTTTCCTCAGTTTAGGAAAGTGTGACTATCTCGTACTTGGGTGTGATAGCGCCAAACTTCATATTTTTCAAAGCGTTTGTCGTACTTGGGTGTGATAGCGCCAAACTTCATATTTTTCATATTTTTCAAAGCGTTTGTCGCCAAATACAAATAAATATAGAAGTCATAAATATAGAACTCATAAATATATAAGTCATACATAAGTAAATAAAATATAAAATACAAATAAATCCTAAATATGTCCAGTACGGTGGATCCACCTCCCCTCACTAGGGTACCAAATATAAGGAGGACCTGGCGGCTGACGGGGGTCTCGTCCGCGAGCAAGTCCGACAGGTGGTGGACGAGGATCCATCTGAGGAGTGGAATGACGAGGCGGTGCACTAGAAGAAGAGGCTCCGCCATATGTCTGACCAAATGGACCATAGCTCTGACCGAAAGGAGATGGATGAATTGGAGGTGTGTACGGCTCGTCCAAATGTACTCCAATGGATGACAAAAAAGCGTCACCCGGGCTCAAGATAGGCTCGCCCTGAGAATATGGTGGTGGTCCAGGTGGATACTGTGTCGGATACTGTGCCTGGTATGGTGGGTACTGGGTCTGGTACTCATAATGGGTAGGTGGGTCTGGACTCTGGATATGGACCAGGAGGTGGGCCTGGTGGTGTCGGTAACTCGCCAGTGGATATGGGTGGCTGTGTAAATGGGTGGATGGGCGGCTGTGTGGATGACTGACTCTCTGTCCGTCTTGTAAATAATTTTTTACCTACATTTTTAATTAATACCATCAATTATTATCATTTTTCTAATTTTTCCCATATTTAATTATCAAAATCTTAATTATTAAAAGCAAAAAAATAAAAAAATAAATTAATTACACATAAATTTTCATATGAATTTTTCTTATTTTTCGGTATTTTTAAAATAATTTTACAATTTATTATCTATTTTTCTAATTAATTAAGTACTGAATAAACAAATAAAAAGACAAAAAAATATATCCAATATAATTAATAAATTACATACAAATTTTTCCTGATTTTTTTCTGATTTTTTCAGATTTTTTTAATATTTTTCCAATATTTTCCTATTTTTTTATTTAATTAACTAAATTAAAAACTAATAAACTAAATAAATAAATAATTAAATTAAAAAAAAAACTTACTGTGCTCGTCGAAGACGTGCGTGCGAGAGCGAGAGCGAAAGGCAGTCGAATTAGATCGGAAACCCCTTATATATATAAAGGTTAGATCGGAATCCCGGAATCCGATCTAACGTTAGATCGGAATCCAGGAATCCGATCTAACGTTAGATCGGAATCCAGGATTCCGATCTAACGTTCGGAATCCAGGATTCCGATCTTACGATACTATTTATATTAAACTGATTAAATTGATATTAATTTTATTGGATTATATTATTTTAATATTATTTTTTAAAATTTCGGTGAGTGGAGAAATGGAACTAGGCCGCTAATTTTTCAGGATGATAAGTGATAACTTTGTGATTAGGTATCACTCTGATTAAATTGCGATTAACTTTGTACCGGACTGATTAAATTGCAGCCTGATATTAGTTGAGCCCAATTTGATGATGCGTTATATTATATAGACTCTGATGCATCAATTTTATATGTAAACAGTCATGAATCATGATGTATGTAATATTACATCAATTCTGTTGATTTTGTTATGAAAATACCTTCAAATAATCTTTAATTTTGATGATTATTATGGTTTTTAAAATAAATTTAAAAGAAAATAAATGTTTGCACGTATTTTTCAAAAATCTAAAATAGTAAGAGAATCTTAAAAATGTTAAATTTTGTATTCGATAAGGGTTTCAAAATGAAGAACATATTGGATACCTTGAACTGACTGTTCAGATAAGATATGGGAAAGCTTAATTCAGACCTTTTACACTTTGGTCATAGTGCAAACACATTCACAAATCACAATGGTCAATCAAATAACAATTAAGTACTTAGTTACTAACCGATAATCCGACAACCTATCGAGCATATAATGTTTTTTCAAAACACTGAAAGCAAGATTTATTACCTTACAGTGCCGATCCCTCCTCTCTATTTCTCTCTCTTTCCCTGAGCGAGCAAACGTCACTCTGTTGTACCAGAACATGATTGAATACGCATCTCTGTTGAAAATTAAACTCAAAAAACTGCAGCGCCTATTTTAGGAAATGTAATTCTAGCATGAGTCATAATTAATCTAATTATTTTAGGAAATTAGCAAATAGGATTATTATATTTAGTAGTGCTATATTTGTTAAGTCTAGCATTAGAATGTGATTGTATGGCTATAAAAGAGTCTCATGTAACTTTGTTTTATGCATGAGAGAAAATAATATGAAAGTTTGAGTTAAAAGAATTTTGTCTCTTCCTCGTTATCTCTCTATATTTTGTCAATCTCTACAATATTTCTTTATATCCCATATTCTAACCAAATCCTACCATCCCTTTCTCAGAAAACAGTACCTTCTTCTACCTACATTTCACCAAGAAAGAACAAGAACCACCTCCAACAGCTCAAGCAAACAACTCTCAATGGCTGCATTGTTTGCTCTCCTCTTTATCTCTATTTTCTTAGGTACCAACTCGTCTCCCTCTTTCTTCACAGCATTTAAATTGTTTTTTTTTTTGGCGTCAAGAATTGAACATGTACAAAGTTCAGCATTTCTTGGTCCATCTTTCTGCGTACAGTAAACTCACATTTGAACTTGAAGTTCTTTTTTCGAAGGCTTGTTGGCAAGTTGCCAACAGCTGAGAGAATTAAATAATAAAGAAAAGATTGAACTTGAAGTTCTATCTAAAATTAATATGGTTTTATCTTTCTCTTTGTTTTTTTTTTATGTTTTAAAATCGAATGTAATCTTGTTATTTCTCTCCAATTGTAGGTGCAAAATCAGAAACTTTTAGAGTAACAAATAACTGTCAGTATACAATATGGCCAGGGATGCTCTCCAATGCAGGGGTAGCACCGCTTGCAACAACCGGTTTCCAACTTCAACCAGGGGAGACACGTGCCATTGATGTGCCGCCTTCTTGGTCAGGTCGGGTGTGGGCCCGGGCACTCTGCACATCAGACCCCACTTCCGGTCGATTTTCATGCGCCACGGGAGATTGTGGCTCTGGAGCAATAGAATGTGGAGGCGGCGGCGCTGCACCGCCGGTAACTCTGGTAGAATTTACTCTGAATGGTGCTGGTAACAATGACTTCTACGATGTTAGCCTTGTCGATGGGTACTTCATCAATAACTCGATTACATATTGGTTTAATTACTTATTATGTGTAGTGTTTTTATTTTGTTTCTTCAAATATTGTAGGAATATGGTGTTCATGTTTCCCTGGTATCATTGTAGTAATACATTTAAATAGATATAATTTATAACAGTCAAATTTAGACATTCTGCACCTTTTGGTTTTGTAGAAACTTTTTGATTGGAATGTTCATTGTTGAGAATCTGATTTTTGAATCCAAAAGAATCTAGATTCATTGATGTTTAAAACTGTGTTCCTGCTGCCAGGTATAACATCCCATTGGTTGTGTTCCCGCAAGGCGGATCGGGCCCAAACTGTGTACCAACGGGTTGTGTTGTTGAGCTTAACGGGCAATGCCCAGAGGACCTGAGAGTTGTCAGTGGAGGACAAACCGTGGCTTGCAAAAGTGCATGTGAAGCATTCAACGATCCGAAGTACTGCTGTAGCGGGGCCTACGCAAACCCTAACACATGTAGGCCCACGTCTTACTCTCAATTTTTCAAAAATGCATGTCCCCGGGCATATAGTTATGCGTATGATGATGCCACATCGACATTCACATGTGCTGCCGGCAAGGCTGAATACCTTCTCTCATTCTGCCCCAGTACATCTAGGTATGCAGCGATTAATCAATTATTAAGTATTGCTTGTTTGGTATTTTTTTTATAGAAATTCTTGCTTGGAGGTTTTAACTTCTTGGCTAACAACAGTTTGTTCAGGGTAAACATCATGATGATGCATTCAATAATTTTCATACCAATCATGACATTACTCAGTGAATGTTTGCAATATATTTTTCTAAATCATGCAATTTGCAGTACCAAAGTATGTTAAATATTTGCTTGTGTGCTAATAGTAATGTGTTTTGTGTTTAAAAGCGAGGATCTAGAGAAGACCAGAACCATCACGATCTAGGCGTATTACTTTTGTGTTTATTTAGTTTCAGATTTTTTTTCTGATTCAGTCAACGTTTCCTAATAGAAAGCTTGAAAAGTACAATTGGAGCTTTTAAAGAAAGGGCTTAACTGGAATGCACGACACGCTATTAAGTTTTCTGATCACTATTAGAGGGTTTAAGTAATAATTTTGTACTGTCCTTGCATTAATCAAGTGTTCAATTAATTGGTCACCTAGCTATATGAAGTGCTTTTCAATTTTTAACTTGACCATGTAACCAATTCACATTATTCTATTTTGTTTTAGCAAGACATAAATAATTAAATATACATGTCAACCTACTTGTTGATGCATTAGTATACACTAAGTACCTGTCCTAAATTATATTAAGATCTTTTTTCTTTCACTGTACAGTCTGAGACAATCTGGTGAGAATAACCCACAGGCGGCCGGCGTGCCTCTTATCAACTACACAATGACATTCTCTGGGAACGGCTACTCGACACACTACTTACCAAGTTACCCCTTCAACATCTTCTTCTCTTTAGCACTCTCATGGCTTTCCACATTTTTATAGCTGAATATTTTAATTCGCTTCACCATGTGCTATTGTGATCCCAACCCTGCAAACTCACATGGCTTGCAAGTGGATTATTTGAGTTCTACAGCACGGGTTTCTGTATGCCCATGATCCTGTTGTACCAACATTGATACAATGTAATCAGAGAGGATAGCCCAGCTGGTGTAAGTAAAGAGAAACCAAATTTTGGATTTGTTTACATGAGAAAATTGGATATTCTTTTTTAACTTAAAAAAAAAAGAATATAGGGACTTGCAGCATATAAACTCTGTATATGCTTCAATTTCAAATTGTATAGATTGTCATTGTTTCATTTTATTGGAGTAAAATATAATAAAACCTTTCTGAATTGTTAATATGACTTGTGTTCTTTATTAACCAGTTTTTCCTACCTTATCTCTTAGATTTATAATTAGATGCAGTCGGTGTTTCTAATAATTAAAAAAAGGTTTTGGTACGTGGAAAAGAGAAGAGTGTTTGCATGGTCGTGACTAGGAGTGACGATATATTCTTATGTTTAAATAATTCTTACGGTTTGAAAGTGGTAGAGTAGAGATCTTTATTTTCCCTTTTTTTTTGCTCTTTTGTCAACTGAGTATTAGGCTGTCGCTTAATCCAGCTAATCATAGCATCCAATAATTATATAGCAGTTCAATTATATCCTTAGAATATTGAATAATAATGAGGATGACATCAAGCATGGAGAACAAACGTATTATTCAACTTGGAACGTAAATTTTAAATGCAAAAAAGTTGTTTTTTTTAAAAAAAAAAAAAATCAAAGGACTGACTGCCTGCTTTCATAAAGCTCAAGTATTAGTTACAAACAAAAAACTAGAAAGTAGCAAAGAAATAGAAAAAAGCTCAAGTAAGATAAAGCTAACCGGATAGAGCAAGCCTCTATTCTAGCATCAAAAGCTGAAAGTAACCAAGAAGAGCTAAGCATCATAAATCACTGTCCAAAAAATTAATATCTGAGTCTTCGTCTTCGTCACTGTCTATGTCATGGAGACATGGACGATCGGCACCCTTTTCATCTGGCAATATCTCCACACTGCAGTGGTGCGCAGGTTAATGGAAGTGTTGAAGAAACTTTCCCAACCTACATGCTTTCCTGTCCAAAAATAGGCCCAGACTAAGAATATTAAGATTAGAGGTATATTTATTTGAGCTATTATGATTACCAAAACATCTAACATTTCGAGTCATCCAAATTTGCCAATGAAAAGTAGCAAAAATACTCTGAAAATGGGATCTAGACATCTAGTGGTTAACATGTAGCTGGCAAATATAGTCCCAAAGTAAGTTTAAGTTAGTGGGGACCGCCTACCAGCTGAAACTATTATAACAGTTTAAAATTTGCCAAAATTCTTTACTAAAATTACAATTAAGAAAAAGATGAGAAACTGACTCAGGCAGATCACAAAAAGCACAATTCTGTGGTCACAGCCTCTGTGAATTAGATTATCCTTGGTAAGATTTTGTTCTTGAGACACAACCAAACAAATAATTTTACTTTTAGAGGGATATGCAGTTTCCACAGATGTCTAAACCTCTGTTCTTTAATATCCCTAAAATTTAGAAACTCATAAAGTCATTTAACAGACAACACTAGGTCAGAGACCTATCTTTTCTCTTAGTTTTAGCAAAAAGTTGAAGAAATCTTTTGTAGAAGGTTGATCCTCAAACCAGTTATCTAGCCATAAGTTTATAGTATGGCCATTGCCAACTATTCTGGTGTTTCCAATTTTAATAATTGGAAGTAAGGAGTGAACATGTTTTCAGAAAGGAGGCATCTCACATTTCTGCCTAATGCTATATTTATGTTGAATTAACTTTTTCCACATGCTATTAGAGTTGAGGAAATGTCAGGCCCATACAAAAGTTGTTTATTGTTTTTGCATTTGGCAAGAAACAGATGTTTAGCTGCAACAGTTGCTAGTCTGAATAGTGCCGCCAAGTTTCTCTCTTCCTTCCCTTTAATACGTTTTCCTCTTTTTTTGGGCCAAATTTATCGGATCATTCCCAAAAAAATATAATCTCCATCATCCCTTTAATGATATGTTTTCTCTCTTCTATTTTCGAAATGTAATTAATCAAACACTAACCACATTTCTATTTTTGTCACTCATCTACTGGATTTATCATCCAAACTCCCCTCCCTTTCACGTATTTCCCTCTCCCACCTCATTTTTTCCAGACCAATTAGCAAATTTTTTGGCACAATTAATTTTTTCCCACGACTGTTAGCAATATTTTTTAGGACAATTACTTTTTTTTATCCACGACAATTAATATTTTTCCGAGGGCAAATATTTCAGGACAATTTGTATATGAAATTAGGACAATTAATTTCTTTTCCAAGTCAAACATCTTTTTTCAAAATAATTAGTATCTGAAATTAGAACAATTAGATTTTTTCGAGGACATTTAGTATCTGAATCTAGGACAATTAAAAATATATATATCAAGGCAATTAGTATCAGAATGGATGAAAGGTAGGGTGGGTAACACTTGATACTTACTGGATGATTATTAATAGGGATGAAAGGAATGCGGCAAATATTCCGAAATTTTTTTTTTTTTTGGGGGGGGGGGGGGGGGGGGGACGGGGCCGTGTTGAGGGGACGACCCTGAGGAGGATGATCTTCAAGTAATTCTGCAAATCTGTCTATCTTGGTTCAATAATTTGCTAGGCACATGCTGCAGTTTAATTATATATTATATATTGGTTCAATATTTTGCTACGCCAGTACGTCCTTTACATGATCACTATTCACTACTGCTTAAAAAATATATAAAACTTCCCAAGTAGCAAGCACAAATTGTGTACAAACTTTCAAACATGATATGCACTTTTTGGTCATAGCAATTGTTAGTTTGGCGAGTATTGTTCACACCAGTTCCTACTTGACTATTCCCTTTTGAACCTGTGTTGAACTAACTGGACTCGGCCTTTGACAAGTGTAATTCATTTAGGACACTATTACTATTTCAACATAGTTGCTAACAAGATACTAGACAGCAAAACACAAAACACTCGTCAACCACCATTTTCAAATTCTCTTTCCCAAACAGCAGCTGGATGTAATCTAACTACATATAAATACAAAAAAGTCTACAATAATAATGACATCTCAAAGGTCAAGTGAAAAAGGAAAAACCAAAATTAGGTTTACAACTCGTCTTTCCCAGAGTAGGCATCATCCTCCTTTGATGCCTTCTCGTCGGATTCACGAGTCTCTTCCTCTGTCTCATCTTCTTCTTCAACGGTCGCATCAGCAATGTCGAGGCTCTTTTGCACGGACTTGTAAATGCTTGAGGCAAACTCCTTCGGGTCGTTTAAGCTAAAACCACTCTCCATGAGAGCAGTCTGGTAAATGAGCTGAGCTGTCTGCTTTATGTTATCATCCTGAAAAAGGGTTTAGGAAGATATGATGTTAGAGGAAAGGTCTTTATTATGTAGGTTGGTGTAATTTGGATTATGGGAATGACCTAAAAGAGATGCGTGCCTTCTAAACTTTCTCAGAATTCAGAGGGGTATAAATATCGGATAATTTTACTTTACATGTAGGTATATACAGGACATGCAAGACATTTTTTCAGTTGTTCAATTAATAATATCAAGGCCATTCATGAAAAATAGCCAAATATAGTTTCTGAACATGGAGTTTGAAATTTCAGGTCAACTTTAATGAAAGCTTCATCAACTTTAATTTGAGGGGCTCCATTACAAAGCTTATGATTTTTCACTATAATAGGAATTTGCTATTTTAATTTTCAGAAAAGCATTTTTTCAGAAGGTGGGCATTTCTACAACTTCTCAGCGATAAACATATTCTTTTAGAAAAGAATTCTACTTTTGCTTTTAAATAAATGTTTGCTATCTGAGGACTATATCAATTTAATAACAGCAGGACATTGGAGGTGTAATACCATTTTTTCTCATAAACAGGACTGTTGATGATATGAACATGTGTTAGTGTGCATTAGGCTAGATGCATACCTGAGAATCCTGAGCGACTTTTTCTTTCAGCTCCTTAATGATTGGGTGCCTGGGGTTGATCTCAAGCACACGTTTGCCTTTCATGTAGGCAGCCTGTTTGTTGTCAGAGAGGGTCTGAGCCTGCATGATCTTCTCCATGTTGGCACTCCAGCCATACTTGGAGGTGACAACAATGCAGGGGGTGTCAGCAAGGCGGTTGCTGATCTTGACTGAGTCGACATTCTCACTTGACAGAACATCCTTCCACCAGTTGGTCAGCTCCTTGAACGACTCCTTGAGGTCCTTCAGTTTTGAGTCCTTACCCAGCTTCAAACCCTCCTTGGACACATTCTGGAACTTCTTGTCCTCGTAATCCATCAGGTATTGCATCAGGTACTCATCGACTGGGTCCGTGAAGAATATCACCTATTGAATTTCGGGTTAGTGCATTCCAATTGACACCAGATGCTCCTTAATCTTTATTTCTGTTTCTTAGTTTTTTAGTGGGTGTCTGTTTAAAACTAGCTTCTAACAGAACTTTGAGAAATTAAGGACTTGCATATATCCAAGCAGGAATCAGAAAAAATACAGAAAAAATTCAGAATATCCATATAATTTTAAATATTAATTTGGTCATAGAAGGCAAGTGTCACTGTAACAGGTTTGATGCTCTACCTCGTAGTTCTTCTTGGTGAGCCTCTCAAGGAAGGGAGATTTCTCCAACTGCTCCTTTGAAGTCCCAGTAATATAGAAGATCTCTGATTGGCCAGACTTCATTCTCGACATGTATTCATCAAGTCCAATGAGTTTCCCATCTGACTTTGACCTGAAACGTAAAGCACCAAAAGAAGTTTATACTAAATAAATTATTAAGTAAATGTTACATAGCCAAAAAAAAAAAAAAGAGAATTATAAAATAACACACGTTTCAAATCTCAGGAGCTTGGCAAGACGGTTCCTGTTGTGAGCATCTTCAATAATACCAAGCTTGATTGATTTGCCGAACTCATTCCAGAATTTAGCATACTGACCCTTCTTCTCTTCCAGTTCAGCCTTTTCCTCATCTACCAAACGACAATCATTTTGACTTTAGAAATCTCACGTATAATCTATTTAAATTGAGAACATAAGATTACAAATTAATAACATACCAGATTTGTCTTTGTTGAGGTACTCATCTGGGTCCTCTTGTGCAAGCTTGCGAATCATGTCAAGAGCTTTGCTAATCAGCTTCTTCTTGACAGTCTTAAGACTGTGGTGCTGTTGAAGCATCTCTCTTGACACATTAAGTGGCAATGTGTCGGAATCAACTAGACCCTACATAGAGAATCAAACTCCAATTACAATCAGTTCATGAGAAAGGATTTCTATTTTCATCTCTTCACTGATCATGGTGACTATAAGAATTGTTAAGGAAAAAATTGCACAAGCACATGTTGGTACCTTCAAAAAGCTGAGGTACTTGGGAAGAAGATCATCAAACTCATCAGAGATGAAGACTCTTCGGACATACAACTTCAAGTTGGCTTTGTTATTGTTGTAGTAGCTTTCATACAAGTCATGAGGTGCTTTTGGTGGAATAAAGAGAAGGGCTTTGAATTCCACATCACCTTCAGCTTTGAAGTGGCTCCATGCCATGGGCTTTTCATCTCCAAAATCCTGTCCAAAAGAAGAAAAAATATATATAAAAAAAAAGGTCAAAGGTAAGAAAACCATTCATGCTCCAATCTTTTTCTTCTCTTTTGATGTGCACGTCTTCAAACAGTACCTTAGCCAAAGAGTGGTAGAATTTGGTGTACTCTTCATCAGTTACGTCCTTAGGACTACGAAGCCAGATGGCCTTGACATCATTCAATAGCTCCCATTCATAGGTTGTCTCCTTGACTGTCTTTGTCTTGGGCTTTTTCTCAGTTTCTTCTTCTGATTCTGTTTCCTCTTCCTCTGATGTGGTTTTCTCCTCAGCTAATCCACAAAACCAATGTGATTAGTGACAAAAGTCCATAAAAATAACCTAAAAATACTCAAAGATGTTTTAGTATTGGTAATTTGGTACATACATGATTCCTCCCCATCGCTGGATTCATCTTCCTCAGCAGGCACTTCAACATCAACCTCTTTGCTTGCCCACAAGTAAATTGGGAAATTAATAAATTCAGAATACTTCTTTACCAAATCCTGAAGAAATAACAAAAGTGGGAAAAAAGTGACCCTCCTGGTGGATAGCAATAAATCCAAGCTTTTTTTTTTATGATAAGAGTAAAACTATAATACTTTGCTTTCAGAACGAGATAAGCAACTTACCTTCAATTTGCCTTCTTCCAAGTATTCCTTGGCTTCATCTCTGAGATGCAATCTGATCTCAGTACCACGACCAAGAGGCTCGTGCTCAGTATCCTCAGATACTGCAAATGAACCATCAGCCTTTGATTCCCATACATACCTAACATCACAAGACAAGAATAATTCAGTATAAATGTTATATAACAAATATACAAAATGGAGAGTTCAAATTTTAACTTTTTCTTACTGTTTGTCATCATTGTGCTTGCTGATAACCTCAACATAGTCAGCAACAAGATATACAGAGTAGAAACCAACCCCAAATTGTCCAATGAGGCTGAGGTCACCTCCTTTTTGCACCTTTTCAACAAATGCTATATACATCATAAAGGTAAACAACTTATTAGTTCCATATCAAAAAAAAAAAAAAAACAACTTATTAGTTGACTTATCTTATGTTGGTTGCCAAAGTAACATTTTTATGATTCTTCCACTTATCTATGTGAATTTATCTTTTTCTTTTTTTTTTTTTTGAAAAGCATAGAACAATTCATCATCATTTCTTGTGCAAATGAATTATTGTATGAATTTATGCATGGCTAATAGATTATAAATTTCTACCCAATGAAGTTCCAAGACAATAAAACATATTCAAAGCTGATAATAAAGCTGTCTTGTTTATCCATATAAGCAAAGTAAAAACTGTCTGTGCGTACCTGAAGTTCCGGATTTGGCAATGGTACCAAGGTTCTTGATCAAGTCCTCCTTGGTCATACCAACACCTCGGTCACAAATAGAAAGGACCTTATTCTCCTTATCCAACTTAATCTGCAATTCAACATAAGTAGCGAGTTTAACAACCAGAAACATACTCAAGACAGTACAACATTTTTCTGAGGGCTGGGTGGCGATAGCCACACCGGAAAATTTCATTAATAAGAAAAGAACTATACAAAGTTGAGAACAAAAACGAAAAAAAAACCTATATACAAGCCAGTACAACATTTTTTCACATTTACATGCTAATTACCTGGATTTCAAGCTTGGCAGTATCACCTTCGCCCAAAACCTCCTTATCTGTAAGTGAAAGGAACCTGATCTTGTCCAACGCCTGTAAGAAATAAACAAGTTAGTCGTATTCATTAAACACAAATTAACATACTTGAGAGAGATGTTGACGAAATAGAGGTATTGCATACATCAGATGCATTGGAGATGAGTTCTCTCAAGAAAATATCCTTGTTGCTATAGAGAGAGTTGATGAGGATATCCATGAGGCGGGACACCTCAGCTTGGAATTCAAACTTCTCGGCATGGGCTCTGAGAGTCTTTCTAGAGATAGACTCAGCTTCCCTGAAAACACAACCAATGCAACATCAATTTCGAAGCTGTAGTAAACAGAAATATTATTTCACTCAAAACTAATCCAATCCAACTTTGAATCAACAACTGTTTAAGTTTTGCTGAATTGCAAGGATCAGAACTGGATTTGTGCCAAATCATTTCGTAAAAACCTTAAATATGGCAAAGGATTACGTAATACCATACATTATTATCATGAATTCTGCTAACCAAACAGAAACAAATTCTCATCCCCATCACACACTCTGAGAACATCTAAAATTAGACTACAACAAACAAAGAAATTATAAGACTAAGAACTAAAATCAAACCTCTGATTGACTTCAGAATCCGTGGACAATCCATGAGGCACAGCACCGACCTTCTCTTCCACCTTCGGTAGATCAGCTGCCTCATCTACATCACCACTCTCCTCTGCATTCGCGCGCAATTTCTGACCTGAAAAACCAAATCAGATCACGAACCTCAGCCCAATTCAAAAATGACAAACAGATCGCATCAAACCAAGCTTAAACCCTGGTTCAAACTCAGATCGATTACAAATTTCTCATCACATCACCTTGATCGGGGAGAGTCGATAGAAGAAACACCAGGAGAAGAAGAGAGAACACCCACTTTCGCATGGCGATCGTGAAATGAGCAACAGAGGAGATCTGAGAGTGTGTTTATGTGTGTGTGTGTGTGTCTGAGAACTGAGAAGAGGTGGCTGGGGTTCGGGTTTAAAATACGAGAAGACGAGAAGACTTGGTAGTGGACTTCTCCATTGATTTGTTTAATGGCGTGGAGATTAAGTCGATCGAGCCATCTGGACAATCGGACGGTCCGGATTGGTTGGGGTGACACGTGGAGGATAGTTACTGGATGGAGGTGCGAACTTTGACGTGGAGAAAATAAGGAATGATTTCAGTGGGGCCGTTGTGGGCTCCATCGGACCGTTCGATTGGCTGGGTGGAGGATATGTTTGATCAAGAGGTTAGAACGGGTGGGATGTTTCCACGTGGATGATTTTAATTGGTGTTTGTCTAAGAATTTGACGTCGATATACTAGAAACTTCTTTCGCTTTTTATAGACGCGGAAGAAGCGCGCGTCGTTCGCTCTTGTATAAGTTGTAAGTGACAGTGGGCCTGCATCAATAGAAAGCCCATTGGGCCTATTATAGTATTAGTTTTATTAGGCTTACTTACTCCAATTGTCATGGAGCCCAAATGTATGTGTGCCCTTTTTCCAGGATTTATCATTTTGTGCAAGGGATCAAAATGCAGCAGCGCCGTACTAGAAATTTGGTGTCCTGCAAGTTATGTTGTATGAATTCAGATATGAGTGTTGTATCTAATACTACATGTATGATGATGATATGTGATTTTTGGAAAACCATGGTATGTTTTTTTGTATCTGCTTTACCATTTTTATGCATAACATGTTACATATTTTATAATTATTTTTTATTTTATTTTTTAACTGATTTGTGGATGTTAACCAACTAGCAATGTCACTGAAACAAGAAAAATATTACAGGAAGCCAATTAAACAATATCATGTAAGAAGGAATGAAAATAAACAGCAACTCCATCAAAAAGGCCGAAAAGAAAAGGCCGAACTTTTTTTCTTGTATGTCCTGACAATTTTCTATCTAAAAAATTCCATTGCTTTGCTACTAAGTGCACCGCTTCATCAAAACGGTACTTAAACAATCGCATTTTATTTGATAATATACAATGACAAAATAAAAAAATAAAATAAAATAAAAAGTAAAAATGATATAGATGCGCCAGTTTCTCTTCTTCTAGGGTGCGTTTGGATCGTTGGAAGAAAGAAAAAGAAGAAGGAAGAAAAAAAAAAAATTATAAACAATTCAAACTCTTCACAAAGTTACACACTTCCCAATACTTCTTCTCACTTCTTCCCTTCTTCCCACACCTATCCAAACGCACCCCTACATGCTGCAACTGTTTAACACGTCAAGGCCCAAATTGTGTCCAGTTGCTTGCGTTGCGGTTGTTGTAAAGTTTGTCTGACTATCCGCCGATCATCTAAACTCTGTCAGCATTGTCTGTTACCAAGATTCCAAGTGACACATCCAAAAGGTCAAGGGATACATGCACAATGCCAAATATGCAATCAACTGCATGTCTAGATTCTAGAAATCAACACAAGTCAGACAATAAATTTACGTGCCTAAATTTTTCTTTTTTAAAAAGGATTATGTATGTAAGTAAAAGTAAGCATTCAGCAAAAATATTTTAAATAACAAATATTTTTATATGTACCTAATGTGGATCCCATTGCTTGGAAGATCGGAATAACTCAATAACAAAATTATCATATTGACATGGCCCGTTTGGATCGTATAGGAATAGGAGAAATAGCTTCTTCCTAGACGTAAATTTATTATAAATAATTCAAACTCTTCACAAAATTACACACTTTTTAATACTTTCCGCCTAGAAATAGGCTATTATTCTTATTCCTAAGCAATCCAAACGGAACCATGGTGCATAAAAAAAAAATCTCTTATTATCATTGAAGATTAGATCCCCAAGTAGGGCATAAAAAAATCTCTTATGTTAAAACAGTTTTCTAAACAAACGAGCAGTTGAGAGTACATTTACAATCCCGTAAGAATACAACCAACATTTTGTAAATCATACAAAATTATCGGATCGTTCCATAATAATACAATTACGTTAATTGTGGATTAGAATGACTTTGATCAGATCTTATCTGCTTATTATTGCTAAAAATTTACACCGAAATTTGCCATAATAATTTTTCCCCGAAATAACAAGTAATATCTGAGCTAAAAGGCAAGTCTAAACTTATTTTTTTATTATCTAATGAGATACTAACTAGTGGAATTTATACGATCGAGGTCACACTTGCGACAGATGGCGTGAGACCGACTTTTATTTTTTATTTATTTATTTTTGTTTACAGCATAAACCTGCATTCTAAGAACTAGACCTTTTCCCGATAACAAAGGAGTTCAGATTGCCAACAAATATTAATTGTACGACGGCTAATAAAAATATAAAATAATACTTATATTTAATGGCACTAAATTTAATGAAAAACGTTATGTAACCACTTGAGTTGTACTTATCAGCCTTTCTCCGAAAAGGAATTATCTATTGACAATAATTGAAAATTTTTTATAACTAATAAGATTTTTTTCTTTTACAAAAATCTTGTATTATGCCCATGTTGTGTAAAAAAAAAAAAACCCTATAAGAATAGAAAATTAAACAATATGTTCTATTGAAATTCACGCAGAGGAAAATATTCCAAAAAAGGATTGCATGACTTTAAGAATTCCATTTCCATTGTACCAAATAGTTAATCAAAAATATGTTATTTAAAATGATGAGTATTATATCAAATAATACAAATATAGATAATGCATTATTAAATAAGGCGGCTTGAATTTAATCCTCTATGCATTTATCATTTGAAACCTCATCTTTGATCAGAACAGTCATACTGAACTAATCGGATAAGACCAGTGAGTTGGCTGGGGACAGGTTAGACCATGGTCGCTAGACTTTGTCTCACTTGGGGTTCGTTTGGATCGTTGGAAGAAAGAAAAAGAAGGAAGAAGAAGAAGAAAAAATTATAAACAATTCAAATTCTTCACAAAGTTACACACTTCCCAATACTTCTTTCCACTTCTTTCTTTCTTTCCTTCTTCCCACACCTATCCAAACGGAGCCTTAGTTAGCATTTAGGAATCTCTTATTCATGGTGCACACTGCACCAACACCTTCCATGTAAAAAATTACAGAAGCATTCAACCACAAATATACTCTTGTTACTGTTAGTTTGGAACCATCATCAGATTCAACGTGCCTCCAACCATACGGCAGGTGAATTTTTTAATGCGCCTGCTCCCAATTTTATTTGGTTTCTTGCATTTTGCACAAGGGCATAAGGCGCATACTTCAATTCCTTACCATATTCTCTACCCACTTGGGAAGTGGCATCAAGTTTTCCTCTTAAAACTTAAAAGTACATCTCTCTATATTCCCTCGACCAACTCATGCACTTTTTCATTAGTAAGGACAAGCTCGCATAAAGTGATAAAGAAAGCGATGTTTTATGTTCTGTGTTTTAGAAATTAGCTCATCTTTTAAAGCTGTGTATGCTATACTGTGATAGTGATTGTATTTTGGTAGCATGGCTTCAAAAAAATATTAATAAATAAAAATCGTCGGTGCTATTACTTTCGGAATGTTTTTTTTAGGGAAAACTTAAGGAATTTCTGTGGCTTTCGGAAGATTGATTTTCCAAGCCTTCACTTTTACTTATTTATTATTACTAAAAATCGAACTCAGTAAACAAAATTAAAGAGTTAAATGTGGTCTATATTTTATTCCTACAAGAAAGCATACCGACCCAATATGTGGGCAAAATGAAAATAAAAATTATTTATACTTGAAAAAAATGGACATCTTAACATGAAAAGAATCATTTAATAGAATAATGTTATTAATATATATATATATTAATAAATAATGTTATTTAAAAAAGTACAGGTGAGAAAATTTTACATATGTGCTATCTTTTTAAAAAATAATAATAAATATTTTAAGAAAAATTTTATCTCTTTCCAAAAAAAAAATTAATTATTATTCTAGTAAATGCTCATGAGGAACCAAAGCTTAAATATGTTTTCATATAAAGATTGCCATTCTATCAACGGTATAATTTCCCCAATATAAAAATACACTCTAAATCTAGCGGTGAATACAAATACAAATATAAATATGCACGTTGAGGTTTAGTAACAGTAACTATCATGTTATGCTACGGATGACATGCATACATAGCCTTTTTTTTTTAAAAAAAAGAAAAGAATAGAGCTTTTTTTTGCCAAGACATAAAGACCGGGCTGTGAAGAAAATCAAGACTATTGGAAAAGTAACTTTTCAGTTCAAAGGAATGGATTAAGAACATCCAAAATTAAATCCATTTAATAACCACTATAATCCAAGACCACGAATAAACGGTTGAGGGTCGGCTCAAAATCGGCGCATCTAAACTATTAAGGTGACACCTGCTGACCTCCCTCTAAAAACAAAATAAGGATTATTTTCACTTTTTACCCTTGTATTTTTTTATATTTATGAACAAGGTTCATGGATACTTCAACTTGGATGCTTAAAAAACATAACTACATGTAAAACAATGAGTAAATGTTAGAATCAAACGTGATCCTAAGGTCAAGTATTGAAATTTTAAATGCTGATCCGATTCGTTCAATATAATCTTTATATTAAAATATTATTGAAACCAAAATTTATATTTTTTTTTGAATTTTTAACATTTTTTTTAAATTGGATGGTCAAAACTAATTAAATTGAGAATTTTCTAAAATTCAAAATAAATAGTAAAAAATATATAAAATTTGATTTCCATAGAGATTTCATTATGGAGAACATACTAAGCAGTTTGAATTGGCCATTATAATTTCAAAAATTGAGATTCCATCACGTTTGCCTCTAGCATTGCTCGTAAAACAATACTGCACCACCAAAATTTACATTAAAAACTTTGCTTTTTATTTTCATTATGATTTAATATATAATTGTGTATCAAATGGAATAATATTGACTCCAACTAAGTTGATTGTAGAAAACAATTTCATTTGATCATAAATGGACTCAACAAAAGTGATATCTATACAAATTCTTGTAATCGAACGATTAATAATTAGGGACAAAAAAAACTCAAATAAAACAAATTAGAAGATATAAACTATTGATGGTGCAAAACGAAGCAATACTAGTGAAGCTATACATATATCTATATTTTTGTTCAACAAATGAAAACAGAGGGTTACTAGTATAGAAAACAGTTGAATAGCTCGAAAATTAAATTTCTTTTATACTGGAACCTTAGATGGCTTTTGAATATGAAAACTGTACAGGATTTTTGTATATTTTTTCAAATTGTAAGAAAAAAAATTTTACATCGCCATTTTAATTGGTTCCTTATATTTTTATTCTTATTAGTGCATTTTAATATTAATTAATTATTTTTTTATTCTTTTATTTATCTATGATCAACGTTCATGTGGATGTCTACAAATGTATTCTCTAATTGAATGGAAAAATAGTATAACATTTTTTTGGTATCCTTCAATATAGAAACTGTATTGTTATATGACATACTATTTTAAATTTACTAGATAAAATATACAGGTTAAATATTCACACATGATGATACATTTGTTCTGAAGTCTATCTAGTCTTCTTTTATTAAGTATAGTAAAAATATATTTTTTTCGATTGGAGTATAGTAATAGTAAATATATAAAAAAAGGGAAGGGCATCCAAAAATAACCACCAACCCAATCCAATGAATCCAATCCAATCCAACGAGGAGGACTAGGACTACAATAGTATATTTACAGGGTGTGATGTGCAATAAGTCCAACCGAATAATTAATCGAATATGCGGCCGGTGCTTTGGCGCTCTTTCCCTAGTTCATTCATTCACCCATTCAATAAATTTACAAGAAAAGTATTCCGTATTCGCTCAGGCAATTATCCAGCTAACCACCCAAACATCCGGACCCTTTATCATCATAAAGACCAAATCTCAAGATAAGATCAGACAGAAAGAGTCGATAACTTCTCGTGCCAATTTCTTACGACACGCAACACGTTTGACACGAACCTCACTCAAAAAATACTGCGACCGAACCGAACCGAACCCAATCCGGATTCGCTGTTGCACGACACGTGCTGTAGCGCGCGTACGAACCGTCTGATCTTGATCGGACGGTTTATTTTTTACGGGCTATCAATCTAAATTACATGCACGGGCTCCCTTGTCCATTAGATCTTGATCAGACGGTTCAGGTGGCGCGCTACACCACAGGATTTCATTTCGAACGAACCTCTACTTTGTCGTTTTTATTTTTCCTTTTTAGCCCCACCTTTTCGGACCAGTATCCTCTGGAGAGCTGTCCACTCTGGACATTTCATCAGGATCGTCCGATCTAATCTAGACGGTTAATTTTTTTCGGACCTTACAATCCGGGAAAAAGTAGAGGCCATCCGATTTAGATCTGACGGTCTGGATGAGATGTCCACTCTGGACATCTCTCCAGAGGATTTCGTTTCCCACCTTTTCTTCTCTCTTCTCCCTTCTCCTTGGTCTTATTTCTTCAAGTGTAAGGCTGGTACCACAACACACAGAAAAGAAAACAAAAGAAAGAAAAAGAGGTTATATAAAATTGTAAAGAGAAAGAGAGAGAGATGGATTTCTTCAACGAGTTGTACCTCTCAGCTGTGATCTCCATCATTCTCGCCTTCCTTCTTGGCAAGTTCGGCACCACCACCGAAAGTCGTCGTCCGATCAACGCTCCCATGGCGTCGCAACGAGATCCGACTATCGACGTGGCAGTGAGAGTGGGGCCCAATAGAAACGTATATCCGATCAAAGAAGGAGAGAGTGAAATCGAAGAGGAGGCGGAAAATGAGGTGGAGATTGAGAGATTCGAAGGGTTGGAGGAGGAAGAAGGGTGGGAAGGAGTGGAGAGGAGCGGCATGGAGGGGTTGTTTGGTGAAGCCTTGAAATTTGTAGGGGGTGATGTGGGAAAAGAGAAAGTGGGCAAATTGGCGAAAGAGGTTCAACTCAGATTGTATGGTCTTTACAAGGTTGCCACTGAGGGACCTTGCTATCAACCCCAACCTATGACGATCAAGCTTTCTTCTCGCGCCAGATGGTATGTTTCAATTGAGATCTTGGTTCTTTTTCTCCTTCTTCTGTTCTTGAATAATTGATTGGTTTCTTTGCTTATAATTGGTTGATTGATGGAATGGGTGGTTAAATTTCGCATTTGGTACCAATTTGATTATGTGGGAGAAGTTTGATTTGTGTGAATTTTTATTTTTTTTTTCATTCTGGGCTTCTAATTAGCTATGTTAATATGATTAGTGCATTTGATAGTGAAAGTTATGCATATTATATGTTCACAGTTCAAACTACATTACGAAACACTTGGTAATTATAAATACATGTTAAAAGTTCAAACTACATTACGAAACATTTGAATGTGACAGTCATTGTGTTGAGTAATCATTAATAATTGTGTTCACACAATAAGGCTGTGAGTCACATAAAGAGACTCATAACCAAGTGTTCATAAATTGCCAATACATTGCCTAAAATAAGTATGCATCTTACTTATTTAGTATTATTAGAAGAGTTAATTAAGGATTTAAGATGATTTACTCATTTCACTAAAACTATCCTGGATAACAGGATATTTATTATTTCTGTTGTATGTACACTTTTCTTCCAACTAAAAATAGACTAGATCATAACTGAAAAATAATTTTGTTTTAATTTTTAGAATTAATAATTGTTCCAACTGGCATCCTTCCTTGAATGATTTTTCTAACATTTTGTTAACCTTTGCTAAGGAATGCATGGCAAAAGCTTGGAGACATGAACCCAGCTGTTGCAATGGAAAGATATGTCACTCTTCTTCAAGAATGCATTCCTGATTGGAATGAAGGAATATCCAAAGTATTTTCTATTTTTATTTTTCTTTGCTATTTCATTGCTGTAAAAATTCAAATTTTAGAGCATAATAAAACTGGAAACCTAATATTTGTTTCTACTTTTGGTTAGGTGGATACCACAGACAGTGATAGCAATAGTTCTGTAGTTGAAAGGTACCAAGTTTTTTTCATTACGAATAGTAAAGACTTGAAAATATTCTTTCTTTGCAATGTGGCTTATTCTTTGCACCATGCAGATCGTCAGTAAATTCTTCTCCAACTAACATAGATCAAGTAGCAGCTGAACAGACAGTATCAAAGCAAGGTACTGCATTGTTATTCTTAAATTCTAGTTTTTTTTATAAAATTTTCTTAGATCTAGTCGTGGTACAATCTTCTTAATTTAGTAATATGTCACAAATGGCCCTAGCACATGTGTTATCCCTGGCTTTTGGTTTTAATACAAAGCTCTTATATTATATTTATTTTAGATGAAAAAAATTACTTGTAAAAGTATGTGATTTCGTCTTTTGGGATTCAAAAACAAGAGCTAGAAAGAAGAAAATAAAAAGGAACAATGCAGTAATTTAATTAACTTATTTTTCTTTAATTGCAGGACTAACACCAACAGTTGTTTTAAATCTGCTGTGCCCAACTAGAATGGCATTCCTAACTTTCTACCTCTAGATCAATTATAACAAAGTTGTTGGTTTCATATGTATTTATATAAGCTCTCCCTGTGACGTTCTTTATTTTAAGTGCTTATTACTACCAGTTGATCAGGTGTAGTTGTTCTTGGTATAACAGATGTATATGTGTATATATAGCAAGCAAGATATATCAATGTTTGATGCTGCTGTTTCGTTAGGTAGAATTCTTCATCGTTTAACTAATTGAAGTTTCTCCTAACATACAAAGTGTTGTTACTTTCTTTTTTTTTTTAATGATTTGCTCGTCTGTTTACGGAATAACAGGTAAATTCTTCAGGGCCCGTTGGATGGCGATCATATGGCTACGAAGGAAAGCCATAAGCACTGTTCGTTATTGTAAGAAACAACACTGTTACGGCTGTTGAGTTCAAAATTTCCATTTTGCAATTTTAGAATAGGATATCTAGAAGCTATGACTAACTGTACGTAGGCTAGCCACCGAGCTCTGTTTCGCACAAAATCACTTTCTTTTGTTTTTTTTGAAGAAAAAATGGAGATTCAGTCTCCATCTTTTTATTGAATAAAAAGTTATTTACAGTATTAGCAAGCGGCTAATAAAAATAAGTAAAAAGGAAAAAGAGCAAAATAAAAAATAAAAAATAAAAAATAAAAAATAAAATAAAAAAGAAAAGGAAAAATTAAAGCGTTGGCGAAACAGAGCAATGAACACAACATATTTTCTTTTGTTTTGTTTACAATGAACACTTTCATCAACCTTCCTTGAAAACAGATGCGCTCTTTTGACCCCAAACATCTTCGAAGAAGGATATTTCAATGACATTATTCAGTCAATATGTTGCTTTGGTATTAAATTTGATGGTTCCGAACGAAACTAATATCACTATCCAAGCACAGAAAATCAGTAAAATTGAAGACATTTGAATAGAGATGCAGAAATTGAGTAAAAATTGAAGGTGTTGGTAGAGGTCTTTATTTTTTTCTCTTCCTATTCAACTTACACTGAGCATTAAACGGAAGCATAACACAACTGCATAAATAGATTCATTCTAAGTAGATGTGCATTTGTCATGCAATAACTCAAAAACCAAGCCAGAGGTTAAACTTCCTTAATACTTCGTAACAAAACCACCAAACCATACAAATTTCAGCCAGTTTAGTACGAGTCAAGTAATTTCTTCAATCAATCAAAAGTGCATCCCTTTCATGTTAGGTACCGCCTATAAACCTTCTTTTTAGGTACATGCTTAACTTGAGACAATTTAGAATTTTCTTTTTCCTGTGCAAAGTGTTTACATCTACTAGTGCATCTCTTATTGTTTTCTCATGACCTACATAAGCTAGATGGACCACTAACACAAATTTTGTCTCAAAAATGTCTTCATACCACTCAGATTCTTTCCTAAGAAAAAATGTTGAGGCCAAATTATACTACAAATTATGATAATTAGACACTCTGCAAAAAATGATGTTCAATCCTTTGACGTTATGACCAGTAGCCCTAGTGCACCAATCAGCAAATACTGAAATGAAAGGAATTGTATTAGGAAAGGAATAATTGTTTGATCCTTGCATTCAACTAGAGCGATGAGATATTGACATAGCATAACCAATGTCTTAAATAATTACTCAAGTTTTAAAAAGGAAAATTTCATAAAGGTGACTAAACTTTGTCCATGTCAAGAATTGGTCACTCAAACTTGATTGTCCTTTTCAAGTTGGGCTATTCAAAATGAGTTGCTTTGCACCTTCATTAAGCAAAAATATGGAATGGCACATCTCTACTTTCTGTCAACTCCTTTTCTATGTTTTGTATCCCCAGTACCACCCATCTCTTTTCCCTCTCCTTCCCACATTTTCATTTCTCACCCATCATAATTTCTCTCTCTTTCTGATTCTCACCATCCTCGCATAACCATAGAGATTGAAGGGCAAGAGCAAAATACAAAGGTGGGAGGTGGTAATGGACAAAAGGAAAGAAAAATAATAATAGAAAGAAATAGCTAGAAACATATTCATATAGCTCAACTGATTTGATGGAAGTGAGATGGAATGACTTAATTGGAATAAAGAATGCAATGCAAATATGCCTTCAAATATGTCTAAAATTTATATTAAGAAAAAGGACAATGCAATGAGTTATCCTTTTTAAAACAAAATTTACTATTTTTCTTTGTTTGTATAGAGATAAATATTCACAAAACCTTAATAAGTATATCAGGGAGGGTATAGTAGATCTTTTCCCCTTTTTGTGGGCCAAAAGCCCTTTCATTTCTAGGCTTCTAAGTATTTTTTTTATTTATTTTACCTATTAATGATATTCCTAACAGTTTGCATAAAAATCTAGCAAAGTTTATGTCCTTTGTTGATGGCAATAGGTCCAATAAGTCGGCAGACAATAAAATTTTATTCAAGAGCTCACCTTGATAAATGGTTTCTCAGTCATAATGATTGTAACCCATCCAACATATGGTAAATACCTAAAGAAAGAAGTAAGTTATCAAAATATTGCAATTTAGTTATCAAATTATAAATTAATAAAATATTGCAATTTAGTTATCAAATTATAAATTAATGCAACAAAATATACACTAACCCAACAGCTCGACCCATGATATGATGCTGTTGAAGCCAAAGCTGGCCATGTGCATATAGAAGCCGATCGTCCCCAAAATTATTATCTCCTTTTGTAAGAATATCTATCACTCCAGTATCTTTTCGTTCATGGACCTATAATTATAAAAGCATAGTAAATTTTTAATTTATATTTCTGGGATACAAATGCTGAATTAGTACACAATTATAGTACTATAAAGTTGCTCATAGGCCTCTTAAGATGTAAATATCTGTAATGCACAAAGAACTCATTTTTCCTTTTCATTATACATTTAAGGCTTTATTGTACATGACTACATCATTCAATTTTTAAGCAGTTGCACATGACCTCATACCTCTACTTTCTAACAATTCCATTTACCCAGTTACAAGTATATAGTTAATTAGTGAAATAGCAAGTTTCACCAAAATTACCCCTAATTAATAGATTAAATTAAATTCAGCTAAGAGTAGATTAAGAAAAGAGTATAGGGTATGTTAAATGTACAAAGGCAACTGTAAGTATACAAGGCTTGTCCATGTTATCTTAGTTCTAAAATTGACTCAGATGTCAAGGAGTCTGTCCAACCTTTATTTTATTTTTCTTTCTAAGTAAGCATAGGTTCTAACTTCAAACATAGAGTGGGGTTAGAGGATTGTAACCTTAATTACACGATGCACAATTGGGATCTCTCGCCCCTACAAGATATAATCAGGCAAAAGAACTTATATTAGTTATTTACTGCATAAAAAAAAACTGTATACTGAACACATATATTTGTCAGTTTATTTAGTTATGAACAGCAAAGGAAATCTGGCCACTATTTGGTTGAGGGATACCAATTTCTGAATTATTGTTGTTTTAACTAATTACACGATTATTTTCCAAAACAAAATTATAAAGATAATAATTACACAGTTCAAAAAAGATAATATATATGCAAAAGTAGCTACCTACATCAACATTAAAGACAACTATTTCACCAGTACGAATGGGATCCTCACTCATGTGCAAGAACAAAATATCTCCCTGCATAAAAGGAAACAGAGAAAAAGAAAGAGTTGTACACAGAGACACAGATAAAAGAAAATTCCAAGTAGAAATGAATGGAAGTTATCAGTTTCAATATTGAAAAATGTTACCTAAGTATAGATGTTCTCACTGAAACCCAACTATTAGAAAATTGAGAGCATATGAAACAGAAAACTAACCCTCTTGAAGCCAGGTTCCATACTTCCAGATAGAACAACCACGACAGGTGACTCACTTCCTGTAACACACATCAGGCCTTTCCATATAATCAGAGCTGATGTCACAATCATACCTGAAATAATTTATTTCATTGCCAAGGTTAGTTCAGTACATATTTTCTAAAAATTGAAACAATAAAACAGGAGGAGGATAATCCAATAGCCCGAAATCAAAGCTATTTTGATTAGAGAAGACAAAAACAATTGTATAGACCAATTAAAGGAACAGAAACATAATAGCTACTTCCAACTTTTTGGATTGTTTAAGGAAACAAAGTTGCGATTGAATCATTATACTATACCCCAATTAAGGCCTGTTTGACACAGAAATTCGATAGGTACTAAATATTAAGTTCCCATGTGATCCCTAAATTGAGACAAAATTCCCATAAATCTGTCTCTTATTCTTATGCCTCGGACAGAACAAGATTCAGAGAAATTGAATTTCACAGATCCATGCCTCTGAAACAAGTACCATCCATCAGAAGTAGCAGTACGAAAGTAAGAAATATCAGATTAAAAGAGGGAAGAGAAACGCACCGAGGCTGACGATCTGAGTGATAGCCTGTCTGATCTGAAGAGATCGAATCGACTCCATGGAATCGCCAATGAACCCCATAGTCACCCCGCTTCCTTTTCTTTTCCAACTCCTCCAAATCTCCTCTTCGTTTCTTCTTCGACGCTCCTCTCTCTTGCTCGTTTGATTTATTTTTATTTATGTTTTTCAGTTATTGTAACACGAGTTGGATAGCCCGAAAATTTTTAAAATAGTATTAAATTAATATAATATATTAAAAATAATATCAATATAATAAGTTTAATATAAATAGTATCACGAGATCGGAATCCTGGATTCCGAACGTTAGATCGGAATCCAGGATTCCGATCTAAGCTTTGATCGGATTCTGAATTTCCGATCTAAGCTTAGATCGGAATCTCGGATTCCGATCTAAGCTTTTTAATTTTTTTATATATTATTTATTTAATTTATTAATTAGTTAAATAATTAGAAAAATAGATAATATATTGTAAAAATATTGAAAAAATATAGAAAAAATCAGGAATAATTAAATTAAATTTTATATGTAATTTAGTATTTTTTGGAGAAATTAAATTTATTTTCATTTTAATTAATTTATTTAATTAAAATATAAATTTTTATAAATTATTTAATTAAAATATAAATTTTTATAACTTATTTAATTAAATGAATTGTACCATTTAAAAAGGATTATAAATTTTCAGAATTTGCAGGGATAAAAAGGCATAATCCTTTCAGAATGTTCAAAGTTTTATTAATTCTTTCTGCATTTGCAGGCTTAAAACTTTAAACAGGCTTAACTTTTGATAGGAAGGTCCGATTGGGGCGGTCGAGGACATTCCGGAAAGCTGGCGACGAGATCTACGCATTTTATCGGGGTGAAACCCCGTAACGACCATTTTCGAGGCCAAAAAACGCTCTCTGGACCTCCAAAATCCACTTTGAAAGTTCGCAAACCTAAAAACCACTCTAAACTACTAAAAATGTTTTTAAAATCATAAATTAATCATTAAAAAGAGAAATGCAGTAAATCAAGTGAATTTAGTCTTTCTTCTCCGTCTCAGTAAAACATCAATCTCGTGTGATTCCTTTCTAACGCAATCCAGAAATGCTTCCTTGATCATGAGACTCGATATGATTGTTTAATATATAATATGAAAATAATATATACAGAGGACGACATCCGGGACGCATATCAAATGGTTGTTTAAATTAATTAAAAATTTATACTTAATTATTCATTTTTTAATTAAATAAATTAATTAAATTTATATTTAATTAAATAAATTAATTAAAATGAAAATAAATTTAATTTCCCCAAAAAATACTAAATTACATATAAATTTTTTTAAATTATTCCTGATTTTTTTATATTTTTTCAATATTTTTAGAATATATTATTTATTTTTCTAATTAATTAACTAATTAATAAACTAATAAAAGGAAAAAAATTTTAGTTTTCCCAAAAAATACTAAATTACATATAAAATTTAGTTTAATTATTTCTGATTTTTTCCATATTTTTTCAATATTTTTACAATATATTATCTATTTTTCTAATTATTTAACTAATTAATAAATTAAATAAATAAATAAATAATATATAAAAAAATTAAAAAGATTAGATCGGAATCTCGGATTCCGATCTAAGCTTAGATCGGAAACTCAGAATCCGATCAAAGCTTAGATCGGAATCCTAGATTCCGATCTAACGTTCGGAATCCAAGATTCCGATCTCGTGATACTATTTATATTAAACTTATTATATTGATATTATTTTTAATATATTATATTAATTTAATACTATTTTTTAAAATTTCGGTTGGATAGCAAACACATAAATTGGTCCTGGGCTGGTTCAGCCCAATACTATTATGGAGCAGTTTAGGCCCAAAGATTAATATAAAGTTCCAGTTGATTTGGTCGGCCTTAGGTCCTTAGGACAACTGGACAAGTTTTAGTTTTAACAAGACATAACATAACAGTACGGAAACGTTTTGTACACAAGGTGGCTAGCATAGCATAACACTACGAACTGGACAGGGGCAGTGCACATAGCATAGCTACCAACTGGACAGAGCCAGTGCATCGCCAATCTTGGACCATATCCAGCGTGCTCTCCTACTTCCCAAATCCCAAGCCCAACGGCTATATTTCAAGATTCGGTTATTCCAATGTATCTAGACAACTATTAAACATTGTATTTGTATTAGGATTAGTGAATGAATCTAAGTAGGTTGGTTATAAATACGTGATCTAGTCACTGACATAGATTGTACAAGAAAATCATTCAATTAGGGAACCTGCTGGTCTGATGCATCGCCAGCACTAGAAACAAGAGATAATTTTGTTGTATTGGCAGGTCAACCTAAATAAGATAAAAGATAGTAAGAAGAACAGCAAACAATTAAATAAATAATATAGAAGGATAACCCCTGTCATAGGATTGGTAATCTTTTGTAGCTGACCAGGTCCCACCTCAATAGTGCCATCATCCAAATAAGCTTACTTCGGTAGAGATCCTCTATGCACTGTTCAATTAAGATACAATTCTAGTAAAAGAAATTTTAGAAATAACAGTATTCAGAAAACTATTTCATTTTACTGTTTAGGAAGATTTACCCTTTTATGTTTGTCTAGAAAAGTAGTATGAATTCCAACCCAAAGGACGTGCATTAGCTTGAACAATAAGCCAATATTTTTGGGTCTTATTGGGGTAAATTCCAAGATAAGGCTCTACATAATATCTCCACAAATTGAATTTCAACAATATCTCCATTTGAGTCCATTATTTCAAGCTGGTTGTCACTGACCTGAAAATAACAAATATAATCATAGAATTACCAGAAAGAGCCCCAATTATAAAATCATTGACTGGAAAAATTCATCAAAATAGTTCATCCAGGAATACGATAAAAGCATGATAACATGATTGTGTTACTAACTGGTATCCTGATGAAATCAGTACGGTGCCATCCAAGAGGAATGTATGTCACCACCACCTACATTAAAAATATCCAGACATGTAGAAGGGTATTCAGTTATTGTTAATTCTAGGTAGACAAAAATCTCAATCAAAAGTCATAACAAGCTTTTCTTGGATGAGATCTTTTACTCTGTCGCAGGTCAGTAGCTTATATTAAGCAATTACACTGCAATTACTGCAGAGAAAGTTTCTCAGAAAAATTTAAGTATACACTTGTGTGTAAATACCACTTTATAAGTGCTTACCAAAGCTGACAGATGATTGGAAAATTATTTTTTACATTGTTGCTTTTTCTATACATTTTTCTAATCTGACATTTTTATAGTTGTTCTCAATTCTCATAATAAAAAAAACATTTTATAAAAAATTGATTAGCAAATAACCAAAATTAAAAATAATAATATAAAATACAAGTACCTGGATAAGTGCTGAATCTGAGGATGAACAGGTCTTGCACCCACTTGTTAGGCAAGTGAGAGCTACATCAATACCTCTGTCAGCCTGAAAAAATAAAAAAAAGATAAGCAAATATATGATCAGAACTTGTATGACACTTTAAAATGTAATTGAAAATTAAAAAATAAAAAATTATACCAAAGATACACCAATTGAAAGACGTTTGGCATAATCATCAGTGGTGTGTTGCCGTGCAGTTCCTGAGACAGCATCACGATGTTGCGCGCGCCTCTGCCAATACATCTTCTAGGATTGATGTATAGACAACATTGGATGCGTTTGCAGATCAAGAATTCCAGTCTCCTTGCAGCCTATCATGAATATACGTTTTTTGTTAACATGTAAATTCCTATGATGCAGATAAAACCTATAAATGTTGCAACAAAGCCTAAGGTAATCACAAAAAAGGTACCTAAAACACATAATAATTTTTTTTAAGAAAAAGAAAGATGGCTGACCAGTAATACAAACATATGCATGTAGTAAGGAATTATCAGGTAGGTAATTTCTGTTTTCGACAGTATGCCATACTCTAACAGTGAACTTGATATTACCAGATAATAGCCACTAAAATCACGAACAAATCGCTTGAAAGCAGGTCGGCTAGTGAAATACCCAGTCCAATAAGCATTTGGGCAATCAGCATAACTACCGACCATCACAGAGAACAATAAATTAGAAGGTTAACAGTTAATAGTATAGTAAGCGAATGAGAAAGCTATAGGGTAAGGGGTTGAGAGATATTACGGGAAGTAATCATCAAATTTCAATGGCCAAGATTCTTCAAGGGTGTGTTTGGTTCGCTCACGAACTAGGGACGAACTAGGGATGAACAACGGCCCACGAATAGGCCCACGAACAACTCCTAGTTCATGAAAATTGGGGGATTAGGAACTAGTCAAGAAGTTCGCGAACAGTCTAGTTCGTGGGTTGTTTGGTTCTCGCGAACTAACCTAGTTCGTGAACTTCTAGTTCACGGATGGTGCCAAACACACCCCAAGTGAATTCAATACATCTACATAATGGGATGGGGTTGAATAAAGAGCATTGACTTGGCCATCCTATTATACAAATTAATGTGCTAAAGATCAATCAAAATTCTTAAATTTAAGCTTTAAATAATAAAAACATATGTGCTAAAGATGAGCTGAAGTAAAGTGTCCGCAAGGAGAAACCACATACCTTGTTGACATAATGGATAAGCTTGTCCATGTTCTTAAACCATTATTCGGCATATTGGTATTGAAAATCATCTCCCATTGTCCACATTATATGGTTGGTAGTTGGTGCGTGTGACATTCGCCTGAATGTATCAAGAAGTTTAATTAACCAAAGCAAGCAAATTTGTCCCCTATCGAATAATATAAATTGAATACGACTACATATATTATGAATTGGATAGTAATTTGTTCAGCTTTAATGAAAAAATTTACATAGAAATTCAATGAAAGTTAAGTAACAAAGAGGTAGACCAGAGTTAAAGCAGCATTTACAAAATCATTTACACGTTGCTCCACACTAAAGTCAAATAGAAATCTGTCGTCCTGCGTGAATTTAATTTATAATGAAAAAACAATGAAACTATGTCAAGGAGCAACCATATGTCCAAAAAGGATACCATGAACAAATGTAACAAAATAAGCACCTGAACTGGTATGATGTCATCCAAGATTTCAAAACCAAAACCATCTGGAGGGCGGTAATGCACTGGAAATGCATTTGCAAATAAAACTTATGCAATTTCCATTTTTTCCTTTTTTTAGGAGGAAAAATAAAAGGAGTGAGCAAAATATGTAATTTTGTATACACAACCTGAGAAGAGGAGCCAAATGTAGTTTTTGATCCATGCCATATAACCTGCAGAGATTTATCTCCCTTTCTCTGGGCTCTATCCTAGTAATCTATTCTCGCAAAATGCACTGAATCAAACCCTAGCTGCAAATCCCAGATCCAATAATTTGAGTCATATATTAAATTTTTATAAGAAGATTTCAATTAATAAAATTACCTCACCTCCAAGCAAGTAGCCTTGCACAGCTGAGTGCCCAAATGGGTCAATTTGCCAGCCGGCTCGAGGGATCTTCCCAAACTACTTTTTAATCAAGCGGTGACCGAGGGTAGTTTGGTCAATCATGTCTATGTAATGTGTGGCTGCCTCATCATGCATGCACCAGCCTCCATTTCTGGTCCAAAATTATCTAAATTGTTCACCTTCTGCTAATGCAAAACAGTTATGACAAATAATTTTGATTCTTCCTTAAAAAATAGTGAAACAGAAAGAAAGATTGATGTACATGAACTCAAGCTGACCAGAGTGAACCAGTTTTTGTACTATGGATTGAGTTGCTTTACTTTGCTAGTTCCACCATCTTTGGAAAAATGCCTACATAGCTTTTCTCAATTAATATAATAAAATAAATAATATTTGAGAGGGACTGAAAACAACAGAAATAGAATTTACCTGTTATAAAACAAATTTCCTGTCTGGATTTCTAAGCAACGCTTCAACCACTGAATCTAGCACATTAATCAAACTTGTTCCCTGAGAGAGAAAAAAGATATTTCTTATGTAAGAAAAGGAGGGAAACATAAAAGCAGAAATTTTAATAAACAGTACTAAGCACTTTGTTAAACCTATTGGATACCTAAAACTATACCAACTAAGGGACAATAAACAGGATCTTGTGTGTAAAATTAAGACAATTGAATTAACACCAATGATTCCCCTTGACTAGGTCAATTATGAACAATCTGATTACTGTTGTTTTCCATGCATCAACTACATTGCAACAAATTAAAACAAGCAGCTCAAATATACAAATTATACATCATAGCAAACCTGACTGCTATAGTTGGATCCAACATAGTACTGATCAATAGTCTTAAGCCATCCCACATCATCATGGGTAGTTTAGTTGGCACCAATCCTGAATGCTATTGTTGGCACGAGGTGCACATCCAATTTCCCAACCACTATACTAGCAATTGTGTTGTATCCGAAAAAATTACCGGAACTGGTACATACCAAGCCCATGAAACTTAGTACAATCTGATTACTGTTGTTTTCCATGCATCAACTACATTGCAACAAATTAAAACAAGCAGCTCAAATATACAAATTATACATCATAGCAAACCTGACTGCTATAGTTGGATCCAGCATAGTACTGATCAATAGTCTTAAGCCATCCCACATCATCATGGGTAGTTTAGTTGGCACCAGGTGCACATCCAATTTCCCAGCCACTATACCAGCAATTGTGTTGTATCTGACAAAATTACCAGAACTGGTACATGAAACTTAGTACAACCAGAGTAAACAAGAGAGTAGTCTGACCCATCTCTCTCTCTCTCTCTCTCTCTCTCTCCCTCTCCCTCTCTCTCTTATGTTGAGAATAGACTGTACTTCACTAAACAAATGAGAGAAAAAGGATTTTTCCTACTGATTGGGGTCAGAAAGCAAGGCCTATCTAATTAATTTTGGTGGGAGATGTGAACTTCAATTATGCTATTCCCAAATATGAAATCATTGAATCTGATTGTTTGTTGTAATTTTGGTCGGTGAACATGTCTTGTATTTGTTTGTCAGGCAAGTGAGAGCAACATCATATACCTTTCTTGGCCTTAAGAAATTTTATAATAAGCAAAAACTATTCACACCTTCTATGACTCTTAAACATGCAATTGAAAAAGGAAAAAAGTAATACCAAAGGTGCACCAAAGGAGCAGCGTTTGGCATAATCATCAGTGGTGTGTTGCCGTGCAGTTCCTGAGACAGCATCATGATGCTGCGCCACTCCCAATGCATCTCCTAGGCTTGATGTATAGAAAACATTAGATGTAATGTATGGCGGATCATGAATTCCAGTTGCCTTGCAGCCTATCGTGAATATATTTTTTTTTGTTAACAAGTAAATTCCTTTGAGGTAATCACAAAAAGGCACCTAAAACACATATTTTTTTTTTTTTAAAAAAAAAGCTGGCTCAACATATGTGTTGAAGTAAGAACTTTATATTACCAGATAAGATCGAGAACAAATCGCTTGAAAGCATGTCAGCTAGTGAAATACCCAGTCCAATAAGCATTTGTCGGATATGAAATCTATCAGTCGTGAGTATATTGGTTGCATACAAAGCATACCCTTGTTAGTACCAAGGACAGCATGGTAGAATAGGAAATAGAAGCCAAAATAATACTTCACCTTTCCTTCTCCCGTGCTAGTGGCTATATCAATGGAATAGACCTCATTCTCCTCAAACTCAGCATCATCAACTCTGGTCTCAGGATTGGAGACGCTTAGAATGGCTTTGTATCCATCAACGACAAATTGCTTCAGCTGATGGGGCTCAGAACACCTTCCACAATTACGCAATCATATGCAGTTTGCCATGCACCTTCTGGATTGTCACATCTTTGTTCTGTGATAGAAAATTCACAAAGAATGCTTGTCGTATTAAAACCAAGGCCAGAGTCGATGACTCGATACCCATCATTCACATCTATAATCATAAGGACAAACTGGGAAGTTAAATAGGGATGGGGAGAACATATAGAGAGGTAAATAAATTTTATTGGTGTAATTATAACAACAAAATTAAACACTACATGGACAAGTAAATCCATTGCTTGGTCTTAATTATCATCATCTAGAGATATCATGTAATAAATCCTCCCTTCAGGTCTTAATCTTAATGAAGAGGGTTGCATTGTTTATTAATAGATCCTCACATAAAAGTTTTCTTAAAAATGGGGAATTACCTACATTCTTTCCAGGCCTGACAAGTCAGTATTTGCAGATGCAAGTACATCTGCTGCACGTCCAGTTACTGGTCCAGACTGGATGACATGCGTGTGAGCAACCACAGCAATAAACCCATCTATATGGCTCCCCATATCTCTGCAAAAAAGGAAGAGCAGTAGAATTTCATGTTCTAAGAACAAAATAAAACGGGTAAAGAAAAAGAGAAGAAAAATTTTTGAACTTCACATCTTGACCATGTCATTTTCTCCAAGTACATATTTTCATCAGTGGCAAGTGGAGAGAAATGGCACACTGTATTGTTGACAGATAAGCATGTTGTGAAAGCCACACCTTTCCCGATCTCCTTTTTCGCATTCTTATTCCCAGTTTGCCTAGATTATATAGATCACATAACTGTCACTATGTACAGAAATAAGCGAACCAAAATTTTTGCATAATGAGAAAAGCAAAGGTAATCACTCGGTGATAAAATTGTCTCCATTCTCGCAGATATTTACTATCTTTGCCTTTGGCTTGCACTCCGAGATAACCAACTGAAGTGCCTCTGTCATAACATTCCCAGATATCATAAGCTTCTTGTAGAAAATAGTAACAGACTGATAATCAGTTAGGACCAGGTTATCACAATTTGGTTCGGAGAGTCCGTTAATAATAAGTCGAACCAGGGTATAAGAATGTATTGTAGTGGATCCATACTTCATGTTTGTACTATCTGTCTCTTACATATTATACAAATTATAACTAAAAAAACTCGACAATGAAATAATTTGAGTTATCAACAAATGCAATGTTTGGCATCAGAATATATGATAAAGCAAATGTGATTTCATAATTCTTGCATAGCATTGTGAAATTGCTCTGGTTTCAGCCCAAGATAAAAACATCAAAGACAAAACAGTCATTGCATGTAGACCGATGGTTTGTCAATTACTTATTTTAACAGGGCCAATTACAGTAATTCACCTTATGCGGACATTTTGCTTATCAATCAAAATCAGTTGGTTTGGCAAAATCAACAAATATAATAAGAGGGAAAATTAAAATGAGAAACTTACTGTTGACGATTTTGATATCAAAGGAAATTTGACTCTCTTTTATTTGTTTCTTTGTTCCCCGAGCAAGCTCTGTAGGTCAAAAACAAAAAGAAAAATTAAATATCACCAGAGATTAGACACTCAAAACTCAAATTAGGCAAGAAAGAGAGAAGAGAGCCTTCCTTCCCTTCCCAGGCAACCATTCATACTTCATACTTGACAACTCACGACTCACACCCATCTTTCCCTTCTCTTCTCTCTCACTTTCTCCCCAGTTCCCCACCTCTTAACGGGTCGGGTCTCATCACTGATCAGGACCCGAAACCCGCAATGGTGGCCTCCACTGAGGATCAGCCTGTTCCTTCATACCTTCACAAAGAAATATTATTTGAAGTTAGATAATATCAAATTGAAATGCAAACCATACCCATTAACAGTTGACGAAAGAAAAAACGGGTAAGTCCCAAGCATGGGTCTTACGATAGGCAGTGGAATAGCTGCTGCTTCATCTATCACTAGAAGCTCTACTTGAGACAGTTTTGCATGTTCTTGTGGCCTAATATACTGCAAATGCAAAACATGATTAGCAAATTTTAAGAATTTAGCCATAAAAAAGGTAACTTAGACGTGAATAGTTTTATCAGTGCTTTGAAAATCAGACTGGACCAGCTGATTCAACCAGTTTGACTGGAAACCAAATGGTGTTCTGGTTTTTTGCTTCAAACTGGCTGGTCTAGCTTTTTTTATTAGGGGGGGGTGGCAAAAGTGCAGCTGTGGAAATCAATAACTAAACAACCACAAACTTAGCTCATTTGTTTAGAGGAATTACTAAATATATTTGAACCATAAATTAGGTTGGTCCGACAGTGTAGACGGTTAAACCACAAACTGATAGCTGTCTGGTTCGATAGCCAGACCAGTTTTCAAAACACCGAATTCATTATTTGTGACAAAATAAACAAGAAGAACCTGGATTGTCTGCTAATGTTTGTAGACATTTATTTGGAATCGTGGATAGTAGCTTTCTTCATTTCTGGATCATTACTCTTAACCACACATCATAATGCAAATGCTCCTACAGCAAGTTTCTCATAATTTACAAAACATAGATGGCAGTATAGGGAAGAGATAGCCTAGTACCCAACAGTAATTCTGGTACTTAGGCAGGCCCAACATATGCTACTATGGCGACAATGAGAATATTGGTCTGCTTTTAACATAGCAACTTCAGACCATTGTATAAGGTCATGACATAAGATTCTGACATACCAGTAGATCCTACTTAAAGATCATAAAAAATAGAGATAAGTTTACTACAATTAGCTTATTTTACATTTAATTTAGTAAGTCAAATGAGACCTTATAAGCGCATTGATTCCCCTGCAAATGAATTCAAACAAAGTATTCAGATTTTCAGGGCTTGGAGCAGTTACATAAATATTGGAGTACCTGAGACAATTCTCCCCAAAACAGATGAGTTTAGATTGACTAGAATACAAACTTGTGTGTGTGTGTGTGTTTTTTTTTTGTTTTTTTGGAAAATAAGTAGGGGAGCACCCTACCACTCATCCATTTTTCATAGAAAAGTACAAGTTCTACAAACACTGAATGTGTTACAATCTGAAATGTTCGCTTAAAAAACAATCAAATTTAAGTTTGTCCATTTCTTATTCTCATCAGCGAAAAGGTTTGTCCCTATGATTATACTCTTTCTGCCTGCATGTCTACGAGAAAGTGAGATAGGGAGAGGGAAAGAGAGGGGAGAGACAGAGAGAGAGTAAACATACCATGACCATGGTGTACAGACTAGTTAGAGAGGATAGTGAACGAAGCAACAACAAAATCAATCCACCACCTTCCACTATCTCTATGGTTCTTGCTAGTATATTACCGTCAAGGCCTCAAAATCCTGAAACGTCAGAAACCAACAACACTCAACAGAACAATAATCAATGTATCTTTCTAGACAAAAAGAAATGATCCAAAAAAAGCAAACTTCGGAAATTCTTAATGGCAAAATGAGTCACCAGAGTGCAACACCACATATAAAGCAATTTTTGTAACACCAATTAAAAAACAGAAATAAAGTGCCTTGTGCTGGGAGATTTGGAATTTATTTTTAAGAATACTTCCAAGAGGAGTATGAGAAACATGATTATTATTCTAATACGTGGTTTGGTTGAATAATGGTCAGGACTGGCACAGAGTCAACTCAGGCAAGCAATAGCTCAATGGATGCCCAGAAAGAAACTGGGATGAAATTCCCCTACAAATGATTCTATCTGGAGGATTGCTATGGATGGATACAGTGGTGGAAACCGAGCATGATAATTCTGGTACAGGGATGATTGAGGATGAAAGATGGAATTTGTGCAATCTATTCTCGCAAAATGCACTGAATCAAACCCTAGCTGCAAATCCCAGATGCAAAAAGGATACGATAAACAAATATAAGAAAATAAACACCTGAACTGGTATGATGTCATCAAAGATTTCAAAAACCAAAACCATCTGGAGGGCTGTAATGCACTGGAAATGCATTTGCAAATATCTACAGTTAAAAGAAAATAAAACTTATGCAATTTCCATTTTTTCCTTTTCTTTAGGAGGAAAAATAAAAGGGGCGAGCAAAATATGTATACACAACCTGAGAAGAGGAGCCAAATGTTTTTGATCCATGCCATATAACCTGCAGAGATTTATCTCCCTTTCTCTTGGCTCTATCCTGGTAATCTATTCTTGCAAAATGCACTGAATCAAACCCTAGCTGCAAATCCCAGATCCAAAAATTTGAGTCACACATTAAATTTTTATAAGAAGGTTTCAATTAATAAAATTACCTCAGCTCCAAGCAAGTAGCCTTGCACAGCTGAGTGCCCAAATGGGTCAATCGGCAGGCCGACTCAAGGGATCTTCCCAAACTGCTTTTTAATCAAGCAGTGACAGAGGGTAGTTTGGTCAATCATGTCTATGTAATGTGTGGTTGTCTCGTCATGCATGCACCACCCTCCATTTCTGGTCCAAAATTACTAACGCAAAACAGTTATGGCAAATAATTTGGATTCTTCCTACAAAAAAAAAAGAACATAAAGTTATGTACATGAACTCAAGCTGACCAGAGTGAACCAGTTCTATTACTATGGATTGAGTTGCTTTACTTTGCTAGTTCCACCATCTTTGGAAAAATGCCTACATAGTTTTTCTCAGTTACATAATATAATAAAATGATATATATGAGCAGGACTGTAAACAACAGAAATAGAATTTTACCTGTTCTCCGAAAACAAATTTTCTGTCTGGATTTCTAAGCAAGGCTTCAACCACTGAATCCAGCACATTAATCTAAGCAAGTGTACATCTATTCAAGTAAATAACAACAGCAAATATAGATAATATCAAATTGAAATGCAAACCATACCCATTAACAGTTGACGAAAGAAAAACCGGGTAAGTCCCAAGCATGGGTCTTACGATAGGCAGTGGAATAGCTGCTGCTTCATCTATCACTAGAAGCTCTACTTGAGACAGTTTTGCATGTTCTTGTGGCCTAATATACTGCAAATGCAAAACATGATTAGCAAATTTTAAGAATTTAGCCATAAAAAAGGTAACATAGACGTGAATAGTTTTTATCAGTGCCTTGAAAATCAGACTGGACCAGCTGATTCAACCAGTTTGACTGGGAACCAAATGCTGTTCTGGTTTTTTGCTTCGAACTGGCTGGTCTAGCATTTTTTATTGGGGGGGGGGGGGGGGGGGGGGGGGCAAAAGTGCAGCTGTGGAAATTAATAGCTAAACAACCACACTAACTTAGCTCATTTGTTTAGAGGAAGTACTAAATATATTTGAACCATAAATTAGGTTGGTCCGACAGTGTAAACGGTAAACTGATAGCTGTCTGGTTCGATAGCCAGACCAGTTTTCAAAACACGGAATTCATTATTTGTGACAAAATAAACAAGAAGAACCTGGATTGTCTGCTAATGTTTGTAGACATTTATTTGGAATTGTGGATAGTAGCTTTCTTCATTTCTGGATGCAAATGCTCCTACAGAAAGTTTCTCATAATTTACAAAACATAGAAGGCAGTATAGGGAAGAGATAGCCTAGTACTCAACAGTAATTCAGGTACTTAGGCAGGCCCAACATATGCTACTATGGCGACAATGAGAATATTGGTCTGCTTTTAACATAGCAACTTCAGACCATTGTATAAGGTCGTGACATAAGATTCTGACATACCAGTAGATCCTACTTAAAGATCATAAAAAGTAGAGATAAATTTACTACAATTAGCTTGTTTTACATTTAATTTAGTAAGTCAAATGAGACCTAATAATCAAGTGCATTGATTCCCCTGCAAATTAATTCGAACAAAGTATTCAGATTTTCAGGGCTTGGAGCAATTACAGAAATATTGGAGTCTAAAGTCTAAAGTCGAAGCCTTTTATCCCAAACAAGTTGGGGTAGGCTAGAAATGACACCCCGACCCTGGTCATTTCTTGTATATATGGCTGAGTTTTTACGCTGGCTTGCCAAGCCTATCGCAAGCATGCGGGCTTGAACCCTGGACCTCTTAGAAGAGAGCCAAGTGCTCTTACCACCTGAGCTACTAGACCACATGCTACAGAAATATTGGAGTACCTGAGACAATTCTCCCCAAAACAGATGAGTTTAGATTGACTCGAATTCAAACTTGTGTGTGTGTGTGTGTGTGTTTTTTTTTTTTTGGAAAATAAGTAGGGAAGCACCCTACCACTCATCCATTTTTCATAGAAAAGTACAAGTTCTACAAACCCTGAATGTGTTACAATCTGAAATGTTGGCTTAATAAACATTCAAATTTATGTTTGTCAATTTCTTATTCCCATCAGCGAAAAGGTTTCAAGTAGAACAATTTCTTATTCAAATTTATGATTATCCTCTTTCTGCCTGCATGTCTACGAGAAAGTGAGGTAGGGAGAGAGGGAAAGAGAGGGGAGAGACAGAGAGAGAGTAAACATACCATGACCATGGTGTACAGACTAGTTAGAGAGGATAGTGAACGAAGCAACAACAAAATCAATCCACCACCTTCCACTGTCTCTATGGTTCTTGCTAGTATATTACCGTCAAGGCCTCAAAATCCTGGAACGTCAGAAACCAACAACACTCAACAGAACAATAATCAACGTATCTTTCTAGACAAAAAGAAATGATCCAAAAAAAGCAAACTTTGGAAATTCTCAATGGCAAAGTGAGTCACCAGAGTGCAACACCACATATAAAGCAATTTCTGTAACACCAATTAAAAAAGCAGAAAATAAAGTGCCTTGTGCTGGGAGATTAGGAATTTATTTTTAGAATACTTCCAAGAGGAGTATGAGAAACATGATTATTATTCTAATATGTGGTTTGGTTGGATAATGGTCAGGACTGGAACAGAGTCAACTCAGGCAAGCAGTAGCTCAATGGATGCCCAGAAACTGGGATGAAATTCCCCTGCAAATGATTCTGTTTGGAGGACTCCTATGGATGGATACAGTGGTGGAAACCGAGCATGATAATTCCGGTACAGGGATGATTGAGGATGAAAGATGGAACTTGTGCCATCTATTCTCACAAAATGCACTGAATCAAACCCTAGCTGCAAATCCCAGATCTAAAAAGGATACCATAAACAAATATAAGAAAATAACCACCTGAACTGGTATGATGTCATCAAAGATTTCAAAACCAAAACCATCTGGAGGGCTGTAATGCACTGGAAATGCATTTGCAAATATCTACAGGTAAAAGAAAATAAAACTTATGCAATTTTCATTTTTTAATTTTTTTAGGAGGAAAAATCAAAGGAGTGAGCAAAATATTTATACACAACCTGAGAAGAGGAGCCAAATATTTTTGATCCACGCCATATAACCTGAAGAGATTTATCTCCCTTTCTCTTGGCTCTATATCCTGGTAATCTATTCTCGCAAAATGCACCCTAGCTGCAAATCCCAGATCCAAAAATTTGAGTCACACATTAAATTTTTATAAGAATGTTTCAATTAATAAAATTACCTCAGCTCCAAGCTTGTGAGTAAAATTAAGACAATTGAATTAACACCAATGCTTAAGACCCTTGACTAGGTCAATTATGAACAATCTGATTACTGTTGTTTTCCATGCATCAACTACATTGGCAACAAATTAAAACAAGCAGGTCAAATATACAAATTATACATCATAGCAAACCTGACTGCTATTGTTGGATCCAACATAGTACTGATCAATAGTCTTAAGCCATCCCACAACATCGTGGGTAGTTTAGTTGGCACCAATCCTGAATGCTATTGTTGGCACCAGGTGCACATCCAATTTCCCAGCCACTATACCAGCAATTGTTTTGTATCTGACAAAATTACCAGAACTGGTACATACCAAGCCCATGATACTTAGTACAACCAGAGTAAACGAGAGAGTAGTCTGACCCATCTCTCCCTCTCCCTCTCTTATGTTGAGAATAGACTGTACTTCACTAAACAAAGTAGAGAAAAAGGATTTTTCCTACTGATTGGGGTCAGAAAACAAGGCCTATCTAATTAATTTTGGTGGGAGGTGTGAACTTCAATTATGCTATTCCCAAATATAAAATCATTGAATCTGATTGTTTGTTGTAATTTTAGTCTTTGCTTGTCAGGCAAGTGAGAGCAACATCATATAACTTTACCGGCCTAAAGAAATTTTATAATAAGCAAAAACTATTCACACCTTCTATGACTCTTAAACATGCAATTGAAAATTAAAAGGAAAAAAGTAATACCAAAGATGCAACAATGGAGCAGCGTTTGGCATAATCATCAGTGGTGTGTTGCCGTGCGGTTCCAGAGACAGCATAATCATCAGCGTTTGGCATAATCATCAGTCCTGAGACAGCATCATGATGCCGCGCCACTCCCAATGCATCTACTAGGCATGATGTATAGAAAACATTAGATGTAAAGTATGGCGGATCATGAATTCCAGTTGCCTTGCAACCTATCGTGAATATATTTTTTTTGTTAACAAGTAAATTCCTATGATTTAATCACAATAAGGCACACTCCCAATGCATCTACTAGGCATGATGTATAGAAAACATTAGATGTAAAGTATGGCGGATCATGAATTCCAGTTGCCTTGCAGCCTATCGTGAATATATTTTTTTTGTTAACAAGTAAATTCCTATGATTTAATCACAATAAGGCACCTAAAACACATAATTTTTTTTTTTTTAAAAAAAAAGCTGGCTTACCAGTGATACCAACATATGCGTTGAAGTAAGGACTTTGAGGGTAGGTACATTCTCTTTTTGACAGTAATTACTATACTCTTAACAGAGAACTTTACATTACCAGATAAGATCGAGAACAAATCACTTGAAAGCATGTCAGCTAGTGAAATACCCAGTCCAATAACCATTTGTCGAATATGAAATCTATCAGTCGTGAGTATATTGGTTGCTTATATACAAAGCAAACCTTGTTAGTGCCAAGGACAGCATGGTAGAATAGGAAACAGAAGCCAAAATAATACTTTACCTTTCATTCTCCCGTGCTAGAGGCTATATCAATGTAATAGACCTCATTCTCCTCAAACTCAGCATCATCAACTCTGGTCTCAGGATTGGAGACGCTTAGAATGGCCTTGTTTCCATCAATGACAAATTGCTTCAGCTGATGGCGCTCAGAACACCTTCCACAATTACGCAATCATATGCAGCTTGCCATGCACCTTCTAGATTGTCACATTTTTGTTCTGTGATAGAAAATTCACAAAGAATGCTTGTCGTATTAAAACCAAGGCCAGAGTCGATGGCTCAATACCCATCATTTACATCTATAAATATAATCATAAGGACAAACTGGGAAGTTCAATAGGGATGGGGAGAACATATAGAGAGGTAAATAAATTTTATTGGTGTAATTATAACAACAAAATAAAACACTACATGGACAAGTAAATCCATTGCTTGGTCTTAATTATCATCATCTAGAGATATCATGTAATAAATCCTCCCTTCACGTCTTAATCTTAATGAAGACGGTTGCATTGTTTATTAATAGATCCTCACATAAAAGTTTTCTTAAAAATGGGGAATTACCTACATTCTTTCCAGGCCTGACAAGACGGTATTTGCAGATGCAAGTACATCTGCTGCACGTCCAGTTACTGGTCCAGACTGGATGACATGAGTGTGAGCGACCACAGCAATATACCCATCTAGATGGCTCCCCATATCTCTGCAAAAAAGGAAGAGCAGTAGAATTTCATGTTCTACCAGAACAAAACAAAACAGGTAAAGAAAAAGAGAAAAAAATTTTCTGAACTTCACATCTTGACCATGTCATTTTCTTCAAGTACATATTTTCATCAGTGGCAAGTTGAGAGAAATGGCACACTGTATTGTTGACAGACAAGCATGTTGTGAAAGCCACACCTTTCCCGATCTTCTTTTTCGCATTCTTATTCCCAGTTTGCCTAGATTATTTAGATCACATAACTGTCACTATGTATAGAAATAAGTGAACCAAAATTTATGCATAATGAGAAAAGCACAGGTAATTACTCACTGATAAAATTGTCTCCATTCTCGCAGATATTTACTATCTTTGCCTTTGGCTTGCACTCAGAGATAACCAATTGAAGTGCCTCTGTCATAACATTCCCAAATATCATAAGCTTCTTGTAGAAAATAGTAACAGACTAATAATCAGTAAGGACCAGGTTATCACAATTTGGTTCGGAGAGTCCGTTAATAATAAGTCGAACCAGGGTATAAGAATGTATTGTAGTGGATCCATACTTCAAGTTTGTACTATCTGTCTCTTACATATTATACAAATTATAACTTAAAAAACTCGACAATAAAATAATTTTGAGTTATCAACAAATGCAATGTTTGGCATCAGAATATATGATAAAGCAAATGTGATTTCATAATTCTTGCATAGCATTGTGAAATTGCTCTGGTTTCAGCCCAAGATAAAAACAAAAAAAAGACAAAACAGTCATTGCATGTAGACCTAGGGTTTGTCAGTTGCATATTTTAACAGGGCCAATTACAGTAATTCACCTTATGCAGAGCTTTTGCTTATCAATCAAAATCAGTTGGTTTGGCAAAATCAACAAATATATAATAAGAGGGAAAATTAAAATGAGAAACTTACTGTTGACGATTTTGATATCAAAGGAAATTTGACTCTCTTCTATTTGTTTCTTTGTTCCTCTAGCAAGCTCTGTAGGTCAAAAACAAAAAGAAAAATTAAAGTAAATATCACCAGAGATTAGACACTCAAAACTCAAATTAGGCAAGTAAGAGAGAAGAGAGCCTTTCTTCCCTTCCCAGGCTTCCATTCATACTTCATACTTGACAACTCATGACTCACACCCATCTTTCCCTTCTCTTCTCTCTCACTTTCTCCACAGTTCCCCACCTCTTAACGGGTTGGGTCTCATCACTGATCAGGACCCGAAACTCGCAATTGTGGCCTCCACTGAGGATCAGCCTGTTCCTTCATACCTTCACAAAGAAAACATTGAATTCATTATTTGTGACAAAATAAACAAGAATAACCTGGATTGTCTGCTAATGTTTGTAGACATTTATTTGGAATTGTGGATAGTAGCTTTCTTCATTTCTGGATCATTACTCTTAACTACATCATAATGCAAATGCTCCTACAAAAAGTTTCTCATAATTTACAAAACATAGAAGGCAGTATAGGTAAGAGATAGCCTAGTACTCAACAGTAATTCAGGTAGGCCCAACATATGCTACTATGGCGACAATGAGAATATTGGTCTGCTTTTAACATAGCAACTTCAGACCATTGTATAAGGTCGTGACATAAGATTCTGACATACCAGTAGATCCTACTTAAAGATCATAGAAAATAGAAATAAATTTACTACAATTAGCTTGTTTTACATTTAATTTAGTAAGTAAAATGAGACCTAATAATCAAGTGCATTGATTCCCCTGCAAATGAATTCAAACATTTAATTTCAAGTAGAACATTTTCTTTGGGTTACCCCCTATGATTATCCTCTTTCTGCCTGCATGTCTACGAGAAAGTGAGGTAGGGAGAGAGGGAAAGAGAGGGGAGAGACAGAGAGAGTAAACATACCATGACCATGGTGTACAGACTAGTTAGAGAGGATAGTGAACGAAGCAACAACAAAATCAATCCACCATCTTCCACTGTCTCTATGGTTCTTGCTAGTATATTACCGTCAAGGCCTCAAAATCCTGAAACGTCAGAAACCAGCAACACTCAACAGAACAATAATCAATGTATCTCTCTAGACAAAAAGAAATGATCCAAAAAAAGCAAACTTTGGAAATTCTCAATGGCAAAGTGAGTCACTAGAGTGCAACACCACATATAAAGCAATTTCTGTAACACCAATTAAAAAAGCAGAAAATAAAGTGCCTTGTGCTGGGAGATTAGGAATTTATTTTTAGAATACTTCCAAGAGGATTATGAGAAACATGATTATTATTCTAATATGTGGTTTGGTTGAATAATGGTCAGGACTGGCACAGAGTCAACTCAGGCAAGCAGTAGCTCAATGGATGCCCAGAAACTGGGATGAAATTCCCCTGCAAATGATTCTGTTTGGAGGACTGCTATGGATGGATACAGTGGTGGAAACCGAGCATGATAATTCCGGTACAGGGATGATTGAGGATGAAAGATGGAATTTGTGCAATCTATTCTCACAAAATGCACTGAAATAAACCCTAGCTGCAAATCCCAGATCCAAAAAGGATACCATAAACAAATATAAGAAAATATCCACCTGAACTGGTATGTTGTCATCAAAGATTTCAAAACCAAAACCATATAGAGGCTGTAATGCACTGGAAATGCATCTGCAAATATCTACAGGTAAAAGAAAATAAAACTTATGCAATTTTCATTTTTTTATTTTTTTAGGAGGAAAAATCAAAGGAATGAGCAAAATATGTATGCACAACCTGAGAAGAGGAGCCAAATGTTTTTGATCCACGCCATATAACCTGCAGAGATTTATCTCCCTTTCTCTTGGCTCTATCTTCTGGTAATCTATTCTCGCAAAATGCAGTGAATCAAACCCTAGCTGCAAATCCCAGATCCAAAAATTTGAGTCACACATTAAATTTTTATAAGAAGGTTTCAAATAATAAAATTACCTCAGCTCCAAGCAAGTAGCCTTGCACAGCTGAGTGCCCAAATGGGTCAATCTGCAGGCCAGCTCGAAGGATCTTCCCAAGCGGTGACGGAGGGTAGTTTGGTCAATCATGTCTATGTAATGTGGGGTTGTCTCATCATGCATGCACCAGCCTCCAATTCTGGTCCAAAATTACTAAAGCAAAAAACAGTTGTGGCAAATAATTTGGATTCTTCCTACAAAAAAAAAGAACATAAAGAGAAAATTATGTACATGAACTCAAGCTGACCAGAGTGAACCAGTTCTATTATTATGGATTGAGTTGCTTTACTTTGCTGGTTCCACCATCTTTGGAAAAATGCCTACATAGTTTTTCTCAGTTACATAATATAATAAAATGAATTTACCTGTTCAGGACTGTAAACAACAGAAATAGAATTTACCTGTTCTCCAAAAACAAATTTTCTGTCTGGATTTCTAAGCAAGGCTTCAACCACTGAATCCAGCACATTAATCAAACTTGTTCCCTGAGAGGCAAAAAATATATTTCTTATGTAAAGAAAAACAGGGATACACAAAAAGAGAAATTTAATAAACAGTACTGAGCACTTCGTAAAACCTATTGGATACCCAAAACTATACCCAAACCTATTGGATACCCAAAACTATACCAACTAAGGAGCTTGAAGACAATTGAATTAACACGAATTCTTCAGCCCCCTTATCTGTCTCTTACATATTATACAAATTATAACTTAAAAAAACTCGACAATGAAATAATTTTGAGTTATCAACAAATGCAATGTTTGGCATCAGAATATATGATAAAGCAAATGTTATTTCATAATTCTTGCATAGCATTGTGAAATTGCTCTGGTTTCAGCCCAAGATAAAAACATCAAAGACAAAACAGTCATTGCATGTAGACCTAGGGTTTGTCAGTTGCTTATTTTAACAGGGCCAATTACAGTAATTCACCTTATGCAGAGCTTTTGCTTATCAATCAAAATCAGTTGGTTTGGCAAAATCAATAAATATAATAAGAGGGAAAATTAAAATGAGAAACTTACTGTTGACGATTTTGATATCAAAGGAAAATTGACTCTCTTTCTATTTGTTTCTTTGTTCCCCTAGCAAGCTCTGTAGGTCAAAAACAAAAAGAAAAATTAAAGTAAATATCACCAGAGATTAGACACTCAAAACTCAAATTAGGCAAGTAAGAGAGAAGAGAGCCTTTCTTCCCTTCCCAGGCTTCCATTCATACTTCATACTTGACAACTCACGACTCACACCCATCTTTCCCTTCTCTTCTCTCTTACTTTCTCCCCAGTTCCCCACCTCTTAACGGGTCGGGTCTCATCACTGATCAGGACCCGAAACCCGCAATGGTGGCCTCCACTGAGGATCAGCCTGTTCCTTCATACCTTCACAAAGAAATATTATTTGAAGTTAGCAAGTACATCTATTCAAGTAAATAAGAACAGCAAATAAAGATAATATCAAATTGAAATGCAAACCATACCCATTAACAGTTGACTAAAGAAAAACCGGGGGCAAAAGAGTAGCTGTGGAAATCAATAACTAATCAACCACACTAACTTAGCTCATTTGTTTAGAGGAAGTACTAAATATATTTGAACCATAATTTAGGTTGGTCCGACAGTGTAAACGGTTAAACCACAAACTGATAGCTGTCTGGTTCGATAGCCAGACCAGTTTTCAAAACACTGAATTCATTATTTGCGACAAAATAAACAAGAAGAACCTGGATTGTCTGCTAATGTTTGTAGACATTTATTTGGAATTGTGGATAGTAGCTTTCTTCATTTCTGGATCATTACTCTTAACTACATCATAATGCAAATGCTCCTACAAGAAGTTTCTCATAATTTTCAAAACATAGAAGGCAGTATAGGGAAGAGATAGCCTAGTACTCAACAGTAATTCAGGTAGGCCCAACATATGCTACTATGGCGACAATGAGAATATTGGTCTGCTTTTAACATAGCAACTTCAGACCATTGTATAAGGTCGTGACATAAGATTCTGACATACCAGTAGATCCTACTTAAAGATCATAGAAAATAGAAATAAATTTACTACAATTAGGTTGTTTTACATTTAATTTAGTAAGTAAAATGAGACCTAATAATCAAGTGCATTGATTCCCCTGCAAATGAATTCAAACAAAGTATTCAGATTTTCAGGGCTTGGAGCAGTTACAGAAATATTGGAGTACCTGAGACAATTCTCCCCAAAACAGATGAGTTTAGATTGACTAGAATTCAAACTTGTGTGTGTGTTTTTTTTTTTGTTTTTTTGGAAAATAAGTAGGGGAGCACCCTATCACTCATCCATTTTTCATAGAAAAGTACAAGTTCTACAAACCCAGAATGTGTTACAATATGAAATGTTCGCTTAAAAAACATTCAAATTTATGTTTGTCCATTTCTTATTCCCATCAGCGAAAAGGTTTCAAGTAGAACATTTTCTTTGTGTTACCCCCTATGATTATCCTCTTTCTGCCTGCATGTCTACGAGAAAGTGAGGTAGGGAGAGAGGGAAAGAGAGGGGAGAGACAGAGAGAGAGTAAACATACCATGACCATGGTGTACAGACTAGTTAGAGAGGATAGTGAACGAAGCAACAACAAAATCAATCCACCACCTTCCACTGTCTCTATGGTTCTTGCTAGTATATTACCGTCAAGGCCTCAAAATCCTGAAACGTCAGAAACCAACAACACTCAACAGAACAATAATCAATGTATCTCTCTAGACAAAAAGAAATGATCCAAAAAAAAGCAAACTTTGGAAATTCTTAATGGCAAAGTGAGTCACCAGAGTGCAACACCACATATAAAGCAATTTCTGTAACACCAATTAAAAAAGCAGAAAATAAAGTGCCTTGTGCTGGGAGATTAGGAATTTATTTTTAGAATACTTCCAAGAGAAGTATGAGAAACATGATTATTATTCTAATATGTGGTTTGGTTGAATAATGGTCAGGACTGGCACAAAGTCAACTCAGGCAAGCAGTAGCTCAATGGATGCCCAGAAACTGGGATGAAATTCCCCTGCAAATGATTCTGTTTGGAGGACTGCTATGGATGGATACAGTGGTGGAAACCGAGCATGATAATTCCGGTACAGGGATGATTGAGGATGAAAGATGGAATTTGTGCAATCTATTCTCACAAAATGCACTGAAATAAACCCTAGCTGCAAATCCCAGATCCAAAAAGGATACCATAAACAAATATAAGAAAATAACCACCTGAACTGGTATGTTGTCATCAAAGATTTCAAAACCAAAACCATCTGGAGGGCTGTAATGCACTGGAAATGCATTTGCAAATATCTACAGGTAAAAGAAAATAAAACTTATGCAATTTTCATTTTTTAATTTTTTTAGGAGGAAAAATCAAAGGAGTGAGCAAAATATGTATACACAACCTGAGAAGAGGAGCCAAATGTTTTTGATCCACGCCATATAACCTGCAGAGATTTATCTCCCTTTCTCTTGGCTCTATATTCTGGTAATCTATTCTCTCAAAATGCACTGAATCAAACCCTAGCTGCAAATCCCAGATCCAAAAATTTGAGTCACACATTAAATTTTTATAAGAAGGTTTCAATTAATAAAATTACCTCAGCTCCAAGCAAGTAGCCTTGCACAGCTGAGTGCCCAAATGGGTCAATCTGCAGGCCGGCTCGAGGGATCTTCCCAAGCGGTGACGGAGGGTAGTTTGGTCAATCATGTCTATGTAATGTCTGGTTGTCTCATCATGCATGCACCAGCCTCCATTTCTGGTCCAAAATTACCAAAGCAAAACAGTTATTGCAAATAATTTGAATTCTTCCTACAAAAAAAAAAGAACATAAAAGAGAAAATTATGTAAATGAACTCAAGCTGACAAGAGTGAACCAGTTCTATTACTATGGATTGAGTTGCTTTACTCTGCTCGTTCCACCATCTTTGGAAAAATGCCTACATAGTTTTTCTCAGTTATATAATATAATAAAATGAATAATATATGAGCAGGACTGTAAACAACAGAAATAGAATTTACCTGTTCTCCAAAAACAAATTTTCTGTCTGGATTTCTATGCAAGGCTTCAACCACTGAATCCAGCACATTAATCACACTTGTTCCCTGAGAGGCAAAAAATATATTTCTTATGTAAAGAAAAACAGGGATACACAAAAACATAAATTTAATAAACAGTACTGAGCACTTCGTAAAACCTATTGGATACCCAAAACTATACCAACTAAGGGACAATCAACAGGAGCTCGAAGACAATTGAATTAACACGAATTCTTCAGCCCCCTTACTAGGTCAGTTATGAACAATCTGATTACTGTCGTTTTCCATGCATCAACTACATTGCAACAAATTAACACAATCAAGTCAAATATACAATTATACACCACACCAAACATTTAACACATCATCATGGGTAGTTTAGTTGGCACCAATCCTGAATTCTATTGTTGGCACCAGGTGCACATTCAATTTCCCAGCCACTGTACCAGCAATTGTGTTGTATCTGACAAAATTTCCAGAACTGGTACATACCAAGCCCATGAAACTTAATACAACCAGAATGAACAAGAGAGTAGTCTGACCCATCTCTCTCTCTCTCTCTTTCTCTTCTGTAGAGAAGAAACTGTACTTCACTAAACAAAGAAGAGAAAAAGGATTTTTCCTAATGATTGGGGTCATAAAACAAGTCCTATCTAATTAATTTTGGTGGGAGGTGCGAACTTCAATTGTGCTATTCCCAAATATAAAATCATTGAATTTGATTGTTTGATGTATTTTTGTGCATTCCTAGAGACAGTCTGGTCCTATCTCTACACTGTACACCGATAACTGACAACGACTGGATAGTCAACATGATGAGAAGAGGAATGAAACACACATGGCCTGATGGGCAATAGAAGTTATAGAACTGTTTTGGTTTTGGACTTTTGGGTAGTTTTAGTTAAATACTTAAATAGAACTACATTTAGTAATACTTCAGCCCAATATTTGTGGCCTACTTTTATTTATTATTTTAAAATAATTGATAAATAATCCAATTCTAGCAGGGTGTTAATTTTGAACCGTTCATGATTAGCACAAAATAGTCCTGAGTATGAGTAGATTATACAACCTTACAATTTGAAGTCTACATAATGCCCTCCAGTTGCACATCTAACAAACTCAGATTATCCTAAGATTATTATAGTAATATTCCAGAATTAAATATTAGCTTTGGCTAGACTAATATTATACAGAATACCTAATAAAATAAAATAACACATTATGAGTTTGGCTAAAATAATCGTGTTAACCAACATGCTCAGAAGACAGAACTATAAGAAATAGGAACTTTGAGAAATAATCCAGTGAATACCTTGTGATTGTCTGACCGTAATTCTCCTCTATAAGAAATACCAGCTTATAAGTGCTTAAAGTACCTGGCTATGTGTTGAATCTGAGGATGAACAGGTCTTGTATCTGCTTGTCAGGCAAGTGGGAGCAACATCATATACCTTTACAAACCCCTGAAGAAATTTCACAACTTCTATGACTCTTAAACATGCAATTGAAAATTAAAAGGAAAAAAAGTAATACCAAAGATGCACCAATGGAGTGGCGTTTGGCATAATCATCAGTGGTGTGTTGCCGTGTAGTTCCTGAGACAGCATCATGATGTTGCGCCACTGCCAATGCATCTCCTAGGCTTGATGTATAGAAAACATTAGATGTATTGCAGATCATGAATTCCAGTTGCCTTGCAGCCTATCACAAATATATATTGTTTTGTTAACCAAGTAAATTCCTATGAGGCAATCACAAATTAAGGCTTTAAACTCTAAATTGGATCGTAAACTAGAAGCCTGTAACAAGCCAGTTTCTTTTCCTTTTTTTTTCTGAAGGCTAAGTGGTGAAAGCAATAGTACAGATGAAGTACATAATCTGATCCATGTATGCTGAGATCAACTGTTGATTTATGTTGCTTTTACAACCATAAAATAAACAGAATTACCTGGAACTTGGATTACGAACCTTTTGTTGAACCATAAGTTAAAGAAAATTAGGACCAAACCTCTTAGCAAGGCTAAAAGAAATATCAAAATACATTATACTGCAATGTACAAGAAGTTCATAGTTTGCAAATTTTTCTACAAAACATTTTAATCTTAAATCCGATATCTAAATATTGTTGTTGTATATCTTTAATTATTTTTACTTGAAAATCTATGTGTTCTCATATCTAATAATGTAGTGTTCTAACTGATTATCTCAAAGCTTTTCTAGCAATAATCACAATTCATATTTATACTAGAGAAACAACTCAAAGTCATCACTAACAGCAAAAAAAGAAGAAAGCTAAATATAGAAAGAGTTAAACAAAGACTATTAGTTTTTTAAGCCATTTAAATACCCAGTTAGATTTATACCACTGTTCATATCTCTATCCTGTACGTGGCTAAAGCATACTGTATCTATTGCTCAATTAGTTGTTAAAGAAATTTCTTCTTATCATACTGTTTGAAAACACCTAATCTTTGATCTAGGAGTGCTATAAAATCTACTGCAAAAATTACTAGCAAACAAGAGCTGTACCTTATAACTGTTGCAGTCTATCAGACTCTGCAGCCAGAAACTAAGCTGGCATGCCAGCAATAGTGGCATTGTCCATGTTTTCCCAAGATTACAAATGTGCATTCTTCAACAAAAAAGATATATCCTACTTTCCTTTCTTTAACCAAATTAAACCACCAGGTGGTTCCAAACTTCCAATTCTGCAACACTACAATTATGAATGTCAACAATAATTTTTCTCTGTTATAAAATCTATGCCAAATATTAGCTATTAAATAATACAATAATAACAAATCTAGAAGATAAATCATTATCATGTCAATTCCAAGTAAGGAAATCTATCAGTCGTGTGTATATTGGTTACATACATACAAAGCAAACCCCTGTTAGTACCAAGGACAGCATGGTAGAATAGGAAACAAAGCCAAAATAATACTTTACCTTTCCTTCTCCAGTGCTAGTGGCTATATCAATAGAATAGACCTCATTCTCCTAAAACTCAGAATCATCAACTCTGGTCTCAGGATTGGAGACGCTTAGAATGGCCTTGTTTCCATCAACGACAAATTGCTTCAGATGATGGGGCGCAGAACACCTTCCACAATTTTGCAATCATATGCAGCTTGCCATGCACCTTCTGGATTGCTTCTGTCACATCTTTGTTCTGTGATAGAAAATTCACAAAGAATGCTTGTTGTATTATAAACAAGGCCAGAGTCGATGACTCAATACCCATTATTTACATCTATAACCATAAGGACAAACTGGGAAGTTAAATAGGGATGCAGAGAACATATAGAGAGGTAAATAAATTTTATTGGTGTAATTATAACAACAAAATAAAACACTACATGGACAAGTAAATCCATTGCTTGGTCTTAATAATCATCATCTAGAGATATCATGTAATAAATCCTCCTTTCACATTTTAATCTTAATGAAAAGGGTTGCATTGTTTATTAATAGATCCTCACATAGAAGTTTTCTTAAAAAATGGGGAATTACTTACATTCTTTCCAGGCCTGACAAGTCGGTATTTGCAGATGCAAGTACATCTGCTGCACGTCCAGTTACTGGTCCAGACTGGATGACATGCGTGTGAGAAACCACAGCAATAATCCCATCTATATGGCTCCCCATATCTCTGCAAAAAAGGAAGAGCAGTAGAATTTCATGTTCTACCAGAACAAAATAAAAGAGGTAAAGAAAAAGAGAAGAAAATTCCTATGAGGGAATCACAAATTAAGGCTTTTAAACTCTAAATTAAATATCACCAGAGATTAGACACTCAAAACTCAAATTAGGCAAGTAAGAGAGAAGAGAGCCTTCCTTCCCTTCCCAGGCAACTCACGACTCACACCCTTCGCTTCTCTCTCTCTGTCTCTCCCCAGTTCCCCACCTCTTAACGGGTCGGGTCTCATCACTGATCAGGACCCGAAACCCGCAATGGTGACCTCAACTGAGACGGCCTCCACTTCTCCGCCGCCGGATCCCATCCCTCCTCCGCCATCCAACAGCCACGACCACGATCTCCTCTCTTTCGCCATCCCCGCTCCAAGCCTCCAAGCGCCGCCCCCGCGAAGTTCCCTCCTCCCTCCGACAAGCCTCAGCCTCCCACCGGCCCGGCGCTATCGCTGACGACGAGCGCCCATGGAACCTCAAGTCGTGCCGCGGCTCCTTCGCTGATCTCTATCTCTCAAGTCTCTCTCTCTCTCTCAAGTCTCTCTCTCTCTCTCTCAAGTCTCTCTCTTCGCTTGTCTCTCTCTCTCTCTTTCTCTGCTCTCTCTCCTCTCTCTCTCAAGTCTCTCTCTTCGCTTGTCTCTCTCTCTCTCTTTCTCTGCTCTCTCTCTCTCTCTCTCTGAACTAATTTTTTTTATTTCTATTTCATTCCTGCAAACATATATACTAACATAGCGAAAACTAGCCGTTTAGTCGGAACTTGACTCCGAAGTATCGGAAGTTATCGGGAAATAGCGAAAACTAGCCGTTAAGTCGGAACTTCACTCCGAAGTATCGGAAAACTTCGTCGCTAAGAAATTAGCCGTTTGATTGCGGAGCTTTGTCTCTCTGATCGGAACGGGAACAGAAAGGCAAAATTGGATGTAACCCCTCAAATTTTCTTCATTTCTATATAACCCCCTGAATTTTTCAAAATCAAATATGACCTCCTCTGATCTTATTTATCATAGATATATACCCTTTTATTATTTTTAATAATAGTTTTAATAGAAAATAATCAACTATTTAATTTTATTATCGAAATATCCTCGTCCCCTCTCTCTCGCCGATTGAAGTTCTGAAAAATTGAAGCGTTCCCTTGAATGTTATGTAGGCTACCAATATATTAATCGCTACAAATCCATTTTTATTTGAGAAAGAAACTCATTGGTTACTCGATTAGCTTCATTTGTCGTTTTCTCCACCATTTAAAAGCATTTTAGAAACACTTGGGAAGAGCCCAAAACAAATTTGCAAACTAATATAACAAAAGTACAAACTAGACAAATCTACAATTTTTTCATCACTTGCGATCGTTAAATAGAAAGTGAACACATAAAATAGACAAGATAAATATATACAATGGTTAAAGTGGTTAAATACGAACAAATAAGTTCAATAAAAATAAATTGAATAAGCATATAAAAATCTGAACAAGAGATGACAACAGTTATTTGTTTGCAAGTGTTCAGTTTGATTGTCTATATGCTTACCTTATTTATTTTATGTGTTTACTTTGTGTTTAGCGATGTCAAGGGATGGCAAAACTGCGGATGGCAGTTATCATTGGTAATTAGTATATACCATTCAGTGAATAAACATCCATATCATCCACCAGGTTATATGGGTCGAGGACTAGTTCTTTCCGTCATTTTCTCGTTTTCACGTGATATCACGTGAGGCAAACCATCCATACCACCTCTCTTTCAAGAGATGCCAGAGCGATTCAAACCCTAGCCGCAAGAGGAGAGAGAGACGAACCAAATCTAACCTCACCTTTCCTTCCTCTCCTCCAATTTGATATATCATAATAAATAGCAAAAACATTCGAAAAAATATAAATTTTGGTCTATCTAGGTTTTTTAATATGGAGAACAACTTGAACGGTTCGGATTGACCATTTGAATTTTTCGGATCTTGAAAAACGACTCATGTGTATGGAGACGATTCGTAAACATCAGTGTATTTTATCCATTATATATATAGAGAGAGAGAGAGGTGCTTGATCGCACTTCGCACAACGATCTATATTCACACTTTTTTTTATTTAAGATCTATATTCACACTTGTTCATATAATTTGTTGAAAAGAGAACAACATTTTAAAACAATTCATGTTACATGCATGTTATAATCGTAGAGAGAATTGTATATTTTGTGTGTTGAGCTATGTATGAGTATTATTATGTTCTATGTATGAGTATTATTAAATAACATATTGAAAGATGACGAGAACAATATTTAAATCCGAAGGAATGAAAGAGCTGGAAAATACAATTGAACCACGAGACATTAACTAACACTTAACTTTGGCATATCAGAGTAAATCAAAATAATGGTGTTCTTACACTCTCTTTTTTTTAAAAAAAAATTTAGAACTAATATCAAATTGAAATGTATGAGTGATCCAAAACTTAGAATTTTAGTCAATATATCCAACGGTTTTATCTTTTGATCTCATATTTTATTTATGTTTTGCACTTATTGAGTGACTAATCAATTTTACTCTCTCCTTCTCTGCCCTGTTCTATTTGCTCTATCTATCTCTCTCTCTCTCTCAAGTTTCTCTCTTCTCTCTCTCAAAAGTTCTTTTTTATTTCTTTTTCATTCTTGGAAACATATATTGATATCATCATTATTTGTAGGCATTTGGACCGTACTTGGCACTCAAATAACACTCAAACCATTGAATTATTCAATAGATTGCTATGATTTCCATGGAATTGGCTCTACCGTCGTTTCTTCTCTCATTTTACAGGACTTTGATGATTTCTGATGATTTTGGAGCATATAGATGGATTCCCGACGTAGCACGCACGCTAGACGACTCATTCCTAGCATTGGAGGCTCTTTTCTCTCTCATGGTCGACCCGAACAATCATCTGTTCGATCCGACCAGCACCTATGGCAGCCAGGCGTCATTTTCTCTCTCCTGGTCGACCCGACCACAAGCCTGTTCGATCCGACTGGGCATCACAACAGCAGACTTGTGCAGTTGTCCTTTCTCTCTCCTGTTCGGTTCGACTGCACACCTGTTCGGTTTGACCAGGGTGCCGCCATATCACATAAGGCATTATTTTTTACATAGAAACTGATGGAAATGGCAATTTCTTGCGCCCTGGTGCCCTAGCCTTCCATCCTTGCGACATGGGACATCCATATATACACCTCTAGACTTGAAGGAAAAAAAACAACCTTTCATACCACAAAATTCCTCTTTCCATATGTGTTTTTCTCTCTTCCACCATGGGAGATCATCAAAGCTTGGTCCTTTGAAGCGACGGCAGCAAGGAGACGAGTTTGGTGACCATCTTGCAACACCTCATTGCCTATAGATCGTAGTTTGAAAGCATAAAGGAGTATTCGGTTTATTCTTTCTATGTTTTCTTCTCTATTTTTGATGGGCTTATATCTTGTTATTTCTATATTATTTGTTGTGTGTTTTAGTACTATGTTAGGCTAAATTTATGTAGTCTTAGGGGTAAGGTAGTAACTTAGGTTTGGATGTTGTGATTTGACTCGTTATGTTATGATATGTTTTGTTGATTTGTTTTGTTGAGAATTATTATAATTGCTTGTTTAAATTGCTTGGTTAAGTCTAATTAACTTCTAGATGAATGGCCACATTTAGTTAAGTTCTAAAGTTAGGTTGATCAAGATAATTTAGATTAAGTATTTGGGATAAATCGTAGATCCGAAAGGGGAGATTAGTTGACACCAAAAGTGTAACTTTTAGACAAGTCCAAAAGACCTCTAGATATCCTTATGAACTCCAACAAACAAGTTTAAATTGATTGAATTCTATACCAAAAGTTATGAACCAATCGAGTTAATTAGGTTAGGTTGTGATTAAACCAGTTTCTAGTCCAACAAGCGACAGCTGAGGTTTAGTGAATCTAGGTTTAGCCAACAAACCCTAGCACAAAGCATAAAATATCATAAAAGGTCAAAACCACATACTTTCACCCTCTGTTCGGATCGAACAGATCCTTTTTCGAACCGAACAGAGAAGTAAACGCTTGAAAAACACCGTTCGATGCACGAAAGTGATAAGTTCTGTGTTCTAGAGTCCAAACCAAGGTGAAACCTGAACCCTAAGACGTTTTTTATTACTGTTTAAACCCTAAAAATTTTACTTTGTTATTTAGATTATTTTATTTGACAACAAAAACCAAAAATATCTACTTTACTTGCGCCTTTACATTTAATTCATCAAAACTCCATAAAAATATTCTTGTCTAGCTTTTGAAAAAGGATAAGTCCAGTAATCAATTGTACCGTCCCTTGGGTTCGATCCTAAAGCTGTACTCCAAAAGACTAGTGAGGTTAGCTCTAGGTCTATAAATTTATTTGATTCCTAGGTTTTAAGCCTTCATCATATATATCGCTCTCTCGGAAGTTATTCTTTTTCGGATTTTTTATTTCTTTTTCATTCTTGGAAACATATATATCGCTCTCTCAGAAGTTATTCTTTTTCGAATTTTTTATTTCTTTTTCATTCTTGGAAACATATATATCAGAAGTTTCCGGGAATCTTCCAGCAAAATTAGTCGTTTAATTGCGGAGTTTCGTCGCTAAGAAATGTCAGAGAGTCGGAAAGGTAATTAATAGGCTAATTGGATGTAATCCCTCAAATTTTTTTCATTTGAATATAATCCCCTGAAATCTTCAAAATCAAATATCACCCCCTCTAATTTTATTTATTATGGATATAAACCCTTTTATTATTTTTAATAATAGTTTTAATAGAAAATTATCAACTATTTAATTTTATTACCGAAATATCCTTGTCCCCTCTCTGTCGCCGATTGAAGTTCCGAAAAATTGAAGGATTCCCTTGAATGTTATGTAGAGACCAATATAATAATCGCTACAAATCCATTTTTATGTGAGAAAGAAACTCCTTGGTTACTGGATTAACTTCATTGGTCATTTTCTCCACCATTTAAAAGCATTGTAGAAACACTAGCTATTGCATCGTGCTCCGCGGGATGTAAGATCGATGTAAAGTGATTATATTGTTTGGTTTAGTATATTTGTTGTTTGTTAATAGCACATTCAACATCAATCTGAGTTGATTCTGATTGTTTGGCAAGCAAGTAAACTGAGAAAGGGAAAAGGTGGACTCAAGGACTTTACTATCAGGCAAATTCTGATAAATTGAGTTTGAACTATTTAGTACTTCGAAGGACACCACATATGTAATCATTTCTATTGTAACAGGATGTTTCTTGCAATGTAAAGTGATTTATCGAGTGCAGCTGATTTCGTACAATGGGTATAAATAATAATTATTTGAAATGGAATTGTTAATTGGCTGTTTTGAAAATGATACAATAAAATATATATCAAACAGATTGCTCAGTAATGGATTGCACAAAGTCGACAGGCAATAGGGAGATAGATAAGCATTTCAGCATATGAAACTAAATAAGCTAATTATGAAAAAGCAAGTCAACAACATTACAATTTTATGAAACTAAAAAATTGTTATTTTAAATAAATTAAACTTAATTCAGCAAATGAAAATCTCAGTCCATTGATCCATGAAAGACGAATTTTACCCATGAACGACCAACATACATACAGCAAGAAATGACAAAACTTGTATTTGCTCCGAGCTTAAGAGAAAGAGATAATTTTTTTTTATCTTCTTTTACTATATCATTATAGTTGTCTTGGGTCATACTTAAAAATCTGGCACATGCCTGCTTGTCACATAGGTCCTCCAAATCTGCCAAACTGGCAAGAAGTGTGAACTAAAAATTTTATCAAAAAGAATAATATATATGTGATATCAGTATTATAAATAAAAATTCGTGGGAATCCAGATTAAAAATTCTAATCAAAAGCCGACACAGCGAAAAACGATCTTGATAGAGTTAACAATATTAGATTAGTTGAAACAGAAACTCAGTATGATAATATGTTTCCGTCAATTGTTGTTTGTAGTGTGACCCGTTCTTTAGAAATGGCAGTAACAAAAAATCAATACATTTCCTCTTTTCCTTTCTTCCTGTATTTGGTCTCAGACAAAAGAATTTTTTACATTTCCCTTCTCTAATAGCTCAGAAAAATCAGCGATCGGCTTCGATGGAATCCAGCCTTCCATGCCTTCCTTCCTCTCCGTCCAACTATTCGCCTGGAACAATTCCACGTGAGAACCAGACACGCCTCCCGACTTCTCCGATCCGCCGTGGTGTAGCCTCCCCTCTCGCACCTCTGTCGCCGAGGCGGAGAGGCTGCATCTCTTCACTCAGACGCACAACTTCATGGCAACAACATCGCCTCAACCTGTTGTGTTTGTAGACAGAACACACGGGTGATCTGCCCACTACATGATGTTTCTTTTGAGTTGCATCAATTACAAAAAATCCATCATCTTCTATACTCTGAGCAGTTTAGTACATCTAGGTTTTAACATTCACTTTTTTTTATTTAGGTGTCACAAGGGCAACAACCGATTTTTCTCTGCACTTTGCTAATCGCCCCTACATCAAGCCAATCCAGTTGGGCTATACATCTCCTTTAGCTAGGCTTTGTCAATTTCAGGTTCAAATTCTTCTTTTTTTTTGGGGACTTCATATTAAAATGAACTTTTTGTTACCTTTTTGTATGAGAAGCTGACAAGATTTTTAAGAACAATTATCTGATTTTAAGCAGTAATTGGAATCAAAATTGAAATGACAAAACATTTGAAATTTAAGTTATTGATTAATATGCTATGGACCCAACTATGTCACGGTTATTACTATAACTTCTGTTTTTCTTTTGTCTTTTCCAAATTTAGTAGACTGTCGATGAGGAACCACATTGAGTGGGGTCCAGTACAAGGATGATCCAACCATCTTTGCCTGAGAATTGATGAGTGAGCCTAGATGTACATATTTGACCGTACTGGAAAAGGCGGAGTACCAGACTACATTTTTTTGGTGTTCCATAGTTTAGACTTACGTTTCTTTGGTGTTCCATAGTTCAGAGAACAGTGGAGAGAAGAGAGATTGAAGAAGGTTTAGATCTGCTTTCATATCTTCTAATATTTTTGTAAAAAAATTAAATTTTGGCTCAATCGCCTTTACTATTTTAAAATTATACTACAATATCGTTTGATTAAAAAAATAAAGACTGATTTAGATGAGAGCTCATAAGCTATATTGATATAGCTTTTGTGATTGGAACGAAATCTCTATTTTTAGCTTCATACTTCGAGGAAAAACAAGATATATGCAAGAAAACACCTGTATGGACTACATCAATAAACTGTAAGTGATTTTATAATTTTCTATTTGGACAATTCATGTACTGACATGTATTGACATTTACTAGCATAACAATATTGTGGGTAGGAAGTATAGGAATTTCAGATGATAAAGAAACTAGCATAGCAACTAATTAGACATACTTTATGAACAACTTCCATGCGCACAAGTCTGCATATAGAGATGTCATTTGTATAGCTATCGGTTAAGACTAGCATTGTAGAACTCATCGTACATATTTATTATGCAGGAAAGAGAAGCATCTCAGATTTATTATTAATACTGGTACCAAATCTAACCAGTAAAAAAAGCGGCTGTTAAGCGGATTAGCGGAAACCTTAAAGAATTACATATCAAGTGCATAATGACAAAGTTAGAAAAATAGAAGGAAAGTTGATGGTGTATAATAACTAAAAGAAGGAACAAAATGCTTACTGGTTAGTAGAAATTTAGAACATTTACTAGCACAATCTAATTACTTTTACTTTCATTTGTTAATTTAGAACAATGATGGAGGCAGTAGAAATTAATGGCAACACTACAGAGCATGGTCTAGCAGCCAGAGGATTCTCACCAAAGATGTTGATGCACAGATACTATGGGTCAATCACTACATTTAAATGGATGTCATCTACTTTTTTGCCGGGTCCAACATCAAAGGGCTTAGAAAGGACTGTGTTCATGATGCACGTGATGAGAACATGAAAGTTAAGTATGCTGTTATATTAATTTACAATAACCTTAGATTTAGTGTATACATTAATTAATATGGAACTATGGACCATAAGACATGGACTAAAGTGAAATTACATCAGTGAGGTCTTTGTAGACATGATAAATAAGTATAATCTAATTAGGAGCTCACTTTTTGCAATTTTATTTTGCTAACATCAATTTCAGCTTATCGGTTTTTAACGTAGTTGTCATTGAACTTCAAATTCTGTTGGAATAGATTTATGCATTTCAATCCATATTGGATGGCATACATGTACATCTATGCCTTTATGATGTATGAGACTACCCATCCTATATATTTTTTTCGGAATGTTTGTCAAATATATTTTTTTCTTTCTCATAATTTATCTATTTTTGCACTATGGCTAATACATGTACAAAACTGAACTACAATAAAATATATTGTAATAGTGAAAAAAAAAATATATGAGTGGAAACATAGGTCGCGCAACGCGCGACTTTTCCCCCACTAGTATTAATAATATTCTATGAAGAGAGGCAACACTCGCTAATATATGTACAAACTAGCATCGTTGAAATTTTGAAGAGAGGCAAGACAGAATTGCTGCACTGAAACTCAATCAAACTTTATTTTGTCATGCTTTACAACAGAGATGGTTATCATTTTTATTAATACTTGAGATACACTTATGCATTATTGTTAAGTTTAAAAGGCTAATATATATATTGAATTGCCATAATTGAAATTTTGAACAGGCAACACAAAATAGTTTGTATTAAAGCTCAATCAAACTTTATTTTTTAAAAATTTTATGAGAGAAAAGGCGTCTCAAATTAATAGCATGGAAACCAAAGAAAAAAGTTTTAGGAGGATAAAAGCAAATAGCAAACCTCCATTTATGTATGATAGAGCATCCAAAATAATTCTAAGATGACTCAGTCACATCAGAAAGAAAGCAAGCCTGAAATGATCAATTAATTGCAGCGAATTAGATCATCAAGCTAACATGTACCTTAAAAAAAAAGGAATCTATTTGATATCATTCTATTTTGACATATCACCAAAACTACCTGCATATGCCAAAATTGTGCATGCCTAGACACTTAATTTGTTTAGCCTTTTCACATTAGTGGTTCATTTTTTTTATGACCCTTTTGGTTGTTTTCCTCTTCTTTGAATAATTAAATTTTATTTTTTAAATGATGTATTTGGTTTAACATTAGTTATTTGGAGCACCACTAAGCTAACTTAGACATACAACAAAAAACATTAGTTATTTGGCATGTGACTGTAATGTTGAATGGTTAGTTTATTGGTAAGTGATGGATTGGCTTATGGTATTATGGAAAAGTACTAAATGTGCGATGAATTGCATTTGCATCTTTAGAAGTCGGAGTCACGACCGGTTGTCCAAGGGCCGTGAGATAAGCGCTTATGTTTCGGGACTCGTTTATTGAGGGGGTAAATGTCCTCGGCATTTGTACTATTTGATTGGATTGTATTGACTCAATGGAATGGATTGGAAAGGGAATCGCCCGGCGTGGGATTCCAAGTACATTATTGGACTTGGATTGATTGTAAACCAGTCTAGATTGTGCATGGCGAGGTGTCCAAAGTATGGCTGGCTTTTGTGTGTTTTTATGATATTTGATTGCTTAACCTCAGCTTGGCTGGCATATGCATTGCATATTTGTTTTTTTTTTATTTTTATGGTTGGACTTATGTTTTATAAAAAAAAAAAAGGTTATTTGTTTAAGATTAACGTGTGTGCTTTTTAATTTCTGCAATGTGAAACTTAAGAGTTCATGTGGCTGGAACTAAAAATCGCACCGCTCCGCTGTTTTATGGGTTCCAGGTACGACAAGAATCGGAGTAAGGAATCGTGCGATGGAAGGTGAATCAGCGACAGTGCTTGGGTTGGAAAAATTCTATATAATTTACCACTTGATTCTGTTGGAATGTAAATGGAATTTCTAGAATTTTTATGTATTGTTTGTATTATGTTATTGTTCATGGTTAGAATTGTCTTGTGTACATGCACGATGCGCGCTACGGGGTGTCACATACAGCATATAAAAATTGGAATAATTGTTGAAATGACATTTTGTCCAAGAAAATAAATAATAATTCCGATTTGTAATTTCACCTTAAAAATCCCTCCCACTTCTCCTTCGCACATACACTTGCAAAAAAGAACGGTATGGTTTTCTCCAAAATAACAATAATAATAAAGAACGGTATGGTTTTCTTCAAAATAACAATAATAATAAAGAACGGTATGGTTCGTCATACAACGGTGTTAACACAAAGCACGCAGAGGAAAGACTTTCATTTTATTTCACCCAGCGGTTACTCGATGATCTAATGTATTCATTCCGTACGCAAAAATTTGTATGGGCGAGTAATACCGTTTAAAATAAACATTCATGCTTCATTAGAGCGTGTTCTTATCAATGGGTGCGTTTGGATCGTTGGAAGAAAGAAGAAGAAGAAGGAAAAAGAAGAAAAAAATTATAAACAATTCAAACTCTTCATAAAGTTACACACTTCCCAGTACTTCTTCACACTTTTTCTCTTCTTCTCTTCTTCTCACACCTATCCAAACGCACCCTATATTGCCAAAAGAAAAAAAAATGAACGGAAACAATTTTTATGGTCTTTGGTCTAGAGATAAACATACGAAAACAAAATGCAATTTCTTTTTTCTTTTTAGAGGCTATCTGGTGCAGGGAAAAATAATGTAGTGTAAGAGGAAAAAACAAAACAACAAAACAATAAGAAAACCAAAAACTAAGAAACAAAACAAAACAAATAAAAATATAATTTCACGAAAACATTTTTTAATTTCTGGCACATATGTTTTAATTTCATGATTTATCCCTATACCGCTTAGGTTATTCCCTACAATTAATGTATTGAAGATTTATCACCATTTGAAGCACGCTGTATACAGTATAAATGCTTTATGATAAACTTGTCATCGATGCCTCTCTTTTAAAAAAAAAAAGCGAAAAAATTGTAATTTAAGAACACAATTTCTTTGGCACTTGCTAACAAAAACAGGGACCTAATCCAGAGAGTGACCCACAATGCCATGGCAATCAAAGATGAACACTACACTGGCTGTCACAGTGTCACTATATTAAACTTTGGCTGTGCTTGGATGAGTGAGGGAATAAGGGAATAGTTTTTTTTCTGCTTCCAAATTTATTATAAACAATCCAAACTCTTCACAAAGTTACACACTTCCCAATACTTCTTTCTTTATTCCTCTTATTCTCACACCATCCAAACGGAGCCTTTAATAAGTTCTATTTAATGTAGCACTCACAAAGGAAAAAGAACTAGTTGCCTTTAATGAGACCACCAACCATAGAAAATATCCATTTTATCACTATTTGTTCTCCACAAAATTTTATATCAACTTTTGTACGGAGCAATCCAAAGATGGTACTACCCTGCACCAATAATAGCCCTTAATTTCTTACGTGGAGAAGCAATATACATACAAAGTTACACATCTAGCTCGTTTTGGGTTATGGATATCTAGAAACTAAGTTTTCTTTTTTTTGAGAAAATTTTTTCTATACCCTCCAAAACTGAGAAAATGGAGCATTTGTTCCCCAAAAATGAAAAGTTTTTGAGTCTTGATTTTGGCCCCTAAAGGGGCTGTTTGAATTCCCCAAAAAATTTGGAGAATTTCATCTTCCTACCATAAATTTATTATAAACAATCCAAACTCTTCACAAAGTTACACACTTCCGAATAAATTTATTCCTAAGAATTGCAACTTCCCCAAATTCTCTAAATTTCTAAGTGATCCAAACGGCCCCAAAATTGAGATTGATTCTGTATATGCCACTCTTCCGCTTTTTTACAATATAAATAACATTTAAATAATAAAATTATTTTTTGCTGATCATTATACCCTTAGATTCAGAACCATTCGATTTAAACCCATATCAAACCAAGATCCACCGACAAACCCACTCGATTAAAATCGAACTTCTCCTCTTCTTCTTTGTCACTGATCAAACCTAAATCTAAATATTTTCTACCTTTTTCATATGACGTAACTATACTTTCACAAGTGGTATGTCATTCAAAATTTAATTATATCAATCGACTGACATCAAATTTAAACTCCTCCTTTTTAATTGCATCGACGATTTCATCTACACTGTGCAAGCCCAGTGTCATAATAACCTTCTTTTCTTTGCGTTGCCACCGTCGTCGGACCCATATGGACCAAACTTCTTCCTCTCTCTCATCATCGCCATCGCCTCCTTCTCTATTCTTTTCCCTCGTTTTCCCTCTGTTTCCTCCCTTCCTGCCTCTGCTTCTGACACCATGTTCCAACCTGATTCTGACAAAATTTCCTCCCTTTGTGCTGAGACGAGCATGACTCCATCACCTATCTCGTTGTTCTTTATTTGGTGAAATTATGTGTACGAGGCAATTACAATAGAGAGGCTATGTGATGATTGCAATACAGTGGTTAAGCTGGAGTCAAAGGTGTAGAATTGAGTAATTGCTGTATTAAAGAGGAAATTAATAGTGAGCGAGGTTTTTCTCCAAGGGCCATTCTGCAAAATATGGCAAAGATGCCGTTGCGGGTATGTTTTGCGTTTATGTCCCTCTCGAATCTTAATTTTCTTTTTCTTTTTCTTTTTGGAGGAATGTCCATTAGAATTCGGGGGGAATTTTAAATTGTTTAGTGCACACGTGTCATTATAGTTTTGTCCCCAGACCTCAAGAGCCTCTCATTTTTTTGGTTTCGGATTTTAGCATTACTTCACTTAGTTTATAACTGATGAAGACATTTTAAAATTATAAATTTACTTGCTATTGTCACTACAAAAGTATAACTTGGGTAATTTTAATAATTCTCTGTAGTAGTATGGTTAAATTTTATATTATAAATTTGGTAATTTTGGTATCACTGGTAAGCCTGCTTTTTTTTAAAAAAAAATTATGTGTTTTTGGTGCCTTTTTGTGATTACCTCATAGGAATTTACTTGTTAACAAAAAAAATATATATTCACGATAGGCTGCAAGACAACTGGAATTCATGATCCGCCATACATTACATTTAATGTTTTCTATACATCAAGCCTAGGAGATGCATTGGGAGTGGCGCAGCATCATGATGCTGTCTCAGGAACTGCACGGCAACACACCACTGATGATTATGCCAAACGCTGCTCCATTGGTGCATCTTTTGGTATTACTTTTTTCCTTTTAATTTTCAAGTGCATGTTTAAGAGTCATATTAGGTGTGAATATTTTTTGCTTATTATAAAATTTTTTTATGCCGGTAAAGGTATATGATGTTGCTCTCACTTTCCTGACAAGCAAATACAAGACCTGTTCATCCTCCGACCAAAATTACAACAAACAATCAGATTCAATGATTTTATATTTGGGAACAGTATAATTGAAGTTCGCACCTCCCACCAAAATTATTATTATCTAAAAATATAATCCGTGAAATACTGTTAGTAATTTGTACCATAACCAGTGTCAGTGTGAACGCCAGTGATCCCAGCCTTTAAGTTTCAGATACAATCATACAGCGTACAGAGTAGCTGTTCCCTGTTCGTGCAGATAAGGCATCCGAATCCAATAACCCGGCGTATCACGCACGCTGACGTCATCATATCTACACGCCTCTGCATCTCTCGAATCAAATCTCGCCCGTCCGTCCCTTTTTCATCCACGGTTAGGATTGCATTCTCATTCGACCGTTGAAGGCCCCGCTCCACAACTCCAGTTATTTATAGGAGACGAGGAATACTGGAGTAGCCTTCTTCCTTCTCCTCTTCCTATTCCAAATTCCAATTTCCAAAGAAAGCTTCTCAATTTTGGGAATGAATTTCTGTATAAAATACAAGAAGGGAGGAGAGGTGAAGGAAATTTTGTATACAAGAAAGGAGAATCTGCCTTTAACCGAGAGAGAGAGAGAGAGAGAGAGAGAGAGAGAGAAGCTGCTCCACCAACAAGAAGGGAGAGGTGACGAAAAGCAACAAGAAGGGAGTCGATGAGAATTTGCTCAAAAGGGGAACCAGCAGGAGTCATTTTGGAGACAAATCCAGAGCCCCTAATGGTTTGCATTCTTTTCCCTTCTAAATGATATTCAGTTTGCAACTAATTTGCTTATTCTGGGATTGAATGCCATCTTTTTCTTCCTCATGTTTTGATAACTTTTGGTTTTATTACTTGGATTTTTAGTTTTGTGGTGTGTAATTGGGTCTTTTGTTTTGTTTAGTTTGATTCTCTGGTGTATGTTTCCATGGATTTCAAGTTTATCTTTCTTTCTTGCTCACCATTTGTTTCTTCCTGCTCTATCCATCTGTTACGTAATTCTTCAATTAAATTAAGTTTAGGTATCTAATTTGTTAATGTTGCATTAGGATTACACTGACATTTGATTCCCAGAATTCTCTACTCCTTGGTGCTTCAATTTATAATGAAAACAAGACATTAGTATAATCTGTAAAATCTGAGATTCGTTATTGATACAAAAAAAAGGCTTATTTAAACACATTTGTTGAAACTACAATTTTTAATGTTACAGGGGCTTTTGTGTAAAAAAATACAGAGAATGTTGGTGCCGCTCAGATCTCTGCAATTATTTAGTACCTACGAAAAAATCGGTGTCAAACAGGCTTAAATTGGGTATAATGATTTAGTTGCAATTTTGTTTTCTGAAACAATACAAAAAGTTGGAAGTAGCTAACATATTTCAGTTCATTTAATGGTGGTCAGAATTGTTTTAGACTTCTATAAGGCCCTGATCGGAAACACAAACAAGCACGAAAAGAAAAGAAAAGAAAAGAAAAGAGAAGAAAAGAAAAGAAAAGAAATCTGACGCGAAATCGTTTCCGGCGATCGGCGGTGGTCGGAGGAAATCGCGAGAGTTCAATCGCTCACCGGAGAAAGAGAAGATCCAACGGCCGAAACGAATTCTCGCCAAATTTCTTGGTTTATGAGCGGAATTCACGGAGCCAAAATTTTCTCGCCGACTCTCGCGAAATGAACTCTCGCACACCTCCTTCCTCGGTTCCGATCAGAAGATTTGGGAAAGAGAAAATTCCATTTCCGATTCTCACGCTAAATTTATGGTTTCCGATCACAGCCTAATGAAAATAACTTTGATTTGGGGCTATAGGATTTATCCTCTTCCTGTTTTTATTAAGTTTCAATTCTCAGGAAACATGTACTGAATTATCTTTGGCAATGAAATAAAATATTTCAGGTATGATTGTGGCAGCAGCGCTGATTATATAGAAAGGCCTGATGCGTGTTACAGGAAGAGAGTCACCTGTTGTGGTTGTTCGGCCCGGAAGTATGGAACCTGGCTTCAAGAGGGTAAGTTTTCTGTTTCATATGCTTTTGGTTTTCCAATAGTTGGATTTTGGTGAGAACATAACAGTTAAACAGAAGCCCAGAAGTTTGTTTAGAACATACTGCAACTGAATAATAATTCGGTAACAATTTTCAATATCGAAACTGATAACTTCCATTCATTTCTACTTAGAATTTTCTTGTGTGTCTGTGTACAACTCGTTCGTTTCTTTGTTTCCTTTTATGCAGGGAGAGATTTTGTTCTTGCACGCATGAGTGAGTATCCCATTCTTAGTGGTGAAATAGTTGTCTTTAATGTTGATGTAGGTAGCTACTTTTGCATCTATATTATCATTTTTTAACTGTGTAATCATTATCATTATAATTTTGTTTTGAAAAATGATCGTGCAATTAGTTAAACCAACAATAATTCAGAAATTGGTATCCCTCAACTAAATAAACTGACATTTATATGTGCTATAAGTGTACAGCTTTTATCTTTATACAGTAAATAAAAACCTGATTATTTCTTGTAGGGGCGAGAGATTCCAATATTGTGCATCGTGTAATTAAGGTTACAATCCTCTAACTTATATTAGTTATTTACTGTATAAAGATAAATCAGCGTAAAATTTTGAAATAGAAGTACTGTTATATCAAAATCAAGAATGGGAATACTGGCAATTTAGGCAAATAACTATGAAATATTTGATTATTTGTAATTGAGTTGAGGTAGATTAGAAGTTGATGTATGAAATCAAAACTTATACTTGAATCCATGAGCTAGATAAGTAGGATTCATGAGGTTGCATAACTTTGATACCCAATGAGACTCATGTTTGCTTGGTTTTTGACAGGTTACTGACGCTCATGCTCATGCACAAGTTGGATTTCTGAAGTGACAGGTTAGCAAAACAAACTCCCTCTAATTTTTGCATTATGTTTTTTTCCTTTTCCTAAAATAATCCGGCCAGTATCAAACTTAATCCTTTATATGAAATTTACCCAGCATTAATCTTTTTGCAATTTTAAGGTATAACTAACAATCGTGTGTCACACTGTTAGCGTGTGTATTTCTCTGAAATGTTGAATTCATTAACATTTAATGTCCTAAGACGTGATTTTTATCTTTGAAATGAATAAATATAATTAGTGCGTGTCATATGACTGATCGTTCACAAAAAAAAATATATAATTAGATTTTCGAAACTTTGCAGGAATATTTCGCGAAAGCAACTTGAAGAGAGGTCGACAACGCAGAAGATGGAGCTTTGAATGAATTTAAAAAAAGCTGTTTTATGTAAATTGAAAAAAAAAATAATAAAAGTGCGTGTGTGTGTGAAACGGGGCTAGGATGAGCATGTGCGGTTCAGACGAGCAAGAACGATATAAAGTAGACATCAACAAAAATGCACATTACATAGACAAAACTTATAACACTAAAAACGCAAAAAAATATTAAAAAATAAAATATTAAATATGTAACACTGAAAACGCTAAAAAGAATATTACTAAAATAAAACACGAACACTACTTGACTAATATAAAATTTGCCTAAAGTGTTAACTCAAAACAAGAACACTACTCGAGTCTCCATAATTGAAATCATAATTTGTCTAATCTAAGGCTCCGTTTGGATGGCATCTTCCCGAATAAGGAATAACCACTTTTTACCAATAAATTTATTTCTAACCATCCAAACTCTTCACAAAAGTTACACACTTCCTAGGGCTGTCAATGAAACCCGTTTACCCGTTTACCCAACCCGTACCGTATCGTATAAGACGGGTATGGGTAAAGTTTTATTTTCGTTAAGTTAACGGGTACGGGTACGGGTAAGGAAATTTTTTCGTTAATTTAACGGGTACGGGTACGGGTAAAAGTTATTTCGTACCGTTTTCATAATGGATAATTGCCACAATTAAAAAGATACAATTACATGATACATATGGCATCTTATATTGCATGATTGGTAAAAAAATATTGCTAGATTTTATTTAAGATTTATAATTCTTTTCATTCAGTGTACGAAAAAATAAAAAAGCATAAACCTAAAATATTCGCCACCATTGTTGCACTTTATTAATATACTTATTGATATAATTTATTTATACAGAGTGTACAAATTTTATTATTATTATATTCATTTTTTACCGTTACCGTACCCGTACCGTTAATTCTTAACGGGTACGGGTAAGGTACGGGTAAAGCTATTTTTAACGGGTACGGGTAAAGAAAATTTTAACGGGTACGGTAATGAAAATACCTTCTACCGTACCGTACCGTACCCATTGACAGCCCTAACACTTCCCAATAAATTTACTCCTTCCCAATAATTTTCTTCCATTCTTCCTTCTTCCTACTTTATTCTCAACGCATCCAAACGGAGCCTAAGTTAATAAAAATATTAAGTTTCCAACATTGAGAGCATGGTTTTTCACGTTAGAGAGAGTGAGAGCGGTATGGGAGTTGGGGAGGGGGGGGGGGGGGTCAAGGCGGGGTGCCTCGGCTGGGGGGAGGGGGCGGGGTTGAGGCGAGGAGGTCTGGGGCTCCGGAGGGGGGGGGTGCCTCGTGGTCATTAAAATGGAAAAGTCTTGTATTTCTAAGTTTGCTCACTCATACTCCTCTATAAAATGGTTAGCTTCTCTTTTAAGCTCCGTTTGGATGGCTTCTTCCCGAAATAAGGAATAAGGAATAATCACTTTTTATCAATTAATTTATTTCTAACCATCCAAACTCTTCACAAAAATTACACACTTCCCAATAAATTTACCCATTCCCAATAAATTTCTTCCCTTCTTCCTTCTTCCTACCTTATTCCCACACCATCCAAACGGAGCCTTAGTGAAATTCACTTCCTGATAAGTAGAATTTCATAGGGACAGACTTGCATTTTGTGAATAAAAGATTTCACACATTCAGTAATATGCTGAAGGTTAAGGAGCTTATTGGTCAATAGCCATTGACAAACATAAAAAAATTATCATATTGGACCTTCTTTATATTATTTGGGTATTGGGAATGTTTTCTGGAAGGTTAGGAAAATTTTGCATTTTAATACTCAAGAGTGCATGCGCTCATTAAAACATTCTTTTTCTGTTTCTTGTTGAACATGGATGTTAATAAGAGAGTTACATGTGAAGTGGGAAACTTGATACTTAGTTTATTAAAAAAAATGGATAATGGAATAAAAGAATTCAAGTATGAGATGTGTTGACTATAGAATGACTATGTCAGGTTGACCCTAGTTTCATGCGACTCCCTGAAATAATGTTGCTTACTAAACACACATTAGACATGTTGCTTAAAGTCGATAAATGATTCGTCTTTGCCTTAATGAAAATTTCTGTAACATGCAAGATCTGTTTGATAGGATTTGAAGTTGTTGTCATTTACAGAAACCAAAAACTTTAGTTATTTAATGAAATGCTAGAATTAGATACGAGTAATACAAGTGATTAATGTTAACTCTTGTTTCCTTACTGATTGTTAACTCCTGTAGTTGGATTAAAACGCATTAGAAATAATTAAAGTTCAGGCTATTTAAAGAAATATAAAAACGACCAATGGCTCCGTTTGGATAGGTGTGGGAAGAAGGGAAGAAGGAAAGAAGTGGGAAGAAGTATTGGGAAGTGTGTAACTTTGTGAAGAGTTTGGATTGTTTATAATTTTTTTTCTTCCTTCTTCCTTCTTCCTATATCCAAACGCACCCGTAAGAAAACATAGAAATTAAACTTAAGGCTCCGTTTGGATAGGTGTGGGAAGAAGGGAAGAAGGGAAGAAGGGAAGGAGTGGGAAGAAGTATTAGGAAGTGTATAACTTTGTGAAGAGTTTGGGTTGTTTATAATTTTTTTTCTTCCCTTCTTCTTTCTTCCTACTTCTCAACAAATCCAAACGGAGGCTAAATACATTAAGGCATCATAACCAAATCCCTCTCTCTCTGTACCGCACTAATACCGTACAGCACATGATCATGATCATGTTAACACCTCCATAGTCCATACCCATTGGTACCAACCCATACCTATCAAATGGGTCTGGGCCTTAAAGCGACACAAGACAAATTAAGTGTACCCTCATGCTCTCCTCTCTTCCACCATTCTAACGGATCCAGCCTCGTCGACTACGGTGATGGCGATAGCCCGAAAATGTAAAAACAAACTTGTAAGGACTAAATCAAATAATCGTCTGAAACTATCAAACGAAGGCGAAGCGACAGGAACGGGAGTACCGTTGTGTTCCTCTCGTTGCTACGATTCTTCAGAGCCTGACCGAAACAAAAATGGGGGCCGAGATCACCGGAGCTCCGCCCAGGGGACTCGGCCAAGAAAAGGAGAAATATAAGGGGACTTTCTAAAAAAAATTCAACCCTTTAACAAAATTTCAGCGCCTTTTTCCATTGCTGCCTCAGCACCAGCTAGAGTGCCCACGTGTCTGCCACCTCACTCCACTGTGATGACATGGACCCATAAATTCTAAAATATCTAAATAAACTGAATTTACTTATATATGAAAATCTGTCATGAATTAATTGCAGCAGTTTCAAGTTTTAACTTAGCTAGAAGAGAGATTGTTACATAAATGACTTGAAGCACCTGGAATATTAAACCAAAAAATGCTGCGGACTAGTATTTATAGAATTTTAAAAAGCTGAGTTTTTTGTTTTCCCAAGCGCTCCTTCATGTCTCCACAATGGGAATTGTTTCCTACACTTTCCGGATTTTGAGGTTCACTCCATTTTGGTCGAAAATACCCTTCTAATTCCTTCAATTTACACCTCTCAAGTAGGGTTGTCAACGGTAGGCCATTTACCGTTATGTCGTTTCGTTTAACCGAAATGGAACGGTTTGTGGCATAAAAAATTATACCATTTTTTAAGTGGCACGGTTGATGGCACAGTTGGTTATATCGTTTCGACCATTTCAACCTCATTTCAAACTGTTTTATATGTAATATACGATTGATAGCACAAAAAATTGTTTCGTTTAATAAATGAAACGGTAAGTGGCATGCCGATATTGTATCGTTTAATAAGTGACACGGTAACAGTTTGGTGTCATTCCGTGCCACTTACCACGTTTTGACAGCTCTACTCTCAATTCACATCCAGTTGGAAATGTGAGGGGCATTTTTGTCTAAAGAGAGTGAATCTCTAAAAATAAAAAGTGTAGGAAGCAATTTCCCTCGACAACTGAAGCAGTTCCCCACCCCCCACACGTTACAGCGCTCCGAAAACGACCGTCCTTGGTAACGTTATTCCCAGTGTCGTAGACTCTTAGTACTTCCTTCCCTTTCGAAGCGCTTGAAGTTAAACTCATTTTTATTAAGTTTTGACAAAATTGAAATTTTCTCAAAAAAAAAAGAGAAAAACAAAATATTTTTCATCATTCGTCGGAGCGAAAATTTTTTCATTTTCACTCGAGCGCTCTCACTTTCTCCACTTGGCGAACGATCCATTAGGAAAACATTTATAAATTATAAAGAACTACGCTTATATATTTCAAGAAAATAAGGGGCATTGCTCCTCATTTTTCTTTGTTGCATCATTCATTGGGATCATGTCATGTTCGTTATTCACTCGATGTTTTTTTTTTTGGACAAACCAGGTAGCGTCGTTATTCACTCGATGTTATTGGATGAGATTCGAGTTGGACCATCTTATCCCGTTTGGATGGGGCCGAAATTGCAAATTCCGAACATTTTATATGCCAAATTTATTATAAACAATCCAAACTCTTCACAAAGTTACACACTTCCCAATAAATTTATATCTAGGAATTACAAATTTTTCAAATTCCTACAACATCCAAAAGGCCCCATAGAAACTTTCTAACGTTCAAGTAACAAATTCTTTAACAGTTCTTCTAATTAGGTAAGTATTCCTATCGTGACTATAAAATAATAAGTGTTTTCTTATCCACATTCCATTATGTGTTAATTTACTCCATTATTGACCATACGCTTTTACCCTTCTATTTAAGTCATTTAATTTATTTTTTATGGAAAAGATAAATATTCTTCATTCCATATGAAAGTTTCAATTATTTGGTTCCCTCGTTTAAAAAGGTGTTCTGAAAGGAAATCATGTTTTTTAAAGTTGATACTTTTTTAGTTTTTTATATGAGTAATGCTAGAATCAAACATATAGGACGTCAAACACGATCCAAACGTAGCATATTAAAATTTCAAACGGTCGATCCAAACCGCTCAATATGATCTCTATATTAAAATATCTTTGATAATCAAATTTTATATTTTTTTCATATTTTTTAACTATTTTTTTCAAATTTTCAAAATTGAAGGGTTCAGAATTTTTTAGATTGAGCATATTGAAAAATTCCAAAATAATAGTAAAAAAATTTGAAAAAAATATAAAATTTGGTCTCCGTTAAGATTTTATAACACAGAACAATTTGTGCGGTTTGGATCGGCCATTTCAATTTTAAAAATTAAAATTTCATCGCGTTGGACAAGTGTACGTGTCCTATATGTTTGACACTAGCAACCCCTTTTTATATATGCTCATTGCACAGCTGTGTGGTGCTAATTAGCCAATTAGGTTAGGAAGCCCAAACTTCTACTACGCACACAAACCGCTACACTTCATAAATTTAGAAACTTCTGACCTAATGGGTACAATAAACTTTTGAGACCGAAGCTAAAAATCTAAGTGCAACAGAGCATAAACTAACGAAATATTTACTTCAATCATCTTTGATTAATTTGCAGTCCCTCTTTCTGATATACTCCTTTATGCAGTTGCTTCACCGCGACAAAAGCATCATACTTTTTCGTTTGATGTTTGCTCTTAAGGAAATATTTCCGTATCTACTAAATATTTCATGATGAGGCACGATATATAGGATAATATAGCCGTGAGATTTCTGTCTTAAGTGTGTTTAATTTCGTATAAATAATGGGTGGTTATTGAGATAAAGTCTTCTTCAAGTATTTCAAGGACTAAATGTCATGGCTGAATGTAATATTACTTTAGTGGGATGTACGTGTTCGAAATTTAATTAGAAATCTAGCAAGCATGAATATTTAAATTTAGAAACTCAATTTCATTTTTCTAGAAAAATATTTCTGAGAACACGTACTAACAGTCAATACTACAATGAGATGAGATATTTAATATAAAATTTTCAACATGAAAATATTAATTTTTTTTATCTTTTGTGCTAATCGAACATTCTTTTTTCTTAACAGGATTTTGTAATTAATTTTCTATTTTTTGTGCGGATCTGTTAAAGAAAATATTGGTACTTTGCTCATTGATGTTTAGTTGGTTAACTATGTTTAAAACAGACTGGACAGTACGTGAAAGAAATTACAAATTACAACAATGAATTGGAAAATTATTATTTTACTGTTCATATTCTATAATCTGTAAAAAAAATTATTACTTTAGTCTTTAACTAATTTGATCAGTTTGACACTTTGACTATAATATAAAAATAAGCTCAAATTAGCCGATTTGAATTACATTTCGAAAATTTTTGACATTGAAGAGTTTTTCAAGATTCATGCAACCTCTAATCAATTATAGTCATTTATTATTAAACAACATAAAAAAACTGTCAACACCTATCCAAAATGCATAACCACATTAATGTGTATGAAAGTGGGTGAATAAGGAATGAATAGTTTAATCTAGAACAATGGTGATGATTGATGAATAAGAAATAGTGAAAAATTGTTTATTCATGCGTTGACCACACTCCCTCAAATTTTTTTTTTCTTCCCATTTTCAGAACAACAACATTCCTTCATAGAAAGCTTCATAATGAAGACAGGGAAGCATAAAATAAAAGCTACATGCCTCTATATTACTATGTTAACCTCCCACCAACACACCAACTAATCATATATACTTAAAATATTGCACTGAGAGGTTAAAAAGGATGAGTTGAGAGAGCGCATCCATCCGTTCCCAAAAGCTTGATTCCTGTCCGTGTGGAGCACATGTACCATGTCGGACCGCACCAACTTTCATAGGTAGGCCAACACATGGGCCCTTCTGCACGGCCCATTTGGATGAATCCCTATCCTGTGCCGCGCGGCACCATGCCGCGCACCAACCCGAGCCGTACGATCCGATCTCGACGGTTAGATTTTTTTCGGGTCTTACAATCAGATTACATGCACGAGACTTCCTTATCCATTGGATTTAATTTAGACGGTCTAGATTTCTGCACTGCACGGTGCCGCGCGGCACAGGATTTGGTTGCCATTTGGATTACACAACAGTACTCGAATCTGTACAGAATGTTTTAATCCTGGGTCTTCTGTCGTAGATATGGTTGCTAAATGGTGTGACGGGTCGTAACTCGTAAGCATCACTTTTGGTACTAATCATGACATTTGTAATTGTATGTAAAATTGAAAATTAATGTGATATTTTTTATAGATGCGTGATTTTTGTTTTGGTGCTTGATATTTTTTTAAATGTTGTTAGCATGTTTCTGTTTTTATTCTATTTTTTAAATGCATCACATGAGTGTGATATGGGTTTTTTGTAATTAAACGCTTCATTGTCAATTATTGTTTAGAGCACTGGTTCATACTGTTAGACTGTTAGGAGCAGAAAATCTCAATTCTTCTCTTTGTCTTAGATTAAATTTGAGAAAGCTTATATGCTCATCCAACTTTTATTGTTTTCTCCTGAAATTCGGATTCTGCACTTGTCAATTCATGTACTAGTTTATTTCATAATTATTTTTTTAAATAAAATATTAACCTAATAACATATTAATGTCAACTCGCAATTGTTCAAAGATTGATTCTTACTTTCGAGTTTGAGAAATCAAATCATACGTTGTTGCTACTTTGTTGTTTAAGTGGTGGCGCCCAGTGAACTAAAATTCAGGTGCAGTTTCAAAAAGCACCAAAAGCTATCAATTCGTACCATCATATTATTTGGGATGCACTTTTCAGAGATCATTGAATTTTCTCGTTTCCTAAGATAGTTAATTTAACTTTAATATATATATACATATATATAGAGAGAGAATGGCTAACGTCTCATCGATGGCACGGAGAGTCCCGTGCCATCAAGTCATTTTTCGAGATCCAAAATTCAAACGGTCAATCCAAACCGTTCAAGTTGTTCTCCATATTGAAATATCTTTGGAGACAAAATTTTATATTTTTTCAAATTTTTTTGCTATTTATTATGATATTTTTAAAAACATTATGATTAGAGTATTTCAGGCCCTCCAATTTGAAAATATCATAATAAATAGCAAAAAAATTCGAAAAAATGTAAAATTTGGTCTCCAAAGATATTTCAATATTTTGATCAACTTGAACGGTTTGGATCAACCGTTTAACTTTTGAGTTTCGAAAAACGAGCCGATAAAAAATTGATGGCACGTGTCATCGATGGCGCGTTAGCCATTCTCTATATATATATATATATATATATATTACTTTTTACCTTCATTTTTACTCAAAAATTTTGTAGCTTCTGCATACGGGCATATCACACACACAAATGGCCGCTTCACGTGAATTGGGATTGACTTATCTCAAATTTGAGAAAAGCTTATATGGGCGCATTGAATTTTGATGCGCGCATACGAATTTTAGTTCATAAGTGCATATTTTGAATTAAAAAGGTATATATGTACCATGTTAATTTTTTGTAAGGTTGACAATTGTATTTTAAAAAAATCGAGCACGATGGTTTTCGTTGGCTCCGTTTGGATGCGTTGAGAATAAGGTAGGAAGAAGGAAGAAGGGAAGAAATTTTTTAGGAAGGGATAAATTTATTGGGAAGTGTGTAACTTTTGTGAAGAGTTTGGATGGTTAGAAATAAATTTATTGGTAAAAAGTTATTATTCCTTATTTCTTATTTCGGGAAGAAGCCATCCAAACGGAGCCGTTATGAAGTACGGTTTCTTCTATAAATATCAATTTTTATATAATTTATATTTAAGATGATTTCGTCCAACAAAATCTCATGATCTCATCCCTGCATTAAAATTTTTTTGCTTCAAAGTAATTTATGTTTACCTTGAAGCAGATTTTGCACAGTTTGGGGGATGCAATGTTTTACAACGCTAACATCTCTTTTCTTTTCTCATACGCAAGTACGCAACGCAGAATTCAAAACAGCTAGATCCATTTATGATCCCAGCATTATTAGTTGCTTGTCTGGTTACATTTTGTTAGAGATAACACAAACAACGAGTCCATCGCAAATAATTTGTCTTTATATTTGTTGTAACTTTTTTCCTTTTTTTTTGATAAAGTATAACCTCTTATATATACATGTACCTTGGCCGATTCAATATCTGATAATCTTATGAACAAAGTACAAAATATAGTTCTGAGCACATTTATTAATTAAACTTTTTTATAAAAATAATATTACCGCTATCAAAAATAGCAAAAATAAATTTGGGGTTTAGATCTGAATATGTGTTATAACTCATAATAGTTAATGAAATGTATGCACTATATTAATATTTTTTTTAGCAAAACGTATCCCAAAGTACATGAGCCTACATAGCAACAAATTTTTAATGGAAAATAATCTAAAAAGTTGTGTTTTGACAGCACATCTAAATGCACATAATCACGCGTTTTTTTTTTTACATTTTTGTAACATGTCCATATTCTTAAATTAAATATTCTGAAATTAAAAAATTTTCCCATTCTAACGAGGGCAGAACATGTCCACAAATATAGTTCAGGACAAATGGACGGGAAGTGGACACGTGGGAATGGAGCCCACTTGATAACATATATGGAAAAATGCCAAGATAAAGCACGGGTAAAACTCAGCCTTTTCAACTCTTTTCTTTGTTTGAAAACCTGAGGCTGGTCGTTGTCTCCAAGCCTGAACCCACAAATGACAAAACACTCAGCAAACGTAAAAAAGAAGTCTCCCATCTTCTCCCAAAAGATCTCCTACGCTTTATCCACGTGATCAAGATCTTCTGTGGCGTCATTTTGCACAACTTCTTACAAGTGTCTCATAAAAATGACTAGTTACATGGGTTAATTTATTTAGAAATTCGCAGACGATCTTGCGTCATTCTGTCGCCTCACGTTTCCGCCTTTCCGGATTCCCTCGCCCGAAAGGCGATATCAGTTTCGGGTTCTGAAACGAACAAGTGCCACGTCAGCTACATTGACTGATCAGAACCGTCTGATTAGTGATTATCCACGCAATCACGACAAGCGATGAAGCGAACTCGTTGTATTTCTATAACTCGAAGGCTTATAACCTTCCGTGAAATGACACGATGGAAACCCTATTCAGCACATGTTTTGAATTGTTTCTGATTTTCCTGTGACGTGCCAGAGCGTTGACCGTAACAGGAGATCAATACAAAGGGAAATGATGCCATGTGTCAAATCATAGCTTGGAAACAGCAGTAATAGAGTAGGAGGCGTAGGCCAGCGCCTCACGCCGTCATCAGCCTCCCGTCCTGTTTAGACTTGTCAGATCAGCGCTACACGGCCGTACATGCCAGCTCCCACCTCTCTGACGCCGTTATCAATTGGTCAGTATAAATTAATTACGGATGAGGAAAATTAACTATCCTTCAAGCTACAATACAAAAGCTATAGAGAGCATGTTGGAAAAGGTACTGTTTGTCAAAATATTCATCAAAATTTGATGTTATGAATTTCAAAAAAGTACTGAACTGCTGCAAATTATATAGGGGGCGTTTGTTTGTGTAGTAAGGAGTTGCATAACTTAAGGATGCCTAAGTGTTTATGTAGTGTTATGTAATAGATGTTTGGTTGTGTAGTAAGGATGACTAACTTAATGCATGCATATATTCATGTCAAAAGACTAAAATGCCCTTAAATTTGAATTAGTATTATGTATTATATGTTGTGACTTAATTATTGTTAATTATTAATTATTATAAAAATTTAATTATTAATGATGATAATAAATCATTTTTACTATTATCAAATATTAATAATTACGTTTAATTAAATATTATAAATATTATTATTTATTTTATAATAAAAAATATTATTGATTAATTATCTTCAATTAATTATTATTCTTAAATCATTATTATTAATAATTAATATTACTTGTTAAATATTATTAATTATAATAATTAATCTTTGTTATTAATTATGATTTTTTTTAATAATTATTGTTAGTTATGAAGTATTATTATTTATTAATTAATATTAATTAAATTTTAATTTTTAATTATTATAAAAATTAATTATTAATGATAATAAGAAATCATTTTATTATTATGAAATATTATTAATTATTTTTAATTAAATAATATAAATATTATTAATTATTTAATAATAAATCAATATTGTTTATTAATTATTATTATTACTTGTTATATATTATTATTTATTAATTATAATAATTAATATTTATTACTAATTATGATTTTTTAATAGTTATTGTTACTTATTAAATATTATTATTTAGTAATTATTATTAATTATTATAGATTATTAATTATTTCTAAAGGGTATTGTTGGAAAAAAAAATTAAAGGGAACCGATGCATAACTTATGCAACCTATTTAGGTTGCATAACTTATGTACCCTTAAGGCATCTTATGTAAGAGATGTTTGGTGACTTAAGGATACATAACTTAAGTTATGCACCCTTTAAGTCACAAACAAACGCCCCCATAATCTGGAATCTCTATGCTCCATTTGGATGGTACGGGAATAAGAGTAATAAGAGAAGAAGTATTGAGAAGTGTGTAACTTTGTGAAGAGTTTGGATTGTTTATGGCTCCGTTTGGATGGTGTGAGAATAAGAAGAATAAGGTAAGAAGTATTGGGAAGTGTGTAACTTTGTGAAGAGTTTGGATTGTTTATAATAAATTTAGGAGTAGGAAAAAACTATTCTCTTATTCTTACACCTATTCAAACAGAACCTATAATAAATTTGGGAGTAGGAAGAAACTATTCCCTTATTCTTGTTCCCATCCAAACGGAGCCATACTAAAATTCAATATTTGGATCTAAGATAAAATGTTAAAATAACCTCTTTTCAATTAATAAATATCCCCAATAAATTAGTGTACTTTTTTTTTGAAGAAGAAAATTATCTTGATGAATTATTGCCAGAAAATTCATTCAAATAATAAGAAAGTTTGAGTTTGAAGGGTAAAATTGGACATAGATGGCGGTAATTCTGTCTCTCTATGACATATGTAAGCTGATCCTTTTTAGAAAGAACTAGCTATAGCATCGCGCTTCGCGCGATGAATGTTGAATAGATGCTCGGCTTTTGATTCTTTCTAATTTTAGCAAGAAAGTAACAGTGATTGAAATACAATAATGTATGCATCGCACTAAAAAGTAACTTGATGATCATTTCACATTAATAGTTGTTGAAGTTTCTTCTCTAAATTTAACGGCAATTGTTCACTAAAAAAAAATATAATAATTTAAAATAAAAATAGTGTCTTGCGAAATACAACAGCATTAAAAGTTTTCCTCTTTCATCCATGAGCCTATCACACAAAAAATCAAATATCAATGAGCAATAAAGAAATTATACAAATAATTATTCCTACGCTTGTTCCTTCAATTGTTGTCCCAAATATTTTTATGAAGCGAAATTTGTTAAAATTTCAACCATTCAAAAAGAGTAACTTGCTAAAAAACCATGTTAAATTGAGACCCAATTTCTTAATTAAGAGCTTAAGCATGCTCAACTATCATGTGAAAAGAGTGGAGTCCTTGACTTTGATGATCTGTACTGGCTGAAGTGAAAACAGAATAAAAGATATATACCTAAGAGAATGCAAATAGTAGAACATATCGAGCCTATGAATGTAGCCACTATTTTAACTGATATTAATTGACTGTGCTCAATTGTTGAAAGCCTGATGACCTGTAAATGTGCAAATTCACCAATAGACTTTCTGTTCCAGCGAACATAAAAATGATGGTATTGAGAAAGTATAAGGGGCATAGCTGATATTGAGAAAGAATTCATTACCAAAACTCCCTTGCCTTTTTTCGACATGACTCCAGTAATTTATATAGTGAGCTACGATGCACTTTCTAGTTGGCATCACCAGATCGAGTTCTCTGAAATCCAATAATTAACTTTCTGAGAAAAAATAATTATATGCATGAGTAATTTAAAAAATATCAGAAAAAGCTGTTAAGATTCTAAGGGGAATAACTGGAAAGCGCTCATTTGTCCATGAAGCACTAACATTCTTGTTATTTTTTGTACTCCCACCTATACTTTGAAATATGTTTTTACTTGGATGTTTACATATGCATAGTTTAATGGATCCTGAAAATAAAATTTATTTTATGAAGCTATTAAGCTGACTATAATATGTATACTTCCTTCTCTCTTTTAATAAGTCTTTGTGCTTATTTTATTTTATTTTTTTCTAAGCTGCAAGCCAAATTAATCATGTGCTATTACCTTTTCAAGGTCCTTTTAACAACCAATTGTTCTCTACCGGTTGATAAATGTAGACCGCCTAGACTTGATAACTAAAAAAGTCATCCAACCATTTACATCTCAAAATATTGAATGGCAAACACAAACTTATTAGCAGCCCACAAACCCAAACCCATAATTTCCGCAAAAAAAAAAAAAATTCTTGCTCTAAGCTAAACACAATCGAAACTGATAAAGCAGTCCTTTTGTCAGAAGGAAAAGATTTATTTTAAGTAAAACAACAGATATTATTGAATGTTCATAGAGTCAATTTTTTTTATAACACAGCACATTTTTTTTAAAAAAGTAAATACCTTGAAACTATTTTTATGATATAGCAACCCAGCAAACCTCACTACTTTTCTCAAGTCTAAATGCATCAGCTCTTTCAAAACTTCTTTATCCATGAGCTTAAAAGATGATAAGACTAAATTAGAAACACAAAAAAGAAAGCTGAATAGCTTCATAGAGAGAAGAGAAACCCCAAGGATTAGCAAATGAAAAGGCGAGGGGAAGAACAAAGAAAAGAACACAGATTTGTACCAGCACAATGGGCAGACCTTATAGCATGCCTTCATGGTGAGAAAAGAGAAACTCCCTAGGTCAATCCATAAAGCCAGGATAGGATGGTAAAATTGATTGGTATTCAGATCTGTAGAGGAAAGCAGTGGACTTTTTTTTTCCTGAAATTTGAAAAAAAAAAGAGCAACAGAGCTAAGTTTAAAAAAAAAACATTTCATCAATAGAAGCCATCACACAACATTCAGACTAAACATAACATAACATACTGAATCTATCAATGAGAAAAGCAGCAGCACCTGAATCTTTGGGGACATTTGACTCTTGATATATGATACAAAACCACATTTGCAAGCCTACTGTTCTTGTGCAACCTACACAATTGAATCTCACATCTTCTGGTCATCCTTTATTTCGAGCCTCTTGCATCCTGTTGTCAAATTTGAGTTGTCAAATTGGAACTGCGCCAGAGAAAGAAAAGAAAAAATACAAAGTAGAAAGGAAAATTGCATCGATACTATTTGATGTTTAATTGAAGAGAATAATATGTGTTTTTATTTAGAAGTAGCAAAATAATACAGTTCAAATATAATCTTAAATATACAATTCATGGAAAGGTCCCTGAAACTGAGGTTTTTATAGCAGGATCCAAAAGAAGAAGTACTGAACTGGTACAGAAGCTGTACCAGCTTCTCAAGGCATCACAAATGGGAATGCAGGTTCCCAGAGGTACATGAGCCGATACCAAGGCTGTGTTAGTGGGTATTTATTCACTAAAGACCGTAATTCTCTACTAAATCTCGATTTTATTAGAAAAATGAAAAAAAAAACACAACAGGCCCGACAGACCACTAATAAAGTAACTAATAAGGAAAGGAGCACATAAACACAAACCTGAGAGCTGTAAAGAAGCAAGGACCGGAAAGGCCTGCAAAATACAACAGGGAAAAAAAATTGCTGTTCATTTTGGTTGATTCAACAATAACAGAATCGGTTTAGAAATGTGACATCTTAATTTTGGTTCAGGTTATGATTCATTAAGTAAGATGTTAATATTATTGTTTTATTAATCACAGCACCTCTGCAAAAATACGCTGCAGAGACGAAAAGCTATCATGAAAAATTTCAATAAATAGCATGAAGTTGAATCGAGATAATATAAGTAAATTAATGCATTTATAAACGGTCAATGAGAATCAGATGTTGTACCATACCAAAGCATTTCTATTTGATACTAATAAAGTAATAAAATAGTATCAAACAAAACAATCAAGCAATTTTTGTTTATCATTTCTATTTGATAGTACAGTTTATGTCCTCCATGCACTCAAAAGAATAAAGCTTTATAGAAAGGCCTTCTCAATTGGATGAGTAGTTATCAACAAAAGTTCCAATTAATCTTCAGAAATGTGTTCCAAGAATCGCTCCAAGAATTGTAAAGTGAGCGAGCGTCGAAGATTCACACTGGCCCCAGGTTTCGCAGGCCTCACCTCCTCCTAGGAGGACTTAAACATCTCCACACTCTCTTGAAAAAGAGAATGCATCTCTTTCTCTGGAAATGATAATGGATCTTCTTCAGATTTCCTTGGAGACCACATACAAAGAAATAGAAGAAAATTTTGAAATTAGCAAAAGAGCAAGTGTGGTAGCTAAATCAGCAAAACTTGATGGATCTACGTGAAGGATATATAGAATTCTATAGTGAACCTGAGAACTTGGCCTAGCATTTAGCATAAGAAACATAACTTTTTTGCCAGAAAATCTGTAAACAAAAAATATGTGAGAATGAATTGCACGACAGTATTCTAAAATTTGTTTATTTTGCACCAGAAAATCAAAAAATTAACCAAATAAACACCTAACAAACCTAGAGAAATACAAATAAACCAAATAAAGAGCAATGTAAAGGTTGATCAGATATGCATAAGCCATTTTTTCGAACCCCAGAAAAACGAAGAACAAACCAAAGAGGAGAAAAAAAAAATGAAGTGATAGGATCTATTCAACTTTTTTCGCTATGGTCATGCTGTAATTCAGTACTTTGATGGCTGATATGAGTTTTAACGGTATAAGTCAGGATTTTGTACCGAAAGAAAAGAAAAAAAAAGAGTGAGGCAAGACGGGTCAAACCTTTACGGGCAGGATTTGGCGAGTCATGGAGAGAAGAAGAGAGCAAGAAACAGGCAGGATTTGAGCTTTACAGGTATAAGACCAGCAACACAGAGGAGAAACAGGCAGAGCCGTACAGGTAAAAAAAAGGGGAAACAGCAAGAAAAAGAAAAATACCTCACAATCCAGCAGCAGCGCAACCTGGGACCAAAGCCTTCCGATCTGAAAATGAAAAGAGAAGAAATGAGGAACAGAACCAGCCACGGAAACAAAAAGGGAAAACCTAAGCACTGCAAAGGCCAAAAAAAAAAGGACTCACCACAGAAAGGAAGAACAGAAACAGGAGGAGGAAAGAACGGAGAGAGAGAGACAAAGAAGGCACAATACGGCGGAACCAAATAGCAAAATCCAGCCTCTTCCATTGTGCGCACAAAGCACTACCATTGCTGCCGTACACATCGGAATGAGGAGCAAGTACAATCACCCCGTGGCTCCGTGCGGAAGGGCAGAAGGGACGATCAGATGCGGCAAAAAAGAAAAACAGAAGAGACGCACACAGAAAGGAAAGCAAAGACAGACCCACGGAGCAAACAAAGAGATGGCAGCAGAGAAACGGAAGCAACGCTCGGAAGAAAGCGAAAGTGGGAAGGAACGGACCAGATGAGATCCATCGAATGGGGAACAGTTGGCTCAACCGTTGCGATTTGAGATTTACCTACAGTAACAGCAGGTATTGAAATTGAGATACTTACAATAGTATGTAAGTTGATTTTTCACGAAGGTAAAATTATGCTTTCCCTGACTATAAATAGCACTAATATTCGATTAACAACTATTTTGAAACAATATCTATAATTTGACATATTGTTCAGGATAGTCGCCTATATACAATATCTACATTAGACAGTTTAGCATGCTAATCTAGTTAATTCAACTTATTTATTCAAAAGTTTTTTTTTTGTAGATGCTATAAATTAATGGACTTCGATTTAATAAATTATTACCTACAGAACTAACTACATAATATAATAATATAAAGTATAAAAAGTTAACAAAATAATTGCTTTCTTATCCATAGCTTGTCTCTGCTATGAGATTCTTCTTATCGATTTATCATTCCCCTACTAGAGATAGAAGTGCACTAAAAGATGGTTCGATTTGGCTCAATTGGCGCACAATAGTAAAAGAATATATGCTAAATCCATAGCCAATTGTTTGTTAGGCTTGTGATGGGATCAAACTTTTTACAATTCTTTTTTACAATTGGAATTGTAAAAAAAAGAATTGTCTTTACTCTTTACCATATAATCTCTAATTTGACAGTACTAATAAAAGTAGATATTCTTTCTTTCTTTTTTTTTTTTAAAAAAGCTAGTTAGGGATAGTTTGCAAGCATGAATCACAATGTAAACCAACATTAATGCCTTGATCAAAATGCTTTTCACACGGGATTTCATTTTGTTTCATTTAATTTTAATCGATTTTTTAGAATTTCGTTGAAGCTAATAACATAAAAATTCCAATTAAATGACATCAAATTCGTTCATTTTAATTATGAATTTTTCAATAAAATGAAATCCCATGTTAAAAAAAAAAAGAAATTTGATCAGGGCTAAGAAAAATTTGTTAGGAATTAAACTGACAATCTCCATCGATTTGGATGTGCTCAATGGAGATCAAAACACTGAAAGTGTGTTTGGATGCAACGGAATAAGTCGGGAATAGGGAATAGGAATAAGGAATTTCGGTTTGCGTGCTTATTCTTATTTCTTATTCTTATACCATGGTTTTGTTAGTATGGGTGTGTTTGGATAGGCCAGGAATAGAGAATAGAAATAAGAAATTTCGATTTGCGTGCTTATTCTTATTCTTGTGCAACCCAAACAATATTAGAATAAGGATAAGGGTCCTTGTTCTTATACTAACAAAACCATGATATAAGAATAAGAAATAAGGATAAGCACGCAAACCGAAATTTTTTATTCATATTCTCTATTTCCGGTTTATTCCGTTGTATCCAAACACACCCTATAGGAATAAGGGCCCTTATTCCTTATTTTTATGTTATTTGAGTTGCACAATAATAAAAATAAACACGCAAATCGAAATTTTTTATTCCTATTCTCTATTCCCGGCGTATCCAAACACACCCAAAATTGAATAGGAAAAAACCAAAGTGACTCAATTACCCGTTGGCCATTACCGAACCCGCCATTACCCATGTCCAACGGCAGTCAACTCACTAGAAGCCACTGTGAAACCTACTATTAGTCTATTACACATCATTATCTCTAGGCAATAGGCATCAAGGCATGCATCGTACCACTACGTCTACCAGTCTTAGTCTGGCCACCTCTTCTCTCCTCCGATTCCCTCGCCATTAACAAAACTATTCGATGCTCTTATGCTTATTCCCCTTCTCTCTCCTTTTATTCTCCTCTCTTCATCCCTTCTCCTCCCTTCCTAACATGAACTAGTCTCACTATCAAACAAGAAACAAAAAAAAAAAAAAAAACAAATATGAGATATCACCTTTTGTTCTTGCTTCTCCTCTTCGCCACCTCCTCTTCTTCTCTCTTGCTCCTCATACAAGCCTCGCCTGAGAGGGACCTCTACGCTCTCGTCAAGCTCAAGGCTTCTCTGGTGGGTCCCACTGGCAGTGGACTCCACGACTGGGACCCAGCTGCTTCCTCTCCTTCCCACTGCTCCTTCACTGGCGTAGCATGCGACGACCAATCACGTGTAATCTCTCTAAACCTCACTTCTCTTCCCTTACGTGGTGTTTTGGCGCCAGAAATAGCACTGTTAGACCAGCTGGTGAACCTAACCATCTCCCAAACAAACCTCACCGGCCATCTCCCGACCGAGATATCCCGCCTTGCGTCTCTCAAGCTGCTAAACATCTCCAACAATAACTTCAATGGCAATTTTCCTATCATCTATCCTGGTGGTTTCCTATCTCTAGAGGTGCTTGATACTTACAATAACAATTTTAGTGGCCCACTACCGGCCAATTTCTCTAATGTAACTAAATTACGGCACCTTTGCGTTGGTGGTAACTTTTTCTCTGGTGAAATACCAGAATCTTATTCAGAGTTAGCCGAGCTTGAGTATCTAGGTTTGAATGGTAATGGGTTGTCAGGACATATACCTGCTAGCCTAGGGAAGCTCTCTAAACTCAAAGAAATGTACATCGGGTATTTCAACTCCTATGAAGGAGGCATCCCGGCTGAGCTCGGGTCTCTGACATCACTGGTAAAGCTCGATGTGGGAGGTTGTAACCTTACCGGGCCCATACCGGCTAGTCTTGGCCAACTCAAAAATTTAGACACACTGTTTCTCCAGGTGAACCACCTAACCGGCCCCATACCTGCCACCTTGGGTTCGCTTCCCTATCTCGATTCACTTGACTTATCTAACAATGAACTGACTGGAGAGATACCGGCAAGTTTTTCTCAGTTGAAACGGCTGAAGCTGTTGAACCTCTTTAACAATCACTTGCGTGGCAATGTGCCACAGTTCATTGGTGAGTTGCCGTATCTCGAAGTGCTGCAAATCTGGGGAAACAATTTTACTGGAGAATTGCCAGAATCACTAGGCCGCAACGGCCATTTCACCAAGCTAGATGTGGCAACTAACCACCTGACCGGGCTGGTTCCACCAGACTTATGCGCCAGTGGTCGGCTTGAATTATTGGTACTAATGGAGAATGGGTTCTTCGGCCCAATACCTGAGAATCTTGGTCGGTGCAACTCGCTCAATCATGTGCGAATTGGTAAAAACTTCTTGAATGGCACAATCCCACCAGGGCTGTTCAATTTGCCGGGTGCTGACATGTTAGAACTCAATGATAACTATCTCTCTGGTGAGTTACCGCCTATAATAGATGGCAACATGCTTGGTACACTAAGTCTGTCGAATAATTGGATAACAGGACAGATCCCACCTTCCATTGGTAACCTTCTGGCTCTTCATACTCTCTCCTTTGACCTGAACCGGCTTTCAGGTTCAATACCGAGTGAGATTGGGAAGCTCAAGCAGCTTTCCAAGTTGAATTTGAGTGGTAATGCACTTTCTGGTGAAATACCACCAGAACTCGGTGACTGTGGATCCATTTCCTCTATCGATCTCAGTCGAAATAGCCTCACTGGTCTGATACCAGATGAAATTGCCACATTGAAAATCCTTAGCACACTTAACCTGTCACGAAACCAAATTTCTGGTGAGATACCTGTGAAATTTGTCCACATGACAAGCTTGACAACACTTGATCTTTCCTTCAATAATTTATATGGAGAGGTTCCTGCACAAGGTCAGTTCCTAGTGTTTAACGAAAGCTCGTTTGCTGGTAATCCTGGTTTATGTGGTGCACCGGTTCACACTGCTTCATGTATACCGGGTGCAGGTGCCAATTCCAACTCTGGCAAGCGGGTTCTTCTCCATGGATCTGCCACTAAGCGGTTTTTCCTATGGATCAGTTTATTCATGGGGCTCCTAATCATGCTATACTTTGGATCAAGGAAAGGGTGGGAGGTATGGAAGGAAGCAAAGAGGAGAAGATCGGGTGCCTGGAAAATGACGACGTTTCAACGGTTGGATTTTACAGTCGAGGATGTCATGGAGTGTCTGAAAGAGGATAATATAATTGGTAAAGGAGGAGCTGGGATAGTTTACCAAGGCTGCATGGCAAATGGCACTGAACTGGCTATAAAACGACTTGTTGGTCGAGGTGGCAGTGAGCATGATCGTGGCTTCACTGCTGAGATCACAACCCTTGGCCGAATCAGACACCGTAATATAGTTCGCCTCCTTGGTTTTGTCTCGAACCGAGAGGCCAACTTGTTGCTGTACGAGTACATGCCAAATGGAAGCCTAGGAGAGATGCTGCATGGGAACAAGGGTGACCACCTTGGGTGGGAGATGAGAAGCCGTATTGCCATCGAGGCGGCGAGGGGTCTGTGCTATTTGCATCATGATTGTTCACCTCTGATTATACACCGTGATGTGAAGTCAAATAATATATTACTTGATTCAAATTTCGAGGCGCATGTAGCAGATTTTGGTCTGGCTAAGTTTCTCCATGATCCTGGTGCATCAGAATGCATGTCAGCCATTGCGGGATCATACGGGTATATTGCTCCAGGTATAACTTCTAGTTTCTGCTCTTAAATTTTGTGTTTAATTATAGTAGGGAAACAGCTGATTAAAGACCACATTATTTTGTTAAGTAATGCAACGAAAGAGCCATAAACCAAAAAGAAAAACTAAAACTAAGTAAAAAAAACAAACAGGTAGGCCAATTACTATGTATAGTTTATATACTTTATTTGGATTTAACAGCTGCATTTAATATACTTACTTTGGTGCATAATTTTATTCTCTGTTTTGATTTAGTATACTATAACCTATAAGTTTGAAAGTCTCCTTTTTGAAATGGCTCTTTAACCATCTGGGAGTTTCCTTTCCTGCATATAGATAAATAAAAACACTACTTTATTGAAACCCTTTTGCAAATAATATATTGATAGCTTTATTTCAACGGCATCAACTATAGTGGCTAATCTAATATAAAAAATTTGGTGAAACCATGTTAGAGGTGTTTATGAGAATATATGCAAAGGTTTTAGGCCACTGCAAATTGCAATCATATGCTTGAGAAAGTTTAAACTAAGATAAGAGAAAAAGGACCAAAGAGAACATATGCCATGCCAAATAAGAAAATACTTTCCTGAGTAGTCAACGACCAAAAAGCCAACAGAAATATACACACCATGCCAAACAACATAATACTTTCTTGTATTCAACCATGAAGGATAAGACAAAAATCTCTGTGACCGAGATATTAGTATACTCAAAACTGTTGCAATCTGTTTGAGGGATCACTCTCTTTCATTATACCATAACATGTGTTGCTTTTCTAGATGAAAATATGGTATACCTTTTATATAGGGGTCCAAAAGGCTGTAATTTATTTGTTTATTTTCTTATCAGTCAAGTAACACCAATCAAAATTGGACTTGACATAGAACTACCTTATGTGCATATAGGGAAAACTAATATAGATCAACTGTAATGTTTATTGGTTCCAGAGTATGCCTACACTCTTCGAGTCGATGAAAAGAGTGATGTGTACAGTTTTGGAGTGGTGCTTCTAGAACTAGTCACAGGTCGGCGTCCAGTTGGTGGATTCGGTGAAGGAGTTGACATCGTACACTGGGTTCGTAAAATTATCTCTGAGCTGACCGACCAGTCTGACACTGCCTCAGCTGAGGCAGTAGCTGACAGGCGTCTATCTGCCACCCCGATTGATTTAATCACCAACTTATTTAAGGTGGCAATGCGGTGTGTTGAGGAACATAGCAAGGACCGTCCGACCATGCGCGAGGTGGTGCATCTTCTCTCAAATCCACCAGCTGTTGCACCTAAGAAAGATTTACTTAGCTTTTGAAGGAAGGAAGAATGCTAAAATGCCTAATTAACTTGGTAATTGCGTTATATTTGTGCTTGATGTAGGGTAATGATTTGGCATTAACCCCTTTTGGCCGTTGGTTGCTCCGGAAGCAGCATTAATGGCAATGTTTTAACTTTGTAATTTGGCTTGTTGTATATTTTTGCGACGCATAATTGTAAGATGTTTGGAGAAAACTATATAATGGCTTCTGTGGATGCTTACTAAGTTGCAGCGTTGTTGCAAACATATTTGTGAGGTCTTTCAGTGTGTTGCTGTTATTTAATCTAGTAAGAAATCACATCTAGAGAATATTTGAAATTGTGTGGTACACATATCCCAATACAACAACTTACAAAAAAAGGGGAATTCATTTAATGAAATAAGAAGATTCTTTTTTTAGTATTATATACCGGCTAATGTTACAACTCTATTATGTATAATGAACAGCAAATAAATATCAAAAGAGTAGAGCATGTGGTTCACTGATGTTGTGTCAAGAGCGGCTCTTGAGCTGATTCTTCTGATTGTTCTCTAGCTTCACAATCGGCGAATTTGTTGTCGGACTCTGGATTTAGCATCGAAGCATGAATTAATGAGACAACCTGCAAAGCAAGCCATGATTAGGCTACTACTGCAGAAAGAGAGAGAGGGGGGTATTTTTTTTTTGTGTGTGTGTGGGTGTGGTGGGTGGGGGGGGGGGGGGGGAGGTTTACTATACCATGAAGATTGATGCAAACAAAAAACTGAAGCCTTTACAATTGAAAGGGGCCTGGTCTGAAATAAACCATGCTGAAATTCAATAGATAACCATGTTAGCTCAATTTAAGAATTCTATTATGGACCTTTTAAAATTTGAAACTTGGGAGTGGCTAGTGTCAAACATATAGGACACAAGCACTTGTCCAACATGATAAAATTTAATTTTTTAAGATTAGAATGGCCGATCCAAACCGCTCAAACTGTTGTATGTTATAAAATCTCCATGGAGAGCAAATTTTATATTTTTTTCAAATTTTTTTACTATTTTTTTGGAATATTTTTATATGCTTAATCTAAAAAGTTGTGAACCCTCCAATTTTGAAAATTCGAAAAAAATAGTTAAAAAATTCGAAAAAATATAAATTTTGATTTTCAAAGATATTTTAATAAAGAGATCATATTGAACGGTTTGGATCGGCCATTTCAAATTTTAATGATCGATATTTGGATCGTGTTTGACGTCCTATATGTTTGATTCTAGCATTACTCAACTTGGGAGTGGCTAGTGTCAAACATATAGGACACAAGTGGTGACAAGTGGACTAATGTCAAACATATAGCATTACTCAACTTGAAACTTTCTAACTTACATGTTAATGGACTAATGACAAGTGGTGAAAACAAGCTGGCCAGAGCCTGAACACTTAAAATAAAACCTTGTGCCTTCGCCTACAAAACCAACAATCCGTACTTAGCCTAGAAAATGATGTTTTCTTCTCTATTACACATGGGTCCAAGCCCCTTAATTCAACAGACCCAATGTTGCTATTTTTCCTTGTTGTATCAATATGTGTCATCCAATATTTTGTTCTGTCCACGTTCTTCAAGATAAAATTCTTTTTATTTTATAGAAAAAGCATGAAAAAATTTACCTGGTTTGCTGAGGTTACTGCCTTTGAGACAACTGCAAAAGTCTGCACATAATAACAGTCAATACTAATTGACATATACAATATTTTTCTATACATGCGTGAGTTCATTTATTTACGGGTTTTCTTACTATTCACACTGGCAGTTCCATGCAACCTTATATATATATATATATAGAGTAATGCTAGAATCAAACATATAGGATGTCAAACACGATCCAAACGTCGATTATTAAAATTTCAAACGGCCGATCCAAACCGTTCAATATGATCTCTATATTAAAATATCATTGAAAATCAAATTTTATATTTTTTCAAATTTTCTAACTATGTTTTTCGAATTTTCGAAATTGGAGGGTTCATAATTTTTTAGATTGAGCATTTTCAAAAATTCCAAAAAAATAGTAAAATAATTTGAAAAAAAATATAAAATTTGGTCTCCACGAAAATTTTATAACGTAGAACAATTTGAACGGTTTGGATCGGTCATTTTAATTTTAAAAATTAAAATTTTATCATGTTGGACAAGTGTATTTGTCTTATATGTTTGACACTAGCCACTCCCATATATATATATATACACATACCACCATACCAGTTCGTATTTCATTTTTCAATTATCACTTGTTCAGTTGGGTTTTAGATGCAACATTGAAATTTTTTTTTGGCAAAAAAAAAAAAAAAAAAAAGCCACCAACTGAGTACCAATCAGCTCTATTATTTTACTGGGTAAAAGTTTAATTGCATCCCATTTATTGTTCGTCTGAATAGAGTTCCTGAGAGAGAGCATGGTTTAATTATATAGTGACTTACTGATGGCTTCACCAGAACATAGATGACACCAAATGATGCACTGACATAAGGTACCTGAAAAAATGATGCCGATCATTATGAAAACATGGATACCTTTCAAAAGGACCTGATTTTTCAATTTTGAGCACATCAATAATAATCAGGTAAAACAGGTCTGTACTACACCATGATACATATAAGAAAGAACCAAAGGAATTTGCATACCCAACTGGCCCATGCTACACCATAAAGCCAAGCCTGTGTCAGAAACACAGAGTAAAGATCAGCATCAGATTATATTAATGGCTAAGGGGGCGTTTGTTTGTGTAGTAAGGAGTTGCATAACTTAAGGATGCCTAAATGTTTATGTAGTGTTATGTAATAGATGTTTGGTTGTGTAGTAAGGATGAATAACTTGATGCATGCATATATTCATGTCAAAAGACTAAAATGCCCTTAAATTTGAATTAGTATTATGTATTATATTTTGTTACCTAATTATTGTTAATTATTAATTATTATAAAAATTAATTATTAATGATGATAATAAATCATTTTTACTATTTTGAAATATTAATAATTACTTTTAATTAAATATTATAAATATTATTAATTATTTAATAATAAATCAATATTGTTTATTAATTATTATTATTACTTGTTATATATTATTATTTATTAATTATAATAATTAATATTTATTACTAATTATGATTTTTTTAATAGTTATTGTTACTTATTAAATATTATTATTTATTAATTATTATTGATTATTAAATATAACTATTAATTATTTTTAAGGGGTATTGTTGGAAAAAAAATTAAAGGGGACTAGTGCATAACTTATGCAACCTATTTAGGTTGCATAACTTATGTACCCTTAAGGCATCTTATGTAAGAGGTATTTGATGACTTAAGAATACATAACTTAAGTTATGCAACTTTTAAGTCACAAACAAACGCCCCCTAAACGATTGGTAAAACAAATCAACATGCTTCCCTAATAGAACTCACATAAAAGATTGAAGAAGTTATTGCTATGCAAAGAACACCCTTTTCTCCCAAAAATGGATTGATGAAAGGGAGGACCAAAATCTGTCACGAGCAAGCATGGTTTTAGGCTTTTTACTCGAAATGAATTACAATTATTTCACAAGATTTTCGACAAAAATCTGAATAATTTAATCTCCTGGCGTACCTGAGAGAATATAGAGCCAATGCCAACCACCATCAGAATTTCTGAGAACTGATTCTTGTTGAAACCAAATACAGACTTCAAATAATACTGCAGGGTGCAAAACATGGGACTTTTCTCTAGAAGGGCCGAAATTTTTACTGAAATATCAAAAAGGCTATGAACTTTTAGTTTTTTTTCTAAAAGGGCCAATAGTTGACCACATCTCTATGCACCTATCTTTTATTTTTCCAAATTAAATATCCCTTGCATTTGCGTAAAAAAAATCAGTATGCTCTAATTAAAGTTGTGTGCACTAATTAATGTACCGACTAAATTCTATAAAAAGAACTTAAACAGTTACATTTTTTTTAACATATGGACATAAATCATGAACCATTCAAATTCAAATGTTGAGTAAAACAAATATTTAAAAAAAAATTAAACTTAGTGACGAAACTTTAACTAGTAGAAATATTTTATCACTGATCCGATTTAATTTTCCAATATTTAAATAATATCAATTTATTTTAACAATTAATATTCAGTATCCAAGAAGTACGTACTAATTGTTAGTTTCTAGTTTTCTATATAATAAAGAATAATTAGCAAATTATTTAAAACTTACAAATTGAGAAAGAAACTTAATGTGATTGCAAATTAAAAAAAAACAATCAAATAATTTCTGTAATTTTTATTAAAAAATTAAGCCGTTTACAATCAGTACATACAATTTTAATTAGTGAACGCCATTTTTTTAGTGCATATTCATTTTTTTTTCCGCAAAGTAAGGGACATTTAGTTTGGCAAACAAAAAGATAGGTGCATAGAATTGTGGTGAACCGTTAGCTCTTTTAGAAAAATATAAAAGTTTATAGCCCTTTCTGATATTTCAATAGATATTTCGGCCCTTCCAGAAAAAAAAAGTTCCAAAACAAGAGTTAGCAATTTGACAAATAAATGATTGTTTTGACTTTTATTTGTTGAAAGTTCAAGTAATAATCTGATAAGAAAACAAGACATACCAGTAATACATTGCTAATTCCAGTCATACCCAAATCATAGAAAAAGGAAATATATGACATTCTCCTCAGTGTAATGCTGAGTAAAATCAAGTGAACTTAGTAAGATAAACCAAAAAGAAAGAAAAACAAGCATATGAAAGCAAAAATAAAAGGGGGGAAACAAATGATAGATATTTACCTATTTTTGACAATAAGGACATTATCTTTCATTGAGTTCCACCGTTTCTTAAGTGCATCTAAAATTATAGTTGGACCAGGTGAATGCTGACCAGAAATCTGAGGCTGTAATCTAAGAGTTTCGACAAGAAATATTTTCATGTAGATAAATGAAACAATGAGGAGGGCTATTGACACCTGAACACAATAGCAGGGACAACATATAAGAATGAACAAGTTAAAGATAAATCAGAAAATGTCATCAATCATTCCTTCTCGCATTGAATTCCTATGTTTTTGGTTCTAATTAAAATGTTTCAATTGTTCCTTATCAATTGAAATGTAAATTATGTTGTCTTCATTGAATCTGCAATTTTAGTTGATGGCTTGTGCATCAATGGAACTGGACCACCCTGGAGGGTCTATATGTAAAACTACGATAGTTGCGTCTGTTGATGTTAGGTCTCAGACAATGTCCAAATAAGATGTAATAAAATATAAGAACCTGAAAAATCCAAGCTTGGGGGAGGAAACGAGCTAGGAAATTGCCCAAGACATGAAATGCAGACAAAAGCCCAGTCATCCATCCATATACAACAGCTCTTTTGTTTGGTTCAACCACATCGGCCTAAGATTGCAGGTCTAAGTCTTAGTTTCTTTTCTTATTCGCATTAATGGGTTGGTATTGATACTAGACCTTGTTAATGTTTTCTATTAATAGGGGATTTTCACATTATAACATCTGATACATTATGGATTCCATCTCTTAAATCACTACATGGTACACACTACACAGTCTAGTACACACACACCATGAACTTTTGAACTCGCAAGGAACTGCTTGGTTGACGCACATAGCACTAATATGAAATAAATCAGATTTCATTAAAAGAACCTATTAATAAACACCAACAGAAATTCTATTGCAGAATGTGAACCAGAAAACTAAGATTTAAGAAGTATAATCATACGGGAGGAGTTCAACTATTTGAAACAGGTATCACAAATTCACAACCCTGTGACTCCGCATATACAAATTAACAAATTAAATAACGATTATGGATGGGTGATTAGAGTTATATACCACGTATGCAGCGGTGATACAAAATATACTCCCTTGGCTCATAATATATGCAAAGGTACGAAGAATTAGGTAGATATAAACTGATGTCCTTGACTGATCCCAGGCTAGCACCGCTGAAAAGTAAAAACACAGGTATTATTGAAATAAGAGGTGAAGGCGGACGTGAATAGAGGCAGGGCAGCTACAGCTTGCCTTGGCTATGCAACCCTGCTCATTCACTCTTTTCATTTTATTGTGTAATTACTTCAATTGCATTTGCATACTTATTAATGTTACACTGTATTGAAGAAATTGATTATAAGGACAGCACTTTGACTTGAGTTAATAGCATAAACCAATTTCAGTGATATTGTTAAAGAGCTTATTATTTTCAAAAAATATTTTGAAAGCCAACCTCAAAATATATTCATTCCCTAGTGAATTTTATCAGGTTTATCATACTGTGATGTTACAAAATCTCATTTTTTTTCTAATGCCATTCAGTTAAAATCTTTGTTGCTACCGATCTAAATTTGTTAAAACATAAGAAAAATGATGATGATGAAATTAGGGAAGAAAAAGGTGGAGGACAATTAAATGTACCAAATGGTACTATAGATGTAGGTGTGGTGATTAGGAGCAGCAGCTTTCGGCCATACTCATCAGCAAGTTGTGCCAAAATGGGGATCGATATCATTTTAAATATCCCAACCACCTATAGTATAGATACATCAGCTCATTTAATATTTAATAACAATGATAGTTTCTCTAGGAAGCCCTATCACAAATATATTTGGCATTGTTGCAATAAATGAACCATGCTAATAACAGCAGAGAAAAGAAAAGGCCAACGTAAGAAGCTGCAACAAGCCAACAACTAAACTGAAAGGGTGTGTTTGGATGAGCCGGGAATAGAGAATAAGAATAAGAAATTTCGGTTTGCGTGCTTATTCATATTCCTTATTCTTATACCATGATTTTGTTAGTATAGGAATAAGGGCCCAAATTCTTTATTCTTGTGTTATTTGGGTTGCACAAGAATAAGAATAAGCACAAAATCGAATTTTTTTATTCCTATTCCCTATTCCCGGCTCATCCAAACACACCCTTTTAAGTGTATAATGTCAAAATAAGGCTGGACACAGCTTAGTTAATAAAAAAAAACAGGCCTTGAGGCAAGTGTTTTCAGATTTGACTGGTTCAATCACAAATTCACAATAATTGCCACTTATAACTAATGCAATGACTAGTATTTCACAAAACACCGCGACAAACCGATTTAATCACTGATAGGTAAAACCGACATATTCAATATGAGAATTTATCTATGTTATCTCAACTAGAAATCACAAATTTGAGTAGAGAGAGTATATAATGTAACCGTCTGTTGGAGACCGGTGAGGTAAATGGCCTCGGGGCAGGACTTGTTGCCGGGGCAGAGAGCGGCCGAGGTGACATCGACCAGCACCGACACCGTCATCTCCTCTGCTATCCAGTGAATGCTGAGCGGCACCAGCAGATGCACCACCGGCCGCAACGCGCGCATCTGCTCCCTCATTCCCAGCCTCATTCTGTCTCTTTATTATAATTCAATTCTTGTTTTTGTTAGGAGAAAAAGGGGAAAATTGGAAAAGAGAAGCAGCTCAGAGTGCTCCTCTCTCTGTTTCTCTATTTATTCGTTTCATTAATTGTATTTTGACTGATTTGGCGCTGAGGGTGATTAATGCCGCGCCGGGACCAGAGGTGGGTTCTCTGTTGCGATTACGGTGCAGCTTATGCGTAGCGGTTCACTGTATAATAATGATAAAAAGAATCAGAAGGGAGTGACCCACGGTATGGTTTTTTGTACCATTGTGTATTTGTATATAGAAAGGATATTTTATTTATTTATTTTTTTTTTGAAATTGATATAGAAAGAATATTTGGAGTGTCGTCTGTACATAATGATTCATGCCGGATAGAAAACGAGGCATGCTGACCTCACTTGTACCAATTCAATACGAACTTCTATTAAAAGAATTTCATAACTATAATAAAATAACAAACAATCCGGATTCGCTGTTGCGCGACACGCGGTGTAGCGCACTACGAACCGTTTGATCTTGATCGGATGGTTCACTTTTTACAGGCCTATCAATCTAGGTTACATGCACGGGGCTCTCTTGTCCATTGGATCTTGATCAGACGCGACACATGGATCTCATTTTAATAACAAAGGGGTCGCTAGGCGAGGTAAATATCTTTGTACAATGAGGACTTGATAAAGACGGCGACTCAATTGGAGAGGCACGCAAGTAAGTTAGTAACTTCCCCATAAATTATAATCCCATTGGATAATATTAAATATAGATGCTGAACTACCAGTCGAATATTCAAATTAAAATTTGAAAATCGAAATCTTTCAAGAAAAACCATGTTCGATCTGTGCAATGTGAAAGGCTAGCATTAAATACAATAATATTTTTTTTATTTTAAGTCATCGTGATTCGTGATTTCGAGAGATGTGATTTCTTCGGTTAATGGTAAAAGAAATAAAAAATATCTTCCATAATTCCATGACCGTACAGGCGTACATTTATGGTTGCACATCTGGCCAAGGCCAAACAACATTTCATGTAGGTACAACAAAATTGTTTATTGCTGTAAACAATATATTTCATCAAAATCATAAAAAATAATAAGAGATACTAAAACAGATTAACAATAGATTCCAATGTAGCACGAAACATTAAGAAATGTAGTACTTTATACAAAGGGTGAGAAATGTATTATTAGTGGATTACAGAGTAATAACAAAAATAAATCTCACTAAAAGTTGATAAAAATAGAAAAATTCTGGATCCTTCACAGAACCTAAATAACATTTTGCATTAAATATGCACTCTAATAAGACAAATTGTCATGGTGATAACGAAAAAAAAAAATTACAGCCTTAGTAGGGTTAGTGGTGTAAAATTAGTATTTTTGAGATAGTGGGATCGAATGGTTAGGTTAGTGGTAGTTTAAAATTAGTGAATGTTATTTTTGTGTAGTATGTCGAGGTTAGCGATGAAGAAAAATGAATAAATTTTCGATTACTTTTATTTTATTTTTGTAACTAAATAATATTTTTTATGTGCATATTATTAAAATATTCATAAAGAGTATCACTTAGCGTTATAAAATTATTACTACATATTATCTTTAACTCTCAGAGAATTAGACTTAGCGTTATTATCATTATAATTAATCAATACAATATTATTAACTTGGAACTGATTAATTTTGAAAACGTTATAAAAAAAATTAAATAATAAAAAACGTTTAAATTATTAAAATTAAAAATCCGTCCAAAGTTTCATTAGTTTGTACAAAAAAATAACTTTTTCATGTCACTAATTAATTAACCAAATATAACTAAAACAGTTACATTGTTAATCCCGGCATCATAATAATTAAAATAGTTACATTAGTAATGAAATATTGTTAACAGGAGTTTAGCTACGGTGAGTTGCGACTCACGGACCCTCCGGTGAGTCGCGACCAAAACTCCTAGATCTAGATCAAAATGACCGATCCAAACCGTCCAATATGATCTCCCTATTGAAATCTCCATCTAGATTTTTTTATTTTTTTTGAAATTTTTAAGTATTTTTTTAAAATTTTAGAAAATCGTTAATCTAATTGGTTCTGAACCATTCAAAACATCAGTTTTTAAAAATCCGAAAAAAAATACTAAAAAATTTCGAAAAAATAAAAAATTTGGTTTGCACGGAGATTTCAATAGGGAGATCATATTGGACGGTTTGGATCGGTCATTTTGATCTAGATCTAGAAATTTTGGTCGCGACTCACCGGAGGGTCCGTGAGTCGCGACTCACCGTAGCTAAATCATGATACATTACATATTTACATTAGACAATTGTCCTTCCTAATCTACATGTGTAAATCATTAACCTTTTTTGAAATATACCACGTGTCCGGTGTCCACGTAAAATAAGGAAAATTAATTACTGTCATTTGCAGTTTTATCATCCCTGTCATCGCTAAATATAAAGTATACATATACAGCAAACAAAGTGAACATATAGTCGATTTAAGTGAACACATACAAACAAATAAGCTCAATAAAAATAAATTGAATATGCATGTAAACTTCTGAACAAGTGATGACAACACTTATTTGTTTGTAAGTGTTCACTTAGATCATTTATATGTTCACCTTATTTGCTGTATATGTTGAATTTGTATTTAGCGATGACTGGAATGATATATTTGCCGATGACATTTATAATTCCTGTAAAATAAGCGATCTGAAACTATATGTTTTCCATCGGCCTTTTGATCTTCTCAAAAACATTTAGAACTCTAAAGTGGGCCGGAATAACGTCAGCAGGTCACATAATGGGTTTTCTCATAGCACGGCCTATGTGATCTAATTAGGTCCAGTTTGAAGTCCGTTTCTGAGATTTAAGCCCAACTAGCTTTACATTTCGATTTAGACCTTTGTGGTTTTGTCAGTTGGAAACAGAAGAAAATTTTCAGATCACAAATTTATACCATATTATTTGGTATTATCTAATTTTTAGTTTACTTTCCCTTGCTCTATGTAGATACGGTTATCATTAGTTCTAATTGAACTGCAGGATGAGGATGAAAAGAAAATAAAGACATAAAGAAATCTACAGGAACATTTTGATTCTAAACTTCACTACTACTACCAAAGAAAGAATTTGTTAATTAAAAAAAAATAAAAGAACCCAAAACATATGGTCAACCCAATTTTCCGTCGAAGAGCTCAATATTTATCTGTGTAACATTCATAAATTCCTAGATTTTGGTCCCATGGTTTATTTTCCAACATACAAATATGCTGAATCTGAAATTCTTAATTAAGAGGGCCCTTTCAAAAACTTCGCTTAAGCAAAACAAAACGTGCCTCAGAATGAGATAGAAAGAAATTAAAACATAAGACAATATAAGATAAAATGTGCCTCAGTAGCAAGTTCCTTTCTCTAAAATTGAATAATTGAGGGGTCGAAATTGTACAAGGCTACTATTATTCTTTTGCCATGAGATTTGAAAGTTCCTTGATTCTGTTTTTTTTTTTCTTAACTACTTTAAAAACCTCATAAGTCGATAAAAAAGACACAGAAATAGAGATGTGAGATACAAAAGGGAGATTTTCTGGCATGAAGAGATCATAAGACCTACAGAAGACTTTCAACTTGAATGAAAATGGAACCGTAAATAGGGGTAAAACGGGAAATTTCTACAGATTTATATGCTGTAGTTTGGACAAATAGAGATGCATGATGCAAAATTAGGACAAATAGAGACACATGAAAATGATGCAAATAACACTTGCTTCAGTAAATTGAAATGGTGGGCTTTTGTGAACAAATATTTTTAACAAAAACTGAAGGATCTGAAAATTTGTTCATTTAAAACCTGTTCTCTTCTTTAAGATGTGTGATTTTATTTGTGTAAGATATTCTAGTTCTTCTTTGATGAATCAAGGAACAATACCACAGCTCCTGTAGGATGCCAGATGGTACAATGAATCTAAAAACCAGGAGATCATTTTGGGATACATTATTAGCCACAATGAACTGATTCTAGCCAGATTGAAGTATCATAAGGCTGATGTGCCATGTGTCACCACTAGGCGTCTAGGCCTGTTGAGCTGAAGAACTTTCCCGACTGTAAGTAGTGAAAAAAAAAGTGTGATGAAATTCATATTTGACCCAATTACTTTATTTATCTCTGGTTGAGACCAATATATGCGAACCTAATTGACCTTGGTTTCTTTTTCTTATGTGGTTTTAAAATTTGCTATATTTATTTTCATGACAGTGTCTAGAAAAGAGGTACCAACATATAGACCACTTTTGTATTAGAAAGAATAGCTAGATAAACTCATGGTGTGCTTCCTTATTACTTAATTTATGAATCTGATCTCTATTTTTGTTTTAATTTTATTTGAGTTGAGGAGAAATGATTGATATCTAACTGGATTGAATTTATGTATGTACAGTGGATACCTTCTGATAGGAAAACATTACCGGTATAATAATCAATATTTTTGTATCCACTTTCTTGTCATGAACAAACATGTATAATACATAAATAAATTCAATAGTATATATAGCACCAGACCTGAAAGACAAGGGTAAGGTTCTTGTCATGAACAAACTGAAGCCCCCACGGTTCTCATTCTACCAGCCATACTGGAAAACTTACATAGTAGACAAGGTAAGGTTCAGTATCATCTACAGATTTGTAGACCAAGCTTCTCCTTTTTTTTTTTTTTTTTTTTTTGCTAAAATGACCCTTATGTGCCACTCAACCAATGAAATTATATCTGGCAGCGGATAATTTCTTGCATCCAACAGGTGCTAGTTTCTTCGCATAATAACTTAGAAGGAATAATTCAAAAACGTGTTTCAAATGATGCTATTGTAGGAGGCATTAACAGTAATGCATGAATTCAGTATGTCATATCTGGGTAGGCCACTTAGGGTAATGAGATGTCTCTTCGGGATGTTGTTTGTAATAAGTGCAGACTTTGCATTTTGCTATTAATTGTTTTTTCTGGAGGTTGCGACGAGCTGAACTTCAGGCTCAATCATAGATTCTTATTAGTAAGATGGTTTCACTCTTTTAGGGTAAGATAATGCTGTTTGCACCGGTACAGGGGGTGGTGCCAGTGCCGTTGCTTGTTGCTTTTTGTTTTGTTCAAACCGTTGTATCTCGTTTACTTCTGATAAATGGAAGTGGTGGGACTCTAAGTCCTACTTGTTTCAAAAAAAAAAAAAAAAAAAAAAACTAGGTGTACCTTGTAATAATTGTTTGAAACTGAGCTCTCCTCACATTGCAATAGGTTCGGAGAAGAACTCAAGCTTTAAACAACAATATATCCGGATTACATAGTGAAATACTAGATGATGGATTAATGTGTTGATGTATGATGTATATTTTCTTTTGTTTGATGAATTTTAAGGAAACGAATCAGTGAAAGTCAGAATTTTGGTGATTGAATCCCTTAAACAACATATATCAAATGTATTGGATTTTTTTTTTTTGTGTAAAGATTGCTAGTGTGGTCACTCTACCGCTCTTTGGGTGTTTTTTTATTCATCTATGATGCATGTATTCCCTATAATTTAATAAATATTGAAAACAAGCTGGGTGCAAATCAACAAAATAACTTATCTGGATTTTTTTTTTTTTTTGCAGTGAGTAAGCTTAAATCTGCATCGTGTCCATCACACAAACCATGGAAAGGCCCAAAGCAGTAGGTGAACACTAATTCTTTTCATTAATCTGCAGCCTAAACAAACAAAGGAAAAAACCACTTCAAGATTAAAACAAAAAAATAGGTAATTATACTAAATTGTGATCTCAAGAAAGCAGAAGAAAACTTAACTTAATAAGGGATGTGGGTCCTCTTAGGCAGTCCAACTGAGGTACCTGCTATAGCATTTAGATATTAAATTATTTACCAAGAGGAGTATTAGAACTACAAGACGGAACAATCAATTTAAAGTTCCCGTTAAGGAAAAAGAAAAAAAACTTAACTCTCGTCCATGAAAAAATATCAATAGTTGCACAATGAAGGTTTCGTTGACCTGCAGTCTCAACAAACAAAACCAAACAAGAACATGGTCAGAAGAAAACAAAGAAATTGAAAAAAAAAAAGGTATGGTACCTTGAACTTTACAGCACTGGCAGCTCTCCAACATCTCTTGAACACCACGATTTGGAGTAATATGTGATAGAATAGAATCGTGATTAGAATAAAAATGCTTGTAAATTAATGAGCTATGCTGTCCTTATTAGTGTGTTTTTATTGAAAATTATTGAAAGACAAAGCAAATGTATAGGCACCTTGCATGGGTAAAATCACGACCTTTGATCTATCGAAGTTCCTGCACAAAAATTTATAAGTAAAAAATAAATTGATCAAAGCATGTGAGTACGAGATAAATCTTGTAATAGTATATATAGTAAGCAACCTACATGAACAGGTAGAGCCCAAGATGAAGCGACAAATAAATTCGTGATGTACACGTCTGGCTGCCTCTTTTATTCCTGTTCATCTTCTGCCATCATCAATTAAAATGCATCATATACCAGCAAGGCATCCATGAAACCCAAAGAAATAGATATTTAATATTTGAAGGTCATATGAAGAGTCAATATATCATAGGAGGATTTTAATCTACATAGACCAAATACATCCACAGTGGATATTATTGAAATATGCCAAAAATCCCAATAGAGGAATACACAACCAATATTTTTCTGGTTTGTGCTCATACAACATCAACATGCAAATTAGCTAATAATTTTGATATGTAAGCAAGCATGGCAGAGCAGAAAGAGATTAATTACCTTGTCCTTGTCTGAGGTCAGCTCCGAAACTATCGCTGCTCTCATTTACCATATATACTCTTTGGATCCACTGTAACGAAAAAGAAAAGAAAAGGAAACGAATAACATGGCATAATAACACTTGTTATCAAAGAAGAAGGGGAAAAAAATAGAAAGTACCTTGCTGAATAAGCATCGGCATGGCCAATGAGTTTTGATAAAGCCATTCATGAGCTGTCAAATAAGAAGATTGTAACCAACATAAATTATTCCTTTTCGGCCAAATGTGTTTTAAAAAAAAAGAAAAGGAAAAGGAAAAGGAAACGAATAACATGGCATAATAACACTTGTTATCAAAGAAGAAGGGGGAAAAAATAGAAAGTACCTTGCTGAATAAGCATCGGCATGGCCAATGAGTTTTGATAAAGCCATTCATGAGCTGTCAAATAAGAAGATTGTAACCAACATAAATTATTCCTTTTCGGCCAAATGTGTTTAAAAAAAAAAGAAAAGGAAAAGCAAAAACAAAAATTTCAATTTCAGATAGACAAAAAGAAAAGTGTTTGACCTGGGCTAACTGGTTAGATCAGCAACTAAGTCTTAACATCAGAGCTAATAAGATTTGCTAAAGATTCTTTCAATTCATTTTCTTGGTTATCAGGTCCTCAGTTCCTCAGTTCTGATTTGGTCCCCCATTTTCTGATAATAATGTGCGTAACATTGCTGCACGATTGATATTTTACAGGTAAGAAAGGACTATGTAACCCATGGTGCATGAGGATCAAACTAAAGCTCTCCCCTTCCTCTTTGGTTTCAGATAAAAAAGTATGCCTTCTTTTTTCTTTTGGAAACTTTTTGAAATAAGCGTGAAAAGATGTTCCTCTTACCATGGCTGCTGCACTCCTAATTGAACACCTGCTACAAACAAAAAAAAATGAAATATCAATCTTGAATAATCACACTTTATCATTAAACAAAAAGCTATTGAGGAATTCTGAAGCAATCAACAACACATCAAAAAATATAAAATAAGACATTTCTTTCTACCAGAAAATACTTTTAGGGTGTGTTTGGTTTTGACGCGAACAGGGGACGAACTAGAGCTCACGCGAACAGCTAGTTCACACCTAGCAGTTTGTCCAGTTCGCCAAAATCTGGAAACAAGGAACACGGGGAGTAGTTCGCAGTTCGTCATGTTCGTGCTTTGTTTGGTACCCGCGAACAAGCTGTTCGCCTCCGCTGCCAGACACACCATAAAGGACAGAAGGCACAATATTTATGTAAATCGCAAAAAATGGAAAAAGGAAAAATATAAAACTTCTGGATCTTAGGGCAAGTATATCATCATTAAAATTTTAAATGAGAAAACAACGGGTGTTTTTTTACTCATCTATGATGTATTTATTCCCTATAATTTAATAAATACTGAAGATATGCTGGTGCAAATCAACTAAATAACTTATCTGGACTTTTTTTTTTTTTGCAGTGAGTAAGCTTAAATCTGCATCGTATCCATCCCACAAACCATTGAAAGGCCCAAAGCAGTGGGTGAACACTAATTCTTTCATTAATCTGCAGCCTAAATAAACAAAGAAACAAACCAGAACAAGATTAAAATAATAAAGATAGGTAATTAGCATAAATTGTGATCTCAAGAAAGCAGAAGAAAACTTAACTTAATAAGGGATGTGGGTCCTCTTAGGCAGTCCAACCGAGGTACCTGCTATAGCATTTAGATAGCGGGGTAAGGCAACGGGTTTTGGTCCCGTTATTGCGAAGGTTCGAATCCTTCCGTCCCAAGTATTTTTCTCTTATGAAGTGAAAAACCGAATTACATTTTCTTCATATTATATGAAGAAGAATTTGTTAAAGCGAAAGTTCAATTCTGAAATGAAGTTAAATTATTTACCAAGAGGAGTATTAGAACTACAAGACGGAACAATCAATTTAAAGTTCCCGTTAAGGAAAAAGAAAAAAAACTTAACTCTCGTCCATGAAAAAATATCAATAGTTGCACAATGAAGGTTTCGCTGACCTGCAGTCTCAACAAACAAAACCAAACAAGAACATGGTCAGAAGAAAACAAAGAAATTGAAAAAAAAAGGTATGGTACCTTGAACTTTACAGCACTGGCAGCTCTTCAACATCTCTTGAACACCACGATTTGGAGTAATATGTGATAGAATAGAATCGTGATTAGAATAAAAATGCTTGTAAATTAATGAGCTATGCTGTCCTTATTAGTGTGTTTTTATTGAAAATTATTGAAAGACAAAGCAAATGTATAGGCACCTTGCACGGGTAAAATCACGACCTTTGATCTATCGAAGTTCCTGCACAAAAATTTATCAGTAAAAAATAAATTGATCAAAGCATGTGAGTACGAGATAAATCTTGTAATAGTATATATAGTAAGCAACCTACATGAACAGGTAGAGCCCAAGATGAAGCGACAAATAAATTCGTGATGTAAACGTCTGGCTGCCTCTTTTATTCCTGTTCATCTTCTGCCATCATCAATTAAAATGCATCATATACCAGCAAGGCATCCATGAAACCCAAAGAAATAGATATTTAATATTTGAAGGTCATATGAAGAGTCAATATATCATAGGAGGATTTTAATCTACATAGACCGAATACATCCACAGTGGATATTATTGAAATATGCTAAAAATCCCAATAGAGGAATACCAATATTTTTCTGGTTTGTGCTCATACAACATCAACATGCAAATTAGCTAATAATTTTGATATGTAAGCAAGCATGGCAGAGCAGAAAGAGATTAATTACCTTGTCCTTGTCTGAGGTCAGCTCCGAAACTATCGCTGCTCTCATTTACCATATATACTCTTTGGATCCACTGTAACGAATAAAAAAAGCAAAGGAAACGAATAACATGGCATAATAACACCTGTTATCAAAGATAGGAACAAAACTAACAATTCCTTTCATGTTACCACATTTGATGAGGTCTTGAGATATCTCACAACACTGAGCAGAGAAGTTGACCACGGCCCACTTAGTGACAGGGCATGGTTGAATCAGTGTCTGTATAAGACAAAGTAATAAATTTAACTAATAGCTCTTAGGGTGTGTCTATTATTTTCAGTTTCTGATACTGCAACCAAACCAAACAAAAAGTCACGGAATGACCCATTGCGTCCCATCGCATTACCCATAATCTGAATTCAGCTCAGTATTGCAGACACAGTAAAATGGCAAATACATCATGCATTCTAATGTCATTTGAAGTAGTTTAACCTCTTTAGCAGCATCCTATCTTAGGAGCCATGAATCATAAAAAGTAATTTAATTCAAAAGGACCCAATATTATTTTTTATTTTCAAAACATAAATATATTTCATAGAGAAAAAAGGGAGGGGGAAAGAATTTTCGGGCATAATGAGCTGCATATTGTTGGTGGAGGATGATATCAATTGCCCTAACGGCCTCTTGAGAGTTCTCAAACTCATGTCCCTTCATGGACTGGGTAATTGCAGACATTGGTATCCTTTTACCAAAGATAAGCTCCACCGTGAATGTCTTAGTGTGTACGGCTTACGCAATTGCTTGCGGTCACTGCCTTCAGGACTTTCACCACCAGGACTTCCGCTTGGGCTGCCCCTTCTAGTCCTGTAAAGGAAAACATGGTCGGTCATTCAGGACAGGCCTAAACTGAGTGGAAAGGAAAACAATGTATCTCATCTATCAAGAGCCCATGGTTGTCCCATGACAAAGCACCAAATTATTTGTTGAGGTCATAGCACCTTTTTAAAGGTAGAAAGCATAGAAGAGTTGGAAAACTAAAATTTTAAGCTTAGAAAACCATGTTGCAGTTATTAAAAAAGCACTAATTGACTTAGGAAAAAGAGCCCACTAACATAGCCATAATCCTGATGTGCTGACTAATCTACATCAACCTTCAAGACAAATCAAGTAACAAACAAATTCTACAGAACCTTCTTATGCCTAGATTAAGAACAAACAAAAATTAATACTACAAACCTCCCAGATGGAATATCGTCAAGCACTACAACAAATTCATTCTTCTTTTGTGGGAGAGGCCTCAGTGCGAAGAGATTTTTCTCTCCATCATATGCTAAGTTCTTTTTGGCCAACTCAGAATCTTATGTCTGCTTCATTCTTTCAACAACTAGGCGGCCATCTTCATATTTCAGTAAAACCTGTTTACCAATATATCAAAATTTTAGCAATTCTGCTCCGATAATTCAAAAAAACACATATTCTTGTATATCTGTCCAGTCAGTTAATAGTGATTGCATGGAATAAAAAATTCCGAGAGACTTGCTTGTACACAGAGTATGAACACTAGGACTATGAATACCAGACAATAGTTACCAACAACTATTCATGAAAACTATAAATATACAAAAAAAAAACATAAACTTGAATATTTGATATTCAAGTAACCATCTCATTTAACTAACACTAAATTTGTGATTTATCAGGGTGAAATTCCAAGTAATAGAGAGCTTAACGACGTTTGCACAACATGAATACTTTTCAGGAACTGTAGAAAGATACATGCACTACAAATTTAAAAGATAAGAGAGATTTCTTCTATTTACGCTGTACTGATAAAAATATTCATCGGTGCTCCTGAAATTGACACCAAAATGGTTGCTGAGCAATTTTATTGGCTGTCCCCTTTTGCCCGAGCCAGGTATGGTTGCCAGGATCATCTTAGGCTTGCTAGTCTGGCCATGGTCCATCAGTGGTCGGGACTAAGAAGGGCCCCCTTTGTCAGATATGGCCTTCACTGGCTGCAGATCAGATGAAATTGGTGGAGGCGGTGGGAGATCTTCTCCATGGTCCACAGTCAGAGAGCTGACGATTAATCAGTGCACCTGGTGATTTGAAGAAATGCAAAAGCGATCAGTGTGCAGTACATGGAACTTTCAAGAATACAAGGTCTAAGTTGAAAGTCATTTTGGGCTAAACCTTAAAAAATCTAAGGGATGAACTAAAAATATAAATGTCACCAGCTATATTAAATGAACAAGTTCACTACTTAAGTCTAACCCAATTTACACAAAACTAAGAAGACACAAGTCAACAAACATATATAAAGCATGCACAAACAGCAAAAGACACAATTTAACCAGTAGCTTTCTTCGTTGTTCTTTCTTGATATTGTACAGAGAGAGGAGAAATGAAGGGGAAAAAAATGGGGTTTCGTCAAAAAGTGATAGGATCTTTGAGAGAGATGGGTACAAGACTACAAGTATAACCAAAAGTAACCTGGAATGACAGACAGACAGACAAAAACAGTGTACCTATGTTTAGAGATAGACCACTCTGGGTGGTACGGAAACTAGAGTGAAACCCCCGACATCCCAACACCACCTCCCAAATCAATGAAATTGTTTGGGTTGTTGTGGAAGAACGACTGAAAAACCAAGAGACAACCCCTGTAATAGAAAGAAATCAACAAAACTGTCATTCAAAACAGATGTAAGTAATGTTTTGTATATATAAGGCAGAGCTAACTATTAGCTATTAGGGTGTATTTTAACTGCTGATACTACAATCAAAAGAGTCACAGGTAACTATCAGCTCTTAGCATATCTATTTACATTTTTTTTAGGTTTTTATTTTTTATTTTTTGAAATGTTGATACCACAACCAAGTCAGTGAGAACTATCAGCTCCTCTTTGGATATCTGATTATTATTTTTTGAGTTGTATGGAACTGCTAAATTCAGTGATGAGTTCATTGCTCCCTTGGCATTACCCTTAATTTTTAATTCAGCTTAACATTGCAAACTAGAAGAGAGGGCAAAATACATCACAAATGTAAAATATAATGTAATTTGAAGAAGTCTAAAGTTTCAGGCAGTACCTTTTTCAAAGACCCATGAATAATCACAATAATTAATTCTAAGGCATCCCATTTAAAAAACGAAATACATTTCAAAGAGAAAAAAAATGAGGGGGGGGGAGTTTGAGCATTCTGGGCGGATGATGATATCAAGCACACGAAAGGCCTCCTGACAGTTCACTGCACTATTACTTTACTGCAAAATTGAAAAAAAATTAGATTATTGTTTAAGCTTAACAAGTAGATAAGCAATGATGATTTCGTTCACCTAATGTTTCAACAAACCTAGAAACAAACAAAACATTCCTAAAATAAAAAGTAATTTCAAATGAGCACAAGTTCTTAACTACATCTGTTGGATGTACCCACACAACAAGACAGCCAGACTCACAGAAGGTTAATACAAGTAAGATTAACAAACTGATATAATTAAACATAGAAGGTAACAACATATCTATCCACAGTACTTGTATCCTTAAAAATTGTGGTTAAATTGAACAGGTAAAGATTAAACTGTACAAGGACAGATATTAACATTTACATTAGCAAGGATCAGTGGATCTTAGGGCAACCATATCATCATTAACCCAACAATTAATGCATTAACTGTATTTTAAAGGAGAAAAGAGTGGGTGTTTTCTTACTCATCCATGATGCATGTATTCCCGATAAATTTAATAAATATTGAAAACATGCTGGTGCAAATCAACAAAATAACTTATCTGGATTTTTTTTTTTTTTTTTGCAGTGAGTAAACTTAAATCTGCATCGTGTCCATCACACAAACCATGGAAAGGCCCAAAGCAGCAGGTGAACACTAATTCCTTCATTAATCTGCAGCCTAAACAAACAAAGAAAAAAAACCACTTCAAGATTAAAACAAAAAAATAGGTAATTAGACTAAATTGAGATCTCAAGAAAGCAGAAGAAAACTTAACTTAATAAGGGATGTGGGTCCTCTTAGACAGTCCAACCGAGGTACCTGCTATTGCATTTAGATATTGAATTATTTACCAAGAGGAGTATTAGAACTACAAGATGGAACAATCAATTTAAAGTTCCCGTTAAGGAAAAAGAAAAAAAACTTAACTCTCGTCCATGAAAAAATATCAATAGTTGCACAATGAAGGTTTCGCTGACCTGCAGTCTCAACAAACAAAACCAAACAAGAACATGGTCAGAAGAAAACAAAGAAATTGAAAAAAAAAGGGTATGGTACCTTGAACTTTTCAGCACTGGCAGCTCTTCAACATCTCTTGAACACCACGATTTGGAGTAATATGTGATAGAATAGAATCGTGATTAGAATAAAAATGCTTGTAAATTAATGAGCTATGATGTCCTTATTAGTGTGTTTTTATTGAAAAATTATTGAAAGACAAAGCAAATGTATAGGCACCTTGCATGGGTAAAATCACGACCTTTGATCTATCGAAGTTCCTGCATAAAAATTTAAAAGTAAAAAATAAATTGATCAAAGCATGTGAGTAAGAGATAAATCTTGTAATAGTATATATAGTAAGCAACCTACATGAAGAACAGGTAGAGCCCAAGATGAAGCGACAAATAAATTCGTGATGTACACGTCTGGCTGCCTCTTTTATTCCTGTTCATCTTCTGCCATCATCAATTAAAATGCATCATATACCAGCAAGGCATCCATGAAACCCAAAGAAATAGATATTTAATATTTGAAGGTCATATGAAGAGTCAATATATCATAGGAGGATTTTAATCTACATAGACCGAATACATCCACAGTGGATATTATTGAAATATGCCAAAAATCCCAATAGAGGAATACCAATATTTTTCTGGTTTGTGCTCATACAACATCAACATGCAAATTAGCTAATAATTTTGATATGTAAGCAAGCATGGCAGAGCAGAAAGAGATTAATTACCTTGTCCTTGTTTGAGGTCAGCTCCGAAACTATCGCTGCTCTCATTTACCATATATACTCTTTGGATCCACTGTAACGAATAAGAAAAGCAAAGGAAACGAATAACATGGCAAAATAACACTTGTTATCAAAGATAGGAACAAAACTACAAAATTCCTTTCATGTTACCACATTTGATGAGGTCTTGAGATATCTCACAACACTGAGCAGAGAAGTTGACCACGGCCCACTTAGTGACAGGGCATGGTTGAATCAGTGTCTGTATAAGACAAAGTAATAAATATAACTAATAGCTCTTAGGGTGTGTCTATTATTTTCAGTTTCTGATACTGCAACCAAACCAAACAAAAAGTCATGGAAGGACCCATTGCGTCCCATCGCATTACCCATAATCTGAATTCAGCTCAGTATTGCAGACACAGTAAAATGGCAAATACATCATGCATTCTAATGTCATTTGAAGTAGTTTAACCTCTTTAGCAGCATCCTATCTTAGGAGCCATGAATCATAAAAAGTAATTTAATTCAAAAGGACCCAATATTATTTTTTATTTTCAAAACATAAATATATTTCATAGAGAAAAAAGGGAGGGGGAAAGAATTTTCGGGCATAATGAGCTGCATATTGTTGGTGGAGGATGATATCAATTGCCCTAACGGCCTCTTGAGAGTTCTCAAACTCATGTCCCTTCATGGACTGGGTAATTGCAGACATTGGTATCCTTTTACCAAAGATAAGCTCCACCGTGAATGTCTTAGTGTGTACGGCTTACGCAATTGCTTGCGGTCACTGCCTTCAGGACTTTCACCACCAGGACTTTCACCACCATTCATGAGCTGTCAAATAAGAAGATTGTAACCAACATAAATTATTCCTTTTCGGCCAAATGTGTTTTAAAAAAAAAAGAAAAGGAAAAGCAAAAACAAAAATTTCAATTTCAGATAGACAAAAAGAAAAGTGTTTGACCTGGGCTAAGTGGTTAGATCAGCAACTAAGTCTTAACATCAGAGCTAATAAGGTTTGCTAAAGATTCTTTCAATTCATTTTCTTGGTTATCAGGTCCTCAGTTCCTCAGTTCTGATTTGGTCCCCCATTTTCTGATAATAATGTGCGTAACATTGCTGCACGATTGATATTTTACAGGTAAGAAAGGACTATGCAACCCATGGTGCATGAGGATCAAACTAAAGCTCTCCCCTTCCTCTTTGGTTTCAGATAAAAAAGTATGCCTTCTTTTTTCTTTTGGAAACTTTTTGAAATAAGCGTGAAAAGATGTTCCTCTTACCATGGCTGCTGCACTCCTAATTGAACACCTGCTACAAACAAAAAAAAATGAAATATCAATCTTGAATAATCACACTTTATCATTAAACAAAAAGCTATTGAGGAATTCTGAAGCAATCAACAACACATCAAAAAATATAAAATAAGACATTTCTTTCTACCAGAAAATACTTTTAGGGTGTGTTTGGTTTTGACGCGAACAGGGGACGAACTAGAGCTCACGCGAACAGCTAGTTCACACCTAGCAGTTTGTCCAGTTCGCCAAAATCTGGAAACAAGGAACACGGGGAGTAGTTCGCAGTTCGTCATGTTCGTGCTTTGTTTGGTACCCGCGAACAAGCTGTTCGCCTCCGCTGCCAGACACACCATAAAGGACAGAAGGCACAATATTTATGTAAATCGCAAAAAATGGAAAAAGGAAAAATATAAAACTTCTGGATCTTAGGGCAAGTATATCATCATTAAAATTTTAAATGAGAAAACAGCGGGTGTTTTTTTACTCATCTATGATGTATTTATTCCCTATAATTTAATAAATACTGAAGATATGCTGGTGCAAATCAACAAAATAACTTATCTGGACTTTTTTTTTTTTTTTTGCAGTGAGTAAGCTTAAATCTGCATCGTATCCATCCCACAAACCATTGAAAGGCCCAAAGCAGTGGGTGAACACTAATTCTTTCATTAATCTGCAGCCTAAACAAACAAAGAAACAAACCAGAACAAGATTAAAATAATAAAGATAGGTAATTAGAATAAATTGTGATCTCAAGAAAGCAGAAGAAAACTTAACTTAATAAGGGATGTGGGTCCTCTTAGAAAGTCCAACCGAGGCACCTGCTATTGCATTTAGATATTAAATTATTTACCAAGAGGAGTATTAGAACTACAAGACGGCACAATCAATTTAAAGTTCCTGTTAAGGAAAAAGAAAAAAACTTAACTCTCGTCCATGAAAAAAAAATCAATATATGCACAATGAAGGTTTTGCTGACCTGCAGTCTCAACAAACAAAACCAAACAAGAACATGGTCAGAAGAAAACAAAGAAATTGAAAAAAAAACTATAATTCAACATAATAGACAAATAAACGAAATGCTAATTTCTCAAAAGTGATGCATTTATAACTTAGTATTGGATGCAGTGTCTATGATAATGCAGAGCAGACCTCCTTTTTAGGTAAAAAAAACTTTATTTTTTTAACAACAACAAATTGCAAAGAAAAATAGAGATAACAAAAAACATCTTTCGGGAAACCTTGTTTCAAAAAAAAAAAAAAACCATGACTACACCAAAAAGGGGTACAGTAATTATAGAGATGCAGAAGATACAACCCAAAATCAAAGGAGGTGGGAATCCAACATTCAGTAAAGGGGTACAGTAATTATAGAGATGCAGAAGATACAACCCAAAATCAAAGGAGGTGGGAATCCAACATTCAGTAAGGAGAGCAAAATCGTAGGAATATGTCTGCACAGCCAAAATTGCAAATCGGTTAATTTGAAGAAGTCTAATGTTTCAGGCAGTACCCTTTTCAAAGACCCATGAATAATAACAATAATTAATTCCAATGCATCTCATTTAAAAAACTAAATACATTTCAAAGATCTAAAATATGATGTAATTTGAAGAAGTCTAAAGTTTCAGGCAGTACCCTTTTCAAAGACCCGTGAATAATAACAATAATTAATTCCAATGCATCTCATTTAAAAAACTAAATACATTTCAAAGACAAAAAATGAAGGGGGAGGAAAGTTTGAGAATACTGAGATGCTGAGTGCTGGCGGAGGATGATACCAAGCACACGAAAGGTCTCCTAACAGTTCACTGCACTATTACTTTACTGCAAAAATGAAAAAAATTGGATTATTGTTTAAGCTTAACAAGTAGATAAGCAATGATGATTTCGTTCACCAATGTTTCAACAAACCTAGAAACAAGCAAAACATTCCTAAAATAAAAAGTAATTTCAAATGAGCACAAGTTCTTAACTGCATCTGTTGGATGTACCCACACAACAAGACAAGCCAGGCTCACACTTGAGAAAACAATTATCAGCAACCGTTAGAACCAAAGATTAACAAAGTGATATAATTAAAGACAGAAGGTTACAACCTATAATGTATCTATCCATAGTACTTGTATCCTTAAAAATTGTGGTCACATTGAAGAGGTAAAGATTAAATTGTTCAAGGACAGATACTAACATTTACACTAGCAAGGATCGGTGGATCTTAGGGCAAGCATATCATCATTAACCAACAGTTAATGCATTAACTGCATTTTAAAGGAGAAAACAGTGGGTGTTTTTTTTACTCATTTATGATGCATGTATTCCCTATAATTTAATAAATTTTGAAGATATGCTGGTGCAAATCAACAAAATAACTTATCTGGATTTTTTTGCAGTGAGTAGAGCATAGATCTGCATCGCACAAACCATCAAGGATTCGCTGACCTGCAGTCTCAACAAACAAAACAAAACGAGAACATGGTCAAAATAAAACAAAGAAATTGAAAAAGAAAAAACTATAATTCAACATAATAGGCAAATAAATGAAATGCTAATTTCTCAAAAGGGATGCATTTATAACTTAGTATTGGAAGCAGTTCTACGATCATGCAGAACAGACCTCCTTTTTAGGTAAAAAAAAAAACTTTAGTTTTGTAACCAACCACAAATTGCAAAGAAAATAGAGAGAGAAAAAAAACATCTTTCGGGAAAACTTGTTTCGAAACAATAGTTAGCTGTAAGGTTGTATAACCTTGGTATGGTGAAAAATTTCTGATATAAGTGATATCAAATTTGTTATCCTTTGAATTATGTCTGAGTAAAAGACATACCTTATTTTGTTACCTCTGTCTTAGGAAAAAGCCGTTTTCTCTCCATCATATGCTTCATTTTATCGGTAACTTTTCGACTTTACAATTTGTCTAAGGTCTGCTTCATTTTATTGATAACTTTTCGACCAATTCCCTTCCCATCAACTGCCTGGTCAACCTCATACTTGAGCAAAACCTGTTTACCAACAAAATAAAAATGTTAGCCATTCTGCTCAAGTATATTACAAAATATACAAATACATATCTAACATAACCAGTCAGACTATAATGACTTCATGCAACAGATTACCAGAGTTTGCTTGTAGACAGAATAAGAACATAAGATTATAAATACATGAGCTGATCACCAGCCTTCTAACAAAAAAAAAGAAAAAAATGTTGAAACAAAGAACAAAGAGATCAGAAGTTTTCCTCTTAGGGAGTAGACGGTGAAGAAAAAGAGGATCTCTAGCAAGATTCAAAGACTTGCTCCAACATTCTTTACACTCTCACATTAAGAGGGGCACCTTGCATATTATGCCTCCCTTCAAATACGTTCAAAGGCTGATTAATTTTCTGCACACAAGATGGAATAATACACCATATCAATAATTTAATACAAATAAAGCAAAGGACCTTAAAAATAATCATATATAAGATCGAAAAAGAACAAACCATTCCTTTCATGTTACCACATCTGATGAGGTCCCGTATGAGATATCTCACAACACAGGGGCAGAGAAGTTCACCACAGCCCACTTAGTGACAGGGCATGGTTGAATCAGCGTCTGTATAAGACAAAGTAATAAATGTATTAGGAACATTGATATATTTACTTGAGAACAGAAATTGCAGGATTTAAGAATATGTTTTATTAACACAATGAAATGAGTACCTTGTTGTTGAAGTTCCATCGCCCATCACGAGGGATGAAGTAACCATTTCCTGTTTTCAGCTGTTACACCATTGTTTAATTGCAGTCAAAATAATGGTTGATCGAACTAAGATTTCTAATTATATGAACATTTTTCTTCTCAATTAAGAACTGGATATACATAAGTATTCTGTCAGACACAGTTAAAACATACTAAAATGTTACACTATCAATCTACAGATTATAAAATTTTTATACATTACAAGTTTACAAATGGACAAACCTATCAATCTGAATCAAGTAAAACACAGGAAAATATAACCTTAGGTGCTGTAAAAATCGGCCATCCACCTCGGTGAAGGTAAGAGAAATGAAAAAACCACATTTACGTAACATGATATCAGAATTGTAGTCGATACACTTCAGTGCCTATATTACAACAGAATTACAGCAGATTAGAACATCTAGTAGAGAGAGAGAGAGAGAGAGAAATAGGCCTACATCAGTCAATATACGCATCCTTTCCTGTGGTTTCTGCCTGGATTTTTGCACTAAGGAGGCCCTCTACAATGAGTTCAGCACCTTGGTGTAACGCTGTAAAGATGCCAGCTGGCATAACTGAAAAATTAAAAAAACACACCTAAGCAACAGCATCCAATAATAATATTTTGATGAAAGCATTTAATTCCCATATAGTCCAAAGTAGATCAGTAATACCTCAAGTGGATAAAATGAGGGGCGCCTCGGTTTGCCAACATTGATACAAGGATAATTATCACTATACCGCAAGGTTGTATTCTTATCCTTAAAGTGCTGAGATACTGTCACCTCTATTGATTGGCCATTTCCATTCCTTTGTTTCAACATGAAGCTGAAAACAATGCACCAATTTTCGGTCCACTTTCTTTATTACAACTTTTATTCACACCAAAAAAATAAATAAATATGGTAACTTACGTCTGATCCCTGCATGGCAAGTCACTGAGGCCAACAATCTTGTATTCCTGGTTGGAGGGATGGATTCTAATTCTAAGATTTTTTAGCACTCGGTTTGCCTGAAACAAGTATAAAAAATCTATCAGTAAAATCCATACATACCATTTGTTTGGCAGCACTACATAACTATTCTAATGAAAAAACAAATCCATACATACCATCAATCAACAGTTCAAACTAAAAAATTTAAAAAAATTATGAATAACAATTACATTCTTCCAATCTATCTGATTCGGATGATTGACATTCTGGTTGGCTAAAAGAAAATCCACCACCAGACCAGGTTTGACAATCATGGTGGTTGACACATCTTTAAATCATAAAAAAGTGAGGTTAACAGAAATACTACTAACAGCCAATGAGTTATTTTATAAAGCTAGAAAGCTAGAATGTAAAACAGAAATAAGTTGATAGGGATATAGATGCACAAGCAGAGCTACTAGTTCAACAAATGGAGTAGATTACCATTGTTTACAGAGAGACCAATCTGGGTGGTACCGAAACTAGAGTGAAACCCACGACATCCCATGACACCACCTCCCAGGTCAATGAAACTGTTTGGGTGGTTGTGGAAGGTCTGACGAACCAAGGGACAACCCCTGTCATAGAAAGAAATCAACAAAAGTGTCATGCATAAACAGCTGTAAGCAATTGTTCTTATATAGCGTCTTAGTTACTAATAGCTCTTAGGGTGTGTCTATTATTTTTAGTTTCTGATACTGCAACCAAACCGAACAAAAAGTCACGGAAGGACCCATTGCGTCCCATCACATTACCCCTAATCTGAATTCAGCTCAATATTGCAGACACAGTAAAATGGCAAATACATCATGCATTCTAATGTCATTTGAAGTAGTTTAACCTCTTTAGCAGCATCCTATCTTAGAAGCCATGAATCATAAAATGTAATTTCATTCAAAAGGACCCAATATTATTTTTAATTTTCAAAACATAAATATATTTCAAAGAGAAAAAAGGGAGGGGGAAAGAATTTTCGGGCATAATGAGCTGCAGATTGTTGGTGGAGGATGATATCAAGCACCCTAACGGCCTCTTGAGAGTTCTCAAACTCATGTCCCTTCATGGACTGGGTAATTGCAGACATTGGTATCCTTTTACCAAAGATAAGCTCCACCGTGAATGTCTTAGCGTTGTACGGCTTACGCAATCACTTGCGGTCACTGCCTTCAGGACTTTCACCACCAGGACTTCTGCTTGGGCTGCCCCTTCTATTCCTGTAAAGGAAAACATGGTCGGTCATTCAGGACAGGCCTAAACTGAGTGGAAAGGAAAACAATGTATCTCATCTATCAAGAGCCCATGGTTGCCTCATGACAAAGCACCAAATTATTTGTTGAGGTCATAGCAGCTTTTTAAAGGTATAAAGCATAGAAGAGTTGAACAGAAAGATTCCCAAACCCTTCAAACTAAAATTTTAAGCTCAGAAAACCATGTTGTTGTTATTAAACTAACCTCTTATGCCTAGATTAAGAATAAACAGAAATTAATACTACAAACCTCCCAGATGGAATATCGTCAAGCACTACAGCAAATTCATTCTTCTTTTGTGGGAGAGGCCTCAGTGCCAAGAGACTTTTCTCTCCATCATATGCTAAGTTCTTTTTCGCCAACTCAGAACCTTAAGTCTGCTTCATTCTTTCAACAACCTTTCGCCCAATTCCCTTCCCTTTAACTAGGCTTCCATCTTCATACTTCAATAAAAACCTGTTTACCAATATATCAAAACTTTAACAATTCTGCTCCGATAATTCAAAAAAACACAAATTCTTGTATATCTCTGTCCAGTTAGACAATAGTGATTGCATGGAATAAAAAATTCCGAGAGACTTGCTTGTACACAGAGTAAGAACACTAGACTATGAATACCAGACAATAGTAACCAACAACTATTCATGAAAACTAAAATAACGCTTGGATGTGATAACATAAAACTATAAATATACAAAACAACATAAACTCGAATATTTTAAGATTCAAGTAACCATCTCATTTAACCTTACAAATGTAATTAAAAAATTAACTCAAGTTCAGCTGTCCAAAATCCCATCAAAGAACACAGTACTTAATACTCGAATCTCTAAAGCTGCCAACAAACATTTATGCAAATCCACCAAATGACAACCCCCCAACACTAAAAAGAAAATATACTTAAACTACAATACCAAAAATATATATATTTTTACCAATTTACCAAAGAAAAGACCCTATTTACAGCAATCTCACTGCTAAGCAGAAAAAAAAACAAAATAACAACAAAATTAGAATATAGAAGTACAAACCTCACAAATTTCAAAGTAACCTAATAATATGTCAAAATAGACTCTCAATCGAGCAAAAAGGGACAAAAAATTAGAAGAGGAGAGGCTAGACTTCGAACAAAATACAAGTTATTACCCAAATGGTTAGAAGAATACAGAAGCAGAAACCTCTCAAATTTCAAACTAACCTAACAATATGTCCAAAATAGACGCTCAATCGAACTAAAATGGACCAACAAAAATTAGAAAAAAAAAATAGAAGTTAATTTTCGCAAATAGACTTGTATATACCATAGCGGCTTTGGAAAACTCAAAATCTTTCTCTGGATTTTTCGTGTAAAACTCAAAATCTTCGAAATAGAAGAAAAAAAAAGGTACAAATAAGAACCGGAGTTGCTAAAACTCTAAACCCTAGAAACCACAACTACGAAATAACTTGCAACTCCTGAGCAAAAATGATAGCATTTTCTCAGAAGCGCAATAACTTACTCGATTTCGCTTAAAATCTTTCAAAAATCGTTGATTAAACCGAAATATAAGTTGAGAAGAAAGCAAAAATCTAACCCTACACTTGAATAAAAAGGGGGTCAAAATCCAAGTAAAAACAACAGCAATTTCTGAAAAAATTAACACGATTGTGCTCAAAATCTTTCAAAATCGTTCAAAAACTCACATTTTCAATGGCAATACAGCCTCTCTGACCAGACGCATCTCCTCTCTCTCTCTCTCTCTCTCTCTCTCTCTTTCTTTGATCCGAAAGTTTCTCTCACTTCACCCTCTCTCTCTCTCTCTCCTTTCTTTGTCTCGAAGTATTCGACGGAGAGTTGTTGCTTATAAGGAAGGTTAACGGTCGATTAAGTTAACACCGACTTGTTGTTTTGTAAAAAAAAATATGACCGAAGCCTTCGGTCTGAAGCAAGGACGAAACAGTGATCTCGTATTTGGACCACTGGATATAAATTATACGGTAAACAGATGGATAGCATATCTTGGTTGTGCATTTCAAATTGTAGAGAATCACCGATTATTTCATCTCTCTGGGTTAGTGTTCAGTTAACAGAGGATGGAAATGCAATTAATTGTGAGTTGTTACTTTTTTTTTTGATATGCAAAGAAGGCCCATGGGCCGTGATAAGTCTTACGGAAAAGAAAATAAAAATAAAGGAAAAGAAGGGATGCTCTAGATGATTCGGCCAGAAACAATTAATTGTGATTTGTTACTGCATATGGGTATTGGGTTGGAAATTGACAAAAATTACTTTGAGATAACCTGACACCTTGTTTTCCAGTTCTACCCCCGAGTTTGGTCCAATTGTTGTAGTTTACTTTAATTTGCTGGTAGCTGTGTTTTATTGTACGATTAGTCCTTTCTTTTTTTTTTTTTGAGGGCTCAGGTTTATACTTTACAAAAAACAATCATAAATTGCTAAACAAATGAAGTAGAAAAACCTGGAGACTTGGACTAAGAACTCTATGTTCCTTCATTTACCTCTTCTTGAACCTGTTGGATTAAAGTGGAAATAAACTTAGTGCCAAAATCTGTTAGCATGGTTGCATATCAGAAATTAGTTTGGGTGATATGAATTAAAAGACTCCAAATTAAACTAAAACAATTTCTTCAGGAAAGGCTAAAATTCCACAAAATTTGTGTATACACACGATTTGTACTCATTTTATTGATTTGTAGTTGGGATCTCTTACAATGTAGTGAAGCAGATTAAGAAACTTTCTGGTAAACAGAGAATAAGGAGAAACTTAGAAAGAGATTGCACTCCTTGTCAGAAAGATAAGGGGAAAAAAGGAAGAAACTCGTAAAGTAAATGAGAAAGGAGAAATTGAGTGCAAAATAGTGAAAAAAGCAAAGCACGGGAATACGCTTCTTTGAATTGGTAATTTGAAAACTTAAAACCGAAACTGAATTATCTCTCCCTTTTCCAATTAAGAAGAAAATTAGTAAGAATTTCAAGGTACAAATCAAATTTCGGATGCAAGATTTAAGCAAATTTCAGAAATTAAAGCCTCACACAAAATAATTTTGCAAAAAAAGAACTTAAAAGTGAATTCAAGAAAGGCTAAAAAAAAAGGAAATTAGTTAAATGAGGCGAAGACAAACCTTGTTGTATCTTCATCTGGCGTATAGTCATGAGAGGTGCTCTTCAAGGTCTCCAATGTCTCCTTCATTCTATTTCTCTCCTTCATCTGTTGTTGCAGTAAACCACGCTGGGAGAATGGAGAGGAATATAGCCGTTGGGAAATGGCCTTTGAATGAAGGTATAGGCACTTAGGCAGGCTTCCCCAGAAGGATCTCAATTCTTGTTACTGAATCCAGATTACACCTATTAACTCGCGTTCACACCTACTTTTAATCTTCGAGGGATCAAGGAAAGAACTCGCGTTCACACCATTAGTGATATATCTGTCAATACCAACGGTCTTGTATTTTTATCTTATTTTCTTTACTTTTGACATGACCCTACCTCATTTTTCTCTTATTTTGTTTACTTTTGATATGACCCTCCCTGTACATGTTGCACTACTTATATGCTTATTACTTTTAGGGGCAGTTTGTAGTTTATTACTGACAAATTCTCTTAAAATTAAAATTACATAATACAGCTAATTAGCATAAGAGGATCGGGTTATGCCGTCTCCTTGTGGTATCAATAACCAGCCATGTGCCCGTAGCAGAACCATTCTTGGCCTCAATGTGGTACCAGTATGATGAATTGATGATCCAGGCTGCACCAGAAACTGCGAATCCTGGCTTCAAGCTGTACCAGTCAGGCCATTGGCCTAGCCATGTAGCACCTCTGAGTTTATCATGAGTTTTTTTTTTATATACCATATCGATAAACATTGAGCAAATGTACCAGATTCCTGGCTGCCATCTTTTTATGTGATGATTTTATATGTAGTATGTGCTAGTTTTATTAGCGATCAAGAATGCAAACGAAATCTTGCACAAATAAAACCACACATCTTAAAGAAGAGAACAACATTGAAATGAACAATTTTTCAGATCCTCGAGTTCTTTGCTAAAATAAATGACACAGGAACATTCAGATTGATAGCAGTATATAGAATAATTGAATGTTAAATAGGAATTATTGCTGGTACGCCGTATTAATAAGGGTGGAAGTGGAACAAAGAGAGTATAACGAAATTATGTTTTTTTTTTAAGAAGGATACAAATTCCTACAAAAAAGAACACAATAAGTTTTCGAACTATTATTTGCGCCAAATTGGTACTTTAATACTTTTTTTCAATAAAATCAAATTGATCCCTGAACTTTTGGTGATACCAAAGCTGTTCTTCAACTTTTAAAAAAGTTAAAACAGGAAAGCTAATTAGTCCTTAAATTTTCTAAAGTTAACTGAATTAAATTTTTTTATTTAATTCATTTAAAAATTGAAAGGCTATTTTTTTTGTTGGGTAAATTGTACCTGTAGGTGAATTTCCATTTCAAATCAAAAAGAGGATACAAGGATAGTATGAAAGTTGCCCAGAACTAGAGGAAATAAAGTCTACAAATTCAAAAATAAAGGCCACTTGAAAGACCAATGTAGTAAAAATAATAAGTTCAATGCTGAGGACCAACTTAATTTTTATTTAACTTTCAGGCCAATTTGATGCAAATAGAAAAACCAAGATTTTTTTTTTTTTTTTTGGAGAAAAGACTCCCTAGAAATTCAAAATTAATATAGTTTGTTTAATAAAGTTCAAGGATCAGCAATCTTTGTTTTTTCGGAAAATTCAATTCTAAACTAATTTTCTTTCAGCTCTAAAATATTAAAATTAACTGAACTTTTGTAAAAGTTCATTGGGATCAATAGAATGACCATCCAGCAGTCGTGACTCGTGATATTCAAACAAGAATCAAAGGCTATGTCGTCAACTCGTCATAATTTTAGGTTGTGGATTGGCACACTCTAATTTGGGCCAAGAAATAGAAAAGCCCATATACTTTTCATTGTCTAGGATGAAAGCTCACAGGCCCAGTTTAAGGCTTTTAAGAAATGGGCTGTTGCTGAGTTTATTTATTTCGGGAATATCTCTGACAGTGACCCTCCACTTCTCTTATCTCTTTGCAACTGATAGCCTCAGTTTTGAAAGGGCAGCAATGGAGAACTTAACAGCGAACGAAATCGCTGGATTCGGCATTGGCGTTTTGTTGTTATACACCACTATTTCTGCCTCCAAAGTCGATTCCTTCATTGCCTCTTTTCAGCGCAGGTCTTCTCTCTCTCTCTCTCTCTGTCATGCCCAATTTTTTTGGGGGATTAATTAGGACTTTGGTGCTTGTTTAGGTAAATTGTAAAAGGTTTTGGTCAATTAGTTTATGTTGACTTGTTTATTTTTCTTGATTTTGGAGCATACTGCCATAAAGAACAACAGAGTTTAGTGTAAACCTTTATTTAATTTGTTTGTGGGATGAAATCCTTGATTAAATGTTGATTGATGCTATAAGCTCACTTAATTTTAAATTGCAATCTAAGCTCAATTGCTGTAAACTAATAATGTACGAATTATATGTGATGGGGCCTGAAATTTCCAGTAGGATTGTTGGCACTCTTGTTTTTTTGTCACCTGAAATTATATTTGATAGAAAATATCTAAGAAACACTTTTATTTTGAATATACATGCATTGTCATGCTTCACAATCATATATATATATAGTCCTATTTTCCAGAAATTTTATTAAGAATTTTGTTTCTACTATTACTATTATTATTAGAGGTATTATTATTAGTATGGCTAGTCTTACTATTAGTATTTTTATGTTTTGTATTTTTTTTTTTTTTTTTTTGTTCTTGGATGTGTTCTCTTGTTGGGTTTCTTTCTAGCCTACCCCAACTTGTTTGGGACAAAAGGCTTAGTTGTTGTTGTTGTTGTTGTTTATTAAGAATTTTGTTTCTTTCATGCTCTTTGAAAGTTAGTTTGGTTAGGGGAAAAAATTGTGATACCGCCCCCCCCCCTTGCGGGACCCCCTGGGGTAAATATGTGCTTATATAAGCCAAAAGGTAATTACAAATTGGCACCACCCTGGAATTTGACCGACTTGTATAGTCTCTAGCTCCACCACAAGTTATCTCATTCTTTTGTTATTCCCCGTTACCATGTATTATGATCCGAGTGTTTAGCTTAATTGGTGCCTCCGTGCCAGTATAATGCATCGTGATACTTCTTAGTTGTCAGTCATCGTTTAGTAACATTACCTTGCCAGTACAGGTATCAGCAGGTAGAAGCATTGTACCACTTAGTATGTTTTGTTTTGTTCTGATTCTGAATGTTAACAATTTAGGTCGCTTGGCATGTGCAAGAGATGCGGCGACCTTAAAATGATAGCATGCTCTAACTGCAAAGGTGTGGGTTCAGTTAGGAAAGGCAGCAATTACTTCTCCAACATGGTGGATGATTTTTTTGAATCATTTGGAGATTCTCCAAAACCAGCCCCCATGGTACCATGCACAAAATGCCGATCCAAAGGACGCACTGCCTGCCCTGAGTGCTCAATAGCAACAAGAGTTATTCAATAGAAAGTTAGAAACCTTATGGAATCAATACTGAGAAAAGACAGATTTTTTTTTTCTTTTTAACTTGCTACTGAAGATAGAAATGAATACAAAAGAAAGTGGTTCTTTCTTAAGTCTTTACATAAATTCCATAATGTGATTTCACAACTAATTGAGGATGAGGATCCAGTTGTACTTCTTTGGCATGCCTCAATCTTAAATTTCGAGAATGTAAAGAATCTCCTAGTATGAAGTCTTGTACAAATACAACTTACATGAACCAATATCTGGAGAATATATACTGCTATGACAGCGAATAGTCAAACCTCTGTTAAGCATTTCAAAATTATGCAACTGAAATTCAAGCTCTACATCTCATTTCTAACTCGGTTATAAATTTTGTCACGGCTGATATATATCTGCATTCCTGGCAGCAGTTTCTGCATAGCTTTTCACAGTCTATTTGTTCGTTGTAGATCCATTTTTGCTAGGAAATTAAGATAGTTTAACAGCAAATTTCTGAGAGGTTCTATGTTTCTGTATTGTTTTGGTCCCTGAAACTGTCATAATTTGAGATTGAAGTTCCGGGCCTAGTGTTTGGCATCAAATCATGTACGTACCTGCCAATATATGATATGAAATTTTCTTGAGTTACTATTTAAATTGCATTGCGCACTTTGGCTTGATTTATTTGTTTTTAACGTAACATTTAAACATTCGACTTTGCTGGCCCTTTGATTCTTTCATTAATAGAATGTTCTGCCCCCATATCCATTTCTAACTTTAGTAAATTTCCGACTTCGTTCCCAGAAAAATATTGATTGAAAAAATAAAAATTTCAAAATAAGATATTAAAAAAAGGAAAAAGTTTAAATTCGCCGTTGCCGGGGATCGAACCCGGGTCGTCCGCGTGACAGGCGGAAATACTCACCACTATACTACAACGACATTGTTGTTAACGCTCTCAACATTTGTAATTATAACTTTAATTATAAGCGAATGTTACAGCGGTCTCCGTTCCGAAGTTCTCTCTTCATCTGTTAATTGTTTATTATAGTCATAGATAGTGCAAAACTATCACCTTTCAACAGTATTATTATGCAACAACAAGCATAATGATACTCTTCAATTAACCAGTTTTTTTAAATATAAATTGGAGGTCTAAGTCACCCAACTTATTTTAAATTAAATTAATTAAATATCTATGAAAGACTCTCCAGCCGGATTTCGAACTTGCGACCTTTCACTCAAGAATTCAAAGTGCATTGTTTTTTGCCACTAGACCAAGAGTTGGTTCTCCCTCCAATTAACCAGTTATAACGGTTAAGTCCCAACGCAACGATAGTGCGTGCGCGCAATATGAACCGCATAAGACCTGGCGATGCTTACAGATCTTTGTTAAACGAGTATGTATGCATTTATATTTAAAATATATTAAACGAGTGTTATGAATATAAAAATATATATTCTTAAAAGATCTTTGTTATTATCATTCATATTTCCATCATTTTTATTTAAAAATTTCAATAATTTAAAACTTGGAATTCTAAGTATCAAAGTAAAATTGATCGTTCTCTATTACGCATAACAAATTATGATATTTTGATTTAGTTTTTGATCTAATCAAGAGCTTGTAAGTATCCACGGATGAACGATTTTTAAGTTTTTGATTTGTATCAGAACAAAGTTGAAATTATATGAATATTTTTGTGTGTAAGGCTCCGTTTGGATGATGTGTGAGAATAAGGAAATAAGGTAATAAGAAAATAAATTTATTATAAACAATCCAAACTCTTCACAAAATTACACACTTACCAATACTTCTTCTTACTTCTTCCATTATTCTTCTTATTCTCACACCATCCAAACTAAGCCTAAAGGAAGCAATTTACATCATATCAAGCAGTTCTATTTTGTTATTTGAAGTTTGAATTTTTTTTAAAGTTAAGTTATAAAAATGATACAATTTTAACCATGCACGAGGGGGAGGAAGGTATTGATGTGTTATTTTGTTAAAAATAATATTAGGGCCTTTTGGATCGCTTAGGAATTTGGGGAATTTAGGGAATTTCTTATTTCTAGGCATAAATTTACTGGAAAGTGTGTAACTTTGTGAAGAGTTTGGATTGTTTATAATAAATTTATGCCTAAAATAGAAAATTCCTCAAATTTCCCAAATTCCCACTTCAATCCAAACGGCCCCACAAGTATATTTTTTTTTTCAAATTTTCAATTTTAAAACTAATCAACTTTCTATAGTTCATACTTAATCTGAATATAAAAAAATAAAAAAATTGTTTCTAGTTCATAATGCCCGACGCATCAAATTTGTGCCTACGCCGAGCAAAATTGATGTGTTGTGCTGTACTGATTTTCGGTTGAATTCTCAATGGAGCTTAATATCTACTATTGATGACTTATTATTTATAAATTCATAAGATTGATGAGAACAGAATACACAATTAAGTATTCCTTAATAATCCACATCTCAAAACAGTCTCACACGCCTCTAATTTCCAATGAACTGTTTTAATGAAGTTCGGGACTTCAATTCAAATTCCGTTTAGAGCGCATGCAACTATGGGCTGGAGTTGGCCTCAGCTGGTCTACATCAGAGAATATCTTCTTCATATTTGACCTCTGCTATATTATTTTTTCTTTTCCTTCTATTGTTTTGTTGCGTCATTATCCATAATAAAATTTGTGTGAAGAATCAAACTAAAGTGGCTCCATGTTGTAATGCCACAGAAATATTGGGTGTATATTTAATTCGCTTGTAAAAACTTCATTTCCATTCCCTTTACAAGAACAAGCAGCTTCCTATGATTCTAAACACCTTTTTCGTTCATTTGCATTATTAGTATTCATAAATTATATAACTTTATCCGTATACATATAACATCTCTTTTTTTAATATTATATGTATGACTCATATTCTTTCGAATGCATATCCTTATCAAATCTATAATTTTTCCAACATCCGTTCAGTTTCATTTTCACCTTTCCATTTAATAAGAAGAACGAATAATCAAACAATAGGGTCAAAGAAGACAAGCCCAAAGCACAAAATTTGAAGCCGCAAAGAGCTAAGTTAGCAATAGAACCATCTTTAAATATACCAAAAGAAAAAAAAAATGCTTTTAGCGCTCTGTTGAGAGGTTAGTTTACTTAACTAGATACCAAAACTGACACGTCTTCCTGCAGACATGGTAATTATTCACACTATCAACACGTTAGCATCTTCAAAACAGCCACTTGTTTCTCCAGCAATTTCATGTTTGTTCTTCCAATTTATCAAAGAAAAAGGATGGTATCTCTGGGCAAGGGAGCAGTGTAGATACGCACTTGAACTGTTTCAATGAATTTTATTGTCATTAACAAGCTTATATTATATATATATAAAAAAAAAATAAAGAATATTTCTAGCCCAGAGCTTGAAATATTAACTACCCTCATGTTTCAGAATCACCAAAACTATCATCTTACTGGTACAGAATCCTCAACGATTATGTACTTGGGGAGAGATTAATGTCTTATTTCTCAAATTTTGTGGGGTTACAAAGGACATTCTCATTTACATGAATAAATATTCACTGTAGCCATTCCTACCCTACAATTATTCCAGAGAGAAATGATGATGAAAGCCTTATTCTGATAATTTCAATTGTCACAACAGACCATATATCTAGAAGCAAAAATGAAATAAACAATTACCTTATTATCCTTGTACTTGTCTCTAACAGCCACCAGGGAAGAACATTTCTTATTCAATTGCAGTTCATGTAATGCATGTACGCATTCCTTCAATTCCTTCGCCTTATACCCAGTACATTTCTCCAGTTTTTCATTCTGAACCACAGAAAACATAATTTAGCTTACTCAAATACTTCATAACACTTTATATGTACATTTTGGAGGAAAGAGAAATTCTCATCACAAATGTAAGATAAAAGACTTACCCAAGGATGGTTTTTAGGATCAATGGTGAATCTTGCCAAGTAAACTGCAGAGGCAGCAACAACTGAAGGTACAAACTTGATACAGCAATAATCAATAAGGCTCAGCGCAGCCAGGTAATGGGCCAAGAATTCTAGTACTGAATTTGGGCTCTACAGTATTTTAAAAAAATATATATGAAAATGTCAGATTTAGGGCTTGTTGGGTCAATTTTAATGATAAAATAAATAAGGAAAATCTCAACTACCTTGCTGTCTCCTTGACCAGCCTCTATGAACCTCTGAAGAAAAGTTTTGACTGTAGGGTTTCCCATTTCAAATTTCAAAAATTCCAACACATCACCCTCCATTGATACAACCTGAATGCAACAAAAACAAATGAATTGTAAGTGACCGCAGGATTCCTAAATAAAGATAGGCTATAAGTGGGGAGCTAGTTTTCTACCTCTTGCTTATCATAGGTGTTGGCAGTAATGTAACACAAATCCTTCACATTGCATGGTGTTATCTCTTCATATTTCCTGTATCAAAAGCAACCAGTAAAAGTCATATCAACAGAACATAAAATGTGCAATTCTTATATCATAATTCTGACAACACCCGTCTTTATATCAGATTTGCATGAAACAAGGAACATCTGTGTTTAACGTGTTACTCTTAAATTCAGATATTTGCAAACTTACAAACCATGCATATCAGTTCCAATTCATAATATTTGCAAACTGAGAATTACATTAATAAAGCTTGATTCATTGGTTATATTTCTTTCCTTCTTAGAGACATTAACATTATGTACCAGTTCAGATACCCCAGCCAATTTTGGCATTGAACAACTTTTATTTATTTTAATTTGAGCTCTTTAAATAGGTTAAGGAGGGCCAAACATGTCAACCTCCCTTAATCCAGACAAACCAAACAATGCACCACTAAGTATTAATAGCTAACTAATAGAACAAACTGAACCAGTTTTATACTTACGATGCAATAAGCATTGAAGAGACACCAAGGAGTTGAAGCCTCTTCCTGCTAATAGCCTTATAAGAGAGGAACCGGTCAATGTATGACACTGTCAGGTACAAGGTATCTGAGAGAAGCTTGTACTCTTCAGCTACATCAACCAACCAATCGATCAAGACCTCTCTCATATTAGCTGTCAGATCTACTTGAACTGTTTCCATATAGTTTGATAATGGTCTCCTCTTTGGCTCGACCTGTAAAGTAATAGAAAGAAAACAAGAAATTCAGATCATAATTCCGAGTACAATATTGAATGAAGGGTGCTCAAATATAATTGATTGTAGCTGAAGAGATGCCAGGTTACCCTAATTAAACCTCTTTACAATCTATTCAGACAAAAATATATCTATAAATCTTTTGGGAAAACTGAATAGCAAGAAGAAAATAATCTAATTGGTACCCACAAACCATTAAATCCAGTAGCAAGAAATAAACATAAGTGAAAATCTATTGGGACAATTACATATTTTCTTTTGGATTCCTTTAAGTGAAAATCTAGTGGGACAATTACATAAATTCTACAACTGAGGCCTTTATTCCATATTATTTTCTTTTGGGTTCCTTTAATTAAACGACTAAACCTGAAATTAAGAACCAACCTCCATAGATCGTAGGTACTGATATATATCTGAAGCATACTCAGCAACCATCTGCGGATCTTGAACCTCGCCTCCATCGATCCAAGAATCAGTAACACTAGAGACCTCGATCTCTTTACAAGAAGACTTCTCCAGGCCCGAATCTTGCTCTTTCTTTTCAGATCTGGTCTTTCTACGCTTAGATTGAACAGCTCCAGCTCGTAAATTCACGGCATTGGATAGATCTGGCAATTCGCTGAGCGCAACTCGCTTCTTCTTCGACTGAGACTGACAGTTGGAAGCCTCCATGGCCGAGCAGCGCTTGGCTGCGGCGCGAGTGAGGCGAGTAGGGATGTTTTCTTGTCCCACCATGGCTACTTCCCCTCGAAGGTGAGATGAGATCTAGGTTAGGTGAGGTTAGGGTTTGAGGGAATGGAGAGGAGGGAAGAAGAAGCGAGAGAAATGAGAGAGGGAGGGTTGGGTTTTGAAGGGTGCTGAGGTGAGAATGAGAGCGCCATTTTTGCTGGTCAAATTTTGGGGAGAGAGGGAAGGTGCTTTGAGTTTCGAAAATTGAAATTGAAACGAAATTGATTTCGGATTAGATCCATTGAGACAGGCGGCAACATAATTGAGGTTGCGAAGACGTTGGATTAACGGGTTGGGTTTGATGAACGGTCCGCATATGTCAAACCCGTTTGTAGGTGATTCTGATCAGATCTTTCAGTAGACTTCGTTGTCTAGTAATGTCTACTTGTCTGTTTGGACAATTTACAGCTTAGCGATTAATTATTAAAAAAATTGCCTAATGAAAAATGAAAATCAGGGTAATCATATCAAACCATTGCATCTCGTTACATACCAGTTTTAGTATTTCTTAAAAAAATCTATTTACCCCCTGCATTTTATTTTTTTTTTCTTATTCTTTTTATACCGGGATGCGAGTGAAACATGAAGGAAGACGGTAAACGTGGGTTATGAGTGAAAAAGTAAAACTGAGGTGTCCACTGTAGTTCTATAAGCATCAGCAAGCAATTGCGTGAAAAATTGTAAGTCCAGTTTTGATTGTGAAGTAAGGAATTGCATAACTTAAGAATAAATAACTACTTATGTAATGTTTGGTTATCGAGTAAAAAATAATAACTTAATATATGTATATATTTATGTCAAAAGATCAAAATATATAAGTGTATGAATAAAAACTATTATTATTTTTTTTATTAGAAACTAGATACATCTCTTTTTTTTATTATAATTTTGTGAAGAGTTTGGATTGTTTATTATTTTTTTAGGGTGTGTTTGGTTGGAGTGGAAATAGGAAATAGGAATAGATAAAAACTTATTCCTTATCCAAATTTCTTGATTTTGTTAGAATATGGATAAGGACCGGAATAAGTCCAAATTTTCTATTTCTTAGTTGTTTGGTTTTCACCGGAATAAAAAATAAGGGGCTTATTAGGTGCTTATTATATAAGGAATAGTGACCTGTATATATGCACTTTTTTAGGTGCTTATTATATACAGGATTCATACTACTAATGTAACTAAAGATTTTCTTTTTGACTGACTGGGAAAATATCGTGCATCTCTGATTAAATAGTTTCGCTCGCCAAATTTTGCCCGGAAAATTGCATGCTCTATTCCGAGTTATTTTAATCAATCCATAACTGTTTCATCTCTGACCAAAACTCCACTAATCTCTGACCACTCGTCTCATATTGCTAGTTATTATTTTTCTATTTTTCCTCGCGCGACTCGAAATGGCATTATTTTTCGTTTATATGCGTAATTACTATGTATAAACTAATTTTTTGAATAAATAACATATAAATCATATTTTAGACAGTATAATAATAATCGATATAAATCATATTGTTTAATCCAACAATTATAAAAGTAATCGATATAATAATATTATGATAAATAATTAATAATAATAATAATAATATAAAAGTTAATTATTATTATTACGTAATACTAATTGAATAATAAATAAGTAATAAAAACAAATAATTTTGTAATAATATAATATAATATTCTATTATATTATTATTATAATAAAACAATTAATAGTTTTATTATTATAGTGTTTTTTACAATATTCTTATTATAATAAAAAAATCATATTACTTCTTTTGAAAAAGTAATAATAATAAAAATATTATAATAATATTTTAAGAATAATTATTATGAAATGCACTTAGTGTTGAATATTGAGAACCGATGATAATTAATTGAAGGGTACAAATATCAAATGAGATTAGAAAAATCCATCGCGTAAATTATGCAACCTCCTTGATATAATAATTATATATTCTTAATTCTTATGGGGGCGTTTGTTTGTGTAGTAAGGGGTTGCATAAGTTAAGAATGCTTAAATATTTATGTAGTGTTATGTAATAGATGTTTGGTTATATAGTAACGATGACTAAGTTAATACATGCATATATTCATGTCAAAAGACTAAAATGCCCTTATATTCATGCCTTTAATTAATTATTATTCTTAAATCATTATTATTAATAATTAATATTACGTGTTAAATATTATTAATTATAATAATTAATCTTTATTATTAATTATGATTTTTTTTAACAACTATTGTTGCTGTTTAAATATTATTATTTATTAATTAATATTAATTATTTGTTGATTATTAATTATTAATGATAATAAGAAATCATTTTATTATTATGAAGTATTATTAATTAGTTAATAAAAAATTTATTTATTAATTATTTTTAATTAATTAATTAATATTATTAAATCATTATTATTAATAATTAATAGTTAATATTACTTGTAAAAATATTATTAATTATTATTAATTATTAATTATAATAATTAATATTCATTATTAATTATGATTTTTAATAGTTATTTTTACTTGTTAAATATTATTATTAATTATTTGTTAATTATTAAATAATATTATTAATTATTTTTAAGGGGTATTGTTGGAAAAAAAATTAAAGGGGACCATGCATAACTATGCAACCTATTTAGGTTGCATAAGTTATGTACCTTTAAGACATCTTATGTAAGGGGTGTTTGGTGACTAAAGAATGCATAACTTAAGTTATGCACCCTTTAAGTCACAAACAAACGGGTCTATATATACAACTTTATTTAGGGATAGTGAGTCGGATATTTTTATGAAGAATGGCTCGTAACATCCACAACCTACTACATCGAAACTCACAAATATAATACCACAGAATACTACAGACGAACTGACGCCATCAAACCTCCTTCGCGACGCTGCGAGCCTGCGACGCTGCGATTCTGCGAATCTCCCTCCTGTTTCCGGTGCGCTATCTCTCCATTTTCGTTCCCTATCAGACCTCTCTCCTCCGATCTCTCTCACAATTCACAAAATCAATCAATGGCGCACTATCCAGACCTGAACCCGAACCCCGCACCATCCGCGCCACCAATGCCTTCGACCACAACCCCTCTTTATCCGACCATCGACATGTCGGACCTGGTCGAAAACCTCTTCCCGGACCCGCACGACTACCACGACCCGAACCCAATAACCTCTCCGCCTCCCACGCAGCAGACCCTGGTTCAAATCCCAGGCGTGATTCTCCACCTCATCGATACGAAGCAGAGCGTTGAGCTGGCTGCGGGAGAGCTCACCATCGTTCGTTTGCTTCAAGGCGATAACCACCTCGCCGTGCTCGCTTGTGTGGGCCCCGATGTTCAGTGGCCTCTCACGCGCGATGGCGCCGCCGTCAAACTTGATGCCTCGCATTATTTCTTCACCCTGCGGGTCCCACCCGAGGATGACGAGGCTGGTATTGATTTTTATTTCTTCTCTTGAAATTTATATAATAATAATATAATAGAGGTGTTTATCTGGTAACTGGTAAGGTATACTACATCCGTACGGTCAAGTACGGCCTGACCGTTCAATATGATTTTCTGGTGCAGTATATTGTCATTTTTGACACCTAAGTCCTAACAAAATTTGAGCAAAATCTAACAATGTGCCTTGCTGATTAAAGGGAACAAGCTTAATTATGTGTTAATTTACAGATAGATTGTTATGGTTACAACTTACAAATGTGTAATAGCATGAGGAATGACACAAAATGCAACGACCAGAATATAGTAAAAAAAATTAATTAATTAGTTGACTTAATGGTTATGGCATAAAACTCGTTTATGAACGTAAATCCTTCAATTTACCAATAGAAGGAAGTTTCCTGTGGCCATTTTATTCATTTTTCTTCTGTTTCAATAGGTAGTCCGACAGAAACGCTAAACTATGGGCTAACTCTTGCCTCGAAAGGGCAAGAAGTCGTTTTACACCAGCTGGATGCGATCTTGCATGCATATTGCAATTTCTCTGTCCAAAAAGTGGTTGTCGCAGAGGCAGCTGAGGTGCTTGAGGATCGGGCAATTGAAATTGTGCCAGAGAAGGTGGTAGCTGCAGGACCTGACAAACAGACACTGGAGAAGAAATCTGCTGCCTACTGGACCACTCTAGCACCGAATGTGGAGGATTACAGCGGATCAGTGGCGAAGGCTATCACCACTGGCTCCGGAAAGTTGGCGAAAGGGATATTGTGGTGTGGGGATGTGACAGTGGAGAGAATCAAATGGGGAAATGAATATTTGATCACGAGGATGAAGGCAGGAGAGAGCGATGCCGAGGTCAGCCCAGAAACCTTGAGGAGGATTAAGAGGTATTTTGTTTACAAGGGGGTTAATGCAATATACAGACATTTCAGTCCAATTTTTGTTTATAATATGATTTTTAAGAGTATTTATATCTGAGTAAGTAATCTCATGCCCAAAAATTAATTTCCGTTGGATTGATAACGGTGGTCATTATGCAATTCACTAATTTTTATAAGGAGGTATTTTTCTTTGGCATAAGTCTGGGGGAAATGATTTAGCGACATCATGGTAAGCAGCATTTCTGTTTTGTTTATGGTTTTATTGCAACAAAATCAACAAAGACGTTTGCAGAACTCATTTTTAGTTGTGTAGAGCAAGGGATGTGATTTTTTTATGTTGGCTTCATTTCTGGGAAATACTAATTGAATTTGATGATGTATTTCAGGGTGAAGAGGGTTACAAAAATGTCAGAAAAAGTAGCGACTGGAATTTTGTCAGGTGTTGTCAAGGTATCGGGCTTCATTGGTGGCTCAGTTGCAAATTCAAAAACTGGGAAGAAAATCTTGGGTCTTGTGCCTGGGGAAATTGTTCTTGCCTCGCTTGATGGTTTTGGTATGTCTGACTTTCTCATTTTGAACTACTTACTTATATCAAGTCTCTTACTTTATCAATTATCAATACAGTTTGAATTGCAGATCTGCCTTATGTCAGATAGGTTTCATCAAGAAAGTTATTTCATTTGGTTAGCTTGTTCCGTTTTGTCCACCTTTTACCTTTTTGTTGGATATCTGTATCTGAATTACCTTTGTTGAAATTTGGAATTGATGATATTAAAACAATTCCTCTATAAATCCTTATGCCTCACAGCACAGAACTTTTCTACTCCAGCAATTACCTCATTTGACCACATCTTGTTTAATTGATTTGCTAATATGCTTGCAACTTCACAACAGGAAAGATATGTGATGCTGTTGAAGTGGCAGGGAAGAATGTCCTATCCACATCATCAACTGTAACCACTGGACTTGTTTCTCACCGGTATCTTCTTGTGTTAATTAATTTTCTCTTTATTTACAACAGAAATACTTGGAAGTTAGAACTATCTATTTCAATTTTAAAATCATGTTTTCAATATTCAACTGGAACTAGGCTAGGCGTGTCTCTGTAGAAGCTTAAAGTTAAATAATAACATTTCGCATGCCGACAATTTCCAGCTGTAATAAGGAGTGGGTTCTAAATTCCAATTTAAAATGAAGTGGGTGTTAGTCCTTTCACTTGAATCTAGTCCTACCTAATTGTTAATTTTTACCCCACAACCAGCTTGGATTTCGAAATAAATCATTACTTTAGGCACAGATCAGACTAATTTGTACCAGATTGTACAAACAAGGGGACTGTTCCGAATTGTACCGCAAGTACTTGACTAAACTACTTTATATGATTATTTACTTAAATCTACATACTTTTAAGATATGGTGAGAAGGCAGCTCATGCTACAAATGAAGGCATGGATGCAGCAGGACATGCTATCGGAACTGCATGGGCCGTGTTCAAAATCAGAAAAGCACTAGACCCCAGAAGCACCCTTAAGCCGACCATGCTCGCAAAGTCAGCTGTAAAAGCCGCTGCGGCTGAAATAAAGGCTAGCAAGAAGAAATAAATAGCTCTGTACATAGTTCTCTCATCTCTTTCATACATTCAAAACCTTTTATGTTGTTGTATACTTTGTACTTACCTAACAAGGCCGACAGTAGTTTACATTATGATCCAAAAGAAAGAACAGATACTGGTAATATACTTTGTACTAAATTTACAATGTAAAAAAGTAAGCACCAACTTTTTAACTTTAATAGAATCATAGAAGGCAAAAAAAAACTCACTTATCGTTTGCTCATTTATTAGGCTTCCGAAACTGTAGAAAGTTTTTTTTTTTGTCATTTACTGTATAAATTTGGTGTAACCGTGTAAGTGCGTGAGCAGATAAATTTTGTTAATGTGTACACGTGAACCAACTTGTAAAGTACTATTGCCAGCGTATGTACATGGCAATTTCTTTGGTGGATTCGAATCTGATAGTTATACGTGGCATTAAGGTACTGAATGAATGAAAGCTTTTTTAAGTGGTAAAGACAATGGAGACAGCTACCTGGGGACCATAGTGTCCTTCCAAAACAGGCATCATGTATCAGCTGTACGCCTGTACATGAGAGGAAAAGGACTGATTGTAACCAATGAATATGACCAACAATAATATGAACCAAATGGCAAGCAATTATTAATGCATCAGTGTTGCAATATCACAAATTCATGATACAATCTGCTTTTGGGTGTCCTTGGGCCGGTATGTATCGCTTTCTAAAAGTCAACAATCAATTTCTATTGCGATTAAGGTCTGTAATGGGAGGCCTTTTTATTCTAATTATTGTGTTTAATCTAAAATTAATTTTACTGACGGTGAAGTTGTACCTGATTCCTAAAATTGTGTAATCATGTTGCTTCATCGGAAGTTGATTGAATATGATGGAAATCGGACAATCCAGATTGCAACCGTAGAAGTAACGTGTTATGTTTGATTTTGCATTATACATACGGCTTAAGGACGGATTATACAGAAATGGGACGAATATAAGCATCCTAATGTTCTTGTTTTACCTAAACGCTCAGATTATACAGAAATGAGACGAATAAGGCAATAAGCATTCTAATGTTCTTGTTTTATCTAAACGATCAAAGTATTCGTCATTACTTATAGAAAAATTATTTTCTGCCAAATGATGTAAGATTAAATCTAAGGTTTTAAAATACGATTTGTGCAGTTTAGCGGTTGGATGGTGATTTAGCATTTATCGGTGATAAAACGGAAAAAACGGTAATATAACGGATAAAATGGTTATACGGGGTGAACAAAAATCTTGATAAAACGGCGATAAAACGGAAAAAAATGGAGTTTTTTAAAAGCTTGGATTAAATTAAAGTTGCAAATAGGTTTTTGAACTGTAATTTTAGCTTGCCATGCGTTTTAGTTTAAAAAAAAAAATCAACCTATGGATCGAGACATGTCTAACAATCACAAATTTTAGATTTACATGAATGCTAACAATGGCAAAGGAATTGCACAGATGCTATAAGCGTTGTCAAGTGTACAAGCACAATTAATCTGGACTATTTCATGCATAATCTATCAATTTTGGTGCAAAGAAGCTGTAAACATTTGTTTTACTTTTGTTCGAGTTGCAAATTGCAATCCCAATTGAAAATTGCAACTTTTGAAAAAAAAATAGATTGAATGAACTCATAGGTAATATTATATTGGGTGCGTTTGGATAGGTGTGGGAAGAAGGGAAGAAGTGGGAAGAAGTATTGGAAAGTGTGTAACTTTGTGAAGAGTTTGGATTGTTTATAATTTTTTTTCTTCACATCTTCCTTCTTCCTCTTCTTCTTCTCTCATCCAAACGCACCCATTATGAAACAAAAGTCTTAAAAAATTTACAAGGATATAATATAATTAATTGAAAGAAAAATGAAGAAAACATAATATCAAAATTGTAACCACTCTGAGAGTCTTCTTGAAATCAACAATTATGCAATGATTTCCCTCTGGCTCCGTCCTTTCAAGTAACCTTCTATTGAGTTGACTTAAAAAGAAGAATTCTTTCCTTTCGTTGTTTCGGAAACGGAAACCAGTCAACATATAGAATCCTGTTGCTGAAAATATTTTTGCAAGTATAATGGAACTTTTTTTTTTTTTTGGAGGAGATTATATACAATAATCGCACTTAATTCTTTTTGTAACATATTAAGTTAGCATTTTCAGAATCGAACCAAATATTATTTTGAATTTTTTAGTACAATTTTGTAAGACACGACATTCCACTCATTCAGCTAATAACTTGAACTTATAAATTAAAAAAAAATATTGAAGTGTTAATTTAGTCCTTTGTTAGATTTTGATCTCGAGGCTTCATAATAAGAATTATATCACTGACAGATCATTGCTTCAGTGAAATAAACGAAGTGTTATCTATGATTTCCAAACCAGCTAACTGGAAGTAAAAATAGGTGATATTTAAACATTTCTTCTTAATTGTTATTTATATATTTCTTTAAAGGGAAAGTTTTTATTTATATATCATCCACATACAACTTTGCAAGTAGATATAAGAGACTGACAGGTAGACCATTTGCCAGATTAAATTGTATCATCGTCATTGTTACATACATGTAATAACGTAACTAAAAACAGAAAAATATATCCATTTTTCCAGATCAGAAATCCCATAGGCTGAATGAAGGACACCTAAATTATGAGCTGGCATTTAAAAGTTGCCTATTGGGAACAGCTCTTTCAATGCAAAATACTCTATTCACTCCTCTTCCTCACACCCTTTCACATATCTAACGAGATATGTAAAAAGGAGCAGAAACTTTGAAGTGATATGTAAAAAGAAGTAGAAATAAAATGTGAGGATAGATAAAGGTTAATTTATTTTAATGGGTATATTTCCCACGACGTTTGTGCGCACAAACAAACATTACACAGACATACGCACCTGTCCGTAGCTAATGCTATCGTAGTAGATTGATTGATTATTTGATTTCTCATTTCATTTTCGTTTCTCTCTCTCTCTCTCTCTCTTTTCATTTCTCTTTTCTAACTCCCAAAAAAAAGGTACAAGCTCTCTTTCTCTCTCTTTTCTCTTTTCTCATTTCTCAACTCCCGAGAAAAGTTCCCTCGACGCAGATCTCTCTCTCCCTCCCTCGTCTAGGGTTAGGGTTTTCTCACGCTTGTCGCTTTCCTTTCATGGAAGCATTGGGATTGGGTCGACCAGTCGAAGGATCTGCTGTGGCGCTTCTCTTTTGAAGCATTGGTGGAGTTCGTGTGAGGAGCAACTCGAGAGACGAGGAGGGATAAGGATAGGCGACGAGAGATGAGCGCGTCGAGGTTTATAAAGTGTGTCACAGTTGGAGATGGAGCTGTTGGGAAGACTTGCATGCTAATTTCTTATACCAGCAACACCTTTCCCACGGTTAGATTTAGCTTTTTTCTTGAATCCTCTGATATCCTTGTTAGCTTTTTGGAATTTGTTGTGAGATTGAGGGTAATGCGAACTTAAATTAGTCTCTCTTTTCTCAAATTAGTTTTTTCCTTAATTAGTGGTGGGTTAAGAAAGAATTAAGAGAAAAAATATGTGAAAATTGGAGGTTATTAAGGGAGGGTTTGTTTCGTTATTATTTGTTTTTTTTTTTTGCATTTATAAGCATTTGAATTATTAAATTGTGTTGGAGAGCAGCAAGTGGCTTCAAGAATTTTGTTTCACATTGAGCTCTTTTTAATTTTCTCATGAGAGGCAAATATATTTTGAAAGCGCATCAAACAATTCCTTTTGTATACATACATTTTGTGAAATTATGCTTTACAAGTAGGTTGTTTTGAAGTTTTAGGTGAACTTAGGGTGGTTGAATTGGTGCTATTTTTGAGAAGATATTTTTTCAGGCTTTTATTTATTTATTGTAATCCAGTAGGAATCATTAGTTCCAAGCACGTTATCTGATTGTAAACCTTAGGATTAGAAATGTAAGTATCTAAATAAAAAATTGAGTATAAGAGAAGTTATTTTATGCCTATTTAATAATTAATTCAGAGAGAGCTGCCATGTTGTGGCCGAAGTGGTGACATGCTTCTTTCAATAAATTATTTGCTACAATTATTATTAATTGCTAGTTTTGCTCTCAACCTTTTAAAAATGTGTAACCAAGACTGGTTTTGAAAATAGTTGCCTGGCACTAGTACTATCTTATTGGAAGCACTCTGTAATATTACTAATTGTTTATTTGACGCAGGATTATGTGCCAACTGTTTTTGACAACTTCAGTGCTAATGTGGTGGTCGATGGCAGCACTGTAAATTTGGGTTTGTGGGATACTGCAGGTATCTTTAATTTAACTATTACTTGTCCAAATGCAACTAGTTTTTTGTGTTCAAGTTGAATTCTTGTTCTAATTAATATATTTGAAAATAAAAAATTATACAGGTCAAGAAGACTATAACAGATTAAGACCACTGAGCTATCGTGGTGCTGATGTTTTCCTTCTGGCTTTTTCTCTCATCAGTAAAGCAAGCTATGAAAATGTTTCCAAAAAGGTACTAATCCATGCATATTTTTTTTCATTTTCTAGCATCTGATATTTTAAACTTGTACAACACTAATGTTGTGATATTATTTTCAGTGGATACCTGAGCTAAGGCACTATGCTCCTGGTGTGCCTATTATTCTTGTTGGTACAAAGCTTGGTAAGAACTACATTCCTTTTTTGACTAACAATATTTTTTCCTAGAAATAGACTCGCAAGAAGGGAGGCGGCCCTGCATTCATTAAAATAAATGCCATAATTACAGAATTCCTACACAAGCCATTACAATTCCTTTTTACTAAAAGGACATCATCATACACCTCCATTTGAACTTATAATTTTCATTTATGATATGATGGGTGATGACTTGTTAATGTATATTACCTTACAATTTGACCTACCTGCTTAAATCTAATCAGTCGACTTAAAATTCAGATCTGCGAGACGATAGGCAATTTTTTGTGGACCACCCAGGAGCTGTACCAATTTCTACTGCTCAGGTACTGTGAATGCTAGCTTTATTCTTTGATTTTGCTCAATGGTTAGAATTTGTTAACTATTTTCTTCTTAATTTTGGTTTCATATAAAGGGCGAGGAGCTGAGGAAGCTAATTGGAGCTGCTTCATATATTGAGTGCAGCTCAAAGACCCAACAAGTATTTTTTTTCCCTTTCTTCATACCATTACTGTTTACATTAAAAAAAATCTTAATACTGAATTTGAATTGTTGTGGATTTATTATTCTTGATATTGAGTAAATTATTTAGTTAGGTCAAATGTTGTGGCTGCATCCTTTTGCTATTCTTAGTTTAAGAAAAATTGGGAATATATTGTTACAGCCATGATCAGCTTTCTCATTTTTACACTACAGAGTTTACGAAAAGAGAAATGGGATCTAAATACCTCTATTTCATTTTTGACATTGCAGAATGTGAAGGCAGTGTTTGATGCCGCAATAAAGGTTGTGCTCCAGCCTCCCAAGTCAAAGAAGAAAAAGAAGAAGTCCCAGAAGAGCAACTGCTCCATTTTGTGATTACACCTTTTCAAATCACAAGCTACTACAACCCTTATCAGACCTGATCCGACCCATTTAGCTTTGTTGTTCTTATTGTAGTCTGTGGCTTCAGTAAAAAAAAAAAAAGAGAGAATTTCTTCTGATGGTTATGGCTGTTAATCATGTATTGTTCCTGTTGTTCATGTATAAGTAATTTGCTGACATCATCTGACAAGCTTGGACTGCACTGTGTTGGATAACCTATTTTTATTCATGAAATCGTGCTTGTATCTTTTGTTCAATTGATCTAAAGGTTTGGCAATTTTTTTTTGTTATTACTTCTATCATCATGTTTAGTGCCACAATTCGAGATTGTAGGTTGCTAATTAAATGACTGTGCTTTCTGTTGTTGATTACTCAATTATATTAATGTGTCATATAACCTAATTGATTTATTCTTATCGTCATCTTTTTTATTGTAATTAAGTGATGTGCATTTTGTTTATTAATCTGAGATGGTAAGCTATTTATTGAGTAAATGATTTTCATTCTTGATTTCGCTATCATCTGTTTAAGTGTTAACTATACTATTGTAACATGAAAGTGATGGTATCTTTATTCCATCCTTATGTTTATGAATGTTTTTTAAGAAAAGTTCTTTCCTCGCTATATTTTGTTGCCGCAACAATTAGTAGTGGTGCGCCAAAACCTGTTTGATATGTCAGAGCTAGATCTGCTGATGACTGCGCTAGTACAGTTGAGCTGGGACATGAAGCCTTTTGATCTGTATCTTTTTGACTCTTGAGAATTGATTTCCCGTTACTTTTAATCTTTAAAAAAATTTGTTTTTTTTTTTATGCTCGCATGTTATATACCCTTCGACTTGTAGGAATAATTTCTAAATCATTTGGAGTGGTGCAAAAATTAGTACCATTATACTTAATATGTGCTATTTTATGATGTAATATAGGGATTTGGCGTGTAAATTAACATAAGCTGAAAATCAGCGACGCCCCTGAGATGTTCAAAAGAGTATGTTTCATTTACAGAAACAAAATAAATAAGTAAATAATTGCCAGAGTATGGTCCTGGTCCTTTGCATATCTTTGAAGATTTTGACAATTTTTTATTCGTCCTTGACAACCAACGTAGGCTTGATTAAATACAGGTTTTAGGATACCGTCTCCAATAGATGTTGATCCAATTATTTTTCCCATAGCTAATGACAACTGGGGCTTTAGTGTCAAGCACGTTGTCTCAAACAACTCAGACAAAGACGATGTTCGTTCTTTTTCATCTTTTTATTTGTACGGTGATAAACTATTGCATATGCCAATTAAGAGCCAGTTGATCTTAAAAGTTATTGGCTATAAACTTATCTACGAGTTCATGAAATTGTTAACATTCGATCAGCAAAGGATCTTCACTGTTCAGCTCCAAATCTTAATTGATGTTATCCAAAATGCGTGTCACCACTACTTGGGATATTTGCGAGGAGCCTTATCTCGACACAGGATTTGCTTGTTGTGCTTACCTTCTTTTGTTCTTTTTTTTTTTATTTTAAAAGAAACTTACCTTATCGTCGCATGATTTACATAGGAATTGCAATTCCGATCATGCGAAATTTTTTTTTTTTACTAAAAAATTAAGATGTAATCTGGTAGATCTAATGTTAATCAAACGTTTTCAATTAATAATGCTAGGTCCATGCCATTACAATTAGGGATGAAAACGGAAGTCGTTTTAATCGTTTTTCGTTTCGTTTCGTCAGGACGAAACGGTTAACGAAACAATGAAATGATTTTGTTTGGTTGGACGAAACGATTGACGAAACAATGAAACGGTTTCGTCCATGTGTAAATCGCGAATATTTCGTCAATTTTGATCGTTTCGTCCAGACGAAACGATCAACGAAATAAAAAATCTGTTTCGTCGCATAGGACGAAACGATCGACACAACAGTTCATTTGCGCCATCGTCTCGATCATTTTACAGCCCTATTACAATAATTAATATAGGGCTGAAAACGGTAGCCGTTTCAACCGTTCTTTCGTTTCGTTTCGTCCGGAACTGAACTATAACGGATAAGGATTTCAGTTTCGTTTAAGGAACGGAACAACCAACGCAAATAGAAATATTGTTTCGTCTCAAAAAGGAACGATTAGTGAAACTGGTACGTTTCGTGGTCGTTTATTTTGCGCATTTCGTCTAAAAAATTGTTATGGTTTTATTATTAGATTGCAGAGGACCTCAGCAGAGAGATCGAGGGAGAAATGAGTAAAATTAGATTTTTGCAGCATCGCTCCATCATTTCTCCGCCGAACACAGTCACATCTATCTCTCTCGCCTCTACACCACCGAGTACAATCGCCGTCGAGAGCAAGAGGTGATTATAGTGTCTCCTCCCCCTTTCCCGCGTGACCTAACCTGTCATTTCTCTATCTTTGTTTCATACAAAATGCAGAATAGTTTATTTTCTTACATCTTAATAAAATGCAAAATAATTAGGTAGTCAAAGGCGGTTATAACCGTTTTGATCGTTCCCATCAACGGAACAATCAACGCAATATATGCTAAACGGATGCAACAATCAACACAATAAGTATAAAAATTTCGTGCATCAATGCAACGGTTAACGAAAATGATCACTTTCGTGGTCGTTTTCCACGTTATGCACCCCTAAATTAATAAGCAACTTCGAATCTTCGATGGGGTCCTTATGGCCCGACAAACTGTTAATTTGAACCTTTATGGGCTAAATTGCTACTAGGTATCAGCCCAGCCTAGGACGTCATTTTCGTTGTACGGCAGGGCCTACTTTGGAATTTGGTAGGCCCGGGATTGTTTTTTGAACTTCTTTTTTTTTTTTTTTTTTTTGAGTAACGTTTTTTCAACTTCTTAATTATTTATTTTTGTTTTCCTGTGCTGTGTTCTTTTTTCCGTGACATTTTTTTAAGAAAATTCAAATTTAATACTATAAACATAGAATAAAAAATTTACTAACCCAACTGTAACTTACATGACAAACCAAATGAGCGAGGTTGAGTTTTCCTTACTGATCGAAACAATTCAGGCATAAAAATGACTTAATGAATGTTCTAAGAAATTCACAGCACTTCATACCCAGAAAAAGGATCATTTTGACAGAATAAGCAGAAATTTGGGAACATTTTCATAACATTCCCTGTACATGACATGAAACGAGAGTTGCATATAAAAAGCAAAAAATTAAATATAACAAGAGATACACGCAGTCAATGGCAAGAATAATTTCAACTCAAGTATATTGCACAGTATGGCACCAAGCATTAAACAAGGAAATAGAAAACTCAAAACAATTATCTCGAGCAATATGATTTCATTCATTTGTTAGTATCAATCTTTTCCTCAACCATAATTCAAGAGCGACACAAACTATAATCCAGCCACAAATTGATATAAATACAATTTAGCCAACACAACTATACTGCGTATCTATAGAATAGTCTAAAGCACGTGTTTACAAAATAATGAATTCATAAACCAAAAATACAATTAATCAAGTAACTGCTCCAAAAAACAATCAATATTTCAAGAAAGATATAAGGGTTTAAATATATAGTTATAGAAAAGACAAAAAAAAAGGTTCAAAAAAAGAATAGCCAAAACTGATGAAAGATGTTTCGAAAGTTTTATATATCTTGCTCGCCTGATGTCACTTGGAACATCATCGGCTTAACGGCTTTTATGTCTTTCATAAAAGAACCTAACCAAATTAGTGTAGATAATCAATACCTATTATTGTTCTTAAAAAAAAAAATCAATAACTATTATTTAAGGAACATCCACGGTAAGGTGATATATCACACCTTCGATGATAAATGGTCATAACATCAACATGGTAAACTAAAATGAATTATCCAAAATGTTTACAATTAGAATACTCTTGATTGCTTTGATTAATCACTGAACATGCTCATTTTGACTAGCTATGAGATTTAAAAGTTAGAAAATATTAGTTTACTCCGTAAAATATTTAATAATAATATATTAAAGACACTGTGATTGTTTTATTTAATATATATTGGTATACTCTTGAAATACTAATAATTAAGTCTCAAATTTTCAATTTTTATACACAAAATAAATAAGAAAATGGTACACATAATTAATTTATTCACTAATTATCGCCGTCTTATTTGTCATATTAGTCGACAACTTGGTTATCCTCTATTTTTTTCTTGTTACATTATTCGTATAAATATTCGATAAGCGTGAAAGAGCAGCTGTTGCCTATCAAGCATGTCTGCGCTATGTCAAGAATTATGGGTTTGAGATGATTTGAAGTTTATATTAAAAGCATGAAAAATAAAAATATTTTAGGCTTTCAAAGTTCTGAACAAAATTTATAGTATTTCTAAGATTTTCAGTCTCTTCTAATATCTTCATTAATCACTCATTCACAATCAAAATTGCTACATTCTCGATCTATGTTTCTTGCTACCTATAGTTCTAATATATAATTTTTTTCATATAGAGATCAAAATATAAATCATGCTTTAGGCATGATTTTTTTTTTTTACTCAATTCAAAATGCATTCAAATCACTCAAATAGCGTTGCCACCTTTTTTTTGTTATTCAATACAGAATGCTTATAAGTGGTAATTGCAAGTTTTTGAGGTCTTTACCAAATTCTTCCTTAACATACATTTAGTGTACTGCGAATTGCTGCTAAATCTGTGACATATGCCGAAAGATATTTTCTTTTTTATTTTATCTTTCTAAGTTTCCGGGGTAAAATATAATAAGAGTTAACTAAAATAAAGTAATACACCGATAAAAAAAAAGACAATCTTTACCACAAATTTACTTTTCACTCTAATTGACTGTTTTTATAAAAACATCATTTAAGAGCTCATGAAATTAGAAAACAGTTGTGTATTCTAAGAAGTGAGAACCGCTGTAAACCACTCATTAATTCACTAGCTAAATTAAAAAGAATTGAAAAAATTGCAACATGAAATTATTAAGAAATTTAAAATGAGAATTGCTTTGAGCAATTAGAATCTCACGCAATCAAGCAATCAAGCAATCGGTGTCTCAGCATTTTTATTTTTTCCCCTTCATCCTCCCAACTCCCTTCACCGCGTGTCTTTGCTTTCTCTTTCTTTCCCCTTCAGCGCCTCTCCTCTTCTCTCCTTTACCCCCCGTGTCTCCCCTTTTCTCCCCTTTGCACCACTCCTCATTTTCACGCTAATTTAGGTCCCACCGTGCCTTCGCTTTCGCTCCCGTCCTAGTCACTGCCTCACCTCTCTTTCACAGTTTCACCCCCGATCCAGACCTCCACCTCCTCCGCCTCCACTCCTGTCTTGGTCACTGCCTCACGACAGCCATGCAAAACTGCAACGCTCAAGTCACTCGCAGCCTTGATCCTCACTGCATAAGCCCCCTTCCCTTCTTCTTCCGCTTCCCATCTCCTTCATCTCCCTCTTCCACTTTCTATTTCCCTCTTCCTTGTCCCAATTCTTCGCATTTCCATTCTCCTAACTTTTCATCTCCTTCGTGTTGCTCTACTCTCTCACAAATCAATCCATGTCCCCTCTGATCAATGCAACGAAAAAAAGTAAATATAAGTTATGACGATATATCAGTGAAATAGAGTATATATTGTGTACTAAAGAGTATATAATATCTATTAAGGAAGTATCAAATATATTTTCATTTATATTTTATTATGGAAGTATATAATTTTCGTAAGGGAGTAATTAATAATTTTAAAGGAGTATCTAATAAGTTTAAAATATTAATTTTTTACGTGGGTAATAATCACTATAAGGGAATAATTAATAGATTGAATGTGAGTATATATTCGTCTTTTAGGAGAATTTTTGTGTATGAAGAGAGTGTTTTATAAGATTACATTGTTAAATAACATAAAGGAGTATTTTACATTAAGGGAATATTTATATTTAACAAAAGAGTATATTTATAAGGGTGCAAAAAAAAATATGGCAATAGAAGGAAAGAATGTTGGAGGGGAAAGAAAGGTAGGAGGTGCAAGTAGTGCAGGAGGGAAAATCGGAGTGGACGACTAGAGAAAAAAAGTGGCGTGCGGGGAGATGGAAAAAGGAGGAGAAAGGAGAGGAGATAGGGCTGCCTGCGAGGGTGGGAAATAGAATGAGAAAGGAAGGGGAGACAGAGGCGTTGAGGGTGGAGAAAGAGATGATAGGGAAGGAAGATGAGCGCTGGGAGGAAATGCCTACATGTTTTTTTTATTATATTGGCAGAGTTAAAAAAAATGTGTTTATTCCATAACTATATTTAGTATTTGATTGTCTTATCCTTGATTGCACTTATCAGCTCCATCAAAATGGTACAGATATAAAAGTGAAGAAAGTTTAACATGCACTATAGTGCATAAAAAGTTCTATGCACCGCAGACTTTTTCGGGGGTATTTTTTTAAATTGACAAATCTAATTTAACCAATCTAATCTACATATTGAAATCTCATAGCAACCAAAATTTACAATTTTTGTGATTTTATTACTATTCGTTGTACTAAACGTCTCTAGTTTTGTCGATTACAAAACAATATCATTTGACATTTAACAATCTTCTTTGAGTTTTATAGGAAGAAGATGCAAATTATGAAGACTTGGATAAAAGTTATGAGCAAGATTAAAATCAAGATAAAGTCTTTAGAGAGCTTGTAGGTTAGTTTAGACTAGGATAGAAGGTATACTTAGGTAGTTTGGTCCTTATTTATCCTTGAAATGGTCTAGATAGCAGAAAAACTCAATATAATAGCAAAATCATGTTTTAAGTGACCTAGCGTCACATAACGTCACATAATGTTTTCAGCCGCCTCCTTTAGGGACAACACTATTTTTTTTCAATTTTTTTAAAACATGTCATTTTTTGAATATTGTAAATTGTATAACATTTCAAAAATGACACGTTTTAAAAAATAAAAAAATTAAAAAAATTAATGTGTTAGTAAAATTAATGTTTTGAAAAAAAAATTAATGCATAGGAAAAAATTTTAATTCTTAAACTAAAAATTTAATGCAAACTGAACAAAAAAAAATATGTGACAAAAACATTTTTAAACTAAACAAAATTTAAAGTAAAAATTTTTAAACACAAAAAAATGTGACAAAAACATCTAATTTTCTCTCTCTCGACCGAACAAAAAACACAAAAAAAAAAATGCATCTAACCCTCCCTATCTCTCTCGTAAATGCAAACTCCATCCCCTTTCTCTCTTAAATGCGGCAACAAAAAAAAATGAAAGGTGTCAGCCCAAAAAATAAAAATAAAAATATGCTATAGCGGCAATGCTATTACCGCTATAGCTATGTTATTTTTATAATTTCAGAGGGTCCTTTATCTTTTTTAAAATTGGTTAGGATATTTTTGTCATAGATAAAAAATTTCCTGAACAATCTCGTAAAAGCATGACTGTCAATGGTTACGGTACGGTACGTTAGAAGGTATTTTCATACCCGTAACCGTTAAATTTTTTTTTACCAATACCCGTACCAGTTAAAAAAGACTTTATCGGTACCATATCCGTACCCGTTAAGAATTAATGGTAAGAGTAGGGTAACAGTACATAACGAATAATAATAATATCATTAATTTAATAAAAATATATAATGTGATAAATAAATAGTATAAAAAAAAATATATAGATAAAGTAAAATATTTAGATAATATTTTAGATATAACAAAAATTATGAAAATTTTTTTATCCGTACCCATATCCGTTTATCTAACGAAAATAAAAATTTACTCGTATCCGCCTTATAGAATACGATACGAATAGGATAAACGGATTATATTGACAGCCCTACATAAAAAAAAGTGACTAAAAATATCCGAATAAGAAAATTCTGCTGAGACGACTATTCCGCTGTACGGCCGGGTCCACTTCGGAAATTACTCTGTCCGTTATTATTTTTTAATTATTTTATTATTAATTTTTGTTTATTTAATTATTTGTGATTTTTTTGTGCGCGACTGTCTATGTCAAAAAGTTTTGTCGCTCAATTTGTTTGACATTTTGGCTCCTAGCTAGCAAATAGCAAAACCACCACCATCCCTTTATCCCTTCCCGAATCAAACCAGATCTACAAAACGGACGGTCGTAATTACATCTTGTACCTGCATCTGCATTAACTGACTCCCACTTTCAGCGGCTGAGACGAGCCGCATCCCATGTGCTAACATCCTATATTGTTTCCTAGACTCGGTGTTTATCCGTACAAAATATCCTTAGGACCAGCAAAGTAACTATGAGGTTTATATATTTTGTACGGTTCGTGAACCATGTGCATAAAAGGTTTTTTACCAGATGATTCTTCTTACCAGAAGATTCCAATTAGTGGAGCTGCTTGGCAGAAAAAAGGCCCGCAGAAAAAGAAAATTAAAAAAGTTTCATGGCCTTTTTGAGAACATTGTTATTTGTTAACCAATAGTAACCGATAAAATTATAAAAGGCCTTGAAAAAAAATACATCAAAATAAATTTCCCTTGTTTTAGTTTTACATCCCTATTTGTATCTTTTCTCGGAAAATTCTCCCAATTCTCACACTAAACCTAGAGAAATTTCCGATTTCTCTAATCGAGGAATCGCCAATTAGCGCACCGATCGTTGCTTCTATACCCCGTCGCCATCTCGCTCTCAGATGAAATTTTAACCTAGGGTTTCGATTTGTAATTTAAGTAAGGTTTTGTTTTGATTTTGTTTCAATATATTTTACTTGATTGTTTTCTAGTATTGGTTTTTAGACTTCTCAGCTCATAATTTAGTTTATCACAACCGTGTTCTCTGTTGATAGGCACTTGAAACAGTGACAATTGCACTTATCTTAATTTGAGGAACAGCTTTCAGTTGAAATCATGTTACCCCAAATGGGACTTTAGGATTTGGGGTAACATGAAACTTCTACAATTCTACAGTTTGGTAATTGTAGAAGTTTCATACCAATTCACAGTTATATCTGGTGGTGGTTTACATTTTTGCACTTCTTCATCTCAGAACTACTCTAACTATTAGCTTGTATTAATTTTTTTTTCCAGGGTTTCTTTTAGTGAAATTAAATTATGGATGAAGGGGACATTGACTTCTCAAACCCAGATGCATTTGGGGGCCCCCAAGTAAGCATCGAGGACCCACCAAGCAGCTGCTCCATGGACAGCTTCTTTGATGAGATACTAAAAGATAATACTCAGCAACATGCGTGCACTCATACACACACATGCAACCCACCTGGGCGCGACCTCTCACACACTCATACATGCTTCCATGTGCACACCAAAATACTTTCTGCACCGACTGAACAAACATCCGATTCAGCTGAGAAAACACCTAACTCTTCGACCTCAAAGAAACGCCCTTGTGGGAATAGAGAGGCGGTTAGAAAGTACAGAGAGAAGAAAAAGGCACACACTGCGTCGTTGGAGGATGAGGTGGTACAACTTAGGGCTCTGAATCAGCAATTGCTTAAACGGCTCCAAGGTCAGGCAGCTTTAGAGGCTGAGGTAGCAAGGCTGAGATGTCTATTGGTGGATATAAGAGGGAGAATTGAAGGGGAGATTGGCACATTTCCTTATAAGAAACCTGAAATGGGAAGTGGGGGTGTTCTTGTAAATACTTGTGATTTTAGATGCGATGATCAGATGTATTGCCCCAAGCAAGGTATGCAAGGTAATGGGAATGGAGGAGTGAATAATTTGCAGGGATTTGGTGTTTGTGAGGCGGCAAACATACAGTGCATGGGTGACGGGTTGTCTGGGAATCCAGGTGCTGGTACTATATCTGATTCGAGAAAGTTTGTGGCTTGTGGAGGTGAAGGTGTAAATCCATATGGATGTTTGCCAAATGCTGAACAAAAATAAAGTTAGTTTGTTACATCTTACTCTTCTGTACATGTTATTAGTTATTAAGAAATTAAGACTAGTTAAAGGTAAGTTAAGTAAAGAAGGGTGTATGACTTCAGCCAAATTGTTTTTCTAAAACGATAATAACTATCTTAATATTAGGTAGTGTTTTTAGTTTAATCAGCTAGCTCCTTATTATTCTATTTCTTTTATAAGGTTTTTTTTTTTGGGGTTTTGGGGGGGGGGGGGTTATTCTTACTGTCTTATGCAATATGTTTTTGTTATGTTCATAATGGAAGTTTTACGAGTTAGAAAGACAGAAAATAAGCAAGTGAAGTGGGCGTTAAAGGGAATTGATTGGAGCAAAATAAGTATAATGGTATAAGGAGGGAATGGCGTAAAAAAAGAGACTTACCGTAATCAAGCCACTAAATAGTATATACCAAATATTTATAGAAGTTGTAGTAACATTTTGTTAGCTCAAAATGTTAACATAAGCTTACTTATAGATTGTTAGCTTTCATAATGCCAATATTTGTTGATTTCACTGAAATTAATCTCTGTTAAGCTCAATTAAAGAGGCCACCTTCTTGTAAACTCTTATGGCTTGAACATCCCTTTCTTGTACCAGCTTATCACGCCTACAAAAAACGAACACAGTATGTTTAAATTTTTTTTAGATCTCTTTTGGTTGGTATTCTGGAAAGAGCTTCTGCTTTAGCAGAAAAACAGAATTCCTGGATGGGAACATGTTTAGTTTCTTAAGTGAAACTTTTCACTGGAATAAGAATTTGTGGACCTTGTGATAAATTATGTCCTGAGTTTGGGAAATTACATCGTGCCCCACAGACAAAGGAAAACTATTTGAAAACATGATTGCTGATCTGAACACAAAGGAATAACAACAATAGAAGATATGAAAGACAATTTACTTAATGAATTCCTTCTTATTTCTTGTGTCAACTCTTCTGTTCCTAGAAATTTGAGAAGCTGTTTATTACTGGTACAGTTTGGTAAGGGTTGGTACCTGCTTTTTCTAATAACTTCGATGACTGGTACCTTGTGGTGAAAATTGGTTCCTGTTCTTTCTAACTTTAACCTTTTTTTGTTCAGGTGGAAGGAAACAAAGCCCTTGCTGAAATGAAACAAGTGTAGCTGTCTTATGTTGGATTCTTTGTTGAAATTAACTTGTTGCATTATTTGTTTCATAAAAATACTTTAGTGGTTTTGAAAGAGCCAGCTGTTGTATGTTGTAATCTATGTAGCTCTTAGGTCTAAAGAGCTGTTTGTTCTTTTCTTCATTTCATCTCATCTCATCCCAACTTATGGTTAGAATATTCTCTAGGAGACTTTTGATGTTTCATACCTCCTTGAGTAATCAATCCTATTAGTGTTATTTTGAAAGTTTCCAGTTGTGATGTTTGGCTTGGTAATAATAACTATCATGCTTTGTTCTACTCCAGGCATGTTTTAATAATTTTCTGACTTAATTGAAAAGCTAGTTTACTTAAATCTAGTGTGGAAATTCATGAACTCAAGAGCTGGAGCTACAGTTGTGATGGCGAACTCCTACATTGCTCCATATGCATGGGAATTGTTGATTAAAATTGGAAGGTTTAGATTGATTGTTGATCTTTTATTCAATTATAAAATTAACTGTCAGGTTCAAATTGAATCTCCACAGAATAGAAATTGGTTGTGGCATCACAATCAAGGGCCCTATATGGGGGCATTGATATGCCTTTTCTATGCTCTTTCACATTTACTTGTTCCTTGAAATTTGCTGCATCGGTTGTGATAATATTAACTAGAAGATATAATCCAAGCAATAAGTTCTACATAAAAAAAACTTGTCTCCGGGCGTGTAAAAGATTAGAAACAGCTAGAATATTCATAGATGCTAATAAACAACTGACTTTAAAGGCGTGCAATTTTTTTTGTTTTTCATGTCTATACCTACTTCACATCGGCAACCATAGAGGAAGATGGTTGTTCAATCAAAATTCAAAATTGAAAAAGAACAAGTCTATCCAAAATAATAAAAATTGTAATCCTAAATTAATTTGTGTTTGATCTGATTGTTCACAAAAAGTATGGTAGAGGGTGACATCACTTATTTCGGAACAAACCCAGCTGATATAAATTCCCCATAACTGATATTTAGATTGGAACCATCTGATCTACATCGAATGGACCAGACCACATCAAAAGAGCCCCTAAAGAACATATTGATCGCATCTGGCTCATTCGTTTTAGTTTGCATATTGAAGCATGAAAGGAGCAATATCATAATTTGATTTATTCAGCTATATATCTTTAATCAGCGTAGAACAAGGGGGAAAAAAAGGAAAAAGGACTTCTGCTTAAGAGCCCAAAAAGCCCAACTGTGACTTCTCAAAAAAAAAAAGCCCTTAATATCGAGTGAAGGAAACCCTATGCCCCAAATTCGCTTCCATCTCTACGACTCTACCAGATTGAGATCGGAGGTTGGTAGAACCCTGTGAGAGGTTTTTCGACCTTTTTAATCAAATACTCCCGCTATTTCCAGGTTTGTTTCTTTCTCGTCAGGTTTTCTATTTTGGATTTATGAAAGTTAGTTTCTTAGCCTTTAGCCCCTCTGATTGTTTGGTATTATAAAAATGAACTATTTTGATGATTTTTTACATATTTATGTGTTTTAGGACGACAAGTGATCAGTTGTGGTAGTTTAAACCTGAATTATCTCTTTTGATGTGTAAGAATTAACTGTGCATTCATACCCTTTTTTATACTAGAAGAAATAAAAAGAACATAATCATATTTGGTAATCAAATGGCCAATTGGATATCAATCAGAAATTCTGGTATTACATATCAGCTTGGGACGCACTGGCTCAGTTTTTACTTATTTATCATGTACTACCCAACAGGCAGTACACTGGCACAGTTGTACCTTGAATCTTGTTTCCATTGAGAAGTTCAAGCAAGGTGTCATTTTTATTGTCTCAATTTTTGCATATCTAGGGTTTGCAATGGAAGACCAACTTCCTCGAGTCAAAGCCAACTTTCGTCTCGGCTCTGAATTGTTCACCGTCAGTTCAGATTCCGGCATTCTATCTGAGCAACTTAGCACCATGAAAGAGAAGAGTATGGTGATATTGAAGGATTACATCACTAGGCACAATGCACCAGCTGAAGTGCCTGATGAGCCCCTGGAAGAAGCTTCATCAGAAGAAGAGGCCGATGCCAAAGAACTTAGCAAGCCACCAAAGAAATCAAAAAACAATTGATGTGTTAGCTGTTGGGCTTTTAGTTATGATTTGGATTCTCAACTGTTTTGTATTGTGGATCTGTTAATTTCTGAAGGAACCACTTGTTTGTAGGATTTTGTATCAAAATTGGTTAAAAATTGAATTTAGAGTTGTGGATATCTGTTTTTGTTGTCATTGTCGTTGTCTGTAAGAACTAATTTTCTAAGGTCACCCATCATTTCTTACCTAGTCTTGTCGCAGTCTTTGTTGATTAACTTGAGTCAGATTTTTCAAATTTCGTGAATATATAAAAAAACTGTGGCATATTCTACTATAAAAGGAGGGAATGACATCTCATCGTACAAGCCTTACCGCATTAAATTGTTAGACCTGGCAAGTGAAGGGATCAGGCCTACTGGTTCTGAAGCAGCCAATTTGGATTGTGTGGGAAAAGGTTTGCTACAGGTGAAAATCAAGAAAGAACGGTGGAGAGCAGTTCATGGAGCTTGACATGGATGGTTTAATTGCTGTCTAAAGAATTTTCACAAAAATAAAAAAGAAACACTGGTAGCTGGACTTGACATGGTGCTGTTTGAAAAGTTTTAGAGATCTTCGGAAAAATATACTTGTCATCTTTGTTTTCTGGTTCTTATATATTCCAACGGTTCTGCTCTATTGCTATACTCAATAGCCGTCATGATGCTTTGTGTTGTGCTGGGACGGAGAGAAGTTTTAAATCCCTTGTTTTTGCATCTGTGGTGTCTGTACTCAGGGGGCTTTATGATTGTATTATGTTTTATTAAATGGGTTATCTAGAAGTTTCCTCAAGTCATTGTAGGAAACGTCTGTATTAGGTTAGCAGGGTAGATTTTATTGATTTTGTTTGTACTTCTTTCACCTGGCTTCTTGCTGGTCGGTGCTGCTTTGCTGCTGGTATACAATCCCTGGTGTCTTGAGACATCTGTTCTGATGCATCCAAACACACGCACTAACATTAATCAAAACAGATGACAGGAGATGTCAATTATGTGCTAGCAATTTGACATTACTGTTACAAGATGTGTCATTATTTTTTTTTTCCTCGTCAATCAAAACTCATGTTAAAATTTCCTCAATTTTAATGCTCTATTACTAACAATTTTTTGTAATTGGCGTTAACAATATGCGTGTAACGCTTATGATATAGATTGCTTTTTAAGCGTACTCGGACTGCTTTCCTGTACGCCACTGTTATAGTAATGTAATATAATACTACGGTTACGTACACGGAGTATAGGATCTACATATCTTTAATATGAGAGGATTTACACTCTGCCCCCTTCAGATTCCATCATACAATCCTGAACTTACAACAACCTATGTTTTAAGTAAGAACTTTCAAATTATGAAAACTAAGTAACAGAAAACAAAGATACAGAAACCAAAAGTAACAGAGAGCACAATGGCTAACAACTAAAAACAAGATACAGAAATTTCTGATTATGAAAATTAGCAGGGGCCATGGTACAACTTGTCCCGTTCCATTTCAAGATAAATCATCACCAGATGCCGATAATATAGATTCACTTTCAACGTGATAAAGTCCACTATGGGTTGGCTCTACTCTCTCAGCAATAGAGAAATCAACTCACGGAATTGAAAATTAAACACAAAATAAAGAAAGTATTTAGGGTAGCAACAACACAATTTTGCAATCAAGTCACAGAACACAAACAGGATCTTAACGTAAATGCTACGAGCACATCACAAAGACCAACAAAACGCGACAATCTCTACATCAACAGAAGGGGCCCAAGATAACACATGATCTTTAAAACATAAACAGCTTTAATAATTTAAATCACTCGAAGGCCCATTGGTTCTCCCTCCTAACCTCCTCTTCCTCCTCAGGGGTGAAGTCATTCTTAATGTTAAAGGTCTTGCGAATCTCTTCTGGAGTTTTACCCTTTATCATGTCAGCCACAGTTTGGCATGTTAGGTCAAGCAGCCCCTTGATATTCAAGTAGTTTGCAGCCTGAAATTCAAAAGGACAAATAAAAAAAATGAGAAATATAAGTTGCATGAATATTTGAATGACTGTACAAATATATTTCTACTTGTCAAAAAGAATTATGCTATGGACAAGCTCACTTAGACCAAGACAATAAAACACTCACTTAGACCAAGACAATAAAACACTCACTCATGACCTGCCAGATTTATGTATCATAATCGTTCAAACTGCTCACAAATAGAATAAGGATGCAAAGTTGCACTTGCTCCGTAATAAAAAAAGAAAGTAAGATTTGCATTACTTTTATCATAAAAAAACACATTGTTGCTACTATTAACAGACACTTTGGTTCACAAATAATATCATTATAAAAAGAAAAGCAATATCATGGCCAGATACAGAAGTATAAACTAAACAAGATTGCACACAACCACAATAAAATGTAATTTGTTCAAATGAACATGTAACTGATGAAACTCCCTACGAAATTTCAAACTCTTCAATACTAATAAAAGGGCAGAAGTTTTTATCATTAATTTATCTTTTGCCATTTGCTTCCACTACTCCCTTTTGCTCCATCCCCACCCCCCCTCGAAAAAAACCCCAAAACAAAAAAGATAACAATATAATAAAATTATTCACTGTCATCTATTTTAATGATAAAAACACCTTCTTGAACTTGGCCATAGCTTACGACCTCATGATAGCTAACACCTTCTTTAGAAAAAGACAATCCCACTTAGTTACCTTTAGTAGTGCCCAACACTTTTCTCAGATTGATTTTGTTCTTGCTAGGAGAGAGGACAGACGAGCCTGCATGGATTGCAAGGTTATACCTGGGGAATGTGTCGTCTCACAACACAAACTTGTGGTGGCTGATTTTCGCTTTTCGCTGCGTTCTAGAGTAGGTAGAGGTGCTCGAGTTGTGAAGACGAAGTGGTGGAAGCTCAAAGGAGACGTGTCTCATACTTTTAGGGGCAGAATGATTGAAGAAGGTCCGTGGAAAGCAGATGAAGAAGCAAACAAGATGTGGGAAGATATGTCAGCTAGCATTCAAAAGGTAGCTACGGAAGTGCTTGGAGTTACTAGAGGAAGCAACCGCGAACCCAAAGATACGTGGTGGTGGAACGACGAAGTGCAGAAAGCTATTAAAGAAAAGAAAGAATGCTACAAACGCTTGCACCATGACAAGACCGACGACAATGCGCAGAAGTACAAATTGGCCAAGAAGAATGCAAAGAAAGCTGTGAGCGAAGCAAGAGGTCGGGCTTATGAGGATCTATACCAGAAGCTGAGTACGAAGGAGGGTGAGAAGGACGTGTATAAGATAGCCAAGCTTCGAGATAGGAAGACGAGAGACTTAAACCAAGTGAAGTGCATCAAGGACGAGACTGATAGGCTTTTAGTGAGGGACGACGAGATCAATAATAGGTGGAGGGATTACTTCAACAAGTTATTCAATGGAGAGGATGACGACTTAGGAATTGTGTTGAACGACTCCTTTGATGACTCCAATAGACGTTTTGTTAGGAGAATTCAAGAGTCCGAGGTGAAAGAAGCCTTAAAACGAATGAAAGTAGGTAAGGCTCTAGGACCTGATAACATACCAATCGAAGTATGGAGGTGCCTCGGAGATGTGGCTGTAGTTTGGTTAACCAAACTATTCAATAGCATTTTCCGATCAAATAGGATGCCAGATGCGTGGAGGAGAAGCACTCTAGTACCAATCTTCAAGAATAAAGGGGATGCTCAAAGCTGTACAAACTATAGAGGAATTAAGCTTATGAGTCATACAATGAAGCTTTGGGAGAGAGTGATAGAACATCGTTTGAGACGGATGACAAACGTTTCGAAAAACCAATTTGGTTTTATGCCTGGGAGGTCAACCATGGAGGCCATCTTCCTAATAAGGCAATTGATGGAGAGATATCGGGAGCGAAAGAAGGATCTACATATGGTTTTCATTGATTTGGAGAAAGCATACGACAAAGTGCCAAGGAAAGTTATGTGGTGGGCACTAGAAAAGAAGAAAGTCCCCACAAAGTATGTTACCCTCATCCAAGACATGTATGATGGTGCCGTTACTTGCATCAGGACATGTGATAGTGTAACTAGTGACTTTCCTATTAAAATAGGACTACATCAGGGATCAGCTTTGAGCCCGTATATTTTTGCCTTAGTGATGGATGAGATCACGAAGGATATACAGGGAGAGATTCCTTGGTGTATGCTCTTTGCGGACGATGTGGTGTTAGTCGATGAGAGTAGGACGGAGGTCGATAGGAAATTGGAATTGTGGAGACGAACTCTAGAGTCCAAAGGGTTTAGGCTTAGTAGAACTAAGACGGAGTATATGGGGTGCGAGTTTAGTGGGATACGACCAGTGGACGGAGATGTCTGTCTAGACGGGCAGGTAGTACCTACGAAAGATACTTTTCGATATTTAGGGTCGATGCTGCAGAGCGATGGCGAGATAGATGAAGATGTTAGTCACAGGATAAGAGCGGGGTGGGTGAAATGGCGACAAGCATCAGGCGTCCTATGCGATAAGAAAGTCCCGCAGAAGCTAAAAGGCAAGTTCTACAGGACAGCGATTAGACCTGCGATGTTGTATGGCGCAGAATGTTGGGCTACTAAAAGACGACATGTCCAGAAGATGAGTGTAGCTGAGATGCGTATGTTGAGGTGGATCTGCGGTCACACGAGGAAAGATCGGATTAGAAATGATGACATACGAGATATGGTTGGGGTCGCACCAATAGAGGAGAAGTTGATCCAACATCGTTTGAGATGGTTTGGACATATCCAACGCAGACCTCCAGAGGCACCGGTACGTATCGGAATTCTTAATCATTTCGAGAACACCCGGAGGGGGAGAGGGAGACCAAGATTGACATGGGAAGAAGCGGTGAAAAGAGACCTTAAAGAATGGAACGTCTCCAAGGAGTTGGCGATCGATAGGAGCGCTTGGAAGTTAGCAATTCATGTACCGGAGCCATGACGTAGGAACTTAGGGGTAGGAGCGATGTCATAGGTTTGTAGGTCCCTCTATTAGGTCACGGTCGAGGTCTAGGTTTCTACTATTACTATTATTATTAGAGGTATTATTATTAGTATGGCTAGTCTTACTATTAGTATTTATTTTATTTTTTTTTTTTATTTTTTTTTTTTTTTTTTTTTTATTATTTTTTTTTTTTATTATTTTTTTTTTATTTTTTATTTTTTTTTTTTTTCGATGTGTTCTCTTATTGGGTTTCTTTCTAGCCTACCCCAACTTGTTTGGGACAAAAGGCTTAGTTGTTGTTGTTGTTGTTGTTGTTGTATTCACTGTCATCTATTTTAATATTACTTATTTATATCATCTTTTTTATCTCTTATATTTTAATCTACAGAAAAATAACAGACAACATAAAGTTATTGTTTCCTAACAAGCATTCTCCGTTTTCCTTTTCCATATTTGTAATCTCTCTTGCATACACAAGGATACAGAATCTCTTCCCAATATTACTACCATTTATAAATGACTAGCATAAGTTCTGCAATCGAGCAATTAAAGGGCAGAATAGAGATCATCTTCCCAACCAAAACAACAGTTGCTTCATCAAATGCACAAAAACATTGCCGACAAAAGTCGATTTCAGCCAAATATCTGGCATACCCACAGACACACACGTAACAAATACCAAGAAATCCAAATATTCATGGAGACGCACATAATGTGAAAAGTTTTATGCCGAACTGTTCATACTTGGTAGTTGGTACCTAGACAGCCCAAAATTGGATCTACCTTGATAGTTCTATCCCCAACTCCCTAAAGCCCCAAACATTCAAATCAAACCTACCAAGTACCGACCTAACTACAACAAACCACAAACCCTAGACAAAACACAAAACAATCAGTTAAAAACCTAACCAAAAAGGAAAAAAAAAAACTGATAACAAGTCAAAGATTTCTTACGAGGATGAGATCAAAGAGCGTAGCCTGGTCGACCTTGACGAAGTCCTCGTCCCACTTCTTGAGCTCGTCATCGGCGGACTTGGTGGAGGCACCAGTAGCCACGGCTCCCTCGGCGGAGGCGGCGGCGGAGGAGGCAGCCACGGCGTCGACGTGCTTCTTACAGTACTCAATAACCTTGGAGAGGATCTTAGAAGTGACATTCGGGAGAGGGATTCCGTTCTCCGCGCAGTCGTCCTCTATCATGTGGCGGATCGTCTGAGACTCCATCGCCACCAGTTCCTCCACGACGAACTCCTCTCCGTCGGAGCTCTTCAGAGTGATCTTCTTGGCCGCCATGGCTAGAGTTGATCGATCGAAATCGAGTTAGAGAAATAGAGAGAGAAGAGAGGAGAAGAGAAATGAGATATAACCTAGGAGAGAGAAAGATAGAGACGGAAAGATTGGCTGTTGCTCTTTCGGGTTTCCCCCTTTTAATACTATTTTTTTCTCTCTTGTTTTTTTTTTTTTTTTGTGTTTACAAAATTAAATTGATGCCCTCGAGAAAATGTATTTTGATACGTTGAAGAGTGTAACGAGTTACTGACGGGTGATTCTGGCACTTTGTATGATTTATTATTGCGACTGCTGTTGCATGTTGGCTGCATAATGTTTATCAAAAAATATAAAAAGAGGTCCGTTGAATATTTTTTTGGAATGTCAAGTGACATTATACTCACAAATATTTTTAAATCGCATAAATTTATTTATGCTGATTTAAAATGATGCACTACCAAAATAAAAAAAGAGTACGATTTAACTTAAATTCTATAGGTGTATGTGGCATTTTAATTATTTAAATTAAAATCACATAATCTATGCTGATGTAAATCAAATAATTTAAATTATGGTTTTGATACGTTTGATTATTTATTATGTATGTGGCATTTTGCTGCTATTTTGCTACTATTTTTTTTTTACTGATGGGAGTCAGAAGCAAAGCACATCATATGGTCGTTTGGATTGCTTAGGAATAGGAATAATAGTTTCTTCTTTTAGGAATAATTTCTTCCTAGACATCCAAACAAGTTAGGAATAAGGAGAAGAATAATTTCTTTCTAAAAATAGCTTCTTCCTAAGAATAACATCTTCCTAAGAATAACTAAATGAAATTTTATGTGCTCTTTAATTAGTACTTTATCTAATATTAAAATAATAATTTTTAGTAATTTTTTTAAATTAATATCAATTTGTTTATTCCTAATTCACCATCCAAACAACATTTCTTATTCCCGGAATAACATCTTCCCAATTCTTTCAAAAAAATTACACATTTCTCAATATTTTCTTTCTAAAATCGTTATTCCTTCCTTATTCCCATATCATCCAAACGCTCCTGTAAAGTTAAATCCCACCACATGTGCTCCAAAAGAATTTGAGAAGAACATAGTTCCAAAAGCAAATAAATTAGGGCCAAGATTGGATTAATAACTGGATTTTTAATTATTTAGAGTAGGCCAACACTTAATTCTAAGTTGAAATTTATAAATTTGGTGTATGCTTAGCCTACTCTCGGCCCCCCCTCCTCCTGTCCTTGCATATAAATGCCGATCAAATTCTTGTTTTTTTTTAAACACGAGATTTTCATTAGAGATTTGTTAATTAAAATGAATGAATTTGATGTCATTTGATGAGAATTTCCATACAATTAGTTCCAATAAAATTTTGAAAAATCTATTCAAATGAAATGAAATCTTACTTAATTTTTTTTTTATCACAGCCATAACGTGAGACATCTCTAGGAACGGAGCCACATGGGTTTGTCTGATTTGGATTTAACTATTTTTTTAAAGCTAATTTCGATACATTTATATGACAATTAACCAATTTTCTCGCCCAAAATAAAAAAAATTGTAAATCACCTGGACATCCTAGCTACCTTTTTCACAAATATTCTGCGTGGCTAGGTTCTAATTTCGCAATGCGTTTGACCTACAAAATATGTTTCTTTATTATTATTATTATTATTGAGAAACATTTGCAGATCATTTTTATTGCCAGTCAATGATTAAAATTGTTCAAGCAAGAAGATAAAAGCAAAGTAGAATTAAGAGAAAAGTTTATTGATTCAATCTTGAATGAATGTACAATGGTTACAGTCTCAGTTTAATTGAGTTTTGTATGAATTAAGCAATGGAAACTATCTAGAAAAAAGTGTAAATTGTTAGGTTTATTAAACTCCTTGACATTAATTAATTCCTACTACCTGTCAGTATAATTGGTTTTGAACTGTACTAGAAAAGTTTTAGTTTTCTTAAATAGAGAGTGTGCCAAGTTTGCTAACATATATCTGTTTAAATACAGAGATTGTGATATAAACTGCAGTAGGAAAGGGCTCAGCAGATATGATGAATGGGGTTCAGATTTACTTGGTTGTTGTGAAGAGCCTTCTTTATGTATGCTGATTCAAATTGTTTTATTCATTGTCTTTTCAATTCATTCCTCTATGCACAGAAGTATACATATTGTAGTTTCTTATGTCGTCTTATCATCTTTTGAAGGTTTCAGAACATTCTTTTACCCTTGTGGAACTTTCTCAAGAGTTGCAACTGTTGCCAAGGACCGTTACATCTGTGAGTATGATCAGATTGTTGTTTCTATCTAAAATTTTTCTATGATAATTGTAAAAATAAGTGTAAGCGAGGTGGTATTTATAAGTTATAACCTTAAGTTGGGCTAGACCCTTGTTTTTCTTAAAAAAAAAAAAGTTATAACCTTAAGTTAGGATTTGCCATTTTTTTACTTGAATTAATTTTTTTTTATTTTGGTGAATAGCATCTGGGGAGGCATGCAATGACTTGATGGCATATTCCTGTTTCTTGTCATGTTGCTGTTATACCTGTTGTGTGAGGAGAAAACTCCGCCAAAAGTTCCATATCAGGGTAAGAACTGCTCTGTGAGGCTTTCTGTGTTCATGTTTAATTGTGTGTGGACTTTCTTTTATTTTATGAGAAGAGCATTGCTGACTGATATCTAGAAGACTATTTGTTATGATCAGCAGATTTATTATATGTTAGGATGGATACTAAATGAAAGGTGAATTTGTTTTGTTAGTTGTAAATTAGTTATTAATGTCTATTTTTTATACCAATACAACAGACCATACTGCTTGTAGGTTGCTCGTGAATTTCATGTGGTAGAGAACAAGATCATCTTGGTAGGGAAACAGAAAAATGAGAAAATATTAAACTTAGTTTATCGATTAACATGAGATGTTTCATACATCTCTTATGTCTTTTTTCTTCCTTTTGAAGGGTGGATTCTGTGATGATTTCTTGTCACATTTATTGTGTTGTTGCTGTGCCCTTGTGCAAGAATGGCGTGAGGTCGAGATTCGGTCATCTTCTATCGGTACACTATTGCTGTTTCTTTCCTACTATTTATTTGGGAGCAATTAAACATAGTCAACCCACCCACTAAACCTGCCAAAAAAAAAGGAGCTGCAATTGCAAAAAAAAAATATATATACCATATTATTGCTGGTACCTGGAGCAGTGGAACTATAGTCCCATATAAGAAGAACTTTGTGACTGATACTATGTACCGAGGCCTAAACAGCTTCTAAGTTTAAATCCTCTGTAGTCTTGTCCAAAATTGAGTATTAACATACATATACTAATCTTTTCGTAGGTCCTGAAGACACTAAAGTTAGCCCTCCAGATTCTCAATATATGGAATCATAAGTTCTTCATCAATTTATTTCTGAGTTACTTAACGACTAGCATAAACTAAGGAAATGTTTTAGCTCCACCTGTTTATACTCGGAACCTATCATATTAACCACTGGCACCAGATGATCTAGGCTTATAGCTAGTGTAACAAATAGCCCGTGTTTGTATTGGTAACTATGATATTTTTGTTTGTTGGCAGATATATAGTAAGCTTGTTTGTAGCATTTTTTTCCCTTTTTTTCAATTTCTGTATCTGCATATGTTAAGAGATTTAAGCTGGAAAATATAATTTTTATATGAGCTTTATGTAAAAATAATAATATCCTTCTCTTTTTGTAACGTCCAGCGAAAGCTCGTTTATAATTATACCACTTGAACATAGCGACAATGCAAAAGAAAACCGCAGCAATGTTGTTGCAAGTGAAATGAAATGCTGTTTACAAACTCGATATTTTGATGAAGCGAAAGGGAAGGATGTGTTGCATTATTCGTTTCACCACCGACTTTTATTTTACTGTACTCGTTCCTCATCATCCATGCGATCATGATAATCCGATCGTGTGAGTTCGACGGTCCACCAATTACGGCCTTAAAATCGTTGGAAAAATATTGCGTGACTAGGTTCTAATTTCGCAACGCGTTTGACCTACAAAATATGTTTCTTTATTATTATTATTATTTTTAAGAAACATTTGCAGATCATTTTTATTGCCAGTCAATGATTAAAATTGTTCAAGCAGGAAGATAAAAGCAAAGTAAAATTAAGAGAAAAGTTTATTGATTCAATCTTGAATGAATGTACAATGGTTACAGTCTCAGTTTATATAGCTGCTGTAAATGACCAGCGCTCATACCAGAAAGGCAGTACTCTTAACAGTAAATCAGTCACTAACTAGAAACTAATTACAGCTTGTCTAACTAACTAATCGTTCTGTAAGATCTTCTGTGGCATTGAGATTATATCAATCCTGTGTCTTATCAATGATAGATTCTATCAGAACATTTCAGATCCAACGGTTCAAACCTTTTGGCTTCGCACTAATACATAAAGGAATACCACTTTGATCTTTCGCTTCCTCCAACACTCAACCCAACCCAAGGGTTTATCATTTCAAGATTTTCCCAATTTCTCGCATTCCGCATTCCCTCAATCGCTCGCCATGGCAACAACGAACGAAGGTCAGAAGGTGAGTCTCAAGAGCAGCGACGGCGAGGTCTTCGATGTGGATCTCGCTGTGGCGAAGAAGTCCGGGACCATTGCCAGGTGGCTCGAAAGTGAAGAGGAGGAGAAGGATCCCGACGGCTTCATCCCGATTCAGAACGTGAAAGGGAGCGTTCTCGCTTTGGTGATCGACTATTGCAAGAACCATGTCGTGGAGAAGGAGGTCGAATACGGGTTCAAATCGAAATCCGATTTGGACCTCTTTGATGAGAACTTCATGGAGGTCGACCAAAAAACCATCTTTGACCTCATCCAGGTTTGTTTCTTTGATCAATCTCTTTTTTTTTTTTTTATCTTGCATGGAGTGATTTCTTGTCTGGTTGTTGCTGCGTTAATTTTGGTTAAAATTTAGGAGTTGTTTGTTTCAGTGGAACTTGCAACTAGGATTCCAATTTAGGCAGTTAGAAAACTTGCTTCAGAACACCTATTATTTTTTTTTTTACTAATTAGAACTTCAGATACAATGGCAGGAATGCTGGAATGTAGTTATAAGTAGTTGCTCGAATTCAACAAGATTCCTTCTTGACAAGATTTTAAGTGTATTTACGACCTTTTTTGTGCATTATTTATGATTTAAATAATAGAAAGTTTGCAAGAATTATGTTTCAGTGATCTGACAGTCATAAATGGTGTTGCAAGGATTGCATGCAATGTTTGCAAATGTACTAATAAAAGTTTTAGAATTAGATTTCAGATGAGCTGTTTGTAGAATTATAAGTGATGCTTTTGATTGGATGACATACAGTACATTCGAACATATTATTAGTTGTGAGTTAGTTTTCTGGTTAATAGCTAGTGTGTAGAATTATAGTTGATTAATAGAAGGTCAGAGTTAGATTTCAGATGAATAGTTTGTAGAATTATACTCGATACTTTTGTCTGATTCGGTCGCATATAGTGTCTGCGAAAACGTATTAATTGATCTTTAGAGTTAGATTTCATATCGATAGCTAGTAGAATTATACTTGATACTTTTGTCTGATTGGATCGCAAACAGTAGTTGCAAACATATTAATAGTTCACAGTTAGATTTGAGATGAATACTTTTAATTTTTTCAACGTTTATAGTTTATAGTTAGGAACAGTTTATAGTTAGGAACGCTTTTTACCATATTTTTATAAATTCTGCAGAAAAGAAGTCATAACATAATTTCTTTTTTTTCCTTTGGAAATTGGCTTCAATCAATGAAATTTTCTGACAACTTTACACTCATGGACAGAGGCTGTAAATCTGTAATCTTCCTACTATTCAAATTTTTCTGCAAAAAAGAAGTCATAATATAATTTCTTTTTTTTTTCTTTGGAAACTGGCGTTAATCAATGAAATTTTCTGACAAATTTACACTCATGGACAGAGGCTGCAAATCTGTAATCTTCTTACTATTCAAATTTTTCAGTTTTTGGCATCCAGGTCTAGCTGATCTTTGAGAAATATGAAGTAGCAAATAAAACCTAACATGGTTGAGAATCCTGGTTTGACCTGAGACATGTTCAAATATCTTTTTGGTCTTCATATGATAAAACTTGGGTCTATCTTTTTGCTTAAAATCAATTGCGGCATTCATTTGTTTTTTTTTATGATGTTTCCACCCCCCATATATAAGCTCGAATATTGTCTTAAACTGCCCAGCTTGATTGACCTAGGTTACATGACACTATCACATGGTTCTGCTGCTGCTGGTCAATATTACTAATTTATCTGCAATTTTTGTAAAAACAATAGCTAGTTCTAGAGAGTAAAAGAAGGACCAGTGTATGTGATTTTTGCATAATAACCTTCAGATTAGATACATGTACCGAATCATATTTTTCTCTGATTAATTCATAAGAAAAAAATACATTTATACTCCTATGCTAAATTTTCAGGCTGCAAACTATCTTGATATAAAGGGACTACTGGATTTGTGTTGCCGCACCGTGGCAGATATGATGAAACAGAAGTCGATTGAACAAATCCGGGACACATTCAATATAAAGAATGACTATACGAAAGAGGAGGAGGCAGAGATTAAAGCAGAGAGTGCTTGGGCTTTTGAGAAGAACTGATCTTACTGTTATTATGGAGGCAGCGGTTAAAGCAGAGAGTGCTTGGGCTTTTGAGAACATCTGATCTTACTGTTGTTATGATATGGTACAGGCAAAAAGATTAGGGTATTTTTTTTTTGTATGTAGTGTTTGGTTTTTGTTAATGGTAGTATCCTAATGTGGTATGCTAGTTGACAGATTGGTTTGGTTAACTGATTCTAATTTCAGAATTTCTATCAAATGAAGACAGAGATCCAAAGCAGACATATAAGAAGAGGACTTGTTTGTACAGAGTAGAGCCAACTGTATTGTTTTACTTTTATGTTGACTCTGCATTTTTTGTTGTTTTACATCAGCAGAGATTATGTTTCATTTACATTCTCAGAACAAAACATAAATATCCTCCTGATTGAAGTTGTATATATTATTATATGGTCATTTTTTTTAAGCTCGTTTGTCTAGTGATGATGCCAAGTAGAGATGGATATTGAAGAATGTATACCAAAGAGATGAATAGTCACTGCAAATTGCAATGTAAAATATACAAAACAAACAAACAACTCACTCCATCAAACATAGAAACTAAAACAAACAAATGTACACAACAGGAATGACAAACAGATATTCACACCGGCCTGCAAAACCCCAAATAGATAATACCAATCTCATTTCCATTGTAGCATATCTTCAAGGACTTGGCGTAGCAGGTGGTTGGGACAAGTAGGGAATAGAGGGAATTTGAAATCCAGGAATTTTAGGATTTGTTGCTGGAATAGGGGGAAGTGTAGTGGGGATTGTCGTGGGAATCGAAGGAATAGTCGTAACAGCCGGAATAGGTGGGAGTGTTGTAGGAACCTTAGGGATAGCTGGAATCGCAGTGGGAATGGTTGGCATCGGAGGCAATGCTGTAGGGATGGTAGTTGGAATTCCAGGAATTGTACTTGGAACAGTCGGGATGGTAGTTGGAATTCCAGGAATTGTACTTGGAACAGTCGGGATGGCTGGAATAGTTGGTTTTGTTGTCGTTGGTGCAGCTTCAGGAGCTGCTGTGGTGTCTAAGAGATGGCGAGCGGCTATACTTCCATCAATGGCTACAACTGCTAGGAGAAATGCTAGTATGAACTTGGTATTAAATGCCATTCTTAAGCTGGAAATGGCGATAAAGATGACTATCACTTGAGAGTTTTTTGTTATTGTATGTTTTGTGGTGCATGTGAAGGATTGAGGTAATTTATAGGAAGGAGCCAAGGAGGGTTTGCAGAAATGAGAAAACATTCTTTTTGGTCTTTAAGTTGTTGATCTGTGGCTACGTGGATATTGGGTTGGTCATCTTCTCCCTCTTTATAGTTGCAATGAGGTCCCATGACAAATTATTTAACACTTTAGGAAGATTTGAATTTTGAAGTGGTTGATTATGGTATGAATCAGCATGCCTGACTTTATAAAGTGCTTTGAAAACTAAAAACGTATCTTTCAATTTTCTTGTAACTAAATATTACAACTGAAATATTGTTGTATTGTCAGCCAGATAATAGAAAAAATTAAGGCATTGATGTAATGCTATGTCCCACTAAGCTTCATATTTCACATAACAAGACAAGTGATATAAAAAAATTGTCCTTTGTTCTTTGTTCCTTAACCTTAGAATTTTAGCATCCAGTAGGCTGGCTATTATTACAATAAAATCATATCAATTTTTAAGCCTATACTACGAATTGCTGATGGTACAATAAAAAATGCTTCCTGTTTTTAAATAATACAATTTATTTATTTACTTTCCGATAAACTTTAAGCAGGATGGTCATACGTTACTAGAAAAAAAAGAAAGAAACAGAAAAAAAAAACTATGAAAGAGCAAACAAAAAGAGAGATGAATAGGGCTGAAAACGGTAGCCGTTTCAATCGTTCTTTCATTTCGTTTCGTCCGGAACTGAACGATAACGGATAAGAATTTCAGTTTCGTTTAAGGAACGGAACAACCAATGCAAATAGAAATATTATTTCGTCTCAGAACGGAACGATTAGTGAAACTGGTACGTTTCGTGGTCGTTTATTTCGCGCATTTCGTCTAAAATTTTTTTTATGGTTTTATTATTAGATTGCAGAGGACCTCAGCAGAGAGATTGAGGGAGAAATGAGTAAAATTAGATTTCTGCAGCGTCGCTCCGTCATTTCTTCGCCGAACACAGTCACATCTTTCTCTCTCGCCTCTGCACCACCGAGTACAATCGTCGTCGAGAGCAAGAAGTGATTATAGTGCCTCCTCCCCCTTTCCCGCGTGACCTAACCTGTCATTTCTCTATTTCTGTTTCATACAAAATGCAGAATAGTTTATTTTCTTATACCTTAATAAAATGCAAAACAGTTAGGTAGTCAAAGACGGTTATAACCGTTTTGATCGTTCCCATCAACAGAACAATCAACGCAACTTGTGTTAAACGAATGCAACAATCAACGCAATAAGTTTAAAAATTTCGTACATCAATGCAACGGTTAACGAAAATGACCACTTTCGTGGTCGTTTTCCACGTTATGCATCTCTAGAGATGAATATAACTATATAAGCTACTAACGGCCCATATAATTCCCAGACCATTAGCCCAAAACCGGCACGGTTAAAACGCAAAGGGAAACGACTGGTTTAGCAAAAGGTCGGATTAGCGAAATAGCGAGAGCGCACGTTTAGTCCCACAAGCTGTGCTTTTCTCAGCTGAGTTCTCCGGAGTCACGATGTGGGCTAAGATCAAGTGTAGTATCTGTTCTTATCAGTTTAATATCAGAGCTTATAACCATCATCCAAAAAAAAAACATCCACGCCATCCAATAGATTTTTTCGCATTTTTTTTCTCTGCACGCGCGCTCGCACGCTCTCTCTCCGCGTATTTCCGCTCGTCGTGATCTCTCCTTCCCCTTTCCGTTCCCTTCCCCTCTTCTCTCAATATCTGCTCCCATCTCCCTTTTCTTCCCTCTTTACTCTCCTTCCCCCTCTCCTTTTCCCTCTCCAATGGATTTTTCTGCTCCCCTCTCCCTCTCTGACAAAAAAATCGTACCACTTGAAACCGTTAGTTTTTTTTAATCCTACCACTCACAGTAACAAAATGAACACTTACAACAATAAAAAAACAAAGAGATAAATATTGGTTAAATAAACTGAACAGATGTAACAACTAATTGAACATAAAAAGCAAATAAACTGAACAGATGTAATAAACAATGTGCACTCATACAAAAAAGTAAAAGCGAGTAAATAAACTGAACAGAAATGACAAATAAATTGAACAGTTATAACAAATAAATTGAATATATGTCACAAACATGCTGATTCGTATAAAAAATAAATAGTGAACATAAAATGAACGAATATAACAACTAATTGAACAGTTATATCAAATAAACTGAACATATGTAACAAACAATGTTGACTCATACAAAAAAATAAAAGTGAGCAAATAAACTGAACAGAAATGACAATTAAATTGAACATAAATAGCAAATAAACTGAACAGATATAACAAAAATGTGGACTCATACAAAAAGTAAAAAGTGAGCAAATAAACTGAACAGAAATAACAATTAAAATGAACAGTTATATCAAATAAACTTAACAGATGTAACAAAACAATGTGGACTCATACAAAAACTAAAAGTGAGCAAATAAACTGAACAGAAATGACAATTATATTGAACAGTTATATCAAAAAACTGAACAGATGTAACGTGAGATAGAATGAAGAGAGAAAAAATAAAAAAAATAACGTGAGATAGAATGAAGATAGAATGAAGGAAAGAAGAAAGAAGAAGGGAGCGAAGGGACTCACACCTGGAAAAGGAGAAGTGAGAAAGAAGAAGAGAACAAAGAGAGTGAGCGAAGGAAGTGAGGGGAAACAAAGAGAGTGAGCGAAGGAAGAGGGAGCGAAGGAAGTGAGGGAAAACTCACGAAGGAAGAGAGCAGGGATAGGGAGTCACGCCTGAGAGCGGAGAGAGGGAAGGGAGTGCTGGGTGAGGGAAGGTACTCGCATTGGATGAGAGTTGCGCTCGGATCAGAAGGTCGGATCGCTTCGCTAAGTTGGGTGCGAAAAATTGAAGGGAGCGCTGGCTTGGATGACTTAGATGATTAAACGATGAATGATAAGTAGTAATTACCGTTTAATATCTGATATGTGGGCCATGTGCTCACAACGATATTAAATTTATTTTTTGTGGGGGAGGGTCCACCGCAGTAGCTTGCTACTGGGGCCCTCGAGCGTCGCCCTTGCGCTGCACTATTGCATGGGCCTGGCGCACCCCAACCAAATCAAACTTTAAAATTTCTTTTTCTTTATCTTTATTCATAATTCATAATTTAGTGATGAGTGATTGACAATTAAAAATGTAGAGTGGTCTTTATGTTTTGCAATTTAAACCAAGTGTAAATGAAAAACTATGCGTTGCAGGAGCAATTTCCTCTGCTTTTTGTTTTTCTACATTTTTCTAATATTGAGACTGAAATTGTTGGACCGTCGATCACATGGGTTTATCGGATGATAAGGAACGAGTACAATAAAATAAAAGTTGATAGTTGTTAAAGAACACAGGTGCTGTGCAAACCAATAAATAAACAGCATTTCATTTATTTGCAACAACAATGCTATGGCAGAGATGATGAAACATAAGTCGATTGAACAACTCTGGGACGCATTTATAAAGAATGACTACTCGGAAGAGGACTGGAAGAGGCAGCGTTTAAAGCAAGAGACTGCTTGGGCTTTTGAGAAGAACTGACCTTACTGTTGGCTCCGTTTGGATAAGGTGTGGAAAGAAAGGAAGAAGGAAAGAAGTGGGAAGAAGTATTAGGAAGTGTGTAACTTTATAAAATGTTTGAATTATTTATAATAAATTTATTTTCTTATTCTCTTTTTCTCTTCTTTCCACACCTTATCCAAACGGAACCGTTATTATTAATTATTATGGAGGCAGCAGTTAAAGCAAAGAGTGCTTGGGCTTATGATATATATAGTACAGGGCAAAGAGATTAGGATGTCTTTTGTGTGTAGGATGTCTTTTGGATGCGTTAAGAATAAGGTAGGAATAAGAAAGAAGGGAAGAAATTTATTGGGAAGGGGTAAATTTATTGGGAAGTGTGTAACTTTTGTGAAGAGTTTGGATGGTTAGAAATAAATTTATTGGTAAAAATTGATTATTCCTTATTCCTTATTCCGAGAAGAAGCCATCCAAACGGAGCCCAAATGAAGACTTAGATTCGAAGTAGACATTGAAGCAGAGGACTCGTACAGAGCCAACTAAGTTTTATTTTTATGTTAACTCTTTAACATCAGCATAGATTATGTTTCATTCGCATTCTCAGAACAAAACATAAATAATTAATATAACAACTATTAATATTAAACTAATATTACATAAATTAATATAACAACTATTAATATTAAACTAATATTTATAATATAGAATTATATTAAAATCATTCAAAACGTCAAAAATCTTGTTTTGCCCTTGTTAGAAATCTCGGATTCCGTAATTGCGGAATTCCGACCTTATGATACTATTTAAAAAAAATTTATTGTATTGATATTATTTTTAATATATTATATTAATTTAATATTATTTTTTTAATTTTCGGTACTTTGTATGTCCCAAAATTAGGGGCGAAAGCCCAAGTGCATAGACTTGATTAAACTGTTTGTTCGTTTTAGGTGATTAGGTCCCTTCGGACCCTTCCCCGTCCCTGGGCCATTAATGTCCGCAAATCGGCATTGCGAGTTGCGACGCTGTGAATTGTGACGAAATAAGACTATTGGGTCCTGACCGTGCAATAAAAATCACACGGTTCAGACTGTCTAACGGTTCAATCCGGAAAGCCGTTAGCATGCGAGCTATGTTACCCAGATACTTTCAAAAATAGCCGTATCCCGAATCCGATGCGTATCTGACGCGGATTCGCGTGCGATTCGCACCCGACAGTCCACATACCGTATCCAATCTTTTCTTCTCCTCTCCGTCGCCTCTCACCTCAATCTCACATCTGACCTCTTCCTCTCTGTCACCTCTCAGCTCGTTGGCTCTTCCTCTCTGCCGCCGCCTCTCAATCTCTCACTTTCTCAGGTTCTTGACTCACCTCTCAGTTCTTTGATCACCTCCGCTCACCTCAACGGCTCACTCTCTCACCTCTCCGCTGAGTTTGCTCCACTCTCAGCTCCGCCTTCAACCTCTCCGCTCAAAGTTTGCTCCGCCTCAGCCTCCTCAAATTGTCAATCAGATTGCTTGCCTCAGCCTGTCAGTATCTTAGTTGTTAGGTCTGTTTATCTCTCCCTCGTCTTCAATTAAACCAGAATCGAGCTTCATACATTCATCTAGTGTAAGAGATAAACCCATGAAACCATCTACGTGTTCTACCTCTGTTGATTTGATATCAAATTGCAAACCAACTGTGCCTTCTAAACCTAGAGAGAGGGCATTTTGGTAAATTTTCTCTTCCAAAGCTGAGATGTCCTAATGGATTGAGGTATGATGTTTGATGGGGCCTCTTCGTCAGACATGCCAGATTGAATACGGTGGCCTTCAATAGATAAAGCCTCTGTCTTGATCTCCATTGCTAAAGGTGCAAGGTCCTCAAGTGAGACGTACTTTGATGAAGAAGCCATCTCACCTCCAATGGAGGCAGCTTGCTTGTCCATCAAAAGAGGTAGAAGATGTTGATTGAAATCTGAAAGCTTGCTTGTGTTATGAATTATGATTGTTATTCCTTTTGTAAAATAATTTGTTCTTGTTGATGATTGTTCCTCTATGTTGAGATTCACTAATTGCTTGTTCTTGGACTCGTACAAGATCTGTGATGTGTTGATTGATCCTTTGGAACCTTGTACCAGGCCGGTACAAGGCTCTGTACCATTCTGGTACGACACCCAAACCTTCAAGGACTAATATATTAAACAATTTTGTTCCCAAGGACTTCTATGTAAATCTATTTGAACTAATCTAAAGGTTTTTTTTTGGTGAAAAATGCTGTTATTTAGGGCTGTACTAACAATGTATCACGAGGATTAAAAATAAAAATCATACATTTTTATATATAATGTGATTTTTTTATTATTTTATATATACTGCCGTATCCTAAATTTTTTAAAAATATCGTATCCCGCACCCGCACCGTGTCGGATACGATACCCGCACCCGCACCCGCACCCGTGCAACATAGCGTGCGAGTTTCCTTGACGGCGAAGCGAGGAAAACCGAACCCGCAAGTAAGCACCTCTCCAAGCGCTCCTACTTTCCTCTTGTGAAATAACATCGTTCGATCCTGACCGTGCAATAAAAATCACACGGTAGACTGTCTAACGGTTCAATCCGGAAAGCCGTTCGCGCTTGCGAGTTTCCTTGGCGGCGAAGCGAGCAAAACCGAACTGGCAAGTAAATACCTCTCCAAGCGCTCCTACTTTCCTTTCTTAAACCCTAGGCGCTCTACCAGCATGTCCACCACACACATTCTCTCTCTCTGCCGCCTTAAACCTAGGCGCTCTACCACTCAACGCGCCTCTCTCCTCCACTCGAGTTCTCAACTCATCTCTCTTCTCTCATATCGCTCGACGGCAGCTTCTCTCCCTCCGCCTCATCCGGCGACTCCTCGCCCGCTGTCCTCCTCTCCGTTCCGACCCTAAACTCTCATCCTTGGAGAGAAACTGCGAGGGCTTCTCTGAATCTGCATTGGACGATTTGGTGGAAGCGCTAGCGGGCGGATCCGTTTCTACACCCCGAGTACACCATCCCTATCGTTGGCTGCTTTAGACCTGTTTGCAAAGAATAGCTACGAGAGCTTTCGAGAAGCTGAGGACGGTGTCAAGTCTGAATTCAGAGAACAGTGCGAGTTCTGAAGATGTCGGTGAGGAGGAGAGGAGGGTTTTGGATTTTTATCTGCGTAGAGGGAGGGGCTTGAGGCTTCATGAGATTGCTTGTCTGGCTCTGTGCCGGGTGCTTGACCTTGCACCATTTTTGTTGAGGTCATTCTTCTTTCATGACTTCTTTTCTTTGTCCTTTCGATTTATGCAAAATCCGATTTTTCTTTTTTTTTTGGCTTTCCTCTCTCCCTCGTCATCCACTAAAATTGAACCCAAAAAAGAAAAATTGAACTAGGGTCAGCCAGGAATTATTCTCAGAATTATGGGATTGGTCATAGTACTTGAGGCTACACGATTATCGTACCGCTTTCTTGCTATGGAACCCAAAGTATTCTCAGAATTATGGGATTGGTCATGTTTTTTGGATCTGCTTCAGAGCTTGGGTGATCTTACTTTTACTGAAACCATACAATTAGATGAAATATTGGATCTAAGATGGTGTACAGCGCAAATATTATATATTGTTCTTAAATCAAGTGATAGGATTATAGAAAATATCGGTCTTCGAGCTGATGAAGCTTTCATGTGCTATGACAGGTAACTGTTGTTGCTTAATTTTTCTTCTTTATGTTTATTATTAATTAATAGGAGTAGGACCTTCATTTTTAAAAGATTCTGTACCAGCTGGCTAGCATGAGTTTTGGACTGTTTAGTGTGGTACACTTGTATCTTCTTTGTGCAACAGTGATGATGCAACTGGTATTTTCATATTTCACTAGGTGGAGGAAATTGTGTAGTGACACTTCAATAGAAAAGGCAGGTGTCTATTTTGAAGGACGTGAACCAGGCTCTTCTGACACTATTGAAGGCATTACAACATGTAGCCCTGAAATGGAATCTCTGAACAGCTGCATAGTTGACTCTTTATCAGAGATGAAGGTTTCTGAGCCTGGAAAAAGAAAAAAGAGTGGTGATCTGTGGTAAGATTAGATATTCTATTATTTTTGGCAATATCTGGTATGGTTGGGTTTCGTTTCTAGCATACCTCAACTTGTATGGACTTAAGGCCTTGTTGTTGTATTATTTTTGGTAACATCTTCCACCGTATATTATTATTCTATTGATTCCATATTTTCTTCTTGTTGCTGGTTTAGCCCATTCAAACTCACTGCTAGCATGAAAAAGGCTTTTGAAGTGGCAATGATGAATGTTACCCAAAAGTGGCCTGTACTCCTTTATGGCCCTGTAGGTGCTATAAAAACTGCATTGATCAACAAGCTTGCTACCGGGAGTCGAGGTATTGTAGCTTCCCTTTTATTTACACTTCACAGTTATTACAAAATTTTACGCATCATCACGAGCTACATCCTGTTTTGATGCAAAACTTTTATTGTCAATCTCTTCAGTACTCTTCATTCACATGGATGAACAGATGGATAGTAGGACACTGGTAGGCAGCTATGTGTGCACAGAAAAACCTGGAGAGTTTAAGTGGAATCCTGGATCGCTTACTCAGGTTTGTTTTGGCGATGCCCCATAATTTATGCATTTTGAGTCGAACAAGATCCACAATATTTTTTTGCCTTTTCAAACTTCCCTTTCAGGCAATTGTGAAGGGGTACTGGATTGTTTTTGAAGACATAGACAAAGCACCTAGTGATGTTCAGTCAGTTTTACTGCCATTGATGGAAGGCTCAACTTCTTTTTCAACTGGCCATGGAGAGGTTTCCTTTTTCTGAGTGCTTTTCTAGTGATACTTTATTATGGATGGATGTCTGTTGTTTTAAAACTGTGATTGTTTGTCTACCTTATGCAGGTTGTTGAAGTGGCTGACAGTTTCAGGCTATTTGCCACTGTGGCGACCTCAGGAACTGATATTGAAGGTTAGTAAGCAGAGACTTGTTCTGTCTTTGGCAACAATAAAATAAATAATCTTGCGCTGAATTAAAATGTTGGCGGAACTTTTATTTTTATTAAGTAATCACTACTAGAGGATGAGCAAAATGTATGCTCAGGGTGAGGCAGATAATTTATTATTAGGGTGGAATAATTGTTCAGTAACTTAATGGATACAATTTAATGCATGGATGTGTCTGGCCATTGCGTTTGAATGTAGATTTTTGAACTTCAAATGGCTAATCCGAACCGCTCAATGTGATCTCCACATATTTTTTTTCGAATTGTCTTTTTACCTTTTTTTTAGATCTTGAGAAAAGTCAATTTGATCGGATATCCAATACAATGGTTTTCAAAAATCTTAAAAAATAGTAAATGAGATTTGAAAAAAAATGTAAAATATCACTCTTTCCACGATTTCAATATAAAGATCACATTGAGTGGTTGGATCAGTTGTTTGAAGCTTGAAAACCGAGGTTCAGACACAATGCATGGACACTTTCCGTACATCAACCATATTTAGTCTTTTTCGAAATTCGAAATGTATATATGACTATAAGCATATGTCATTTTTCATCTCTCTGAACTGTCATAGTGCAAGCTCAACTTGTGCTATTTTTCTTGAGCGGCCGGGAGCAAACGCTCCACCCTGCCACCCTGTAGCTCTGCAACTTAGTTAAGTGAATCAAATATATAATTGGGACTTGGCAGCATCTGAGCCATGACAAAATTTCTTAAATACTGTGTTAAGCATGAATTTTTCTGAAAGCTTAATCTTGTAGAGTGATTATTTAGTAATTTATGTTCATATCAGTTTCGTGTACCGTCTTATTTTTAAACCTTTTATAGCCTATCTCTTGCTAGGTCATAGTTTAACCATTTTTGTATAACGACCATTCAATCTTAATTACTTAAATAATATCATCCGTATTCCCACTTCCTCATTTGTATTCCCACGTTTCTCAGGGCGGCGTTTCAGTGCACTCTGGAGGCAAGTAATGGTTAGACCTCCTAGCAAAGAAGATATGTTACAGATAGTGAATGCATGGTATCCAAGTCTGGAACCGATTTCATCCAAGCTCCTAGGTTTGTTTTTCAGTTTTTCACTACATATTGTTATGATTGATTTTTCCCTTTGTGCACTGTGCTGACAGATAATGTATGCTCTGCAGATATCTTTTCAAGAATCAACAACATGATGTCTTACCAGCTTTGTGGATCTATTTCCACTGGATCTTTTATTAGGTTCACCTTGAGGTCTGTTTAATCTCATTGTACTAGGTCCAAAGTATAGCCGGTCGTAAATAGTCATACTTTTTGTTATGGTGGCGTTTGGTAAGGGAATAGTTTTGAGGAATAACTAAAGAAACTAAGATGTAGTAATTATAATTGTAATTATTATTATTATATTAATAATAATTATTAGAATGAAAAATATATTTAGTTGTAGCAGTTATCATTATAACTATTATAATAACAATTATTATTATATAAATTGTTAATTATGATAATAATAATAATAATAATAATAATATTTTTATAATTAAATAGAATAATAACATATTTTTTCGGGGATTTTTTTATTTTACTCTATTTCGCAGTGGGGACTAACTGTGGAATAGGTTGTTCCACCATATGAGGTGGTATAACTTTTTCCCTATTTGACAAGTTATTCCTTCTTCTGTTTGGTGACAAAAGAGATGTAGTGAACCGATTCCTCTCTTATTCCCTATCAGACAGAGCCATATGTATTTAACGGTGTTCATTCTGCCATTTTGAAGGGATCTACTAAAGTGGTGCAAGAGACTGATAGGTGGTGTTCATTCTGCCATTTTGAAGGGATCTACTAAAGTTGTGCAAGAGACTGATAGGTGGCGGTGGTCATTATGCTGACCATGCTCTATCATCTTTAGATATTCAGACTATTTATCAGGAGGCATAAACTTTACGTTGCCTTTATTTTTAGTCTCTATTCTTTTATGCTTGAATTTTATAGGTGAAAAGGATGTTTCCTTTTGTCTGTATAGGCTGTTGATTTATTTGCTGCTAATTTTTCCTCGCTGGAGAAGTGCTTATCTGTGATGAGGATACTTTCTGTGGAGTTGGATCTGCCTGCACCGGACTCTGCTCTCCTGATTCACAAGCCAACTATACTGGTTATTATGAAACTTTATGAAGTGTGGCTCATGTGACTAGTACTGGAACTAGTATATGCACCGCCCTTTAGTTAGGCAACATGTGTGCCCTGTAGAAAGGAAAAAAAAAATCCATTTGCACTTCAATTTGCTTTCTTCTATTGTGAAAATTGAATTGGAGAAGCTTAACTTTTGGTTGTCTACACTTTCAGGCTTATCAGACACTCCTTCAAATTGGAAGGGCCAAGTTGGAGTGCATAAAGAAACCAGTATGTGTCTGCTATTGATCAAGCCTTTTCAACTCATATGAAATCAGTATACTTTAACATTTAAAGCATTAGGTGATGGAGCAAAGAAGGCCCTTCGTTGATTTAAGGAGTTCTTTGCAAGCCCTCGAGAGAATTGCTTGTTCGGTGAAGTACAATGAACCAGTTCTTCTAGTTGGTGAAACAGGCACCAGTAAGACTACTCTGGTGCAGAATCTTGCCACATGGCTTGGACACCCACTCACAGTCATGGTATGTCACCATGGATTGGTTCTTCTTTTTTATATTTAGTTTTACCATGATACATTCAACATGTTTACTTTTTTAATTCAATACATGCAGAATTGCAGAACCTGAGTCAGCAAAAGTGATGTCCCAGATCTTTTGGGAGGCTTTAAGCCAACAGATGTTCAGTCCCTATGTGTTCCTCTATATCATGAGTTCAAGGATTTGTTCTGCAAAATTAACTCCGAAAAGGTAATAGTCTGGAACACTCACCAGTCACCACTAATGCTTTAGAGATTATCTCTATTATGGATAAATCGTAATTTAAACTCGAAATTGTTGTCGAAACTGTTTTCTGTTAAGTTGGGCCCCCCAAAACAGTTCTTTCTGGTGGTTTTATTCTTACAAAATATAATGTTTTTGTTAGTGCAACCAGGCGAACCAAAAAATATTTCATTTTTGCGGCTCTGGCTTAATTTTGGTTTTGTTTGGTTCTGGTTCGATTTTTGCTGGAATGTTAGTGCATTTGTTTTTGGTATTGCTTGTTTTTTTAACTTCATTAAGTGGGGTTGAGATCATAACTGACTTTCGAAAATATTTTAGGTCATGTTGAGTTTGTGATTTGGGAATTTTCTCCTAGCGTGGTTAGCTTTTGGCAGGCTGTAATTTCAGAAATACGGGATTAATGATTTCGTAGTTTCTCAGAGATATTCTTTCGGATCTCAAGGGTATATGACTAGAATATACTTTTAATTGGGTTACGATGGTAGGAATTGTATTTCCTCATCTACTTGCGCCTTTCATCTCATTTGATCAAACTTTAAACTACTTATGCCTTTCACCTCATTTGATCAAACTTTTGACGTACTATTATTCCTTTGGGTGCTTTCTGGTTCGTAGTGGCTTAATGCCATGTTTATTGTGTTTTACAGTCTTTGGCTGAGAAAGGTGGTTCAGTTCTTGAGAAGATAACAGCAGATTCAAATTTCTTCATCCTTGCTACGATGAATCCTGGTGGTGATTATGGAAAGAAAGAGCTTTCTCCAGTACTAAGAAATAGGTTCACTGAAATTTGGGTTCCAGCAGTCGATGGCATTGATGAAATTGAGTCCATAGCTGTTAAAAGGTATGTTGTTCTTCTAAAACCAGGGTTTAGTTTTTTCTTGAAAGAACAAAAGTGTTACCTGTATTTTACCCCAGGACAACTATATCAGATAATTCCTCCCATCAGGACAAAGTGGTGCCATCTTATTTAGCTGGCCATTGTGGACATATTGTTCAAATACTGGCTTATGCAGCAAGTACTCCTTGTGCAAAACTGTAAAGGGGACCGACCAAGTAACCAATATGCATTATAGTCAAACAATGAGAACAATAACAACAAATCCTTTAGTCCCAAACAAGTTGGGGCAGGCTAGAAATTAAACCCAACCAGACCCTTCATCATATTCCAATGTTCTAACCACTAGACAACATTTAAAATCAAGATCTTTGCTGTTAGTTGCTATTATTGTGTCCCTTTGACATAATAGCTGATATTGTATTCTTCTTGTTCAAAACTGTAAAGGTGTTGGAATTTGAACTGCTGATGACTGCTATGACATTGATGTGTTTTTACTGCCCTTAATATCTTTGTTTTCTTATTTTGATTCTCTCTTTTCATGTAGCTTTAAACCTGCACTTTCATCACTTGCAAAATGTGTTGTCAACTTCTGGAAGGTATATGCATAAGTCAAATTTATTTACATGTCATACAGTACTACTTCAAAATTTCTCGTGTTTTGCGTAGTGATGTTTATATAAAGGAAACCCATAGGACCTATAATGGTTAAATGTTGTGTGATAGGAAAACTGTTGAAATATTGTCCTGATATGCATTGTAGTTTTTATTTAGATTATTTTTGAATACAAGTTTTTACATTCCAAAACTTTGAAACATGCTGTTTTAATGAGCTCCTGCTAAAACTTTGGAATTTTGCCCTCTTTCATGCTTCTATGAGGACGCTTAGTAATTTTATTACTTCGTTTCCTGGCAGTGGTTCAATGAACTGCAAGTGGGCAGAACACTTAATATCAGAGATCTGTTGTCCTGGATTACATTTATTAATGTTGCTGAAGAAAAGCTTGGTCCTGAATTTGCTTTAATTCATGGGGTGTTCCTTGTTCTACTGGATGGCCTTACATTAGGTACTTTATCTTTTACATTAGGTACTTTATCTTTTACAAACTGTAATCCCTTCATTATATATGTGTATTATGTGCTTTAACATTATTTGCTTTTCATTTAGTTATAGCATGTAAGTAGTAGTTTCTCAAGTTTTGTATATTATTCAGGAACTGGTATTACTTGGGATGATGCCAATGAAATGAGAGAGTCTTCTTTGTGCTTTCTTCATGAGGAACTTCAGGTTGATAATTTATCTTGCGTAGTGAGGAACTTCAGATATTATTGGTGACTATGTTTTATACCCAGCTTCTCTGAATGTTATTTTATTTTATATTTGGCAGAAGGTTGGGAAAAGTATTTCTGTTTCGGCACTGGTAAATCTGGGAAATTATGGATGGGTTTCAGCTGGGGAAAACATTTCTCACGAACTTGTTCACACAGAAGATCTTTTCGGCATCAAACCATTCTTTATTTGCAAAGGTTAATCTCTAATTCTGGACTTGTTTTAAACTCTCGTTTTGGCAAATTATATGTACATATTCTTGCTTTATGCTGCCTCTTGGTGTCTGTCATAAGAATTATCAATGTCGTCTGTGTTTGTTATCATCTGTATTTTGTGAATTTTTCATTTAGTTTGAATGTGCTGCACCATTTTTTCATGCTGTAGCTTTTATTTATTATTATTTTTTTAAAAACTGGAATCTGCTCATTTCTTTTACAGGTAATTTTGCTTGTAAGACTGAGGGGTACGAACTTCTTGCTCCGACCACAAAGAAGAATGTATTGCGGGTTTTGCGTGCCATGCAACTTCCAAAACCTGGTTTGTCTAGAACTCCCTCTCCCTCTCTCTCTCTCTCTCTCTCTCTCTCTCTCACATAATATGAATATATATGACTACTGTTGTGTTTTTTGTCGCAGTTTTGCTGGAAGGGAGCCCTGGGGTTGGGAAAACTAGCCTAGTTGTTGCTCTTGGTCGGTTTTCTGGACATGATGTGGTTCAAATTAACCTCTCTAAGCAGCTTTTGATTCTCTCAGCTCTATGTAGTGTACTTCTCTTTTTATTTGTGCTTCCTATTTGATGGAATGTTTATTGGAGGGAGAATTGAGCCAGTCGATAACAGTGGTTAGCTGTAATGATAAATCTTAATCAAACACTCAAAGAATGTCAGAAATAATCTTGGTTTGTTTGGTACAATATGAACCACGAATGATATTTGGCTACATTTATGGTTGCTGAGAAGCTGTGTTTTGGAGTTCTTTGTGATTTAACTTTTTGTGCTGCCTTTTTTATTAGACGGCATGATGGACCTTTTAGGTTCAGACTTGCCAGTTCAAGGTGAAAATGGAATGGAGTTCTCGTGGTCTGATGGTATCCTTCTCCAGGTTGAGTCATTTGGATTTTTCTTCTCAATGACTAATTTTCTGTTTCAATAGAGTATAATCTATTTTGAACTTGTGATGTTCTAGGCTCTTAAGAGAGGAAGCTGGGTCCTGCTAGATGAGCTTAATCTAGCTCCCCAATCTGTCTTAGAGGTAGATTAATCTGTCTGAGAGCTTTGTAATGACTCATTTAATAATTTCTTGTGCTTGAGAGGCCTTCCTGTTGAGCATTTAGGATTTATTTATAATGTTCTTGTGATTAATTTGGGAACAGGGTCTAAACTCAATCTTGGATCATCGTGCGGAGGTTTTCATTCCAGAGCTTGGTAGAACATTTAAATGCCCTCCTTCCTTCCGTGTCTTTGCCTGCCAAAATCCTTCGTCTCAGGGTGGTGGTATGAAGGGCCTGCCAAAGTCCTTCCTGAATCGGTTTGCTAAGGTTGGTTTTACTTCCCTTCGTTCCCTTTTTTTCAATCCAAGTTGTACTAGGACTTCATTCCAGCCTACAAAGTTGGCCTGTGCCTTTTATCTTGTTCGGGGTCTAAAAGTACTGAAATTAGTGAGCAGCCTAAAATCTTGTATTTAGCAAGTAGAAGTTTTTGGCGTCTAATGTATAAAATTTATGGTGCTCACAGGTGTATGCGGATGAGTTGTCTGCAGATGATTATCTCTATATCTGCCAGGCACGTTATCCGTTGATCTCATCTTCACTGCTTTCGAAGCTTATTACTTTCAACAGGCAGCTTCACTTGGATACCATGGTACTCAGGAAGTATGGCCAGTTCAATGGGAATTTAACCTTCGAGATGTCATACGCTCATGCCAGATGATCTCAAGTATGGAAACTAACATTTTAGATTCTTTTAGTATTCAAAGGACTAGCTATGTTTATTTCCAAAGAATCGTGCATAAATTGCACAACCTAAAATCCAATTAACATTGTGTTTTTGTTGTTTGATCTTGAAGGTTCAATGCAACGTTCGAAATTTGACTTCTTGAACGTAGTTTATCTGCAAAGGATGCGCACTTTAGCTGACCGGAATGAAGTTATCAGATTATTTGAAGAGGTTTTTGAGACACGGCCTTCTTCGAATCCTCACCCTAAGCTTCATATAAACCCTAAAAACTTAATAGTAGGGAGTGCATGCATCCAGAGGAGTCACTTCCAGCCCTCTAAAACGTGGATCAACCAGCTCGAAATTCTCCCAGGGGCTCTATACAGCATGGAGGCTATAATGCACTGCCTAAACCAGGGCTGGCTGTGTATTCTTGTTGGTCCGCACTTGTCTGGAAAGACTTCACTTATTCGGTTGCTGGCTCAACTGACTGGGAACACATTGCATGAGTTAAACCTTTCTACTGGAACTTATGTGTCAAAACTACTTGGTTGTTTTGAGCAATATAATACTTTCCGGCATTATAAAGCTGTCATGTGCCAGATTGAACGTTACTTAATTGAGTATTTCAGCCTAAGGTCTGAGGTGAACTGGGAGGAGTTAATTGCTGAAAGAAAGGGTTTGTATGCAAAGTGGTTTGAATTTACTGCTTCAAAAAGTTACAGCTTTTCGATGCCAGTTTCTGCTTTGATGGACTCGTGGGATGCAAGATCTTTTGACTCACTTCCTTTGCTTGTTTATATTATCAAAAAATTGAAAAATGATCCTGAGGTTCTGAAGTATCCTGTCTCGTGGTCGGTGAACGACCTGGACATATTATTGAAATCTGTTCAAGAATTGCAGCAGAGCAAATCGTTGTTGCAGCAGAAAGTTAAATTTGAATGGGTTGCTGGTGACTTGGTCAAGGCAATGGAGAGAGGTGAATGGGTTGTGCTGGGCAATGCAAATCTCTGCAATCCATAGGTTAGTATGAAATAAACTTTGTACATTAATTAAGGGTTAAGTTTGGATAGTTTTCTTTGTGAGACATGGATGTCAAGCAATAACTGGAACATGGATGTGGGGAGTCTTTTGTTTAGTGTGATTATTGTGATGGTATGCATGCAATGTAAATTTGTCAGGACTGTCCAATAAAATTCGACATCTTTTCCCAGAAAGTTTCCTTTTGATCCAATCTGAACCTGTTTGGTTAATCAAATCCCCCCCCCCCCCCCCCCCCCCCCCCCCGCGGCAATGACTATGAATCGTGAATGTGGATATGGGAATGCTTAGTGCTTTCTTTCTTCCTTTTCGTTTATTTATGTCATAACTGATGTCTGTTTATGCCGTCTCCTTCAGGTGCTAGATCGAATCAACTCTCTGGCTGAACCAGATGGCTCCCTTGTGATTAATGAATGCGGGCTTGCTGAAGGCAAGCCAGTAATCCTCCATGCTTATCCCCATTTCAGGATGTTTCTTACTGTAAACCCTCGATTTGGTGAGGTCTCAAGAGCCATGCGTGGAGTGGAAATCTTCTTGTTGGAGAAAGATGGCATTTTAGTGGATAACCAGATTCAAAATCACGAGGATAGCTGCAAAATTGATGTGGCTAGATTCCTAGTGTCATTTGGAATCATCCGATGGGAGTTGGTTTCCGCTATGACTGATGCCCATATGTTTGCAAAGAAACAAGCTCGATCACGTTTGGGTGTAAGTATTACTCTCCTTGAGCTCACACGCTGGATGCAGCTGTTCCAACAGTTACTCCTGAAAGGAAACCAGCTTATGTGGAGCCTTCAACTCAGCTGGGAGCACACCTATCTTCCATCTCTTGGTGAAATTGAAGGGATTAGCGTGGTTTTGGAGGGTAAATCAATTTCTTGTCTGGTTTAGCCAGTAGCCACTCTTGATTTATTTTCAGGGTATACTTTGTCTTTACCAGTTGGCCAGGGTAAATCAAAATTCTCAACTGGATTTGCCAGTGGCCACTCGATTTACTATTACGCTATTCTCTATCTTTACCGGGTGGATGGCCATTGCCTTTGAAGCTGAGGGATTTCGTCTGGTACTCTAGAGAAGCATGTGTTACGAAGAATTGCATGTATCTTGAGACGCTAGGTGCACAATGTGCTGCTTATGAGTTGAGCAGTATGGAAGAACCGAAATATTAACCTGTCTGTCATGCCTGTTAGTTTCATACATCAGCTGTTATTCCCTGGCCAAAAGTCTATTGAGTCTGAGAATATCCTTTCTGGATATGATGCTGGCTTAGCCAATCAGATGCTTTTCTTTGCGGCAAATTGGGTAATTGAGCAGGTTACTGATAGAGATCTTTATGTGAAACAATTCAGGCTCTACAGTTCAGAATTTCAAAAGTTTTGCAACTTTTTTAGGAGTTTTGATATGATATTTGAGGGAAAACACAGCCGTCAAATATGGGATCGCATTTTCCAGTACTACAGGAAATTGTCTCCCATTTTGAAATTGACACTAATGTGTACCCACTCCCTTTTCTTTCCTCAAAGCTACTTGAATTGGCTTCTTCTGACAATGCTCTTAAGAGCTGCCATACTTCATTTGGTATTGCTTTGGTTTCCATTAAACTATTTCTACTCAGCCGTCAACAGTGGAACACTGAGAAGTATTTTACTGACAAGAAAAGGGTGGACAGTTTTTTTACAGTTGCTGAAATCCATTAGAAAATTAGAGAAAAAAATGCTGGCTGAAATTGCTGAACAGGAGCTATGTGATATATTCTCTAACATAATTGAGTATCATAGAGTGTTTTGGAAGAGTTTGGCCTCATCTCATTCTGAATATGCCACGCTCGCTTGGAATTTATTGGAGAAGGAAGTTACAAAACTGAAACCTAGATTCCCAGCTGAAACCAATGGAGTTTTGGTAATTTGTTTTCCTTTTCAAGTTTTTATTTGTCTTAAAAATTTTCCAGAGCCTTTATACCAGTGCTCCCCCGCCCCCCTCCTCCCCGGTAATGATCATGGTTCAAACAATTCATTTACACATGGACCTTGCAAAATTTATGTTCTGTATGTCAATTGACACATAAAATGAATCCTTATTAGGTCAAAACATATGACAAGCTACTGCTGTAAGCATTTTTATCATGGTTAATGGAGTTAACCAACCAAATTAACTTGTTGTTACAGGATCAAAGATTAAAACTAAAGTCTCTTCTTGTTTTAAACATTGGAATGCAAAAACCAACATTGTGGAGTAATGGGGGTCATCCCTTCATTCCATCCTCTGGTGATGTCTTCGAGAAGGTACGGGGAATTTTGACCTTTGTTGATGACCACTGGCCCAGGAAAAGATTGTTGAAGCAGAATTTTACTGGTAAAATTAAAATACTCAATTTTAACATCATGAAGTTTGCTGTAATCTATTGGACGTTATTAATGACTTATTTGCAGGCAACTGCTCTCTTGTGGACGCCATCCTGTCAACTGATGTTGAGTTGAAATGGCTAGCTGTCGATGGTGAGTGTTTTTTATTTTGATTTTAACATTGTTATGTTGTGATTAGCTCCTCAGTTCTTTTTTGGTTTACTTTTAGACAATTTTATATTAGAAGTTTCTTAGAGATCAGACAATAAATCATTATCCATGAGTGCAAAATAGTACTGTCTAGATTTGGTTAAGATGCACCACTGTGATCTTTTACCAGTGCAGCTACTGAGGAATTATGATGTTTTGTTCATGCATTGAATTTTTTTGGAAGCATGGGTAATGAACGACCACATGTTTGATATTTAGGTATATGTATGTCAGAAGTTAATTTTTTCTAAATCGGATGAAGATGATTCCAAGATTTTGTCCCAACTCGAAGAAATTTATCAGGTGCATTGTCTTTATTTGATCAAGTTCTATGGAGATATGCTATTTACTTGTAACCTTTTTTTTTTGTTTCAGTCATTAGTGAGACGGGTTAAAACTGAGAGAGAGAATCTAGAGTCAATTTTTGAACCGGGTAAAGAAATAAACATCTGTAGAACAGGAGCTTCAAGTTGCTGTTTGACATCTTCAGCAGTTTCAACCAGAAGAGACAATTTCCTAAGCTGGCAAGCAACCCTTCCGTTACTTGACTTGAAGAGTGCTAATCTGAATATAAGTTTTCTTCCTAAGCTAGTGGAGGCCAGTTGGTTAGACTCCACTAAAAGTTTCCAGGTAATGCTTTTAATTTAATAGCTTCACTGTTTGTTAAGTATCGATTGTACGGTACATATTTCAAGATTTTCTTTTGGCCCCATCCAGCATATTTCAGAAACTTCAAAGTTGGTAGAGTATGCCCTGAATTATTCGTCAGAGTTTTCATCAAAGTCACCAGTTGAGTTAGCCCCTTTCCAGATTATCTTGTGGATCCAAGAAAGGCAGTCTTCAGTCGATTCTTGTAAGGCCTACCTCCCCAACCATCTCTCCCCCTCTTGCTCCCTCCCTCCCCATTCCTTTTAAGTAATCTTTCTTAACTTTAATGCAGTGTGTACAAGGATTGCTACAGCTACCATGCAAATTTGGCACAGCTATCATTCTTTTCTGTGGAATTGTTTCTCTGGACCTTTGAAGGTTTGATCTTAATCTTATTATAGTTCTTTTCAATATTATATTTCTGTTTGTCACAACTGTTTTCTTGCTTATGCCTATTCACTCATTCTTTGGTGGTGACAGTTTCTTATGATGTCGGTATTACTTGATTCTCTTGCAGCCAAGACACAGTCTCTATTACGGACTATAACATGAGTTGCCAAAAGCTTAGAATCGTTTTGAGAAATCTTTGGGAGGATCCTATATTGCCTGGGGGTTTAGTTGGGATTTTGCATTCTGCTGCTGATCATCTCTTGAAACAGGTGCTTTATTTAAATATATTTTAGTCAGAGTTCTTTTTTCCTTGTTTTGATAGTTGCTTCATTATTATTGATATTATTATCTGTGACCTTAAATTCTATTTCTTCTCGAGCAGATTTTTTTTTGTGAATAAGAAGCATTTTCAGGATGAGACATTTGACCAATTAAAATCCATTCTTGTCCAACTATCGGAGAATGGTTTGAAGGTATCTGGTTATAAATATTCGGTATTTTTTACCCAGAGATGCCCAATGTTGTCATGCAAAGTCTCTTCTTTTTATTGAAGATTCCATTTACAGAAGTATATACTGTTTTAGTTATTCTTGTTGGGACCTTTGCAGGTAGAAAACTTGGCTACTTTACAGTCATTGATATCCGAATCGACCCATGATGGTTTGAGTTCTCTATGGAACAAGGCCATTGAGCCCTTGCTGAAGGAGCTCTACACCAAGAGTCCTGCTACTGGTTAGTAATTTTATGTATTATCATGGAACATTTCAACTGATATCTTTAAAGGCTTACCTATTTATTACAAGCGACAACTGAAGTAAGACATCTTCAAGGCTTAGCTATTCAAATGATATCTTTAAGGCTTACCTAGAAGTTTGCCTCAGTTTCTCCTTAATTTGAGCATCTCTTGGTCAATATAAGTTGCATGCTTTTTGTTTTTTATTGTTTACTTTGTAGAAATGTTGTACAATCTTGGTTGTGCTTGGTTCCACATTGAGGAGGTAAGATATGAGCTACTGCTGAGCTCATATGGACTTGACCCTGTAACAAAATATGCTTTCAAACACTCCCATGCGTTAGAGAAGATATCTTTGGTGGAGCTGAATATGAAAGCATTTTATCTTGCTATCTTTTTACTTTTTTTTATTCATAGTTGACAATTTAATAATATATTATTGATTCTTCTTTAATGAAAGTTTGTTGGCTGATATAACCATTATTCCTGCAATCTGTTAGGTGCGTCATGAGTGTGAGCTACTTGCTGAATGCAATATGGAAGATTATCACCAAGATGGAAGGCAAGTATTACTATAGAAATTGGGTGCTAAAGAGAAAAAATTGCGGGAAAAGGTAATGCAGTATCGTATCTTTCTCTATGTCAATTCTTGCAGTCTAATCTTTCCTTTGCTTTGTTTTGTAGCTTTGACATATATTGTTTTTACAGGTTGTCTTCCGTCCCCAACCTTCGAAATTTAAGGAACTTATGAAAGCATGTGTTGAATTCAAGGAGCTAATGTCGATATGTTCATCTGTGGTGGTTGATGACCTAACGGGCAGTGAGAACCTGCAGCTGACTGTTGATAAGGCTTGCAGTTGGCAGGTAAAATTTGTATCTGAAGTTTCTGTGTCTTTTTTTTCCCATGGTTTGTAGGTTTATCTACCATTTTGTAACCTCCTTGAGCTTATTTCTTCCAGATAACTTCAGCCAACTTCATTGAACGGCTTTCAGAAGAATTTTCAGAGTATATTGCCTTAATTCAGCCAATTCAAGTTGCCATCTACGAAATGAAACTTGGCTTATCAGCTGCTTTGTCTGGTGCACTTGAGAGACAGTATCTGAAGATGGCTAAGCAAGAAAACACAGATGAGATTTTTGTAAGTGTGGTTTTGTCATGGAGCCAATTATTTTTTTTCTGAGTACTGTACTTGTTAGCTCACAATGAGATGCCTTCAATTTAATTCTTGAAGGCAAAGTTTGAAGTTTGAAGGTTTAAACCATTCTCACAATGAGATGCCTTCAATTCGATTTAATTCTTGAAGAGTGGCGTACACAAAGAAAAAAGAGTAAAAGTTTGATTTTAATCGAGTGGGTTCGTTAGTGTATCCGAGTTTAAATCGATCCAAGGGTATAACGGTCAGCAAAAAATAATTTTATTATTTAAATGTAATTTATGTTGTAAAAAGGGGAAGAGTGGCGTATACAGAAACAATCTCAACTTTAGGGTACAAATTCAGAATATATATATATTTTTTTTGGGGGGGAGGGGGCAAATGCTCCATTTTTTTCAGTTTTGGAAGGTACAGAACAAATTTTCCCAAAGAAAAATTATTCAATTTGAGTTTGCCAACTGTGCATCTAATTATATCAATATGCTAATTACGTTGTAGATTTTTTTTTGGATGGTGTACTAAAGTACTAATTGGGAATAGCAGAGAAATTGAATCACATATTTTTTGCTTTTATCCTAGTATTTGAATAATTGATAAACATCTTTTTGTTATCCTAGTGTTATGTCACGCTAGGAAAAAACAGAGAAATTGCATCCAGTTGCAAGAATTGTTGAGCTGATTCACATCTAGTGAGCCATGATCAGGTAAATATTTTACTTATTCATCATATATTAAAGGGCATCTTATTGAGTATGTTTGGTTTTTGTAATTTGGTTCTTGAAATAGAAAACATATGTGGATCATTTAATCCGTGTCTTTCATGTTGTAGAGGCTAGACAAAGCTAGTGGATGTGGGTTGGTTCAACTACTCTTGTCGCTTGTATTGAAAAAATCATATATCCTCAATGAAGAATGAACAGTGCTCTGCTGAGTTTTTTTCTGACTCTTCTCTGTGAAACTTATGCGTGGCAAGTCGTAATGACCCATATAATGGAGTAATATAAGTCATTGTATGAATGATTACATGAGGGCAGATTCACGTGTCCCTTTAGAAGAGGACATGTGTTCTTCTATTATTTTATGTGCACCCTGTGCATCCGACCTTGGCATGACTTTCTTTGTCAATGGCATAATGTGGGACCCGTCTTTCTCTTGGTCCTTGAAGTTTGTATACTATTCTAGGCCCATGTGCATATAGGTTGGAATAACTTGGATTTAGTGTGCACAATCCTTCTATAGGCTTGTGATTCGTTATAGATTAGACTGTATGGGGAGGGATTCGTGCGTATTTAGACTTCCTTTTTTTCTATCTGCTCCTGTTTTATTATTGCCGGTGATCCTTATTCTAAACTTTGTAAGGCTACTCCTGACGCTACAATAGAGACGGTCTATTGCAAGATTTGCTAAATTTTATAGATAGACTTTTTTTATTAGTGTTGGACCTTGTTCTATTGCTAAATTTAATTGATGTACTAAAGTCTAGCAATTTTTTAGCAAGACTTAATTTTCTATTAATAATTGTAGTAAAAAATTGCTGCATTAAACATTGCAAAAATTGCTAGACTTTTAAGTACCTATTAATAGAAAATTAAGTCTTACTAAAAAATTGCTAGATTTTAGTACATCAATTAAATCTAGCAATAGAACAAAGTCCAACACTAATAAAAAAAGTCTATCTAGAAAATTTAGTAAATCTAACAATAGACCATCTCTTTTGTACTGTGATATGGTGTTCAATATAAATGTTGCAGCTCTCTCTCTCCTTCTTACGTCTCCTATTTTTATTATTTCTATCTTTTGATTCGCCCACTTTTAATCTGAACCGAATGCATGGATGAAAGAGAAAAAGTCTCCATTTTCTATTTTGTCTACGCCAAGTATTTGAATTTGAACCTTTATATTAAAGACACTTAGTCACTTAGACTAAGCAAAATCATTTAAGATTTAATATAATACTCGTAGTTTTAATGTTTATCAATTGTCATTTGTGTTGATAGTTATGAAAACACTGGCACGTATATATACAACCATTCTTTTTGTACAAATAACAATAATATTACTTAAAAAATGCAGAAAATTATGATAGTGATAGAGAGAAGTATGACGGATCACGATAAAAGAACGAAAGAAAATAAAGAAAGCATTTAGGGTAGCAACAACACAATTTTGCAATCAAGTCACAGAACACAAACAGGATCTTAACGTAATGTATGCTGCACATCACAAAGATCAACAAAACGACAATCTCTACATCAACAGAAGGGGTCCAAGATAACACATGATCTTTCAAACATAGACAGCTTTAATAATTTAAATCACTCAAAGGCCCATTGGTTCTCCCTCCTAATTTCCTCTTCCTCCTCAGGGTATTCCATTAAGTTAAATTCCTTGCAAATCTCATCTGGGGTTTTGCCCTTTATCATGTCAGCGATAGTTTGGCATGTTAGGTCAAGAAGCCCCTTGATGTCCAAGTAATTTGCAGCCTGAAATTGGAAAGGACAAAAAAACCAAGAAGTACTACTGACAAGCTCACATAGACCAAGACAATAAGATGAATAAAGCCAACTATCATGCGCCAGCATTACTTTATTATGATCTGCATAACTTTTAAACTTTATCATAAAACACACATTTTCGCAAGTACTAGAAGAAACTTTGGTTCACAAATAATATCACATTAAAAAGAAAAGCAATATAAGGGCCAGATACAAAAGTAGAAACAAAATAAGATTGCACGCACCACAATAAAATTGTAATTTGTGTTATAGTACATATAGATGATGACTTTATCAAAAAAAAAAAAAAAAACATATAGCTGATGAAACTCCTTATGAAATTTGAAGCTCTTCAATAAAAATAAAAAGGGCAGAAGTTTAAATACATAAATTTAATCTTTGTCAATACAAATATTCTACTACTCCCTGCCCCCCCCACCCCCACCCCAAAAAAAAAGGACTAAACCATCACAATGAAATTTATTCCTTGTCGTTTAATATCATCTTTTTTTATCTCTTATGTTTTCAATTTCTACAGAAAAAAATACCAGACAACATAAAGTTACTGTTTCATAAAAAACTTTCTTCTCCATTTCATTGATTACATATTTGTAATCTCTATTGCATACACAAGATCACAAAAGAATACGAAGGAACTAGGAAGGATAGCGCACTAAGCTAGAAAAGGGAACAGACATCACATTACTATATTAATTATTAAGGATAGCGCACAAAGCATTGATTGCTCAAAGTCAATTTCAGACAAATATCTGGCGTACACACAGATACACACATATGAAATACTAAGAAATCCGAATATTCATGGAGACACATATAATGTAAAAAGTTTTATGCCAAACTGTCCATACTTGGAACCTAGGCGGACGTAGACAACCCAAAACTGGATGTAGCTTGATAGTTTTATCTCCAACTCTCTAAAGCCCCAACATTTTAAATCAAACCTACTAAGGAGTAAGGACCGACCTAACTACAAGAAGACACAAACCCTCGACAAAACACAAAATAATCAGTTAAAAACCCAACAAAAAATCTCATGACAAGTCAAAGATTTCTTACAAGGGTGAGATCAAAGAGCGTAGCGTGGTCGACCTTGACGAAATCCTTCTCCCACCTCTCGAGCTCCCACTTCTTGATCTCCCACTTCTTGAACTTGACGAAGTCCTTTGTGTCAAAAAATTTAAATTAAACCTATCAATCATTAAATTAGCTCTTCAAAGCATCCGAAAATGACATAAATCTCTTCCCAATGGGTGTGTTTGGATTGTTGGAAGAAAGAAGAAGAAGAAGGAAGAAGAAGAAAAAAAATTATAAACAATCCAAACTCTTCACAAAGTTACACACTTTCCAATATTTTTTTCCACTTCTTTCCTTCTTCCCTTCTTCCCACACCTATCCAAACGCACCCAATATTACTACCATTTAAAAATCACTTGCATAAGCTCTGTATCAAGAAATTAAAGAGCATAATAGAGATCATCTGCCCATCAACAGCAACAGTTGCTTCCTAGCTCAGTTGTTTCATTGATGGCACAAAACATCGATTGCTGAAAGCCAATTTCAGCCAAATATCTGGCATACCCACAGACACGCATATGAAATAACAAGAAATCCAAATATCCATGGAGATACATATAAATATATAATGTGAAAAGTTTTATGCCAAACTGCTCATACAATTAGGGATGTCAAACGTGCGAAACGGAAGCGGAACACCCCTGTTCCGTTTCTGTTCTGTTCCAACAAACATAAATGAAATCTATTTTGTTTCCGTTCCCGTTTCGTAAAAAGGAACAGTTTTCCATTTCGTTAGCTGTTCCGTTCAGCATTTTCTATTAATTTCAGCACATATTCCATTGATTTCAGCCAATTTTTCGGTAAATGGAACACTAATATTTACCAGGGTCCATTCCGTTTCTGTTCCGTTTTCAGAAACGAAACTAAAAATCATTCCGTTTGCTAACGGAACGAAAACGTGCGAAACAAAACACTTTTGACAGCCCTACATACAATCATACTTGGTACCTAGGCACCTAGACAGAGGATATGATTCCGACCTAGACAGCCCAAACCTGGATCTACCCTGATAGTTTTATCCCCAACTCTCTAAAGTCCCAATTTTTCAAACCAAACCTACTAAGGGCCGACCTAACTACAAGAAGCCACAAACCCTAGACAACTCACAAACTAATCGGTTAAAAAACTAACAAAAAAAAAAAAGTCATGACAAGTCAAAGATTTCTCACCTCAATGAGACGAGACAGCTTATCCTGGTCGACCTGGAAGAAATCCTTGTCCCTCACGATTTCCTCATAGGCATTTATAGTGGTGGAACAAGCAGCCGCGGCTTTCTTGGTGTCTACGTGCTTCTTACAGTACTCAATAACCTTGGAGAGCATCTTAGAATTGACTTCTGAAAGAGGAATTCCGTTCTCCGCGCTGGTGTCTTCTATCACGTGGCGGATCGTCTGAGATTCCATCGCCACCAGTTCGTCGACGATGAACTCCTCTCCATCGGAGCTCCTGAGAGTGATCTTGTTGGAGGCCATGGCGATGCGCTAGGGTTGATCGATCGAAATCGAGTTGAGAAATAGAGAGAGAATGAGATAAACCTAGGAGAGAGAAAGATTGTTAGCGATTAATCAAGAGCTCCAAGTAAAAAGTAAGAAGTAAAGACAGAGATGGAATGGTTAAAATTAACGGCCTCAGTAACTTTTTAACTGTTAAGCTCTTTATAATAAATATAATAACTCAATTGGGGGGCTGCTGATAGTGATAGAGACAGAGAGTGGTCTCAGTTCGTTAATTCGTTTGCGTTTTGTCTCCGATACTTTTGTCTTTACTTTTGTCTCAGATGAATAGTTTGTAGAATTATACTCGGTCGCATATAGTGTCTGCAAAACGTATTAATGGAAAGTAGAATTATACTTGATACTTTTGTCCGATTGGATCCCAAACAGTAGTTGCGAACATATTATAAATAATCCAGAGTTAGATTTCAGATGAATACTTTTAATTTTTTCAAAGTTTGACGTTTTATGGTTAGGAACGCTTTTTACCATAATTTTATAAATTCTGCAAAAAAGAAGTCATAATATAATTCCTTTTTTTTTTTTTGGAAACTAGCTTTAATCAATGAAATTTTCTGACAACTTTACACTCATGGACAGAAGCTGTAAATCTGTAATCTTTTTACTATTCAAATTATTCAGTTTTTGGCATCCAGGTCTAGGCTAGCTGATATTTGAGAAATATAAAGTAGCAAATAAACCCTAACATGGTTGAGAATCCTGGTTTGACCTGAGACATGTTCAAAACTTCAAATATCTTTTTGGGATCATATGATAAAACTTGGGTCTATCTATTTTCTTAAAATCAATTGTGGAATTCATTTGTCTTAGGCTGCCCAGCTTGATTGGCCTAGGTTACATGACACTATCACATGGTTCTGCTGCTGCTGGTCAATATTACTAATTTATCTGCAATTTTTGTAAAAACAATAACCAAATGCAAGAGGGTAAAAGAAGGACCAGTGTATGTGATTTTTGCATAATAGCCTTCATATTAGATACATGTACCAAATCATATTTTGCTTCTGATTAATTTATAAGAAAAAATACATTAATTTGTAGTCCTATGCTAAATTTTCAGGACACATTCAATATAAAGAATGACTACACGTACATGGTCGAGGAGGAGGCAGCACTTAAAGAAGAGCATGCTTGGGCTTTTGGGAATAACTGATCTTACTGTTATAATGAATGCAGCGGTGAAAGCAGAGAGTGATTGCTCTTTTGAGAACATCTGATCTTTTGGTACAGGCAAAAACATTACTGTATTTTTTTTTTTGGATGTAGTGTTTGGTTTATGTGAATGGTAGGCAGTAATGCAGTATCCTAATGTGGTATGCTAGTTGACAGATTGGTTTGGTAACTGATTCTAGTTTCAAAATTTCTATCAAATGAAGACATAGATTCAAAGCAGACATCTAAGAAGAGGACTTGTACAGAACAGAGCCAACTGTATTGTTTTACTTTTATGTTGACTCTGCATTTTTTGTTGTTTTACATTAGCAAAGATTATGTTTCATTTGTATTCTCAGAACAAAACATAAATATCCTCCTGACTGAAGTTTTATATATTATTATATGGTCATTTTTTTTAAGCTTGTTTGTCGAGTGATGATGCCAAGTAGAGATGGATATTGAAGAATTCATACTAAAGAGATGAATAATCACGGCAAATTGCAATGTAAAATATACAAAACAAACAAACAACTCACTCCATCAAACATATAGAAACTAAAACAAACAAATGCACACAACAGGAATTACAAACAGAGATTCACACTGGCCTACAAAACCCCAAATTAATAGATAATACCAATCTCATTTCCATTGTAGCATATATTCAAGGACTTGGCGTAGCAGGTGGTTGGGACAAGTAGGGAATAGAGGGAATTTGAAATCCAGGAATTTTAGGAATTGTTGCTGGAATAGGGGGAAGTGTAGTTGGGATTGTCGTGGGAATAGAAGGAATAGCTGTAACAGCCGGAATAGGTGGGAGTGTGGTAGGAACCTTAGGGATAGCTGGAATAGCAGCGGGAATGGTTGGCATCGGAGGCAATGCCGTAGGGATGGTAGTTGGAATTCCAGGAATTGTACTTGGAACAGTCGGGATGGCGGGAATAATTGGTTTTGGTGTTGTTGGTGCTGCTTCAGGAGCTGCTGTCGTGTCTAAGAGATGGCGAGCTGCTATACTTCCATCAATGGCTACAACTGCTAGGAGAAATGCTAGCAAGAACTTGGTATTAAATGCCATTCTTAAGCTGGAAATTAAATGGTGATAAATATGACTATCACTTGAGAGTTTTTAGTTATTGTATGTTTTGTGGTACATGTGAAGGTTTGAGGTAATTTATAGGAAGGAGGGTTTGCAGAAAACATGCTTTTTGGTCTTTGAGTTGTTGATCTGTGGTTACGTGAATATTGGGTTGGTCATCTTCTCTCTCTCTTTATAGTTGCATTGAGGTCCCATGACAAATTATTTAATACTTAAGGAAGATTTGAAGAGGTTGATTATGGTATGAATCGGCATGCCTGACTTTGTAATGTGCTTTGAAAACTAAAGCTTATCGTGCAATCTTCTTATAACTAAATATTTATAACTGAAATATTGTTGCAATGTCAGACAGATAATAGAAAGAAAAAAATAGTGCATTGATAGTCCTAGGTCCCACTAAGCTTCATATGTCATCACAAAACAAGAAAAAAAAAGTATAAAAATTTTTCCTTTGTTCTTCGTTCCTTAACCTTAGAATTTTAGTATCCAGTAGGCTCGCTATTATTACAATAAAATCATATCAATTTTTAAGCTTATACTATTAATAATTTCTGATGGTACAATAAAAAAATTCTTCCTGTATACCTGTATAGATCAGGTTGGATATAAGCTAACAATAAGAAAGGAAAAGAAAAAAAAATCAATGAAAGAGAGAACAAGAAAAGTAGGACTGAAAACGGTAGCCGTTTCAACCGTTCTTTCGTTTCGTTTCGTCCGGAACTGAACGATAACAGATAAGGATTTCAGTTTCGTTTAAGGAACGGAACAACCAACGCAAATAGAAATATTGTTTCGTCTCAGAACGAAACGATTAGTGAAACTGGTACGTTTCGTGGTCGTTTATTTCGCGCATTTCGTCTAAAAAATTTTTTATGCTTTTATTATTAGATTGCAGAGGACCTTAGCAGAGAGATCGAGGGAGAAATGAGTAAAATTAGATTTCTACAGCGTCGCTCCGTCATTTCTCCACCGAACACAATCACATCTATCTCTCTCGCCTCTACACCACCGAGTACAATCGCCGTCGAGAGCATGAGGTGATTACAGTGTCTCCTCCCCCTTTTCCGCGTGACCTAACCTGTCATTTCTCTATCTCTGTTTCATACAAAATGCAGAATAGTTTATTTTCTTACATCTTAATAAAATGCAAAACAATTAGGTAGTCAAAGACGGTTATAACCGTTTTGATCGTTCCCATCAACGAAACAATCAACGCAACATGTGCTAAACGGATGCAACAATCAACTCAATAAGTATAAAATTTTCGTGCATCAATGCAACGGTTAACGAAAATGACCACTTTCGTGGTCGTTTTCCACGTTATGCACCCCTAAAGAAAAGAGATGAAAGTAAAAAAACAACAATTGGGGTCTGGATCTTCCATTGTATCAGGTTGGATATAAGCCGCTAACGGCCCATTAGCCCAAAACCGGCCCGGTTAAAATGCAATGGATGTTCAACGGGAAATGACCGGTTTAGCAGAAGGTCGGATTCTTAGCTTAGCCCGGTTAAAATGCACCGGACCTCGAGTGTCGCCCGTGCGCTGCACTATTGCATGGGCCTGGTGCACCCCAACCAAATCAAATTTTTAAATTTCCCTTTATTTTTTTATTCATTTATTCATAATTCAGTGATTGACAATTAAAGATGTAGTGGTCTTTACATTTTGCAATTTAAGCCGTAAATCCAAAACTATGCGTTGCAGGGGCAATTTTCTTTGTTTTTGTACATTTTTTCTAATATTGATCGAAATTGCTGGACCGGCGTTGCACATGATGATAAGGAACGAGTGCAGTATAATAAAAGTTGATAGTTGTTATACGAATGATGCCAACACATCCTTCCTTTTCGCTTCAAAGTATGAGTTCGATGATGTATAAAGAACATAGGTGCAAACCAACAAATAAACAACATTTCATTTCATTTGCAAAACATTGCTGTGGCAGAGATGATGAAGCATAAGTCGATTGAACAACTCCGGGAGACCGGGACACATTTATAAAGAATGGCTACTCGGAAGAGGACTGGAGGAGGCAGCGCTTAAAGCAGATACTGCTTGGGCTTTTGAGAAGAACTGACCTCACTGTTATTAATTATTATGGAGGCAGCGGTTAAAGCAAGGAGTGCTTGGACTTATGGTATATATAGTACAGGGCAAAGAGATTAGGATGTTTTTTGGGTACATGTGTAGAGTCTGGTTTATATTAATAGTAGTTCAGTTCCTAATGTGGTATGCAAAGACATATTGGTTTAGTAACTGATTCTAGTTTCAGAATTTCTATACCAAATGAAGAGATAGATTCGAAGCAGATGACTTGTACAGAGCCAACTTTATTGTTTTACTTTTATGCTGACTCTGCATTTTTTTGTTGTTTAACATCAGCATAGCTTATGTTTCATTCACATTCTCATAACTAAACATCATAATCCTCCTAAGACTGAAGTTGTATACATATATGGTCATAGTTATTTAAGCTTGTTTGTCTAATGATGCCAACAAGAGATGGATATTGAAGAATGCAAAAGGTAGCAGAAAAATAACTGCTAACATGCTGAAATAATCTAGCGGCATAAATAAAAAAATCCCTCTTTTGCTGAATTTTCAATTTCAGTGCTAGCATCCTTTAAGCAAGTCACCTATTTCTTAAAAAACTGACACCACATACAATTAGAATTTTTCTCCTCATGTACTTGGTAGAATTATAGAAAAATAAAGCAATTTAATAAATTAAAAAAACACAAATTATAATAAAAAAAATCTGATATCATTCGACCCAATTAATTTATACCGTGTCTATTTTTTAAAACATGAATTTCATGTTTGGGTGACTATTTTAAAAATTTTATTTTTTCGATGTCTATTTATGAAAATACGAATTACAATTTTTGTGATTATTTTTATAAATTCATTAATACCGTGTCTATTTTTTATAACAGGAAATTTATGTTTTGCTGACTATTTTTCTAATTTAATTTTTCGGTGCATATTTACGCAAATACGAATTTCAGTTTCTAGGAGCATTTTTATAAATTTATTTATACCATGTCTATATTTGAAAATAGGAAGTTCATGTTTTTTGCTGATTATTTTTATAATTTTACTTTTTTTGTGCCTATTTATGAAAATACGATTTTCATTTTCTATGACTATTTTTAAAAATTTATTTAGAACGTGTCTATTTTTGAAAATAGGAATTTCATGTTTTTGCTGACTATTTTTATAATTATATTTTTTCTGTGACTACTAAAAGAAGAGGAGAGTTCTGGTGTCCACATTTTGGATGTCCCCAAATGCCCAAAATCACACTTTTTTACTATTTTTACAAAATATAAAATTCAAACTTCGAATCCAAACCGTCGATCTTATTCAATATAACTAGCGATGCATTTTCATATAAGTTTTATAAATTTTGAAGTTTATTTGATACTTGATCAAGAGGCTAAAATATGAACAGATTAGAATTAATCTATCATATTTAACTACATTCGTTCAATTTTCAATCTCTTGATCAAGTATCAAATAAACTTCAAAAATTATAAAACTTATATGAAAATGCATCCCTAGTTATATCGAATAAGATCAACGGTTTGGATTCGAAGATTGAATTTTATATTTTGTAAAAGTAGTAAAAAAATGTATTTTGGGGCATCCAAAATGTGGGCACCGGAACCCTCCTCCTAAAAGAAATATGAATTTCAATTTCTGGGATTATTTTTATAAATTTATCTCGACCGTGTCTATTTTTGAAAACAAGAATTTCATGTTTTTTGTTGACTATTTTTATAATTTCATTTTTCCATGAATATTAATAGAAATACAAATTTCAATTGCCGTGAGTATTTTTATAAATTTATTTATATCGTGTATATTTTATCGGTGTCTATTTGTGAAAATAAGAATTTGAGTTTCCGTGACTATTTATATAAATTTTTATAAAGAGTGTTTATTTTTAAAACAGAAAATTCATAAAGGATGTCTATTTTTATAATTTTATTTTGTCCGTCCCTATTTATTAAAGTTCGAATTTCAATTTCCGTGACTAATTTTATAAAGTTTTTTTTACTATGTTTATTTTTTAATAACAAGAAATTCATATTTTACTGACTATTTTTATAATTCAATTTTTCGGTGCCTATTTTTATAGGAATTTCAGTTTCTGGGACTATTTTTATAAATTTATATACCGTGTCTATTTTTGCGTGTCTATTTTTGAAAATACGAATTTCAATTTCCATGACTATTTTGAAAAATATATTTAGACCGTGTCTATTTTTGAAAACTGGAATTTCATATTTTTTTCCTGACTATTTTTATAATTTTCTATTTCTATGATTATTAATAGAAATACGAATTTAAGTTTTTGGGATTATTTTTATAAATTTATTTATATCGTGTCTATTTTGATAACTGGAAATTCATGTTTTGGTGACTATTTTTATAATTTTATTTTTTTAGTGCCTATTTATAAATATACGAATTTCAGTTTTCGAGAATATTTTTATAAATTTATTTATACCGTTTCTATTTTTGAAAACAGGAAATTCATGTTTTGATGGCTATTTTGATAATTTTATTTTTTTCGTGACAATTTATGAAAATACGAATTTCAGTTCCTAGGACTATTTTTATCAATTTATTTATACCGTGTCTATTTTATAAAACAGGAAATTCATTTTTTTAATGACTATTTTTATAATTTTATTTTTTCAGTCACTATTCACAGAAATACGAATTTCAGTTCATGTGATTATTTTTATAAATTTATTTATTACGTGTATATTTTTGATACCTTGAAATTCAAGTTTTGCGTTCTATTTTTATAATATTACTTTTTCGGTGCGTATTTATGATAATACGAATTTCAGTTTCTGGGACTATTTTTGAAAATAGGAAATTCATGTTTTAGCTGACTTCAATCATTTTCCACTGATTTCAATCATTTTTCAGTAGAACGGAACACTAACGTGCAGTACAACCTGTTCCGTTTCCGTTCCGTCTCTGAAAACGTAACATATTTGCCATTTCGTTTTGACCGTTTCCATTCTGTTCTGTCCGAAACGGAACAAAATAATAAATCAGTTGCGTTTTCAGAAATGGAACATAAACGGAACGAATTACTTTGCACGTTAGTGTTCCGCTTTACAGAAAAATTACTGAAATCAATGAAAAATAGACTGAAATCAGTGGAAAATGAGAAACGGAATAGCTAACGAAATAGAAAATTATTCTGTTTTACGAAACAGAAATGAAATTTTCTTACGTTACCAGAAACAAAATAGAAACGAAACATACCAGTTTCGTTCGTACGTTTGACAGCCCTACCAGCAATAGAGAAATCAACTCACGGAATTGAAAATTAAACACAAAATAAAGAAAGCATTTAGGGTAGCAACAACACAATTTTGCAATCAAGTCACAGAACACAAACAGGATCTTAACGTAATGTATGCTACGAGCACATCACAAAGACCAACTAAACGACAATCTCTACATCAACAGAAGGGGCCCAAAATAACACATGATCTTTAAAACATATAAACAGCTTTAATAATTTAAATCACTCAAAGGCCCATTGGTTCTCCCTCCTAATTTCCTCTTCCTCCTCAGGGGTGAATTCCTCAGAGTTAAATTCCTTGCGAATCTCATCTGGGGTTTTGCCCTTTATTTTGTCAGCGATAGTTTGGCATGCTAGGTCAAGAAGCCCCTTGATGTCCAAGTAGTTTGCAGCCTGAAATTGGAAAGGACAAAAAAAAAGAGAAATATAAGTTGCAGGAACAGGAATATTTGTTTATGCGAATAAAAATTTAAGAAGGAATACATTTTAGTATCGTACGGTTCGGTACGAGTCGAAGGCTGAGCTCTGTATCGATGGAACTGCATCCTCTGGATGGCCATCCATGGATGGTTTTCGATCTCAGCCGTCTGATTTAATCTCAATGGCTATAGATGCCCCGTGCATGATACCTAGATTGATAGGCCCGAAAAGATCTAACCGTTAAGATTAAATCGGACGGCTCGGATCGAAAGACGTCCACTAGATGGTTGTATTCAACCATCCAGAGGATACTCTCCCCTGTATCGATGGCTTCGTTTATCGACAGAATCGTGACAATTCGGCGAAGCGATACGCGTATCGTATCGAATCGCGCGATATACGAACAATTCAACAGTGGCCAATCAGAACGCAAAAAACACAGCAGCCTTTTGATTTCCAATAAAATATTAGCCCAAGGCTTTTCCTTCGTGCAATTGTGCGCAGAGAGAGAAAAAAGAAAAGTGGGAAATGGAAGGAGAGAAACCAACAGGTGGGTCCATTATTAATTAGACGAAGGTAACGGGCTGAGGTGGACTCTTAGTATATTATTTTATTTTTCTTTTGTTTTGTACGTCTTTTCCTTATTTCATTTTGTATTTGCCTATTAGAAACTTCAAATTTTAAATAGATAACTATACCAAAGTTTTTAGAAGGTAACAAATTATGAAATATTATTACATAAATTAATTTATGCATATTATATAGTATAATATTACACAATTACACATTAGTAATGAATAATAATTATGCTAAATATAATTTATATTGATTATATAGTATATATAAAATAAAATATAATAATTAATAATGATTTTGAGAATTACAAAATAAAAATAATATAATGTTATACAATACAATATAATGATTATAATAATTACAACTTATAATGATATGTAGTATAATATATTAATATTACATATTATATTACAATATAATGGTTAATAATGATTATGGTAAACATATTTTATGCATATTACATTGTGTAATATTTACACAATAAAATATAGTAATTAATAATTATATGAGGGAGGTTTCGGTGCCACCAAATGCCATAATTTTTACTTTTCATCAATATTTAAAATTTTTAAAATTGAAATGCTAAATCCAAATCGTTGATCTTGTACAACTTAACGAGCGATGCGTTTCCATATCAATTTTATTAAATTTGGAGTTGATTTGATATTTGATCAAGAGTTAAAAAATGAACGAATCTTGTTAACTATGTCAAATTAATCGTAATACATTCATAGCTTGACATCTTGATCAAATATCAAATCAACTTCATATTTTGTAAAACTTATATGAAAACGCATCACTCGTTAAGTTGTACAAGATCAACGGTTTGGATTGAACATTTAAATTTAAAATTTTTTAATTATTCATAAAAAGTAAAATTATGACATTTGGTGTCACTCTAAAATTGTGGCACCGGAACATTTCTCTAATTGTATAGTTTGTTAGTATGACTTGTTTGTCAAAAAACATATTGTAATTGTATAGTGTGTTAGTATGACTTGTTTGTAAAAAAAAACATATTGTAACATAGATTATATCTACTACTTATAAAAACACTTAGCGAAATGTCATAACAAAATCACCAAAAGAGGTTCAAACATGTGTTAACATCAATTATAAACCTTTGATCTGTACAATTTGATTTAATGGACTTGTTAGATTTGTATTTCATACAAAGAGTCAAACTCTTTGACAAAAAAGAATCAAAACGCCGGATGATTGTTTCCTTTTTTATTCTTTCTTAATTTGTGCGCACAGTAAAGAAAAGATAAAAACAAATCAACCCTCTTCCACCATCCCAAAATCGCCTCAGACTTTTTTTTTCCCATTCCCACACAGTCGAGTGGGTTCTTTTTGCTAGTAGTATAAAATTATATAATATATCAAGTAAACATCAATTATTTATTTATAGTTTGTTATTATGACTTGTTTGTTATGAAAGTCAATCAACATATATCATACCTACTTATTTTCCTTAAGCATATCTTTAACGATTCGATACGATACACGATACACGATTCGATACCAAATCGAATGATACACAATACATTTTACGATTCTAAACAAGCTCACATAGACCAAGACAATAAAACCAACTATCATGCGCCTGCATTGCTCTGTTATGATCTGCATAACTTTTAAACTTTATCATAAAACACACATTTTTGCAAGTACTAGAAGAAACTTTGGTTCACAAATAATATCATATTATAAAAAGAAAAACAATATAAGGGCCAGATACAAAAGTAGAAACAAAATAAGATTAAACGCACCACAATAAAATTGTAATTTGTGCTATAGTACATATAGCTGATGACTTTATCCCCCCCCCCCAAAAAAAAAAAAAAAAAAAAACATATAGCTGATGAAACTCCCTATGAAATTAGAAGCTCTTGAATAAAAATAAAAGGGCAGAAGTTTAAATACATAAATTTAATCTTTGTCAATACAAATATTCTACTGCTCGCTGCCTCCCCCCCCCCCTCCAACAAAAAAAAAAGACTAAACCATCACAATAAAATTTATTCCTTGTCGTTTGATATCATCTTTTTTTTTTTTTTTTTTATCTCTTATGGTTTCAATTTCTACAGAAAAATACCAGACAACATAAAGTTACTGTTTCATAAAAAACTTTCTTCTCCGTTTTCCCTTCCATATTTGTAATCTCTATTGCATACACAAGAACACAAGAATACGAAGGAACTAGGAAGGATAGCACCCTAAGCAAGAAAAGGGGACAGACAGATTACATTACATATTCTAAGGTAACAAGCAACCTATATTAATTAATAATTCTTCTCATGAAAATTTGATTTCCACACAAATGATTCCTGAAAGTGTATGTTTTTTATAATTTAATATGCTTGAATGGTATTCTCAGAAAAATTGTTAAACTCAAAACATATATTTTTGTTTGCTAAATAGCAAACTTGAAAACACATCATGAGTATATTTCCTGAGGTCCTCAGATATTGGACATTAAATAGGGATAATGATCTTTTCATCTGCATAAATACGACCGACAGAAGCAGTCTTTTCCCTTAAATAAATTTGTTACCTTTGTGTTAAAAAAAATTAAAACAAAAACTACCAATCATTAAATTAGCTCTTCAAAGCATCCGAAAATGTCATAAATCTCTTCCCAATATTACTACTACCATTTAAAAATCACTTGCATAAGTTCTGTAATCAAGCAATTAAAGAGCATAATAGAGATCATCTTCCCATCCACAACACAACAGTTGCTTCCTAGCTTAGTTGTTTCATCGATTGCAGAAAACATTGATGGCTGAAAGTCAATTTAAGACAAATATCTGGCATACCCACATATGAAATACTAAGAAATCCAAATATTCATGGAGACGCATATAATGTAAAAAGTTTTATGCCAAACTGTTCATACTTGGTACCTAGGCAGACGTAGACAGCCCAAAACTGGATGTACCTTGATAGTTTTATCTCCAACTCTCTAAAGCCCCAACATTTCAAATCAAACCTACTAAGGAGTAAGGACCGACCTAACTACAAGAAGACACAAACCCTCGACAAAACACAAAATAATCAGTTAAAAACCCAACAAAAAAGCTCATGACAAGGTCAAAGATTTCTTACAAGGACGAGATCAAAGAGCGTAGTGATGTCGACCTTGATGAAGTCCTTATCCCACCTCTTGAGCTCCCACTTGAGCGCCCAGTTCTTGAGCTTGACGAAGTCCGTTTGTGAAAAAATTAAAATTAAAACTATCAATCATTAATTAGCTCTTCAAAGCATCTGAAAATGACATAAATCTCTTCCCAATATTAATACCATTTAAAAATCACTTGAATAAGTTCTGTAATCAAGAAATTAAAGAGCATAATAGAGATCATCTGCCCATCCACAACAACAGTTGCTTCCTAGCTCAGTTGTTTCTATCGATTGCACAAAACATCAATTGCTGAAAGTCAATTTCAGCCAAATATCCGGCATACCCACAAACACAAGCATATGAAATAACAAGAAATCCAAATATCCATGGAGACACATATAATGTGAAAAGTTTTATGCCAAACTGTTCATACTCGGTACCTGGGCACCTAGACAGAGGACATGATTCCGACCTAGACAGCCCAAAACTGGATCTAACCTGATAGTATTTAGTTTTATCCCCAACTTTTCAAACCAAACCTACTAAGGGCCGACCTAACTACAAGAAGCCACAACCTCTAGACAACACACAAACCAATCAGTTAAGAAACTAACAAAAAAAAAGTCATGACAAGTCAAAGATTTCTCACCTCGATGAAACGAGACAGCGTATCCTGGTCGAAGTCCTCGTTCCGTTCCTCGAGTTCCTCATCGGCGGATGTAGAGGCGGAACAAGCAGCCGCGGCTCTCTCGGCGTCTACGTGCTTCTTACAGTACTCAATAACCTTGGAGAGGATCTTAGAATTGACTTCTGTGAGAGGGATTCCGTTCTCGGCGCCGGTGTCTTCTATCACGTGGCGGATCGTCTGAGATTCCATCGCCACCAGTTCGTCGACGATGAACTCCTCTCCATCGGAGCTCCTGAGAGTGATCGTGTTGGCGGCCATGGCAATGCGCTAGTGTTGATCGATCGAAATCGAGTAGAGAAATAGTGAGATAAACCTAGGAGAGAGAAAATTGTTAGCGATTAATCAAGAGCTCAAGTAAAAATGTAAGACGTAAAGATGTCAAACGTGCAGACGCGGAAATAGCAACTTCCGTGGACGTTCGTTATTATGCACGTAATTATTTTTGGGCTTAATTTTTTATACGTCTTTAATTTTTTTTCTATTTGTTTATTTCTTTCTATACTCTTGTGTATTTTTTTATTTGTCATTAAATTTATTTAAATAATTTCTTATTTGTCCTTCAACTCAACCATACAAAATTAACTATGGTTATATTACAAGAAAACTGAAAATTAATTTCAAATTAAATTAGAAGGGCATAAGTACCCCTGGATGAAGCACTAGTTGTTCAATATAAAAAAACTGATATTTAATTTCGAAAAACAGCATAGAATTCATTAATAGAAGAAAAACACGTTACATGAGTGAATATCAGTATACTCTGTCCTCAGTAACATTGAGAACTATACCCTTTAAACTATCTACCGGTAAAATAAAAACCAGAAAAAGAAAAAACAGAATAACGTAAACGATTAGGGGCCGTTTGGATCCCCATGGGATTTTGGAGAATTTCATCTTCCTACCATAAATTTATTATAAACAATCCAAATCCTTCACAAAATTACACACTTTCCAATAAATTTATTCCTAGGAATTGTAACTTCCCCAAATTCCCCAACTTCCTAAGCGATCCAAACGGCCCCTTAGGTACTATCAGAAAACAATATAAGAGAATAAGCGATTCAGTACAATCAGAGATGAGACACAACTCAATTTTCAGTGGTAATTAAAAATTTGCAAGAGTGTTTAGTGGGCATAGAAAATAAAATAAAATTGATGATTTGAAATTGACCTCCTGTGTCGCTGTTCATTTCATTGAACTTCCCTTTTTTATTTTGCGCTTTTGGGCTGGGTCCAGAGTGAGTGTACTGTGTACCTATACGAGCAACACTTAATGGTTATTTTCTTCAACCTGCTAAAATACAAAATCAAAGAAACTTACTATTATTTGCCAGTCTTCTTGGATAATCGTATATTCCCCGTCACATTTTGTCTTTCACCCCTCTAAGTCTCTTGCTTCTTGCATTTTCGGTTGGTGCCATCACTTACGTTCCGTCTGCCTGAACGAAATCCCATTCCATTCTGTTTACTGTTTCTCTGCTTGAAACGTAAGCAAAATGTATTACGTTTCTGTTCTGCCAGGACGAAACGGAACGGAAAACGTGCGAAACGGCACGGTATTGACACCTCTAGATATAACCTTGCCCTGGGAATGAAATTGAAGGAAATAGTCTTTGAGCGAAAGGGTCATTTGAATCTGGGCCCAGTTGCAGACAGAGATGGAACGGTTAAAATTAACGGCCTCAGTAACTTTTTAACTGATATAAGCTCTTTAATAAATATAATAACTCAATTGGGGGGCTGCTGATAGTGATAGAGACAGAGAGTGGTCTCAGTTCGTTAATTCATTTGCGTTTTGTCTCCGCAGCAGACAATTTACTGTTTTATTTCAATTTTCTTATTAGTTAAAATGTTGAAATTAGGAGAATCTTTCATCGTTTGTTATATAAACCCAAAAACTTGTGTAATTGAAGGTTATGAAGGAAAAATAATTCAAAACCCCAGATCTAGTTTCTCCGTCTTCTTCTCTCTCTTTCTTTCGTATATATCTAGACCTTTCAAATGCCGAATACAGAAGCGGAAACAGATTTTTCCGTTTTTGTTCCGTTTTGGTAACGGAACGAAATTGTTGTTTCATTTCCGTTCCATTTCGTATGTTTATTTTAACATTCCGTCTTTATTTCTTATTAACTATAGTTTATTTTCGTGTTCCGTTTCAGTAACATTTACAAATTTCAATTTCGTTTTCGTTTTTCGTTTCGTTTTAAAAAATGAAACTGGTTTTCATCCAGATTTGTTTCTTTGATCAATCTCTTTTCTCGATCCTGATATTTTAAGGAGGGATAGTTGCTGTTTGTGTTAATTTTGGTTAAAAATTGGAGTTGTTTGTTTAAGTGGAGCTTGTGCAACTAGGATTCCAATTTAGGCGGTTAGAAAACTTGTGTGAGAACACCTATGATTTTTTTACTAATTAGAACTTCAGATACAATGTCAGCCTGTCAGGTGCTCGAATTCAACAAGATTCCTTCCTGACAAGATTTTAAGTATATTTACCACCTTTTTGTGGATTATTTATGATTTAAATATTGCACAAAAAATGGTGTGCATCATTAGAAAGTTTGCAAGAATTATGTGCCACTGATCTGTCATAAATGGTACTGTTGCAAGGATTGCATGTGATGTTTGCAAATGTACTAATAAAAGTTTTAGAATTAGATTTCAGATGGCTGTTTGAAGAATTATATATAATTGATGCTTTTGATTGGATGACACACAGTATTTTCGAACATATTATTAGTTGTGAATTAGATTTCAGGTTAATAGCTAGTGTGTAGAATTATAGTTGATTAATAGAAGGTCAGAGTTAGATTTCAAATGAGTAGTTTGTAGAATTATACTTGATACTTTTGTCTGATTCGGTCGCATATAGTGTCTGCAAAACGTATTAATTGATCCTTAGAGTTAGATTTCACATGGATGGATAGTAGAATTATACTTGTTACTTTTGTCCGATTGGATCTCAAACAGTAGTTGCGAACATATTATAATAAATAGTCCAGAGTTAGATTTGAGATGAATACTTTTAATTTTTTCAACGTTTTACGTTTTATGGTTAGGAACGCATTTTACCATAATTTTATAAATTATGCAAAAAAGAAGTCATAATATAATTCCTTTTTTTTGTTTTTTTTGGAAACTGGATTTAATCAATGAAATTTTCTGACAACTTTACACTCATGGACAGAAGCTGTAAATCTGTAATCTTTTTACTATTCAAATTTTTCAGTTTTTGGCATCCAGGCCTAGGCTAGCTGATATTTGAGAAATATAAAGTAGCAAATAAACCCTAACATGGTTGAGAATCCTGGTTCGACCTGAGACATGTTCAAAACTTCAAATATCTTTTTGGGATCATATGATAAAACTTGGGTCTATCTATTTTCTTAAAATCAATTGTGGCATTCATTTGTCTTAGGCTGCCCAGCTTGATTGGCCTAGGTTACATGACACTATCACATGGTTCTGCTGCTGCTGGTCAATGTTACAAATTTATCTGCATTGTTTGTAAAAACAATAACCAATGCTAGAGGGTAAAAGAAGGACCAGTGTATGTGTTTTTTGCATAATAGCCTTCAGATTTAGATACATGTACCAAATCATATTTTGCTTCTGATTAATTTATAAGAAAAAATACATTAATTTGTACTCCTATGCTAAATTTTCAGGCTGCAAACTATCTTGATATAAAGGGACTACTGGATTTGGGTTGCTGCACCGTGGCAGAGATGATGAAACAGAAGTCGATTGAACAACTTCGGACACATTCAATATAAAGAATGACTACACGCACACGGTCGAGGAGGACGCAGCACTTAAAGAAGAGCATGCTTGGGCTGTTATAATGAAGGCAGCGGTGAAAGCAGAGAGTGATCGCTCTTTTGAGAACATCTGATCTTACTGTTGTTATTATATGGTGCAGGCAAAAACATTACTGTATTATTTTTTTGGATGTAGTGTTTGGTTTATGTGAATGGTAGGCAGTAATGCAGTATCCTAATGTGGTATGCTAGTTGACAGATTGGTTTGGTTACTGATTCTAGTTTCAGAATTTCTATCAAATGAAGACATAGATTCAAAGCAGACATCGATCTAAGAAGAGGACTTGTACAGAACAGAGCCAACTGTATTGTTTTACTTTTATGTTGACTCTGCATTTTTTGTTGTTTTACATTAGCATAGATTATGTTTCATTTGCATTCTCAAAACAAAACATAAATATCCTCCTGACTGAAGTTGTATATATTATTATATGGTCATTTTTTTTAGGCTTGTTTGTCTAGTGATGATGCCAAGTAGAGATGGATATTGAAGAATTTATACCAAAGAGATAAATAATCACTGCAAATTGCAATGTAAAATATACAAAACAAACAAACAACTCACTCCATCAAACATATAGAAACTAAAACAAACAAATGCATACAACAGGAATTACAAACAGAGATTCACACTGGCCTACAAAACCCCAAATTAATAGATAATACCAATCTCATTCCATTGTAGCATATATTCAAGGACTTGGCGTAGCAGGTGGTTGGGACAAGTAGGGAATAGAGGGAATTTGAAATCCAGGAATTGTTGCTGGAATAGGGGGAAGTGTAGTTGGGATTGTCGTGGGAATAGAAGGAATAGCTGTAACAGCCGGAATAGGTGGGAGTGTGGTAGGAACCTTAGGGATAGCTGGAATAGCAGTGGGAATGGTTGGCATCGGAGGCAATGCTGTAGGGATGGTAGTTGGAATTCCAGGAATTGTACTTGGAACAGTCGGGATGGCGGGAATAGTTGGTTTTGGTGTTGTTGGTGCTGCTTCAGGAGCTGCTGTCGTGTCTAAGAGATGGCGAGCGGCTATACTTCCATCAATGGCTACAACTGCTAGGAGAAATGCTAGCAAGAACTTGGTATTAAATGCCATTCTTAAGCTGGAAATGGTGATAAATATGACTATCACTTGAGAGTTTTTAGTTATTGTATGTTTTGTGGTGCATGTGAAGGTTTGAGGTAATTTATAGGAAGGAGGGTTTGCAGAAAACATGCTTTTTGGTCTTTGAGTTGTTGATCTGTGGACGTGGATATTGGGTTGGTCATCTTCTCTCTCTCTTTATAGTTGCATTGAGGTCCCATGACAAATTATTTAATACTTAAGGAAGATTTGAAGTGGATGATTATGGTATGAATCAGCATGCCTGACTTTATTAAGTGCTTTGAAAACTAAAGCTTATCGTGCAATTTTCTTATAACTAAATATTTATAACTGAAATATTGTTGCAATGTCAGACAGAAAATAGAAAGAAAAAATTGTGCATTGACAGTGCTAGGTCCCACTAAGCTTCATATTTCATCACATAACAAGAAAAAAAAATATAAAAAATTTTCCTTTGTTCTTCGTTCCTTAACCTTAGAATTTTAGCATCCAGTAGGCTCGCTATTATTACAATAAAATCATATCAATTTTTAATCTTATACTATTAATAATTGCTGATGGAACAATAAAAAAAATTCTTCCTGTATAGATCAGGTTGGATATAAGCTAACAATAAGATAGAAAAAGAAAAAAAAAATCAATGAAAGAGAGAACAAGAAAAGAGATGAAAGTAAAAAAAAAATAACAATTGGGGTCTGGATCTTCCATTGTATCAGGTTGGATATAAGCCGCTAACGGCCCATTAGCCCAAAACCGGCTCGGTTAAAACGCAATGGATGTTCAACGGAAAATGACCGGTTTAGCAGAAGGTCGGATTCTTAGAGAAAACGCATGTTTAGTCCCACATGCTATGCTCTTCCCAGCTTAGTGCTCCGGAGTCACTATGTAACAGCTGGTTCTGCACCGTTGCAAATCATACCTTTCTGGGCCTTTTGGCTAAGATAAGATCAAGTGTAGTATCTGCTCTTATCAGTTTAAAAAGGAAAAAAAAATGCTACAAACAAGCTTACTATATATCTGACAACAAACAAAAATATCATAGTTACTAATACAAACACGGGCTATTTATTACACTAGCTATAAGCCTAGATCACCTGGTGCCAGTGGTTAATATGATAGGTTTCGAGTATAAACTGGTGGAGCTAAAACATTTCCTTAGTTTATGCTAGTCGTAAATTGATGAAGAACTTATGATTCCATATATTGAGAATCTGGAGGGCTAATTTTAGTGTCTTCAGGACCTACGAAAAGATTAGTATATGTATGTTAATACTCAATTTTGGACAAGACTACAGAGGATTTAAACTTAGAAGCTGTTTAGGCCTCGGTACATAGTACGTATCAGTCACAAAGTTCTTCTTATATGGGACTATAGCTCCACTGCTCCAGGTACCAGCAATAATATGGTATATTGTTTTTTTTGCAATTGCAGCTCCTTTTTTTTTTGGCAGGTTTAGTGGGTGGGTTGACTATGTTTAATTGCTCCCAAATAAATAGTAGAAAAGAAACAGCAATAGTGTACCGATAGAAGATGACCGAATCTCGACCTCACGCCATTCTTGCACAAGGGCACAGCAACAACACAATAAATGTGACAAGAAATCATCACAGAATCCACCCTTCAAAAGGAAGAAAAAGACATAAGATATGTATGAAACATCTCATGTTAATCGATAAACTAAGTTTAATATTTTCTCATTTTTCTGTTTCCCTATCAAGATGATCTTGTTCTCTACCACATGAAATTCTCGAGCAACCTACAAGCAGTATGGTCTGTTGTATTGGTATAAAAAATAGACACTAATAACTAATTTACAACTAACAAAACAAACTCATCTTTCATTTAGTATCCATCCTAACATATAATAAATCTGCTGATCATAACAAATAGTCTTCTAGATATCAGTCAGCAATGCTCTTCTCATAAAATAAAAGAAAGTTCACACACAATTAAACATGAACACAGAAAGCCTCACAGAGCAGTTCTTACCCTGATATGGAACTTTTGGCGGAGTTTTCTCCTCACACAACAGGTATAACAGTAACATGACAAGAAACAGGAATAGGCCATCAAGTCATTGCATGCCTCTCCAGATGCTATTCACCAAAATAAAAAAATTAATTCAAGTAAAAAAATGGCAAATCCTAACTTAAGGTTATAACTTTTTTTTTTTGAAGAAAAACAAGGGTCTAGCCCAACGTAAGGTTATGACTTATAAATACCACCTCGCTTACACTTAATTTTACAATTATCATAGAAAAAATTTTAGATAGAAAAAACAATCTGATCATACTCACAGATGTAACGGTTCTTGGCAACAGTTGCAACTCTTGAGAAAGTTCCACAAGGGTAAAAGAATGTTCTGAAACCTTCAAAAGATGATAAGACAACATAAGAAACTACAATATGTAAACTTCTGTGCATAGAGGAATGAATTGAAAAGACAATGAATAAAACAATTTGAATCAGCATACATAAAGAAGGCTCTTCACAACAACCAAGTAAATCTGAACCCCATTCATCATATCTGCTCAGCCCTTTCCTACTGCAGTTTATATCACAATCTCTGTATTTAAACAGATATATGTTAGCAAACTTGGCACACTCTCTATTTAAGAAAACTAAAACTTTTCTAGTACAGTTCAAAACCAATTATACTGACAGGTAGTAGGAATTAATTAATGTCAAGGAGTTTAATAAACCTAACAATTTACACTTTTTCCTAGATAGTTTCCATTGCTTAATTCATACAAAACTCAATTAATGTACAAAATATTTTTACCCAAACAAAACAAATTATTGTGCTACTCCTGTTTGGATGTTTAAGACTAGCAGTGATCCCAGAATAGTGGTGCTTCTCTCCCTGGAAGAGTGCTGGTGCTATTTTTGTTAACCAACATGTTGCGTAAATAGCAAAATTAGATCTCTTGTGCTTTAGTAGTATTTCAAATTATATATTCAAACAACATATTGCACTATTTGGAATAGCATAACATTAGCACTCTTCCTATACGTTTTGGATTAGCACTTTTCTTGTTCTATTCTTACATACTAAACCCAATAGCACTATTCTTGTAACATTCCTTTGTCGATCCCAACAAACCCTAAAGGTAAGTTCAATCCCAATCATTCCCAAATTCATTCAAAAGATGTTCAAAGTAACATTCCTTCATCACCTACATGAATAAGCGACAATGAGGGCTAGTTCAGGACTATTTGCATATAAGATGGGAATGGTGGATTGAGGTTTCAATTGGGCACAAAAGTAACATGTTCAATTATTCGACAAAATTCTTACTGTTTTTGATAATCCCTCTCGTTCTCACAGTGAGCAACACCATGAGTAACTTGAAGAAGGTGGTGAATAACCTCAGAATGTGATGTATCCAAATTGGCTTGGGATCGATGAAGCTCCAATTTAAGCTTCTCCTTCTCCTTCTCAAGAGCTTCGGTAAAAGGTAAATCTGGGTATGACCGAGAGAGAGATTTCTCAAGCACAGAAGAGTGGTTCTTTGATGGGTCCCTATCTAGTATGACTTCTTGGACCTTTTTATCTTCTTCGTCCAATGTGTATTCACACTGATCCTTTTCGATACGCTCCAACTTTTCCTGGAGGGCAAAATACAAATTATAAGAAAAAGGAGGTTGAAAGGAACAAATGCTATTTCAGCTTTACAGACAACACCAAATGACATTCAGCTTTGGAGATAACATAGTTTCAGACTTGAAGTTCATATTTATTATTTACTATAATTTTTTTTTTTTTTTTTGCCTTTTCTTGAATAGGTTCGGTGAAAGAAGCCTCAATAGGTTAACTAGTAAGAAATCAAAGAATACAAATACACAAACACAGATATCACCAGTAGACCTGAATAGATCTCATCTAACTACATAAATGTTACACATTATACACATCACTTACCTAGTAACACAGAATGTACTAAAAAAGGTTAATTGAAGTTTTCACTAAATATTGGACTAGTTATCAACTTCAAAATTACCCAAATCCAAAGTATTTACAGTACCAAAACGCTAAAATTCTTCAAAATTATCTCACAACTGCTATATATATATATATATATATATATAAAAGAACAGCACTAACCACAGCGTGCTTGCTATGAACAAGCGAGATAAGCGGCACGATCTTCAAGCACCGATCGATCTCATCCTGAACCCGCTTAAACTCGTACGCGACGCTCCACCCCATGGCGAGCATGTAGAGAAAGCTCCTCTTCCCACAAGCGTCGACCAACGCGTAGCCTCTCTTGATGGCCTCCTCGAGTCGTTCCAGCGGCTCGCGCGTCTCGGCGCGGTCGCGCAACTCGGGCACATTGAGCTGCTGGAGCAGGTTAGAGATGAGCGTGAGGTGCTTGGCGAAGCGGCGACAGTTGCGCTTGTGCGTGCGCGCGGCGTTGGCGGACTGGACGACGAGGGAGATGAGCTGGAGCGCGTTGAGGCCTGTGAGTTGCGAGATGTTGGCTAGTTCTCCGATCTGCTCCCATGTCGCCATTGTTGCTTCTAGTCTAGTGGGAAGAGAAGAGTGGGAACTGGGAAGGATGGTGGGAGATTGGATTTGGGAGAATGTTAGTTAGTTCGTGATTGGGTTTGTGTTTGGATAATTGGATTGGTGTTAAGAGGAATGTAACTGTGTCTGTGCGGCATTTTTCTTAATTTTCGTGCTGAACTGCTTTGCTGGAGTGTGGGATCTGCCATCAGCATATGGGAGAAGAGAAGAGCGGCACTGGAACTGGAGGGGTCCCAAGATACGAGGATTCTCCGTGGCTGAGGAAATATGTTCTTTCTGCAACTTAGTTATATATTTGGAAAATGGAAAGTAAGAAACTACAACAGTACAAGTACAACTAGGAAGGAGTACATGATCTCGAGTAAGAATCTATGTTATGTTTTTCCCAGTATTTGGAAAGGAAGTAAAATACGAACATTTTTTTTATTTTTATATTTCGACGAATTTTATTTTTATCTCCGTAAATATTTGTTTGCTAAGATCTAAATCAATACCACTTGCCAGTTGCCAGCCACTGGCTAGTATATCTAAAAAAAAAATCTAAATCAATAGATTATGTCACTACGACACTACGTCATGAATTTGTAGAAATTAGATGGTTAAAGAGTACTGGTGTGAATTTATTCTTAATTCGTGATCTACTCAAATTACGTTGAAGTTTGATTTGTTTGATTATGTTTTTAATTCTAATTCAAAATTAAAAATATCTAATGGATCTTTATTTTGCTGCATTTTATTTCTATTATACTCCAACTTGTTTGGAATAAAAAACTTAATTGTTGTTGTTGTTGTTCAAATATATAATTACTTTTATGCCATAAAATCTTTTGAGTAATGGTAGAATCAAACATATAGAATGTCAAACACGATTCGAACATTGACTGTTAAAAGTTTAAATGGTTGATTCAAACCGCTCAATATGGTCTCTATATTAAAATCTCCTTGAAAATTAAATTTTATATATTTTTTTCAAAATTTGTAACTATTGTTTTCGAATCTTCAAAATTGGTGGGTCCATATATAACTTTTTAGATTAAGCATATTCTAAAGTTATAAAAAAATAGTAAAAAAATTGAAAAAAAACATAAAATTTGCTCTCCGTGGAGATTTTATTATGGAGAGCAATTTAAGCAGTTCGGATCCGCTGTTCTAGACTCAAAAATTAAAATTTCGTCATGTTAGACAAGTGTATGTGTCCAACATTTTGGACTCTAAGCACCCCAAATCTTTTATTTTAATTATAGCTTTTCAAAATTTTATTATTATATTGTATTAACATAGCAATATAGCATTGAAAATCAATTTCTATTTTCACTTCAAATAGTAATAATCTTGTAGATCAAACACTGAAGTCTAAGTAAAGCTCAAGTTTGAATTGAGTTCAAATTAGTTCAAGTTCAATTGTGTCAATTAACATTTAATAACTAAACCAAAATTAGTTTGATTAAGTTATTTCTTCAAGATATTATGCACCTAACCTATTCAGATGTGTTCAGTTGCACAAAAATAAAGAATAAAGGATCGAGTAATAAATGAGGAATAAGTCATACAAAAAATATGATAAATAGTGGAATAAGATTATTTACTTCGTACTATGTTTTTGAAGGGGGAAAAAAGATATAATCTTATTTTACTATTTATAACATGATATGACATATCCGCTATTTCTTACTTTTTTATTTTCTATTTTTATACAATTATAAACTCTGGGGTACACATACTGATGTAAGTGTTGAATATTTTGAACTTTGTTTGCCAGAAAATTTGTGTAACTAAAAACATAATTTTATAGAAACATGCTAATTTGTTGAGTTTAACACCAAATTGGTATGGCGAACACTAGCTAGGTTGCAATGCAGTGTAGGATGCGGCTTATATTCTTTTCTATAATATCATACATTATAAGTCGTTTTATGCGAACAAAAAATATAGTTCTGTATATCTAGTACATACATCGAATATACAAATTTTTCATGTATAAACTCTCTATAATTTATAGATAATATTATAAAATAAATTTTATAGATTTTGTAAACCGTTTTTGGGAAAAAAAATATATAGATTTTTCATTTTCCAAAACTCCTTTATCCAATTCAATCCCATCTAGTTGTTAATTTGTTAAGTCAGCTCCTCGATAGTACACCTTTTTTGTTTGGAAAAAAACTTTTTGACAATTTTCTTCAGGTATAAAGAACTTTATCGATGACTTCCACAATTTAGTCAAAAGTTTAGTAGCAGAATGAATTCCGAGAGCTTTCAAGTTAGCTTTAGCATGACAATCCAAGGGCTTGTTTTGAGTCGATAGTGTTGACTCAGCTAAGTTTGTTGGGATTTGTACTGAAACTCACTTCCCAAAAAAAAAAAAGTTAAAAAAAGAAAGAAAGAAAAGATGAAATTAATATTTTAAAAAAAATAGAAGAGAAGGTAAGCGAAACAATTATCAGTTCTTTGGGAAAAAAATGTTGAAATAGTGAGAGAGAGAGACACTGTGCTAAGTGCTAACTAACATCAGCTTTAACTTTTTTTGAACGTAATTGATGTCTTTGTCAATTGCTAACTAGACCGAATTTGATGGCGTTGTTCATCGAACGGATAAATTGTAACCCATAATAAAATGGTCCACTGGACATGAACCAATTCTGCTTCCAAGACGTTGACTCAATAATCCACATTTTGGGAATTATTTACACTCAACTATCCAATAGGCAACTCTGACCCAATATACTCGGGAAACGGCTTAGCCAATGAGTGACGCCTTTCACTACGAACAACGGATTCAATTCCAATTGTGGGTGGGGGCATGCAAGGCCGTAGGGTATATACTTTATTTCTGTATCTACTATCTACTAAAAAGTTTTCACCTCATGCACATGCTTCATGCTTGTCTCGAAGATTATCCAATATTGAACTAAGTCGATGTTAATTATTGAAGAAACAAATATATGTATTGAAGGAATCGAGGTCAACCGTTGAGTTGTCCGGATCCGTTGAAATATCAGTCAGTTGACACTAATAGACTGCTACCAATTTCTTCTGTAGGTTTTATCTTTTTTGCTAATTAAAACTACTCAAACAACACATTGCAATCAGTTGTCCAAGTTCTCAATTCTCATCCAGTAATGGCGATACATCCTTTGAGTGCACGAAACCTAGTGTTATTTGTACTTTTCACATACTTATTCTCTCTCGAAATACCGCACGGTGGTTCAATTTCTTTCAATTTCAATTTCTCAGACACCACAACTGGGACTAAAAATATCAACCTTCAAGGCGATGCGTTCTATAATAATGAAAATTATATCAGTTTAACAAGGGATACAACAGGGACGCCAGGCCTTGTACAAAGTGTAGGAAGAGCAGCCTACAATCAGTCGGTGTTCTTGTGGGATGAAAATACGGGAGAGGTAACAAACTTTACAACCCAATTCTCTTTTCGCATACAACAAACATCTCAATACTTCGGTGATGGCTTAGCTTTCTTCCTCTCTCAGAACCAATCTAAAATACCTCCAAATGCTGCCGGCAAGTATCTTGGCCTTTTCAGTAACAATACTGCCCTGAATGCATCTTTGAATCAGATTATTGCTGTCGAATTCGATACATTTTTTAATTCGGAATTCGATCCGAATACAACAGATTCACATCCTTGCCACATTAGTATTGATATCAACACGATCAATTCAACTAATTACATGATCTTAGAATATTGCGTTATTCTTAATTCAACAATGACAGCAAAGATTGAATACAATAGTAGACTAAAGCTTTTGAGTCTTCTCCTATGGGATGATATTGACCCAAATACCAACTTCAGCATCAATGCAACAGTTGATATTAGAGAAAAACTACCAAGTTTGTGTGATGTTGGCTTCTCAGCAACCACCGGATCAAATGTTGAGCTTCATCAGATCTTCTCATGGTCTTTTAACTCAACCTTGGAGTCAAGTTCACCTGTGGCAAAAGATAAAAACATGTTAAGTGTACCAGTTATTGTTGGAATAGTTGTGTGCACATTTGTCATGTTTTCTTTAGTAGGGATCTTGATATGCCAACTAAGACAAAAGCGGTTAAGAAGTAGTACTGGAGAGACAGAGATGATTGAATCAATTGATTACGAGTTCGAGAAAGGGAGATGACCTAGGAGGTTTCCCTATGGTGACCTGGCTGATGCAACAAATGGCTTTTCTGAGAATAACAAGCTTGGAGAAGGGGGGTTTGGATCAGTGTACAGAGGTGTAATAAAAGATGAAAACATTCATGTTGCTGTTAAGAGAGTGTCAAAAGAATCAAAACAAGGAAAAAAAGAGTATATATCAGAGGTCAAGATAATAAGCCAACTAAGGCACCGAAATCTTGTCCAACTTACAGGTTGGTGTCATGACCATGGGGAATTTTTATTGGTTTATGAACTGATGCATAATGGAAGCCTTGACAAGCACCTCTATAGTAAAGAAAATCTCCTAATTTGGCAGGTTAGGCACAATATAGCACTTGGGCTAGGATCTGCCCTTCTCTATCTCCATGAGGAGTGGGAAAAATGTGTTCTTCACAGAGATATCAAGCCAAGCAACATTATGTTGGATGCTTCATTCAACGCTAAGCTCGGTGACTTTGGACTTGCTAGACTCATTGATCACAACCAAGACCTAGAAACAACAATGGCTGCCGGTACCAAGGGTTACATGGCACCAGAATGTGCCCTTGGCACAGCAAATCCAAGTACCCAGTCTGATATGTTCAGTTTAGGAATCGTATTGTTAGAGATCACATGTGGAAGGAGACCCATAGTGCCTCAACATGATCAAAAGAAGGTGAGTTTGGTTGAATGGGTTTGGGATTTGTATGGGAAAAATGCACTATTGGAAGCTGTTGATAGTAGGCTAAATGGTGATTTTGACAGAGATGAAGCTGAGTGCTTCATGGTTGTTGGTTTATGGTGTGCACACCCAGAAAAATCTCTACGCCCATCAATTAAACAGGCAATGAGTGTGTTGCAGTTTCAAGCTCCTTTGCCGATTCTTCCACCAAAAATGCCAGTGCCAATTTATGCTATTCCAGCTGATCCTAATATGCAACTTTATACCTCCTCTGATGCTACCTCAAGTGGTGTAGCTGCAGTTTCCGTCAAGTCAGCTCCAGTTCTACCTTCAGACTCTTCCTGGCTGCTCAAGCAACAAGGCAATACTTTCTAAATAGTGAATTTTCTGACAATGTTTCCTTTATTTTTCTTATGTGCTATTAAAAATGCACTGAAGCAAGCAGCGGTTCTTTGTTTGTCTTTTTTTATTTTTATTTTTCTGATGTCATAATTAATTTTGTTTGGTTAGTACATCTTCATCTTCTTTGTTTCTGTTTGCTGTACTGTTTTCTTTGGTAAGCTATGCTAGAAATGCATGTATCTTTTTCTTAAAGTGTTGTTTTCGAACAGTGTTGTATTTGCATCATTTATGAGATTTTGAGTTTTGTCCACAATAAGGTAGAGATACAAAGAAGTTTTGACGTTTTTAATTCCAAACCTGCAGTCAGCTTCCAAATATGCAAGATGGTTTAAAACAGTACCCGAAGGTGTGCTCTTCTACTTGCCATGAATTAGAAGTAAACCAATACCATCCTGCAATGCCAGTTCAAAATGTTCATAAATTAACCACCTCCTTTTAGGCTTAGAAATTTTATAGTGTAATAACATTACATACAAATGCCCACAAATTAAACAGAAATCAACCAGTTATTAGGCAAAATGAAGGTTAGTACTAGGTAACAGTCATCAGCCAGGATACACAACAGAATTTTGATTATAAAAAAATACCAACTCAGGGTAAAAAATGAGAAAGAACCTTTCATTACATACAGAGGGTAAGCAGTGCCAGTAAAATTTACAAATTAAGCAACAAAAGGTACTGACACAATCAAGAAACAACTCCATATGCTAACCCCATATTTCACCTCATCTAGTAAAAGAACATGCCACATAACTTCACTAAGCCACAAGCTCAGAAATTAAAGAACCACACTCTCTGACAGTCATAACAAACCTCCAATTAGTACCACTGTTCATCTGCTTTTCAAGTCCTCCGGATGTATGAGGTACAGATGTCTAGTTCTATGAAATCCAAAATTAACTGAGCAGGGCTTGTGCTAGCAAATAGGCCCTATTTCCAGTTGCGCAAGCCAAAAACCCTTTCAACCTTGTCTTATTTCTTTCCCTGTGGAGTAAAAACTTGTTGCTTTCTCAGTTTGATGGTATCACAGAATGCTTTTTCTCTCCGTGGTCACTAAAAAAAATCTCTATTAAATAGACAAAATGTTGAAATGTATCAGCAGGGATAGGCAATCAAACATTATTGCATTTTGAATGAAACAAAGTAGGACTAAGAATAGGAATCAGCATATATTAAAATCCAATAGCATTATAATTTTATTAAATCAAACACCTTTTTCTTTCCTTCTCTTGGAAAAGAACATCATATACGACCTTTGAACTATTGTTTTGATTTGATTCAAAATACTGTATAATGTGATCCATTTTGCAAGTTTCCCTTAACGGCACACATAATTTATGGTCTATTAACACAATCTGAGGGTATTTGTATATACTTAAATAAAGATGACTTGAAAGTTAAATGCAAAAAACTAGGCAGCTTTCTAAAGTAATAAAGAGGAAAACCGTCTGTAACTGGTAAGATTAACTTGCTTATCAGATCATTGCATTTGAATTGCTCTTTGCAGAAATTCGTTCTATTTTTTTTTGACAATTTCAGAAATCAGAACACTGTTAATCGCTTGGAAGAAGATGGTAAATCATCTGAGACAGCATGATAACCGAGGCGATAAGGTGCAGCGAATTGAGGCCAGAGAGCGCTAGAGAATGTTCTCTAGGTCTCTGATCTCCGGTGTTGGATGGTTGGTGTGGAGAAATTCCGAACTTTCTGTTCCGAATCCGAAAGACTAAAATTATTTTTAAAATTTCCGTTGGGCTTTAGCTCTTTCTAAAATTATCTTTAAAAAAATCTAATACAATAATTTTTTATAAATTTCCTAAAAGTTAACTTCAAATAATTTCTGTAAAAATTTTTAATCAAAACATACAATGTCTGTAAATTTGCAATCTTAATGATAGCATAGTATTTTTATATGTAAATTTAATCTTAATGATAGCATAGTAATTTTAACATGCATCTAGATTCTTTTGAAAGATTTTTTAGGTGCACAGTTTTGTAATAGTTGAATGAAATTTAAACCCTAAGAGAAAAAGTACAGAAATTCCAGTCGGAGTGGATTCTCTATGGCCTCGGCCCTGGAGATTTCCGGAGCTTTTATCAAGGAATTCACTGCATAGTTTGCAAAATAAATATATTTATAAAAAATAATGGACTTGGTTGAGATTTGAAAAGCCACGAGGCCTTTTCCCCTTTTTTACCCTCTTAAACTTATTCCGACTGAAAATAATCTCTGCCATCTCCGAATAAAATTGTTTTTCGTTCCAATTTTATTATCAGAAAAATTCCTAAAATCATGAGAAAAAAATCAAGAAAGAATTGAATCTTGGTTTAATTAGAGAACTCACGAATAGCTATTTGACAACCCTGATTTCAGTTTAAGTTGAGAAACAATATTTTTGAAGGGGCTGGCTCCGTCCCTGTCCGAAGGCCCATAATTTCGGTCTGAAATAGACCGAATTGTGCAAGTAGGGATGCCTGTGTTTTTATAAAAGTACTCTCCTTTTTTCTATCTTTTATCTTCTTCTTCTTCTTCTTCTATCCAAATCCAATCCAAATCCAAACATATATTAATTTCCAGTGAGGATCCAGGTTTAGAACCCGGATCCGACACTATTAGCCAACAGTTCTTAGTACAGTAAATTTGATGGGATCTTTTATTGCAGCCACTCAGATTGTGAAATAACAATTGTCGCAGAAGATCCCGTGTAGAGAATATGTTTTTACTTTTTAGCTTATGTTTTTACCCTCTTCTGGCCAAATCATGAAAAAAAGGTAAGTGGGGCCCGCTCCAAGGTTTTGGTTGTAGGGGAGGTTTTAAGTTTCAACTTCATCGGCAGAATGGAGAGCTTTTATTAATGATTTGGTAGATAGGATTAGGAGAGTTGCTTTTACTGGTTATACTTTTCCCATTTGTACCCTGTAACTGATTCTCTTTGGTAATGAAAGGCCCACGGGAAAGTTCTTCAAAAAAAAAAAAAAAAACTCCTCCACTTTGTGCTAGACCCCTCCCACTTTTAAATTTTTATTTTTTTGATTGTATGGACTCTTTTTTATTTTTAATCTGCCTACAGCCTTCAAATAAAAAAAAACACTTAAAAATCATGTGTATCCAGAAACCCTTTTTTCTTTAAGGATGAACCACATTTTTTTTATTTGAATAGTCCAAAGGAGTTTTAGATGGTATCAATCACGTTCTAATTTTTTTTCCTCCGAAATTTACATGTTTTCTTTAAAAGATTATAAGAAATCTAATAATACTGATTCTTTTTTTTTTTGAGGAAAAAGCCCGTGGGCACTAATAATACTGATTCAACTTTTTTTATTATTATGTTTATTTATTTGCCTTTATAAAAATAATTAAAAAAATATACATCATACACAATCAATGAAAATGAAAATGTCGCACATATTATGACAGACATTGTGTTGCAAAAAAATTAATTATTGTATTTTTATTTGGAATTTAAGTATGATCTTAAACGATTGTGTACTATTAAATATATACCACACTAAAAATTATCGTGCAACACAACTAATTATATGTTCTCTTGAATGAATAAAATATAAAAAAAATATCAAAATGAAAATAGATCGCGCAACGCGCGAAAAGACCACTAGTGTACTAAAAAAACATTGAAAGGAAATAAAAAAGAGATGTGTGCGTGTGTTGTGGATGTATGTATATATATTGTACTGAATTACGTAAAAATTATGTATTTTTCACGTTTGATTGTTGTTCTTTAGAATATTTAAAGGCCGCATCATTATTTGATTAAAAAACTAATCTTTATCAGATAAGTATCTCTGAAAGTTACATCGACCGTAAACTTGGTGGGAGTCGATTGACTACGCCAAGGGAGATTGCAACGAAATAATAATAACAAAGAGGTAGACTAAATCAAAGAGGTAGACGTAATTAATAACAAAGAGGTAGACTAAATCAAAGAGGTAGACGTAATTAATAACAAAGAGGTAGACTAAATCAAAGAGGTTGATTAAAATCAGTCGACGGATGAGCTCGTCAGCTGCGATTATATCTCAATTTTTTAGATTTTAATAGTTGATCTGAACCGTTCAATATGTTCTTCATATTGAAATCTCGTTGGAGATCAAATTTTATATTTTACTATTTTTTTGGATATTTTACAAAATTCTTAATCTAAACAATTATGAACCCTTCAATAATAATGATTTTTAAAAAGCTTTAAAAAATAGTTGAAATTTCAGAAAAATATAAAATTTGATCTCCAATGAGATTTCAACCGTTGTGTCTCCTTCAGCTTGAGAGAAGGATATTAGGCTATAAACTGGACATCTCTGTTTGAGTCAAAGAAATTAATGCTAGACGCTGATTGGACTTCTCCATTAAATTCAAAAATATTATTACAAGAATATTATTACGAGTACACGCACCTAGATTACATGAGTAGTCATCCATTGTGCACATGATTAGTGATTAGGTAAATTAATTGCATTGATGCAATGAGTATTAGCTCGGTTTCCGTTAGGTAGATAAATATCTCTCTCTGGACTCTGTAATAGACATGTAATTACATTCGTAAATTAAAATAATTTCCATTACCTCGGTTTTGTTTTAACTATTCTCCCTTCTTAGTAAGAACCAAGATACAATTTTTTCTATCTAAATTAAATGGAATTAAAGGGTGAGCCATAAAGGAAGATTTAATTGGAGTAACGGAAGACGGGTCGGGTACAAATCGATCGGGTTATCAACTCTTGAATTAAAACACAACCCGGTACAACAGGGTTCGTAAAATTAAAACCCGATCCAACCTAAATAATGTTTGAACCCGTTAAAATACGGATCGGGTCGAACGGTTCAAACAGGTCGGACGGATTTTTTATTTTGTTGTACAGTTCTACGAAGAACACATTGAACGGTTCGAATTACCTATTAGAACCTCGAAAATTAAGATATAATCGCCTGACGGATTTATCAGTTAGTTGTTGGTGATTTTAATCTACCTCTAATAATTTTAGTCTACCTCGAAGACAAATGCTAGAAATTAAAATCAGATATGTCATAGGTTATCTGGAGTAAGAGCATTTTGAAGAATCAAAGGGCAATTGCCAATTTTGACTGAAAATGGTCTTGAGGGGCCATGCCTGGAGACAGAGACCTGATTGGCGTGTGGTACAGGATTTGTGGGCCACATCGAGACGTAGGCATTTACACAATTACACTCAAAGCAAAACCCCAGCAACGGTTGGGACCAGTATTCTCTCTGCAAATTTTCTCCAGACCTTCTGATCCAATTTCGACGGTATAAATTTACGGACCGTATGAATCTGATATTAATCACGGGACATCTATTATTAGTCGGACGGTCTCCAAAAAATTTATAGAGAGCAAATCTCTGCAGAGAGTATCGTTACCCAACGGTTGTCCAAAAATCTTCTGTAGGTTTCATCTCTTTTTGCTAACTAAAATTACTCAAACAACACCATTGCAATCAGTTGTCCGAGTTCTCAATTTTCATCCAATAATGGCAATACATCCTTTGAGTGCACGAAACGTAGTGTTATTTGTATTACTATTATCTCTGATAATAGTAGTACCACCGGCTGGTTCAGTTTATTTCAACATCGATTTCTCAGAACCCAACATCGTGTATAGTATGATCAACTTTACCGGGGATTCTTCCTACAATAATAAAGATCATTATATCGCCTTGACAGAGGAATCACGACTGAATGATTCATATAAAGGCATTACTGTAGGAAAAGCAACGTACTATGAGCCGGTGTTCTTGTGGGATGAAAATACTGGAGAGGTAACAAACTTTATAACCCAATTCTCCTTTCGTATCATACCCACGGCGAATCCCTTTGGCGATGGCATAACATTCTTTCTCTCTCCGTACCCATCTCCAATACCTCCAAATTCTGATGAGGGGAAGTATTTTGGCCTTTTCAACACCACTACCGCCCTTAATCAATCCATGAATCAGATTATTGCAGTTGAATTCGATACCTTTTACAATGCGGATATCGACCCGGTTACATGGTCTTATCCTTGCCACATTGGTATTGACATCAACATGATCCAATCAATCAATTACAGTTTCATAGAAAATTGTTTTATTAATACATCAATGACTGCACAGATTGAATACAACAGTGGGCTAAAACTTTTGAGCCTTCTCCTTTGGAATGGTACTGATCCAAAAACCAAATTCAGCCTCACTGCAACAGTTGATATTAGAATACTACCAAATATGTCTGCTGTTGGTTTCTCAGCATCCAGTGGAATCAATGTTGAGGTTCATCAGATCTTCTCATGGTTTTTTAACTCAACTTTGGAGATGAAGCAGAATTCTTCCAGTCCTCCTCTGCTTCAATATAAAAATGCACCTCCGCCTTTGGATAATTACACACCTCCCAATAAAGATAAAACCATGATAAGTGCACCAGCCATACTTGGAATAGTTGCGTGCACGTTTCTCATGTTTTCTTTAGTAGGGATTTTGATATGTCGTCTCAGAGTAATCAAGGGTACCAGAGAAATAAAGGTGATTGGTGATGACTTGATTGATTACGAGTTTGAGAAAGGGAGAGGACCCAAGAAATTTTCATATGGCGAATTGGCTGATGCAACAAATGATTTTTCTGAGAACAACAAGCTTGGAGAAGGGGGCTTTGGATCAGTATACAGAGGAATTTTAATTGAAGAAAACATTCATGTTGCTGTTAAGAGAGTGTCAAAAGAATCAAAGCAAGGGAAAAAGGAGTATATATCAGAGGTCAAGATAATAAGCCAACTAAGGCACCGAAATCTTGTCCAACTAACTGGTTGGTGTCATGACCATGGGGAATTTTTATTGGTTTATGAATTGATGCATAATGGAAGCCTTGACAAGCACCTCTATAGTAAAGAAAATCTCCTAACTTGGCCGATTAGGCACAATATAGCACTTGGGCTAGGATCTTCCCTTCTCTATCTCCATGAGGAGTGGGAAAAATGTGTTCTTCACAGAGATATCAAGCCAAGCAACATTATGTTGGATGCTTTCTTCAACGCTAAGCTCGGTGACTTTGGACTTGCTAGACTCATTGATCACAACCAAGACCTAGAAACAACAATGGCTGCCGGTACCAAGGGTTACATGGCACCAGAGTGTGTCCTTGGCACAGCAAATCCAAGTACCCAGTCTGATATGTTCAGTTTAGGAATTGTATTGTTGGAGATTACATGTGGAAGGCGGCCTATAATGCCTCAACATGATCAAAAGAAGGTGAGTTTGGTTGAATGGGTTTGGGATTTGTATGGGAAAAATGCACTAATGGAAGCTGTTGATAGTAGGCTAAATGGTGATTTTGACAGAGATGAAGCCGAGTGCTTCATGGTTGTTGGTTTATGGTGTGCACACCCAGAAAAATCTCTACGCCCATCAATTAAGCAGGCAATGAGTGTGTTGCAGTTTCAAGCTCCTTTGCCGATTCTTCCACCAAAAATGCCAGTGCCAATTTATGCTATTCCAGCTGATCCTAATACGCAACTTCATACCTCCTCTGGTGCTACCTCAAGTGGTGTAGCTGCAGTTTCCGTCAGGTCAGCTCCAGTTCTACCTTCAGACTCTTCCTGGCTGCTCAAGCAACAAGGCAATACTTTCTAAATAATGAATTTTCTTACAATGTTTCCTTTATTTTTGTTATGCGCTATTAAAAATGCACTGCAGCAAGCAGCGGTTCTTGTTTGTCTTTTTTTTTTTTATTTTTCTGATGTCATAATTAATTTTGTTTGGTTAGTACATCTTCATCTTCTTTGTTTCTGTTTGCTGTACTGTTTTTCTTTTATAAGCTATGTTAGAAATGCATGTATCTTTTTCTTAAAGTGTTGTTTTCGAACAGCGTTGTATTTGCACCATTTATGAGATTTTGAGTTTTGTCCACAATAAGGTAGAGATACAAAAAAGTTTGACTTTTTTAATTCAAACCTGCAGTCAGCTTCCAAATATGCAAGATAGTTTAAAACAGTACCCGAAGGTGTGCTCTTCTACTAGCCATGCATTAGAAGTAAACCAAGACCATCCTGCAATGCCAGTTCAAAATGTTCATAAATTGACCACCTCCTTTTAGGCTTAGAAATTTTATAGTGTAACAACATTACATAAAAATGCCCACAAATTAAACAGAAATCAACCAGTTATTAGGCAAAATGAAGGTTAGTACTTGGTAACGGTCATCAGCCAGGATACACAACAGAATTTTGATTATAAAAAATACCAACTCAGGGTAACAAAATGAGAAAGAACCTTTCATTACATACAGAGGGTAAGCAGTGCCAGTAAAATTTACAAATTAAGCAACAAAAGGTACTGACACAATCAAGAAACAACTCCATATGCTAACCCCATATTTCACCTCATCTAGTAAAAGAACATGCCACATAACTTCACTAAGCCACAAGCTCAGAAATTAAAGAACCACACTCTCTGACAGTCATAACAAACCTCCAATTAGTACCACTGTTCATCTGCTTTTCAAGTCCTCCGGATGTATGATGTACAGACGTCTAGTTCTATGAAATCCAAAATTTACTGAGCAGGGCTTGTCCAAGCAAATAGGCCCTATTTCCAGTTGCGCAAGCCAAAAACCCTTTCAACCTTGTCTTATTTCTTTCCCTGTGGAGTAAAAACTTGTTGCTTTCTCAGTTTGATGGTATCACAGAATGCTTTTTCTCTCCGTGGTCAATAAAAAAATCTCTACTAAACAGACAAAATGTTGAAATGTATCAGCAGGGATAGGCAATCAAACATTATTGCATTTTGAATGAAACAAAGTAGTACTAAGAATAGGAATCAGCATATATTAAAATCCAATAGCATTATAATTTTATTAAATCAAAGACCTTTTTCTTTCCTTCTCTTGGAAAAGAACATCATATATGACCTTTGAACTATTTTTTTGATTAGATTCAAAATACTGTATAATGTGATCCATTTTGCAAGTTTCCCTTAACGGCACACATAATTTATGGTGTATTAACACAATCTGAGGGTATTTTTATATACTTAAATAAAGATGACTTGAAAGTTAAATGCAAAAAGTAGGCAGCTTTCTAAAGTAATAAAGAGAAAAAACCGTCTGTAACTGGTAAGATTAACTTGCTTACCAGATCATTTCATTTGAATTGCTCTTTGAACCAGAGAGCGCTAGAGAATGTTCTCTAGGTCTCTGATCTCCGTTGTTGGATGGTTGGTGTGGAGAAATTCCGGACTCTGTTCCGAATCCGAAAGACTAAAATTATTTTTAAAATTTCCGTTGGGCTTTAGCTCTTTCTAAAATCATCTTAAAAAAATCTAATACAATAATTTTTTTATAAATTTCCTAAAAGTTAACTTCAAATAATTTCTGTAAATATTATTTTTGAAAAAATATAATGTCTGTAAAATTGCTATCCTAATGATATCATAGTATTTTTATATGTAAATTTAATCTTAATGATAGCATGTTACTTTTACATGCATCTAGATCCTTTTGAAATTTTTTTAGAATGCATAGTCCCTCTAGAAAAATGTTTAGAAATTTCAGTCGGAGTGGATTCTCTATGGCCTCGGCCCTGGAGATTTCCAGAGCTTTTATCAAGGAATTCACTGCATATTTTGCAAAATAAATATATTTATAAAAAATCATGGACTTGGTTGAGATTTGAAAAGCCACGAGGCCTTTACCCCTTTTTTACCCACTCTTAACTTGTTCTGACTGAACAACAATCTCTGCCATCTCCGTATAAAATCGTTTTTCGTTGCAATTTTTTTATCAGAAATATTTCTAAAATCATGAGAAAAAAACAAGAAAGAATTGAATCTTGGTTTAATTAGAAAAAAAACGCACGCATAGCTATTTTGACAACCTGGATTTCACTTTAAGTTTTTTCTTTTTTTTGGATATACTAGACAGAGATTTCACTTTAAGAGAGAAACAATATTCTATTTTTTATTGGAATCTATGCAAAGCATCAAATAAAGTTTTAAAATAATGCTTTGAATTACATATCTCGATGTTTCATCATTTTGCTTGGTGGAACGGTGGAAGAGAATTACCCAATTTTCAGCATCGAAATAGAGAGTTCCAAAGCACCAATAACATTTGACTTTTTCGAATTATGTAAAGAATTATTATTTGCACTCTTATAGATTATAAGTATACTAAAAAAGAAATACAACTTTTAATTTTAAAATATTGCAAGGTGGTACTCTAAGGGTGTGTTTGGATGAGCATGGAATAAGGAAGTAAGAATAAGAAATTTCGGTATACGTGTTTATTCTTATTCTTGTGCAACTCAAACAACACAAGAATAAGAAATTTGGGCCCTTATTCCTATACTAACAAAATCATGATATAAGAATAAGAAATTTAGATAAACACGCATACCGAAATTCTTTATTCTTATTCCTTATTCCATGCTCATCCAAACACACTTTAAGAAAGACAGAATGTCCCCCTGCATTTGAACGTACATTGCTCCAGACATGATGAATGAATCGATAATCCACTTGAACAACACTGCCTTCTGCGCTTGTTGAAATTAAGGCACATGAAGGGCTTCACAAAAGATGTTGATCTTGTTCAAATCCAGCTATGAGCTGAAAGTTAGTGTGAGTTGGGTAGCTACGGGCATGTATAAAAATAAATAAGTAAATAACCCACTTGAGACTACGACCCAATAACCGACTATGAGGTAATAAAATTCTCTCTAGTTTACTTGTTAATTTTCAACTTGGAAACCTCTTAGCTAGCTAGCTAGCTAGGGATATTTCTTGACAACAACAGTCAAGATTATCTTAAAAAAAAAAAAAAACATAAAGGATATATTTTTATTTCTGTATCGACGAAGGTTTCTCTGCGTTTTCCGTTCAAATAAAAGAGAGGGAATTTATTTTTTTTCTGTATGAGTCACACTAGTCACATCAGTTCAAGGACACATGCTTATTTAGAAAGACATCCAAATCCAACATTGCTGAGTCAATTGAGACTCGCGAGTAGGGGTGGGTAACGTGTATCACGGAAACGGAATGGGTCATTTCGTTTCAGTAACGGTACGAATCGGAATGATTCGTGATTCGTTCCGTTTCGACGGAACGTGACGGAACGATAATATATTTACACTATAAAATGCACAAACGAATTACGAAATGCGTTCCATTATCCATTCCGTTTGCGAAACGGAATGAAATTCCATTTTGTTACACGTTCCATATGGACGGAACGGAATGATTTCGCGTATTCGCGGTATACCGTGCCCACCCCTATCGCGAGGTCAATCACTGAGTCAAGTGAGACAATCAATGAGTCAATTGAGACAAGTTGTTCCAGAATGCTCCTCTTTACCAATCACCTCCTTTCGCAAATTAAATCTTTCAACCATCACCTATCAATTTATTTTCAGGTTCTCATCCATTGATGACGATACATCCCATGAGCTCAAGAAAGAAACCTAGTGTTATTTGTGCTTCTCATATACTCGTTCTCTCTCGTTGTACCACATGTTGGTTGGGTATCTTTCAATTTCAATTTCTCAGATACCAATACCGAGGCTAAAAATATCACTCCTTCAAGGCGATGCATTCTACAATAAAAGATTTGATCAGCCTGACAAGGGATTATTCACAAGGTACGAGCATTCAAAACAGCACAGATATGGACAGAACGGTAATGAACAGAACGTTTCATGGACAATATGGATTGTTGGACATTTATTGATCGGACTATTTTTGGTTTGGATCGAAGTCCATTCTAAATCCAATTGTTAAAACTCATTTGGATGAATTATGGATAATTGTGGACGAAGAGTCGAAGACTTATCTGTTTTAGCGGTCATTGCCTCACGGAAGTCTTGTGATTTTAACATTTTGTCAACTAAAAGTTATATGTTTCTTAAATTAATAGTTGTTGACTTTGTTGATATTTCTTTTATTGTCCCTCTTCCTACGATCCAAAAATAGTGGACTTTGTTAGGGGTGAAAACGGTCACCGTTTCGAACGTCTTTTCGTTTCGTTTCGTCCAAAATGAAACGGTTAACGAAAGCTTGAAATAATTTCGTTCATGTGTATTTTCGTGGTATTTTCGTGATTTCGATCGTTTCGACCAAAACGAAGTGGTTAACGCAAATTGTAGTCAATTTCGTTTTCAAAACGCAACGGTCAACGAAACCTATCGTTTTCATGGTCGTTTTTGAACGTTATGCAGCCCTAATTTTGGGACCCGGATCCCGTGTAGCGCGGCAAGCGTGTAGCGCACTCCTCGAGCCGTCCGATTTAATCTCGACGGTCAATTTTTTTCGAGCCTTACAATCCGGGAAAAATTAGAGGCCATTTATCATAGACCTGACGGTCAGATCTGGTGCGCTACACGGGTGCCGCGCGGCACCAGATCTGAATTTGTAACTTTGTCCCATTAATGGTTGTTGACTTTGTCAATTATTGGATCGTAGGCTCGTAGCGATGGTGATGAAGGCTTAAAACCTAGGAATCAAATAAATTTATAAACCTAGAGCTAACCTCACTAGTCTTTTGGAGTACAGCTTTAGGGTCGAACCCAAGGGACAGTTTAATTGATTACCGGACTTATTCTTTTTCAAAAGCTAGACAATAATATTTTTATGGAGTTTTTGGTTGATTAAATCTAAGGGTGCAAGTAAATAAATAATTTTGGGTATTTTAATTATCTAAAAAAAATCTAAATGCTTAAAGAGATGTTTTTGGTGTTTTAACAATATAAAAGTCGTCTTAGGTTCAGGTTTCACATCGGTTTGGACTCTAGAACACAGAACTTATCACTTTCGTGCATCAAACGGTGTTTTTCAAGCATATACCGCTCTGTTCGATCTGAACAGATGGTATAAGTGTGTGGTTTTGACTCTTTATGAAATTTTATGCTTTGTGCTAGGGTTTGTTGGTCAAACCTAGATATTCTAAACCTCAGTTATCGCTTGTTGGACTAGAAACTGGTTTAATCACAACCTAACCTAATTAACTCGATTGGTTCACAACTTTTGGTATAGAATTCAATCAACTTAAACTTGTTTGTTGGAGTTCATAAGGATATCTAGAGGTCTTTTGGACTTGTCTAAAAGTTACACTTTTGGTGTCAACTAATCTCCCCTTTCGGATCTACGATTTATCCCTAATACTTATCTAAATTATCTTGATTAACCTAACTTTAGAACTTAACTAAATGCGGCCGTACATCTAGAAGTTAATTAGACTTTAACCAAGTAATTAAAACAAGCAATTAACATAATTCTCAACAAAACAAATCAACAAAACATATCATATCATATGGAGTCAAATCACAACACATCGAAACCTAAGTTACTTCCCTATTCTTAAGACAACATAAATCTAGCCTAACATGAAAGCAAAAATAAGATACAAGCTCCATCAAATCAAAATATCAAGAGAATGGAAGAAATAAACCAAATATCGCTTCTAACTCAAGATACCGAACGTCCAGAGCCGTGGTTGGATTGATTCTGTCACCGTCGCGCCTAGAATTGCTCCAAAGATGATGCCATGGTCGTGCTATGATGAAAGAGGTGGAATCCCACGCCTTTCGGCGTGAGAACGGTGGTGGAAAGGTGCCAAAACGTGGTGGGATATGGAATTTCGTGGTTGGTGGCTTTCCCCTTTTCTTCTGGCCTAGGGGAGCATAAATAGTGATATTTTGGACTTGGAAAGGAGGCTAGGGCGTCATGGCAAGAATTCATACCAAAATATTGAGTTTCCATGCTTGAAAACTTGCCAAATGCACTATGTCGGCTCTCACCGAGTTGGCTCCAACTCGGACCGAGATGGCAATTTAGCAGTTTTCTGACTTTCAACTCGGACCGAGATGGATCCAACTCGGACCGAGTTGACTCCAGGTCCGAGGAGAGGTAGTATTTCGGCCATAATTCCGACACCCGAACTCCGATTGAGGCGATTCAATAGGCGTTGGAAAGCTCAGGATGAGCTCTTCAATGCTATTGATTCCATTTGACCAATTGTTTCTCTTAAATCCACCATTTTATGCATTGATTGAGTTTGATCCACCGAGTTCCTGCAATTCAATACAAAAACCACAACAGTACCCAATTCTAGACAAATATAGCACGAAGCACAATGAATATAGGGGATTGAGTAACCATTTAAGTGTAAAGTCCGGTCAAAAAGCACATATAAATATGAGATATCAAATCCCCCCAAACTTAAACTTTGCTTGTCCTCAAGCAACGCCCTAAGTTCATAATTTTGGACTGTACTTAAACCTTAAACATCGAGTTGCATCTCAAACCAAGAAATGTCATGAAACCAATTGCTACGCCTTAAGTTTTCACACTTCAATCAAATAAGTCAAACAAAAATTTAATTTCAAGAACCAAGTTTAGTGTTCTACAAATTAATTCATGCATCTCTTGGTCCTAATGAAATCTTTTCTCAAATTCAAGAACTCTAGCTTCACTTTGTCAATTCAAATGCGATCTCAAATTCAATTACCCGTTCTTTTCCATATTTCACAAAAGTTTGTAAAGAATTTTATCAACTTTAGGGATTTTATAATGAACTTCTCTTAAAAGTAATTTCAATTTTTCACCAATATGTTTTCTTTTTGTGCAAGTCGAGCCGTGGAGCTTTACACCCTAGAGGATAATGCGGTATCATCGGTTTTGAGTTTGCTACTAGCACATGTCGCGCTAGGGAGGTTAGATGGGTCTTGCTCGACTATGGCCACGGTACACTTGGGCCATAATACTCAACAACTCCTTTACCAATGCTTTCGCACCGGGTCCGGTAGAATTAAGCATGAATTATCCAATTATTTCTCGCTTTCTTTGAGTTGTAATTCCTAACAATTCATGCTTAACCTAATACCCTCCAATTTTTGGCTAAGTTGGTGGAAAAAGGCCTCAGTGCGTCCTCGTTTTCACAGCTATTTTGATTTATTTTTCAATTAAGTTTGCTTGTTGGCGATTTAAGCGATTAAAAGCATTTTCAACAAGACAAGGTTCATCTTTTAATTTCCAAAGTTCATAAAATCCTTTTTAAACAAAAATTTGTCAAATACAAATTCGTTCACTCGGCAAAAACTTTTCAGAATCGACTTAGAGTGTTTTGACAATTTCAAGCATCCAAATTCGAGTTCTATTTTTGCAAAATATTTCAATTCGGCCCATTAGCGCAAAAATCAACAAGAGATATCAAAACATTCTAGGGTCCATCGACAAAAAAATTTTATTTGACTTCAAAACAGTTTAAACTGTGTGAATTTATCATTTAAAATTCAAATCGAGAGAGACTAGGCACATCCAATCAATTTCCAAACAAAAACTAGGCATGAATAGTGAAAAAAAAATGAGCAATTTCAATCAAAAGTTCGATTTTTCTCCTATTCCCTCTCCCCAAACTTAAATCAAACATTGTCCTCAATGCATTCAATCACAAAGAGAAGTAAATAGGAGGAAAAGAGAACTTAGCCAATTTTTGCTTCCACCATTTCAATTTGCTACTAGTTTGTTCTCTCGATTTCCAAGATGGCTCTACTCCTTTCTTTGAGTTGTTGTGCAATTCGTATGAGGTCGATCGGGGTTAGTTGGTTCACGTAACCCATGGTGCTCTAGCACGAATCGCATCTTTCTTCATTTGTTCCTCAAAATTTTCCAAATCAAGGCATGAATTTCCATATGAATTCGTCTCTATTTGGCGTGGGGCAGCAGCGCTTCAGCGTGAGTAAATCGTGGCAGCAATGTAGGAGTTCAGAGGTAGCAACGGGACAAGTTTTCTTGTGGCATGCAACTCACATGAGGTCGTGCGTGGGTCGTGTGTTTTTTTGTTGCTTGACCCGTGGTGCTCTAGCGCGAGTTGCAAGTAGGACATCCACAATCAGTCAAAACCTGTATTTTCAACAATAAAATCCAAACCAACCATCAGTTTTTTTTTATAATAATAATAACAATAATAATAATAATAATAATAATAATAATAATAATAATAATAATAATAATAATAATAATAATAAATGAAAGATACAATATCTAGTCTCTCGTTACTAAAATAAATTCTAATATCAACACCGTCCCCGGCAACGGCGCCAATTTGATGAAGGCTTAGAACCTAGGAATCAAATAAATTTATAAACCTAGAGCTAACCTCACTAGTCGTTTTAGTTAAGCTTTAGGGTCGAACCCAAGGGACGGATTAATGAGTACCGGACTTTACTTCCTCACGAAAGCTAGACAATTAAATTTTTATGGAGTTTTTGGTTGATTAAATCTAAGGGTGCAAGTAAATAAATAATTTTGGACTTGTCTAAAAGTTACACTTTTAGTGTCAACTAATCTCCCCTTTCGGATCTACGATTTATCCCAAATACTTATCTAAATTATCTTGATTATTCTAACTTTAAAACTTAACTAAATGCGGCCGTACATCTAGAAGTTAATTAGACTTAACCAAGCAATTCAAACAAGCAATTAACATAATTCTCAACAAAACAAATCAACAAAACATATCATATCATATTGAGTCAAATCACAACACATCGAAACCTAAGTTACTTCCCTATTCTTAAGACAACATAAATCTAGCCTAACATGAAAGCAAAATAAGATACAAGCTCCATCAAATCAAAATATCAAGAGAATGGAAGAAATAAACCAAATATCGCTTCTAACTCAAGATACCGAACGTCCAGAGCCGTGGTTGGATTGATTCTGTCGCCGTCGCGCCTAGAATTGCTCCAAAGATGATGCCATGGTCGTGCTATGATGAAAGAGGTGGAATCCCACGCCTTTCGGCGTGAGAACGGTGGTGAAAAGGTGCCAAAACGTGGTGGGATATGGAATTTCGTGGTTGGTGGCTTCCCCCTTTTCTTCTGGCCTAGGGGAGCATAAATAGTGATATTTTGGACTTGGAAAGGAGGCTAGGGCGTCATGGCAAGAATTCATACCAAAATATTGAGTTTCCATGCTTGAAAACTTGCCAAATGCACTATGTCGGCTCTCAACTCGGACCGAGTTGGCTCCAACTCGGACCGAGATGGCAATTTAGCAGTTTTCTGACTTTCAACTCGGACCGAGATGGATCCAACTCGGACCGAGTTGACTCCAGACTGAGGAGAGGTAGTATTTCGGCCATAATTCCTACACCCGAACTCCGATTGAGGCGATTAAATAGGCGTTGGAAAGCTTAGGATGAGCTCTTCAATGCTATTGATTCCATTTGACCAATTATTTCTCTTAAATCCACCATTTTATGCATTGATTGAGTTTGATCCACCGAGTTCCTGCAATTCAATACAAAAACCACAACAGTACCCAATTCTAGACAAATATAGCACGAAGCACAATGAATATAGGGGTTTGAGTAACCATTTAAGTGTAAAGTCCGGTCAAAAAGCACATATAAATATGAAATATCAGATGGCAAAACTCCTATTGACTTTGTTGACTTTGTCCATTAATGATTGTTGACTTCATTCACTTTCTGAATGATTTTCATATTATGCACTATAATGTACAAAACATCGTCCATATGGTATTTTATGAATAAATAATGGACTTTATTCGGTTAGAAGATGAACTAGCATGAACTGGATATTACTATATATATGATAGACTTGATTTGGCTATGAACTTCAATTCCTCGTCATTGAACGGAGCCGCACATTGGTTCAAAAGAAGAAATGAACAAGACAACAGGAAATAGGGCGTATTTGCGGGGAGAAACCCTGCTCAAATGCAATTTTGAATTTCATGGAACTCTATTTACAGTTGGTTTACCTAAAATAGGTTTGTTAGGAGGCGATTTCGAGGCGATTTCCAGGCGATCTGAAGGATGGATGCACATGGGTGGCAGATGGTGCTTCTGCGTCGACGGACCAGGGAGTGCCCCGACAGCTCAAGACCTCGTCAACCTGTTGAGACCTCTCCCCTTCTCCTCAATGGCGGCAAACCCTCTTATGCTCAGGCGGTGAAATAGACTCCTCCCCCTGTCAATCCTTCCACCACCCTGCCCCCACCTCCAGCTCCTCGTTGCCACCCCGACCCCCCTCTCCTGCGCCGCAACCCACCTATCATCCTTCACCCCTCACGCCAACGGGAACCTATGTTCATCACTTCGCCGGACAGCCCTACCACCTTGAGCTTTCCCCCTAGCCTTGAGGACCCAGACTGGCACAATAGATGCTTCAAGTGCTTCACCAAGGGGCACACCTCTCGTACGTGCTCTAAGCCGCGTCGTTGTGCCTTCTGCTGGGGCTTTAACCATGACTACAAAGACTGTAAGAAGCCGATTGGCAAACCTAGGGTTTACAGGCCGTTTGCTGCTAGGGCTCGTCCTTCAGCAAAACAACCGCCAAAGCAAATTGCACACCGCCGCCGACAGGGAAATCCTCCTGGCACCTCTGTCGCTGCCAATTGGCTCCCAAAGCAATCCCCTCACAACCCTCCTCCTCCGCAGGAAGCAGATTTTCAGGACCTGCTCCTTGAAACAACCAAAACTCTACGGTCTTGCCAGCAGATTCCGAGAGACCTTCCTCCTTGCCCTGCTTCATCTCAAGAGATCCCTCTTACTTCAGTCGCCTTGTACTTCTCTCCAAAGCACTGGTAATCTCTCAACCACCTGGTACTGAGGATGAGTTTTCTCTGGACGAGGTGGCCAGGATGGTTGCCTCGACAGGGCTTGTCTCAACTAGGCAAATTCGAGTTGGCTTTCTCACTAAAGGTAGATACTTCGTTACCCCTCCTTAGGAGATCTCTGCACTTGACATTTGTCTAGCTTTTCCTGACTCTTGGTGGGATAAGGGTTTTACTGCTGGTCTCTGGTCACCCCATACAGATGCTGAGATCAATATCCCAAGGTTTAAAGCCTGGATCAGATTGGTGGGTGTCCCACCTGATTTGTGGGATGAGGAATGCATTGTCCAGGCTGTGGGGAAGTTTGGCACCTTCCTGGGAACCATAACCTCTAATTCTCTGGGGAACCTAGCCAATTGGGATGTAGCAGTGGCTATCCATGACCTCAGAGCAATTCCTCACCGTGTTGACATGACTGCTGGCGCCTTTGACCACAAAGTGCCGATCTACATTATCCGCTGGGTGCAAAGTCAGGTCTATTCCATACATGACATACCTATTCCTCCGCCGGCGGTGATCAGGCCCGCAGACCGCCGCTTTTCGCCGTCACCCAACTCCACCTCCTCTGAAGATGAAGTCTCTTACACTTTCAAGCTTAATGAGCTGCGCAAACTCTTCGGCTCTGTTGACCCGGAAAAGCTCCTGTCTGACCTGGCGGCGGCTTTGGCTCCGGCTAGGAAAGTCTTGGACAAAGGAAAACGGCCGGCGGACGGACCCGTTATTCTGAAACGGAATTTTTCCGTCAGTAAGGATGCTTCTGGGTCAGTTCATTCTCCTAACGGGTCGGATCTGGACCCACTAGCCCCTCCTGGTTTCACCCCACCTAGAGTAACAGCGTTGCGGCATGACAGAGTGGGTGTTAACGGGTCTGGATCTGGGGTTGCTCAGAGGCCTGATACATCCGCTAGCTTTGAAATTGTGGGGCAAGTCCATCGTTCTAACGGCTCTATTGGTGGGACCGCAGCTGCAGCAGCAGGCTGTCAGAAAGGACCCTTAGCTCAACAGCTGTCAAGGATAGATGAGCTGGAGTTGGAGGCTTCTATCTTTGGAGGTCCCCAGCTGCGTTCAAACAAAAGGCCCCTGCCAGTAGAGGACACTTCCTCTCAGGTTCTTATCCCTTCCTCTTGTGTACCAATTACTTTGCCTTCCTCTGAATTAGCTGTACACACCCTTTTCCCTGAGTCGGTGCCACCTCAACCAGACAATACTTTTGTTGCTTGCTCCTCTCTCCCTCCTGTTCATCTTTCTGACAAGAACAAGGGGAGGAGACAGGGACTGTCTCATGCCTGTAAGGCTCCAGCACAAATTACGCCCGTAATTTCTTCTTTGGACCCTTTGGGCTTGGTTGATGTTCCTTTAACTTTCAGTGAGTCTTTGGACCTGACTTATTTAATGGGCCTTGACAGCAGTTCCATTGTGGTTTTTAATCCTGACCTTGCAGTTTCGGGCCGGGACACAACCATAAATAGCTCAGCACCTTCTCTTAAAAAAGTCTCTGCTAGAATTGCGCTTAAACCTCCAACTAATGCACAGTTGCATCAGGTTGTTATCCCCTTACTCGCTGGTGCAAAGAAAGCTAAGCAAGCTCATAAGTCGAGAGTGGAGCAAGTAGTTTCCAATCTCAGCAAGCTCCTCTGATGCAAGCTCGATGCAAGCTCGATGCAAGCTCATAAGTCGGGCTACACTATCCAGCTCGATGCAAGCTCCTCTGATGGGCTTTCCTCTGAGTAACTCTGCAGCAAAAGCTTCTAGCTTTTTCTTTTTTGTAGCACTGTTGTTTTAAATGAATTGTAAACCTCTAAATCTTGTTACTTGGAATGTAAGGGGTCTGGGTGATGTTTCTAAAAGGAAAGTTGTTTCTGACATGATACGCACGTCTCGAGCGGACGTAGTTTGTTTACAAGAAACGAAGCTAGATTTTGTTGATTGTTTTGTGGCTCGTACTATCCTCCCTTCTTTCTTTGAGCATAATACTGTAGCACTCGATGCCATACATACCTGTGGGGGGTGTATGATAGGCTAGAAGCGTTGCTTCAGCTTAATTAACTCTTGGGTAACTCGCCATTCTTGCTCGGCTTTTCTCCTCGACACGAGAACAAATACTTCCTTTCTTGTCTCCTGCGTTTATGGCCCAACTGATGCTCAGCTGCGACCTCTTTTCTTTCGAGAGCTGCTCTACATCTCCTCCTTCTCTCCAGACCTATGGATTCTTGCAGGAGATTTCAACACAGTTCGTTGGGCGAATGAGCGATCGACCACTTGCTTGGACTTTGCAGCAATGAACTTGTTTAATGGTTTCATTGATGATTCTCATCTTATTGATATTCCTTTGGAAGAAAAGTGCTTTACTTGGTCTAATAAGCAGCCGGAACCCATCCTATCTAGACTTGATCGAGTGTTACTTTCCAGCCTTTGGAATTCAAGCTTTCCTCTTATCAAACTCCTCCCTCTTCCTGCTGTTGTCTCTGATCATACACCTCTGCTACTCAAGTGCCGGCAGCTGGCTACAATCCCAAAACCTTTTAGGATGGAGCTTTTTTGGTTACATAGTGAGGAAGCAAAGAATATAATGCATCATGTTTGGCACAATGCTGGCAGCATGACTCACCCTATGGATAGGATCAATGAAAAAATTACACTTTTGCATAAGGACTTACGTGCGTGGCACTTGAAAAATTTTTCTTTGTCAAACGTTTTCCTTCTGAATGCAAAGAAAGTAGTCCTTTGTTTGGACAGCTTGGAAGAAAAGAGGCAACTCACTTCTCTTGAAAAGCACCTACGCATTTTAGCCCGTGAGCGTGCCTATGAACTAGCAAACATAAGTGAATCAAGATGGAGGCAGCGTTCAAGATTTAAATGGCTCAAGAATGGGGATCGAAACTCAAAATTTTTCCATGCACTAGCAACCTCACGAAATAGATTGAAACATGTTTCAAAACTAGTTGTGCAAAACGAGGAACTCACAGATTTGGATCGCATTTCTGCTGCCTTTACTACTTACTACATTCGTTTGTTGGGTACAGAGGTCGCCACTTCTAGTTTCAGCCCAGCAGATCTCTATCCAACCCTTGGGCCTGATCTGTCGTCCTTGGCCCATCCTTTTTCTGAGCTAGAGATTAAGCGGGCCGTCTTTGATTTGTCAAACGACAAATGCTCTGGCCCAGATGGAGTGCCAAATGAGTTTTACAAACTCAACTGGTCAATGGTGAAACAAGATTTGTTTGATGTCTTTCAATCTTTGTTTCAGCTTACACTTAACCTTCAACCTTACAACCAAGCAAACATTGTTCTTATACCTAAGGAGCAACATGCAAGCACACTCTCTGCGTTTCGCCCCATCAGCGTCATTGCTTATATCCCCAAGCTCATTTCTAAAGTTTTGGCTAATCGACTGGCTGCCTTCATGCCTCTTTTGATCCCTGAAACTCAAACTGGCTTTATTCGGGGTAGATTAATTGCAGAAAACTTCATAGTTGCAAGGGAGATGTCCTTCACTATCCACAAACAGTCAGACCCGACATTTATCCTCAAACTGGATTTTAGAAAAGCGTTTGACTCGGTGGATTGGTCTTTTCTTTTAAATGTGCTGAGACAGAGGGGGTTCCCAGATGCTTACCTTCTTTGGCTACATCTGTTGCTTTCAAATGCCTCTTCTTCCATTCTCTTGAATGGTCGGCAGGGACCCTCTTTCAAACACAAGCGGGGCCTTCGTCAGGGCGATCCCATATCTCCCTTTCTTTTCAATCTGGTGGTTGATGTTTTAAACAAAATGTTCCAAGATGCTTCCCAATCAGTGCCACACAGCATATGCACCAAAGTACAAGCCCCTTTTTTCTTGTTGCAGTACGCCGATGACACGATGCTCTTCTCAACGGCGAAGGGACAGGCGGTTCAAGTTGTTAAGAATGTGCTTCACTCTTTCTCTCAGATTTTTGGCATTGCGCTAAATCTTAGCAAGTCGGCATTGGTTGCCTTTAACCTGAGTGATCAGCAGGCCCAAGCAGTACAAGCAACTCTACAAGTTACTGCCTCTTCAATGCCACTGATGTACTTGGGACTACCGCTAACCTTGCGACGCCCTGATCGGGTGATGTTCCAGGCACTAATTGACAAGGTTCAAAGGAAACTTTCAGGTTGGAAGAGCTCCTTACTGTCAAGAGCAGGCAGGCTAGTTTTGTGCCAATCTGTCCTTTCCACGATACCGGTCTACTTCATGTCGGTTTTTAAGTTACCAGCTTGGGTCATCAAAGCTATAGATCGTATAAGGCACAACTTCCTTTAGGGATCTTCGAATGGCACAGGCAGAGCTATGCATCTGTTGTCTTGGGACAAAGTTTGTTTACCGAAAGCACTTGGCGGCTTTGGATTACAGGACTTGAGATTGCAAAACCTCTCACTCTTGCTTAAATGGTGGTGGCGTCTGTACCATCATGAAAATTCTCTTTGGGGCAAGCTGGCCTTAAATTTTTTTGGGAAGATGGATGCTAATATACCGCCACTAGCTTGGAACAAGACTGGCTCATTCTTCTGAAAAGTCTTAATGCTTATTCGACTGCTCTTTCAAATCTCAACTTTCTCTGTCATTCATTCGGGCTTGAATTCCATGTTTTGGTACAGCAATTGGGGAGCTTCCTTTCTGTTCTTCTTTAACTCTTTGGATAAGCCGCCTTTACGACGTAATATCTCCCTCAAAGCTGCTAGACTGGAGCATGTCAGGGTTCTGACTGCGCCCCTTACCTTTCAGCAGCACTTATCTCTACAGGAGGCCCAACAACTCTCCCTCACTTCACAAAAGGATCGATTGCTCTGGAAGTGGACCACTCATGGCAACTTCACGACTGCCTCTGCGTACAAGCACCTCGTTTCTGCTGGCAAGACTGACACTCCTTTCTTCTTTTTATGGAAGATCAAGGTGCCACCTTCCTTAAAACTGTTCTTACTACTGTTGGCGCGAGGCCGTCTCCTAACGCAAGAACAGCTGCTGAAACGGAACCTTGTTTGCCCTCAGGGATGTGTACTTTGCAATGATAATTGCTGTGAGCCAGCACTTCATTTGTTCTTCAACTGTCCTTACTCTGACAGTATCTGGCGATCCCTAGGATTCCAAGTTTCTGGAATGCCACCAGAAGCAAGCTTGCAGGAAAAATTTCTTGCAGTTTTTTCCCCTGCTTGTAGTCAGCAACGAAGGATGTCGCTTATCTCAACCACCTTCTGGACAATCTGGTTTGAGAGGAATAACAGAACTTTCCGTCAACAGGCCAGGCCAATTGGGGCAGTTCAGCAATGGATAATCAATGAATCAACCATCTTCATGAAGTGCTGCTAATCTGTGTTCTGTCTTTTTCTCTGTTGTTTTCTTCTTTTAACTAGGTAGTCGCTGCCTAGCTTGTCAAAAAAAAAGCTGGTTTACCTAAAAGGCTAAAACCCATGGTGAGGACTTGAAAAGCATATCAACGCTGGTACTGCTTGAAACACACAACTACATTTCACATGGAGGTGAAGTTATGGCCTTATGGGACGTCTTCTTTTACTAGATAAGGTGATAGGAGCTAGCTACTATATGCACATGTTTGTTGATTGAATCGGTAACTTTTGGAGCTAAATTGGTACATTTTACCCTCTGTACGTACGAAATTTTCTTTCTCACTTTATTACCCTATTTTGGAACTTTTGTATGTGCAAACTTCTATTTGTTTCCCAGCTGGTGGCCGCTACCAACCTTGGTTTTATCTAATAAATGATTGCTTTCTTTATAATTTGTGAGCATTTTTGTAATACATTCCATTGCCAATACTAAAATCAAGATTTCATCAAGTGTCTGTGTTCCCTCTTTGATGCCTAATTGATCCCATTTCTGTTTTTTTCCCCATAAAAGTTTCCTTAAAAAATTTCATTTCACCATTTAGAAATTTAGAATCAGTAGAAACGTGGAAATAAAAACAGTAAAACTATTCATATCCAAACATGATAGTTAAAATAGTAGAAACATGGAAATAATTAAATAAGCGTATATGGAAACAGTAAATAGAAATATGAAATTAAGCGAATATAAAGGATGCGGAATTGCTTAGGACCATCCTTCAGATTCTATCATCCCCATCATCCTCACGTGTACGTAACTAACTCCTCCCTCAAGCATACACTCTCTCCCCTTCCCCTCCTCCGTACACTATCTCCCGCCCCTGTCCCCTCCTCCCTCCCACGTACGCTGTCCCCCCTCCTCCCTCCTACATACGCCGTCCCCCCTCCCCCTCCTCCCTCCCATGTACATCGTCCCCCCCCACCTTTCTCCTCTTCCTCCTACACAGTTGAAGTTAATATATTTAAATGTTGAAGGCAATATCGTAATTGTTGAAGTTAATATATGTACTGTTGAAGTTATATATGTAATTGTTAAAGTTAATATGTTATATATATAACTGTTGAAATTAATATATATAACTGTTGAAGTTTTTTTTAGAAGAATTGACAGTGGCTGTCAATTGAGAAACGAAAAGAAAAGAGAAAAGAAACAGAAGAAATCAAAAGAAACAAAAGAAAACGGAGACTAAAGCCATCGCCTCCTGAGAAACTCTAGCCACAGTAGTAGTAGTGGAGCAGGGAATATGCCGAAAGATAGAGTTGTTTCTCTCCAGCCATACAACTATTCGTGAAATAAATATTTGTGAAATCTTTTTATTTGAATTCAAATTAATATAGTACTAAGGTGCATTTGATTTTTTTTATATCCTAATCTTTAGTGATTATAAAATTATTGAATATATATAACTGTTGAAGTTAATATGTGTAACTGCTGAAGTTATATATGTAGTTATTGAAGTTATATATGTAAGTAATATGTTATATATGTAACTGTTGAAGTTAATATATATAACTGTTGAAGTTAATATGTGTAACTGCTGAAGTTATATATGTAGTTATTGAAGTTATATATGTAAGTAATATGTTATATATGTAACTGTTGAAGTTAATATATATAATTGTTGAACTTGGCATATTTAAATGTTGAAGGTAATATTTGAACTGAGCATATTTAAATTGTTGAAATTGGCATATATATTAACTTCAACAGTTAAAGGATGGGGGTTGGGGAGCGTACGCGGGAGGGTGGGAGGGGGGGCGAGCGTACGCTGCAGGGGAGCGTACGTGGGAGGGCTGGGAGGGGGGACGAGCGTACACGTCAGGGAGGAAACAGAGCAATTTCCAGAAATAGAAAACGCGTAGAGCCAAAAATAGAGAAAACGCGTGGGGATGATGGGGATGAGGAATATCGGGAATGATCCTTATCACCCCGTAAAGGATGCCATGCATAATTGTAGTGAAAGACAAAAGGGCCAAACTGGATATCAAATGACTGGATTTAACGGGTTTGGTAGAAAGGCTGGGTCAAGCTGGGTTGAAAAAAGGTTCAAGATGGAACAGAAAGACGGGTAGAGGCGGAGCTACACTCAATGAATGGGGGTCAAATGACCCCCATTTATTATGATTAATATCACCAAATATAAATTTTTATACTTACAAAATGAATTTTTTTTTATAGATTGTAATATGTGAACCCCATTTGTATCCAAAAAGAAATCCACTAGTGGACCCCATAGCTGATTTGATCAACTAGTAATTGTTTGGTAAAATAAATTCATTAAATATTATATTCTTGAATATGTAATTTTATAGTCTATTATAGTTTGTAGTATATTTTGTTATCCCATACATATGATTTATTTTATTTAATTAATTAGATGTGCCAAAAGATTAAGATACAATCAATTACTATGGTTACTTTTGGTCAAAATTTTAAAACTTTTTTTGTATTAAATTATAATTCATCTTATCTCAATTTTAAAGAATTCAATTAGAAGAGTAAAATCTATAAAAACTTATAAATTTAACAAAATTATTTTACGTTTTGCGTCCTAATACTTTTTTTTTTTGTAGTAGTGGTTAATTAAATTTTTTTAGCTCTTCTTATATTTTAAATTTGAACTATTACAATTAAAAAATAAATTTAAAATAAATAAATATTATATTGATTTATTTAATTTTTGTAATATTAATATGATAAATTTTAATATTGAACCCCATTACAAAATATTCTGGCTCCGTCACTGAAGACGGGTTTACTTTTTGGAAGAGGAGACCGGTCCTTCTAAGTCCTTTGTCCTTCTAGTCCTTCTAAATTAATACAAACATTTAATTTTTTTTAATCTCTATTGTCTCATCATGATCAAATGGTCACTATGATTGAAGGGTTAGATCAGATCTGATCCTTAAATATTTGTCTTCGAAAAAGAATTAGATCTGGCCCTTCGATTCTGGGTCCTTGTCCATCGTAAACCCTTCGAAGGACCGGTCCGGTCTAGATTTTAGGACGGTCTTTCAAAATACGGGCCAAAGTCCAAGAATATTTGAACTATCACTACATAATTGATTTAGTAAAATTCTAACTCAAAAGTATATATAGGGATAATCAATATTACCTGACGATCAGATTAGCGATTGGCTTTGTCTTTTCAATATAGCTGCAATTGTCAGATGTAGCAGGAATCAGCAATTATATAACTTAAAAGCTGCTATCTTGCAATGCAAGAACAAATAATCAGCCTTGAACTAATGTGAATGCAAAAGTTGATAAAGTGAAATAAGGTTGTATTTAATGTGGAACAAGAAATGAGGACCTAATATAGTAATATTACAATATTCAATTAGGTTCTCGTTTACAACATTCACTGCTATGCAGCGAGTTTTGAAACATTTGCTATATATGGTCCAAAGGAGTACACAGAATCAACGAAATGTAAAAGGGGCAAAATAAAGATGAACTATTCGCATTAAATATTGTTAAAGGTTACCGGAAATTTTTCTAGCCAATAAGCGCAATCAAATTTCTGCTTTAATCCCCACTCACACCAGAAATGTCCTTAGTTTGTCATATTAAAGAGAAATAGGAAACGAAAAAAAAAGCTCTTGTTGATGTCAAGAGCAGCGCATTGGTGATTCTAGCTACTTTCAGCTGATTCTTCATGGTCAACCTTCTACCAATAGGATATTGAGGAAAAGTTAAAACATACAAAAGACACTCATCTCGGGTATTAAAAGCATGGTGCAGAGCAACATATAGGTCGACTAGAGAACTAGCTCTTGATCTAGTGGTAAAGAGTAATGCATCTCAAATGAGAGATCGCAAGTTCGAAATTTGGCTTGGAGGAATTTTTTTCATAGACATTTATAATTTAAAAATAAGTTGGGAGACATGATCGCAATTTATCTTAAAAAAAGAGATGGGTTAAAATAAGCCACGACTAACCGATGTAACCGTCAGCTACGATCAAATCTCAATTTTTTAGATTCTAACAGTCGATTCAAGCCGTTCAATGTGTTCTCCATATTGAAATCTCATTGGAAACCAAATTTTACATTTTCTTTACTATTTTTTTGAGATTTTTAAAAATCATAGTTATTGAAGGGTCAAGAATTGTTTAGATTAAGAATTTTGTAAAATATCAAACAAATACTAAAAAAATTCAGAAAAATATAAAATTTTGTCTCCAACAAGATTTCAATATGGAGAACACATTGAACGATTTGGATCGACTGTTGGAATCTAAAAAATTGAGATTTGATAGTAGCTGACGGTTGCATCCGTCAGTCATGGCTGATTTTAGCCCATCTCTAAAAAAATATAGAGGTTGAATTCATCCGACAATTGCTCCAAGAAAGAAATAAATGGTAACAATTTTTCAAAATATAGTTTAAAATTGACTATCTTTCATGCTAGTCAATCTAAAATTTAGCACTTTAAATTAACAAAATCAATCTCTTTCGTACCATAAAAATCATAATAATTTCTCTTTAAGTTATTAAGTTTGGATCCAGTTTGTTGGTGTGCCTGCTCAACTTTGGTGTGAGACTACAACCCAATAATCGACTCTGAGGCTGTGAGTAGGGCTGTCAATACCATACTGTTTCACACGTTGAACATTAAATAAAAGGAAACACTACGGGAAAAAGGACCTTCTGTAACGGCACTTCTGTAACGGTTTTTGAAATAACCGTTACAGAATAGTGAGGCATTAGACGGGAAAATTGGCGCCACAAATCTGTAACGGTTATTATGAAACAACCGTAATAACATTTCCGTCATGGTCAGGAAAAAAAATGCATCAACCTTCTGTAACGGTTGCTGGATAATAACCGTTACAGATTTATTATATTCTTTAACGGTTATTATCCAACAACCGTTACAGATATGAAAAAAAGAAATGTATAAATATCAACCATCTTCTGTAACGGTTATTAGTAAATAACCGTTACAGAAGGTTAACGTTTTTTTTTTATTGATTTTGTAACGGTTATTTACTAAAAACCGTTACTGATATGGGACGAATTTTATTAATTTTTTTATGATTCTGTAACGGCTTTTTTTATTTTTTTATGATTCTGTAACGGTTATTTATTAATAACCGTTACAGAAAAGTTCTGTATTTAATTAGGTCTTCTTCCCCATCCCAACAAACTCACAGCTAGCGCCGCACTTAACTCTTTTCTGATCTTCTCATTTATTGCGATTTGTGGTGCCCACTTCACTCCAAAAAAATAGCAAAAATTTTCTAAAAATTCTGAAAAAATAATAATTAGAAAGAGAATAAGAAGGAGAGCAGATTTAAGGTAAAACAAATTAATTTTGAACCGTATTTTTTATTTTTACATTTTTTTCTTATTTATTTCGATTTTTTCATTAATTTATGGTTATTTTTGTTTTTTTTATATATTTTAAGATCTCATTGAATAGGAGAAGATCTTACATCGGCCGGATATGTCGCACGATTCAACGGATCGAAAGTCACACGATTGAAAGTATATTTTCATGAACTTCTCTTTTTTTAAATTATTTGCATTTCGTTAATAATTTGCATATATATATAGGCATGGATTTTGTATTGTCATATAGGAACCAAATACCGGAACTCAACTGAATTTAGGTCATTGCCCGTCCGAGATTAATCCATTAGGGATTAATCTCGGATAGTACTCCCGGTCGGGAGTACTGCTCTTTGGATACGATCTGTCTCATTTAGGACAGCGAGTTGTACGTTAGATGCAATGTGTTGTCTGAGAAAAATTCGGCGGCATTTCCCTTGTGTTCCCACGGATACGTACGCACGAGCAATCGTGTGTTGGCGTATTCAGGGAACATAAGGGGAAATGCTGCCGAATTTTTCTCAGATAGCACATTGCATCTAACGTACGCTCGCTAATGAGACAGAGTATCCAAAGAGCGGGCTAGGATGGTGACCGGTCCGAAAACCTAATATGACAAATTGGTCCGAAACCTTAATAATTTGCATAAATTTTATTGTTCAGATGAATCGGACGTGGATGTACTCAAGTAATCGATGGTCGTCTACATTTTTGAGAGGACTTGAAGAATTTATGGTTTGTGCTAAAGAGAATTTGAAAATGAAAGAAGATGATAAAATGTATTGTCCTTGTCGTGTTTGTCAGAATTTGTTGAAGTGGTCTAATTTTGAAGAAGTGAAGGCTCATTTGATTATAAATGGATTTCAACCGGATTATAGTCGGTGGACACTCCATGGAGAGAATGGGGGGGATAGTACTAGCACAAATGTATTGGATTTTGTGTATGAGGAAGAAAATGTATCATTGGATGATGAAATTGATGATGTCGATGTATTTGATGATGAGAATGTAGATGATGATAGAAATGTAGATAACTCAGAATTTAATACCGATTTAGATGAAATTGTGAACAATGTGGATGAAAATTTTGTTGATAATGTTGAAATTTTTGGTATGTTACGTGAAGAAGATAAAATAGATTTATATCCTGGTTGTGAATTGTCAAAACTTAATGCTGTTTTCAAACTGTTCAATCTTAAAGCCAAAAATGGATGGAGTGATGCAAGTTTCACATCTTTGCTCAAACTATTACATAAAGAATTTCTTCCAAAAGATAACCAGTTGCCAGATTCAATTTATAAGGCTAAAAAGATGTTATGTCCTTTAAAAATTGGAGTTGAGAGAATTCATGCATGTCCAAATGACTGCATATTATTCCGGAATGAGTACGGAGACTTGCATAAATGTCCAAAGTGTAATGCGTCACGGTATAAACCGAGGGACGATCAAATTGAAGATGAAGGTAGTAAGGGACCAGCTGCAAAAGTGGTGTTTTATCTACCAATAATACCAAGATTCCAGCGGCTTTTCTCTAACGCGAAGGATGCCAAATTGTTAAGATGGCACGCAGACTGCAGGAAAAAAGGCGATGGCATGCTCAGACACCCAGCAGACTCTCCAGATTGGATAAATATAGATAGGGAATTTGAAGATTTCGGCAGTGAACCTAGAAATTTGAGATTGGGTTTATGTACAGACGGGATGAATCCTTACGGCAACATGAGTAGCCGGCAGACTACGTGGCCGGTCTTGTTGTGTATTTACAATCTTCCTCCCTGGCTATGCATGAAAAGGAGATACATGATGATGCCCTTGTTGATTTCTTGTCCCAAGCAACCAGGTAATGATATAAATGTGTACTTGGCTCCATTAATAGATGACCTTGGTGAATTGTGGCAGAATGAAGTGAAAATATATGATGAACACTCTAGAAGTGAGTTTAACCTCCGTGCCATGATATTTTGCACAATTAATGATTTTCCTGCATACGGAAACCTGTCAGGATATAGGAATAAAGGAGCGAAAGCGTGTCCTATTTGCATGGAAAACACCCATTCTGTGTACCTGAAAAACTCCAGAAAAAATGTTTACTTGGGACACCGGAGGTTTATTAAGAACCGCAATCACCCTTACCGTCGAGACAAGGAAAGGTTTGACGGTACTGTAGAAAAAGACAAGGCCCCAATACCGTTATCCGATTCAGGGGTGTATCGACAGGTGAAGGACATTAATGTAAAATTTGGTAAGAAATTTGCAAATGAGATACCCAAGGAGATATAGAAGAAGAATTCTATATTCTGGAATCTTGAATATTGGCAGAGTTTGGAGATTAGGCATTGCTTAGATGCGATGCACATAATAAAGAACATATGTGAAGCTTTGATCGGTTGCATGTTGGAAATTCAAGGGAAAACTAAAGATGGCGAAAATGCGAGGAAGGACATGGTTGAAATGGGGATCCGGCAATAACTAGCGGCACAAGATAAGGGAAAAAGCCGAACTTGGCTGCCTGTAGCACAATTTAATTTATCAAAGCAAGAGAAAAAAAGCTTATTAGAATGCCTGAAATCTATTAAGGTTCCTTCTGGTTATTCCTCGAATATATCAAGAAAGGTTTTTATTAAGGACAACAAATTACTTGGTATGAAGTCACATGATTATCACGTCCTACTGACCCAGTTACTTCCGGTCGCAATTCGAGGAATTCTAAGGGAAGAAGTGAGGAAAACCATCACTAAGTTGTGTTTTTTCTTTAATTCCATTTGCTCTAAAGTGATTGATCCGAATAGTTTGGACAAGTTACAATAAGGTGTTGTACTAACCCTATGTGAGCTGGAAATGTACTTTCCGCCATCGTTTTTTGACTCCATGGTGCATTTGACCATTCATTTAGTTAGAGAGATAAAAATGTGTGGTCCTGTATTTCTACGATACATGTATCCTTTCGAAAGAGCCATGGGTCAATTGAAGGGGCTTGTTCGTAGCCGATCTAAACCAGAAGGAAGCATAGTGGAAGGATATGTGGCCGAGGAGGTTATTAAGTACTACACCGATTATTTGCAGGATGTACAACCAATCGGTCTTCCAAAGTCTCGACATGAGGGTAGACTTGAAGGAAAATGTTATACATTAAAGCAAATTTGTTCACCTTATTTAGCACAAATGTTCACTTAAAGCACAATATTTGTTTACCTAATTTAGCACAAATGTTCACCTAATTTAGCACATTTGTTCACCTTATTTAGCACAAATGTTCACTTAAAGCACAATATTTGTTCACCTAATTTAGCACAAATGTTCACCTAATTTAGCACATTTGTTCACCTTATTTAGCACAAATGTTCACTTAAAGCACAATATTTGTTCACCTTATTTAGCACAAATGTTCACCTAATTTAGCACATTTGTTCACCTTATTTAGCACAAATGTTCACTTAAAGCACAATATTTGTTCACCTTATTTAGCACAAATGTTCACCTAATTTAGCACATTTGTTCACCTTATTTAGCACAAATGTTCACCTTTCAGGTACAATTGGAGCTAGTACTCATATACCGGATCTTGCAACGAAAACCAAAGCACATATGAAAGTTCTCCAACATCTTGCTATTGTGGCGCCTTACATCAATGAACATCTAATCGAGTTACGTGAACAATACCCTTCTTACACCGAAAACTTGATTACCATAGAGCATGAAATAAAATTTGTCCAATGGCTAGAAGATAAAGTACAGTCCCAGTTGAAAGAAGGAACAGAGGTCGATGAAACCATGAAATGGTTATCAAGACGTCCTGATTTCGTGGTCGAGACATACCAAGGGTATGACTTGAATGGATTTACCTGGTACACAAGGAAACATGATGGTAAAAGTTTCGTGCAAAATAGTGGAGTCACTGTTGTAGCTTTATCTAGTGATAATGTTAGGCCGGCTACTTATTATGGGTGGATCGAGGAGATTTGGGAACTAGATTACCTGAAATTTAAGATACCCTTATTCAAGTGTGCATGGATCGACAACGGTCACGGTGGAGTTAAAAAAGACAAGATGGGGTTTATAACTGTTGACTTCAATAAAAGGGCTTATCGAGACGATCCCTTTATATACTTGCAAATAAGCAAGCAATGCAATTTTTTTTACATTCAAGATCCGGCGGATAAGAAAAGACATGTTGTGCTTCAAGGTAAATGTTCATCTTATTTAAGTACAAATGTTCACCTTATTGAGTACAATGTTCACCTTATTGAGTACAAATGTTCATCTTATTTATTACTTGCCACTTTCAGGAAAAAGACGTATTGTCGGCGTTGGTGATGTCGTAGATGAAGAAGCATACGACCACTTCGAGAAAATACCTCCTTTTTCTATCGGTATCGACGATACATCACAGCCAGTATCGATCAGTTGTAGGCGTACAGATAACACCGAAGGCGTGTGGGTCGACACACGAAAGAAAAAAAAGAAAGTAGCTACATAATAACATGTGAGGTACAAAAACTAATATAAATTATTCTTAACATATATGTGCTAAATTGTTATATATATTAATAGTTTTATTTTTATTTTTATTTTTTGCAGGTCATTAATTGGTGAAATTTAACATATATGTGCTAATTTATGAGCTAATTTATTTTTAATTTTTGTTTAACATTCAAAATTGTTGAACTTATTATTTAACATTTCAAAATTATTATTTGTTCTACTTAAAATTGTTCTAAATTGTTCTAAATTAAACTTAAAATTGTTCTAAATTAAAGTTTAAAATTGTTGAACAGAAGGCTTACGAAAACAAACAAAAAGAAAAAAAAATTAAACTAATCTGTAACGGTTATTAGTTAATAACCGTTACAGAAGAGTTAAATCTGTAACGGTTATTAGCTGATAACCGTTACAGAATGTCATATATATTAAAAACGTTTGATCTTCTGTAACAGTTATTAGCTAATAACCGTTACAGAAGATCAAACATTTTTTTAATATACACCATCTAGCCGCTGTTTCGTCACTTCTTTCCAACCTCGAAAACACTCTCAAGCTTAAAACCCTGAGCTCTCCAAACCCTAGATCTCTCCGTCGCTGTCTCTCAAGCACTCGCGGCCTCTCTCAAGCACTCGCTGTCTCTCAAGCACTCGCGGCCTCTTCCTCTCTGAAGCACTCTCGCCTCTTCCTCTCCCTCTCAGGTAATCCCTCTTCCCTCTCCCTCTCTGTCCCCTCTTCCTCTCTCCCTCACTGACTCACTGACTCGCCTCTCCCTCTCTGTTCCCTTTCAGATCTCTGCTCTCTCAACTCCGACAGCCACCTTTCCCTCTCTGCCCCCGACAGCACTCTCTCGAAGGTAAACCCCCTTTCTCTGAAATTTTAATTTAGGGGCTGTTTTGCTTAATAGGGAACATCAATTCTTACACAAATAATTCATAGTACCTAATTAATATATTGAAACATCAATTCTTACACAAATTAAGGTTCACACATCATAGACAATAATTTAGATAAATAGATAATAGCTGATATCGTCATTATTTGTAGGCATTTGGACCGTACTTGGCACTCAAATAACACTCAAACCATTGAATTATTCAATAGATTGCTATGATTTCGATGGAATTGGCTCTACCGTCGTTTCTTCTCTCATTTTACAGGATTTTAATGATTTCTGATGATTTTGGAGCATATAGATGGATTCCCGACGTAGCACGTACGCTAGACGACTCATTCCTAGCATTGGAGGCTCTTTTCTCTCTTCTGGTCGACCCGAACAATCATCTGTTCGATCTGACGAGCACCTATGGCAGCCAGGCGTCATTTTCTCTCTCCTGGTCGACCCGACCACAAGCCTGTTCGATCCGACCAGCACCTATGGCAGCCAGGCGTCATTTTCTCTCTCCTGGTCGACCCGACCATAAGCCTGTTCGATCCGACCAGCACCTATGGCAGCCAAGCGTCATTTTCTCTCTCCTGGTCGACCCGACCACAAGCCTGTTCGGTTTGACCAGGGTGCCGCCATATCACATAAGGCATTATTTTTTACATAGAAACTGATGAAAATGACAATTTCTTGCTTAAAACCTAGGAATCAAATAAATTTATAGACCTAAAGCTAACCTCACTAGTCTTTTGGAGTACAGCTTTAGGGTCGAACCCAAGGGACGGATTAATGAGTACCGGACTTTACTTCCTCAAGAAAGCTAGACAATTATATTTTTATGGAGTTTTTGGTTGATTAAATCCAAAGGTGCAAGTAAATAAATATTTTTGGGTGTTTTAACAATATAAAAGTCGTCTTAGGTTCAGGTTTCACATCGGTTTCGACTCTAGAACACAGAACTTATCACTTTCGTGCATCAAACGGTGTTTTTCAAGCATATACCGCTCTGTTCGGTCCGAACAAGAATCTGTTCAATCCGAACAGGAGTCTGTTCAATCCGAACAGGACTCTGTTCAATCCGAACAGGACTCTGTTCAATCCGAACAGGACTGTGTTCAATCCGAACAGGAGTCTGTTCGATCCGAACAGATGGTATAAGTGTGTGATTTTGAACTTTTATGATATTTTATGCTTTGTGCTAGGGTCGACCAGGCTTGTGGTCGGGTCGACTAGGAGAGAGAAAATGACGCTTGGCTGCCATAGGTGCTGGTCGGATCGAACAGGCTTGTGGTCGGGTCGACCAGGAGAGAGAAAATGACGCCTGGCTGCCATAGGTGCTGGTCGGATCGAACAGGCTTGTGGTCGGGTCGACCAGGAGAGAGAAAATGACGCCTGGCTGCCATAGGTGCTCGTCAGATCGAACAGATGATTGTTCGGGTCGACCAGAAGAGAGAAAAGAGCCTCCAATGCTAGGAATGAGTCGTCTAGCGTACGTGCTACGTCGGGAATCCATCTATATGCTCCAAAATCATCAGAAATCATCAAAATCCTGTAAAATGAGAGAAGAAACGACGGTAGAGCCAATTCCATCGAAATCATAGCAATCTATTGAATAATTCAATGGTTTGAGTGTTATTTGAGTGCCAAGTACGGTCCAAATGCCTACAAATAATGACGATATCAGCTATTATCTATTTATCTAAATTATTGTCTATGATGTGTGAACCTTAATTTGTGTAAGAATTGATGTTTCAATATATTAATTAGGTACTATGAATTATTTTGCGCCAACATTAATATATATTATATATGGTGTTTTAATTAGGTAGTAATGGAGAAAGGTGAAGGAAGCAATTCAAAGGGAAAAAAGCCGATCGAACGAGTGTACGTTAAGCGCAAAATTCGTACCAATCCATCCTCTCAAAATCAAACGAACCAAAACCAAGCCTCTCAAAACCAAGGCCAACCAAGCCTCTCAAAATATGAACAACATGCAATGTTTTTCAAGCTTTTGATTGACAAGCTTGTGGCACCGTACACAGAATGGAGAGAAGAAGTCATTATTTTGTCGGATGATGATGATGAAGTCATTGTTTTGTCGGATGATGAAGACTAGTTTTAGGATTTAGATTTATGTTTGGTTTAGTATTAGGGTTTCTTATCCAACTGAATGTTTATGTTTGTGTTAATGTATTTTGTTATTTGAGATTGAACTTGTCGTTTAATGTTTATGTTTATGTTAATATATTTTGTTTATGTTGTTAATATTTATGTTTATGTTTGTTTATGTTTATGTTAACTTGATTTGATTGCTTTCATTGTTGTTAATTATTTGTTAATAGATATGTCTGGAGACCAAGATAGAGATTTACAGGGTGAACAGGCTGGTACAAAATCCAGCGATGAGGAGGTCACAACGTTCGAAATAAAGAAAAGGAGCAGAACGACAATGGAAGAGTTTAGGAGCAAAAAAGCTGCTGGGGAAAAGTACGAGATTAAATTTGACAAAGAAGGAGTGCCAATTGGTACTGAAGAGGCGGTGAACAAATTTGCATCATATTGCGGGTATCTGGCTAGAGGAAGAGTGCCAATCACAATTAATGATTGGCGGAAGGACGTTTCAAAGGAAACCAGACTTGAGTTGTGGTTGGACATCAAGGTGAATAAATTTTCACTTAAATCATCTAATTTAAATTTCTATGCTACCAATTAACTAACGTTTCGTTATGTTTCAAAAAATGTTCAACATCGAAGATGATAAAGCCATGAACAATATTCTCAAAGCGATGGGAATAAGTCACAGGGCTTATAGAAGTAGGATTGCTGACGAGTACATCACAAATGCCGATCCAAACAATCCCCAAAATCCATGCGATAAACACCCAATCTCAGAAAAAGAATGGGAAGTATTTTTCATGAAAAGGACGGGTGCAGATTTTGTACAAAAGAGCAAGAAAGCGAAGGAGTTGAGAAAGAAATGGAAAGAGCCTCATAGGATGGGTTCCACTGGCTATAAAGGAAAAAAAGGTTCATGGAAACCTACAGACAAGATTGTCATACCCGGGGATTCTGAAGGGGCCGGTTCCACGAGCATTACAATCGGCGATTTGGAACCGAGAAGTCAAAGGTATTTCATGAGAAGGACTGTGGCTACGAAGGATAAAGGTACTTACACATGTAAAGACTTGTTATATATGCTAACTTCAAATTCTGTTTTGTGATTATTAATAAGATTTGTTTGTTGCTTGTTAGATACTTACACGTTCCATAGCTCTGATTCGACGACTATTGAGGCATTCAGTCGGTTGAGTGCCATGTCTGGTGAAATCAATTCCGGGTCAATACCGGAACAAGAAGTCTTAAATCGGGCGGTTGACAGGCCGGAACATCCAGGAAGAATCAGGGGATATCCTTTATGGACCAAGAAGGAAGATGTGTATAAAAGAAAATATAGAAAGGATGCGCATGAAGGATGGATGGCACCAGACCAGATTGAAGAATTGATGAGCAGGGTCGCAGCTGAAGCCGCTGAGAAAACCAAAAGGGACTTGATTCACTCTGAGGAGATAATGAATGCGGCGAGACAACAAGCTTTTCAAGTAATCCTTTTTGACAATCAAAATGTAATCAAAATGAATGAAAACTATTCTTCATCATCCAGTTGCTTCATAATTTTCAGGACGTGAAACAATGGTTGGCCAGTAGCGGATTGCAGATTCAAGCACCACAGCAATTTGTGACGCCGTATCAGCCATTCGTTGAAGCTGAGGTAGACTCAGGAATGCCAAACGAAGAGTTATTCCGAACGGTTGCCTCAAGCTATATGTCTCCGGATCCGAGAAGCGTTGTTCAGGTTCATATTGATCATTTTTCTCTTTTCTCTTTAGATTTATTTTTGGCAGCATTAGGGTTTCTGATTGAACTGAATTTTAGGAAGAAATGCCGTGCGATCTCTTTTCTCTTGATCACAACAACCATAGGATTAAGGTGGCCGAAGGAAATATTATTCCGAGTTTTGTTGGTCAGATCGTACACGGCGTGCCTCTAACTGATCAACAATTGTATGTCCATCTTCTCCGAGTAGGCGATGAATTTCGTGAATAACAAGTCCCTGGTAGGTCAGATGAGCTATTGGGAAATAATATAGGGGGCCGATTCCCATGGCCGTCATTTTTGGTGGACATAGGCCACAAGGTATCGTTTTATTTAATTAAGACAATCTGTTTCATACATTTCCCCTAATGACTTATTAATATGATGGCATTGAATGCAGAGTTTGACCAAAAAGAAGCCGGCCAAAAAGAAGCTAAAGGCGAAGGAGGCGGCGAAGAATGTGGAGAAGAGTCCAAAGGTCCCAAGTGCGGGGTCGTTTGTTACTCGTGATCCACTCCTCCCAAAGGATATTATTGACAGGCTGAGCCCATCCGAACAAGCAGTATACAGACTGTTGATGCTCCAACCAGAAGAAGAGAAGAACTTTGAGCTGCCTAATTGCAATCCTTGGGGTACGCACGATGGCGATGTTAAGTTCAACGTTAATGTCGACGATATTTTCGAATGTTTTAAAAGGGAGGAGCTATCTCAATCGATTGTGAAATTTTACTGCTGGTTTGAATTTTTCAACTTTAATGTTTATTTTTTTCTTCATTCAATTCATTCAAAATTGAAATTGTTGAACTTTGATATTCATGTTTGCAGGTATTGGATGGAAGAACTTTCAACAGGTCAAGAAGAGAATGAGTTCTCCAAGAGCATCACCGTACTGGATCCAGAGTTATTGGCTGGGTGGAAATTCAAACACGAAGAACTCAGTGCGGTGAATTACCTAACAAGAGCATTCATGGATAATCCATCCTCCTATCTTGTTTTTTCCGTATAATCAGCAGTAAGAAATATAACCAACATGGCTACTAATGAAAGAATTTTGTAGTTTCCTTTAATTCCACCAAAATAATAAATCTCTATTAATTACAGGTTTCATTGGGTTGTCCTTGTTATTAATGTCGAGAAGCGCACCGTTCACTTTGTTGATTCTCTCGAACGCAAGAATCCAAAGTTATATATTAAGCCATTCATATCTTCGTAAGTTTCCATTTCTGAATTAAGTTAAAGCATGATGAGATTTTTCAAATTAAAAAATATTAGATTTTGTTGTATTAATTGATATTGCATGCAGGGAATACAAGCGGTATTTAGTGGAAGCCGGAAGATATAGTCAAAAGAGCAGAACAGGATTTGATTGGTACCGAATTAAGGTACAGAACTTATCAGTTTAAGATATTATTTGTTTGTGAAATTGAAATTAACTAAAAAAGATTGTGTTTCTTTTGTTGGAATCTTAATTAGGGACCGATACAAAGGGGCGGCACAGAGTGTGGATATTTCACAATGCTCAACATGAGGGCCATATTAAGTAGTTGGACTACGGTTGGAGAATTCCCTGAGGTAATGTTAAGCCGATTTATTATTTTAGAATTTCATATTTTTATTGGTTTAGGGCTTAGGGTTTACAAAATTATTTGACTTTATCAATTATTAATGATCAAATTGCAGTATATCGAGCCGGTTGGACAACCATATAAAAACGAAGACGTTGATGCAGTCGTTTCGGAGGTTATGGACTTCATGTATGGGGTATTAATTTAGAAAAATTTTGACTTGATTTGGTGTTAACTCTATGTATATTTACTTTGTTAATTTTTGCTACATATTGATATATGTTTTGTGCTTGGTATATATATGTGACATCTGATATATGCATGATATATGTTTGTCTGCTGCATGTTGGATTGTATGATGTAAATTGGGTACCAATTTGGTACCAATTCGGCTAGCAAAATTGGGCTAGCCGATAAAACAGGCGAAATCCAAAAAAAAGAAGGTCTTTTGTAACGGTTACAATTTTGGATTACCCTGCATGCAATATCATTTAAAATCCGGCTTCCACTAAATACCGCTTGTATACCCTGCATGCAATATCATTTAAAACAACAAAATCTAATATTTTTTAATTTGAAAAATCTCATCATGCTTTAACTTAATTCAGAAATGAAAACTTACGAAGATATATAACTTTGGATTCTTGCGTTCCAGAGAATCAACAAAGTGAACGGTGCGCTTCTCGACATTAATAACAAGGACAACCCAATGAAACCTGTAATTAATAGAGATTTATTATTTTGGTGGAATTAAAGGAAACTACAAAATTCTTTCATTAGTAGCCATATTGGTTATATTTCTTACTGCTGATTATACGGCAAAACAAGATAGGAGGATGGATTATCCATGAATGCTCTCGTTAGGTAATTCACCGCACCGAGTTCTTCGTGTTTGAATTTCCACTCAGCCAATAACTCTGGATCCAGTACGGTGATGCTCTTGGAGAACTCATTCTCTTCTTGCCTTGTTGAAAGTTCTTCCATCCAAAACCTGCAAACATGGATATCAAAGTTCAACAATTTCAATTTTGAATGAATTGAATGAAGAAAAAAATAAACATTAAAGTTGAAAAATTCAAACCAGCAGTAAAATTTCACAATCGATTGAGATAGCTCCTCCCTTTTAAAACATTCGACAATATCCTCGACATTAACGTTGAACTTAACATCGCCATCGTGCGTACCCCAAGGATTGCAATTAGGCAGCTCAAAGTTCGTCTCTTCTTCTGGTTGGAGCATCAACAGTCTGTATACTGCTTGTTCGGATGGGCTCAGCCTGTCAATAATATCCTTTGGGAGGAGTGGATCACGAGTAACAAACGACCCCGCACTTGGAACCTTTGGACTCTCCTCCACATTCTTCGCCGCCTCCTTCGCCTTTGGCTTCTTTTTGGCCGGCTTCTTTTTGGTCAAACTCTGCATTCAATGCCATCATATTAATAAGTCATTAGGAGAAATGTATGAAACAGATTGTCATAATTAAATAAAACGATACCTTGTGGCCTATGTCCACCAAAAATGACGGCCATGGGAATCGGCCCCCTATATTATTTCCCAATAGCTCATCTGACCTACCAGGGACTTGCCATTCACGAAATTCATCGCCTACTCGGAGAAGATGGACATACAATTGTTGATCAGTTAGAGGCACGCCGTGTACGATCTGACCAACAAAACTCGGAATAATATTTCCTTCGGCCACCTTAATCCTCTGGTTGTTGTGATCAAGAGAAAAGAGATCGCACGGCATTTCTTCCTGAAATTCAGTTTAATCAGAAACTCTAATGCTGCCAAAAATAAATATAAAGAGAAAAGAGAAAAATGATCAATATGAACCTGAACAACGCTTCTCGGATCCGGAGGCATATAGCTTGAGGCAACCGTTCGGAATAACTCTTCGTTTGGCATTCCTGAGTCTACCTCAGCTTCAACGAATGGCTGATACGGCGTCACAAATTGCTGTGGTGCTTGAATCTGCAATCCGCTACTGGCCAACCATTGTTTCACGTCCTGAAAATTATGAAGCAACTGGATAATGAAGAATAGTTTTCATTCATTTTGATTTATTTTGATTGTCAAAAAGGATTACCTGAAAAGCTTGTTGTCTCGCCGCATTCATTATCTCCTCAGAGTGAATCAAGTCCCTTTTGGTTTTCTCAGCGGCTTCAGCTGCGACCCTGCTCATCAATTCTTCAATTTGGTCTGGTGCCATCCATCCTTCATGCGCATCCTTTCTAGATTTTCTTTTATACACATCTTCCTTCTTGGTCCATAAAGGATATCCCCTGATTCTTCCTGGATGTTCCGGCCTGTCAACCGCCCGATTTAAGACTTCTTGTTCCGGTATTGACCCGGAATTGATTTCACCAGACATGGCACTCAACCGACTGAATGCCTCAATAGTCGACGAATCAGAGCTATGGAACGTGTAAGTATCTAACAAGCAACAAACAAATCTTATTAATAATCACAAAACAGAATTTGAAGTTAGCATATATAACAAGTTTTTACATGTGTAAGTACCTTTATCCTTCGTAGCCACAGTCCTTCCCATGAAATACCTTTGACTCCTCGGTTCCAAATCGCCGATGGTAATGCTCGTGGAACCGGCCCCTTCAGAATCTCCGGGTATGACAATCTTGTCTGTAGGTTTCCATGAACCTTTTTTTCCTCTATAGCCAGTGGAACCCATCCTATGAGGCTCTTTCCATTTCTTTCTCAACTCCTTCGTTTTGTTGCTCTTTTGTACAAAATCTGCACCCGTCCTTTTCTTGAAAAATTCTTCCCATTCCTTTTGTGTGATTGGGTGTTTATCGCATGGATTTTTTGGATTGTTTGGATCGGCATTTGTGATGTACTCCTCAGCAATCCTACTTCTATAAGCCCTGTGACTTATGCCCATCGCTTTGAGAGTATTGTTCATGGCTTTATCATCTTCGATGTTGAACATTTTCTGAAACATAACGAAACGTTAGTTAATTGGTAGCATAGAAATTTAAATTAGATGATTTAAGTGAAAATTTATTCACCTTGATGTCCAACCACAACTCAAGTCTGGTTTCCTTTGAAACGTCCTTCCGCCAAACATTTGTACTTAAATAAGATGAACATTTACCTTGAAGCACAACATGTCTTTTCTTATCCGCCGGATCTTGAATGTAAAAAACTTGCATTGCTTGCTTATTTGCAAGTATAAAGGGATCGTCTCGATAAGCCCTTTTAATGAAGTCAACAGTTATAAACCCCATCTTGTCTTTTTTAACTCCACCGTGACCGTTGTCGATCCATGCACACTTGAATAAGGGTATCTTAAATTTCAGGTAATCTAGTTCCCAAATCTCCTCAATCCACCCATAATAAGTAGCCGGCCTAACATTATCACTAGATAAAGCTACAACAGTGACTCCACTATTTTGCACGAAACTTTTACCATCCTGTTTCCTTGTGTACCAGGTAAATCCATTCAAGTCATACCCTTGGTATGTCTCGACCACGGAATCAGGACGTCTTGATAACCATTTCACGGTTTCATCGACCTCTGTTCCTTCTTTCAACTGGGTCTGTACTTTATCTTCTAGCCATTGGACAAATTTTATTTCATGCCCTATGGTAATCAAGTTTTCGGTGTAAGAAGGGTATTGTTCACGTAACTCGATTAGATGTTCATTGATGTAAGGCGCCACAATAGCAAGATGTTGGAGAACTTTCATATGTGCTTTGGTTCTCATTGCAAGATCCGGTATATGAGTACTAGCTCCAATTGTACCTGAAAGGTGAACATTCGTGCTAAATATGGTGAACAAATGTGCTAAATTAGGTGAACATTTGTGCTAAATAAGGTGAACAAATATTGTGCTTTAAGTGAACATTTGTGCTAAATAAGGTGAACAAATGTGCTAAATTAGGTGAACATTTGTGCTAAATAAGGTGAACAAATATTGTGCTTTAAGTGAACATTTGTGCTAAATAAGGTGAACAAATGTGCTAAATTAGGTGAACATTTGTGCTAAATTAGGTGAACAAATATTGTGCTTTAAGTGAACATTTGTGCTAAATAAGGTGAACAAATGTGCTAAATTAGGTGAACATTTGTGCTAAATTAGGTGAACAAATATTGTGCTTTAAGTGAACATTTGTGCTAAATAAGGTGAACAAATGTGCTTTAATGTATAACCTTTTCCTTCAAGTCTACCCTCATGTCGAGACTTTGGAAGACCGATTGGTTGTACATCCTGCAAATAATCGGTGTAGTACTCAATAACCTCCTCGGCCACATATCCTTCCACTATGCTTCCTTCTGGTTTAGATCGGCTACGAACAAGCCCCTTCAATTGACCCATAACTCTTTCGAAAGGATACATGTATCGTAGAAATACAGGACCACACATTTTTATCTCTCTAACTAAATGAATGGTCAAATGCACCATGGAGTCAAAAAACGATGGCGGAAAGTACATTTCCAGCTTACATAGGGTTAGTACAACACCTTCTTGTAACTTGTCCAAACTATTCGGATCAATCACTTTAGAGCAAATGGAATTAAAGAAAAAACACAACTTAGTGATGGTTTTCCTCACTTCTTCCCTTAGAATTCCTCGAATTGCGACCGGAAGTAACTGGGTCAGTAGGACGTGATAATCATGTGACTTCATACCAAATAATTTGTTGTCCTTAATAGAAACCTTTCTTGATATATTCGAGGAATAACCAGTAGGAACCTTAATAGATTTCAGGCATTCTAATAAGCTTTTTTTCTCTTGCTTTGATAAATTAAATTGTGCTGCAGGCAGCCAAGTTCGGCTTTTTCCCTTATCTTGTGCCGCTAGTTATTGCCGGATCCCCATTTCAACCATGTCCTTCCTCGCATTTTCGCCATCTTTAGTTTTGCCTTGAATTTCCAACATGCAACCGATCAAAGCTTCACATATGTTCTTTATTATGTGCATCGCATCTAAGTAATGCCTAATCTCCAAACTCTGCCAATATTCAAGATTCCAGAATATAGACTTCTTCTTCCATATCCCCTTGGGTATCTCATTTGCAAATTTCTTACCAAATTTTACATTAATGTCCTTCACCTGTCAATACACCCCTAAACCGGATAACGGTATTGGGGCCTTGTCTTTTTCTACAGTACCGTCAAACCTTTCCTTGTCTCGACGGTAAGGGTGATTGCGGTTCTTAATAAACCTCCGGTGTCCCAAGTAAACATTTTTTCTGGAGTTTTTCAGGTACAGAGAATGAGTGTTTTCCATGCAAATAGGACACGCTTTCGCTCCTTTATTCCTATACCCTGACAGGTTTCCGTATGCAGGAAAATCATTGATTGTGCAAAATATCATGGCACGGAGGTTAAACTCACTTCTAGAGTGTGCATCATATATTTTTCACTCCATTCTGCCACAATTCACCAAGGTCATCTATTAATGGAGCCAAGTACACATCAATATCATTACCTGGTTGCTTGGGACCAGAAATCAACAAGGGCATAATCGTGTATCTCCTTTTCATGCATAGCCAGGGAGGAAGATTGTAAATACACAACAAGACCGGCCACGTAGTCTGCCGGCTACTCATGTTGCCGTAAGGATTCATCCCGTCTGTACATAAACCCAATCTCAAATTTCTAGGTTCACTGCCGAAATCTTCAAATTCCCTATCTATATTTATCCAATCTGGAGAGTCTGCTGGGTGTCTGAGCATGCCATCGCCTTTTTTCCTGCAGTCTGTGTGCCATCTTAACAATTTGGCATCCTTCGCGTTAGAGAAAAGCCGCTGGAATCTTGGTATTATTGGTAGATAAAATACCACTTTTGCAGCTGGTCCCTTACTACCTTCATCTTCAATTTGATCGTCCCTCGGTTTATACCGTGACGCATTACACTTTGGACATTTATGCAAGTCTCCGTACTCATTCCGGAATAATGTGCAGTCATTTGGACATGCATGAATTCTCTCAACTCCAATTTTTAAAGGACATAACATCTTTTTAGCCTTATAAATTAAATCTGGCAACTGGTTATCTTTTGGAAGAAATTCTTTATGTAATAGTTTGAGCAAAGATGTGAAACTTGCATCACTCCATCCATTTTTGGCTTTAAGATTGAACAGTTTGAAAACAGTTTGAAAACAACATTAAGTTTTGACAATTCACAACCAGGATATAAATCTATTTTATCTTCTTCACGTAACATACCAAAAATTTCAACATTATCAACAAAATTTTCATCCACATTGTTCACAATTTCATCTAAATCGGTATTAAATTCTGAGTTATCTACATTTCTATCATCATCTACATTCTCATCATCAAATACATCGACATCATCAATTTCATCATCCAATGATACATTTTCTTCCTCATACACAAAATCCAATACATTTGTGCTAGTACTATCCCCCCCATTCTCTCCATGGAGTGTTCACCGACTATAATCCGGTTGAAATCCATTTATAATCAAATGAGCCTTCACTTCTTCAAAATTAGACCACTTCAACAAATTCTGACAAACACGACAAGGACAATACATTTTATCATCTTCTTTCATTTTCAAATTCTCTTTAGCACAAACCATAAATTCTTCAAGTCCTCTAAAAAATGTAGACGACCATCGATTACTTGAGTACATCCACGTCCGATTCATCTGAACAATAAAATTTATGCAAATTATTAGGGTTTCGGACCAATTTGTCATATTAGGTTTTCGGACCGGTCACCATCCTAGCCCGCTCTTTGGATACTCTGTCTCATTAGCGAGCGTACGTTAGATGCAATGTGCTATCTGAGAAAAATTCGGCAGCATTTCCCCTTATGTTCCCTGAATACGCCAACACACCATTGCTCGTGCGTACGTATCCGTGGGAACACAAGGGAAATGCCCCCAAATTTTTCTCAGACAACACATTGCATCTAACGTACAACTCGCTGTCCTAAATGAGACAGATCGTATCCAAAGAGCAGTACTCCCGACCGGGAGTACTATCCGAGATTAATCCCTAATGGATTAATCTCGGACGGGCAATGGCCTAAATTCAGTTGAGTTCCGGTATTTGGTTCCTATATGACAATACAAAATCCATGCCTATATATATATGCAATTTATTAACGAAATGCAAATAATTTAAAAAAAGAGAAGTTCATGAAAATATACTTTCAATCGTGTGACTTCCGATCCGTTGAATCGTGCGACTTATCCGGGCGATGTAAGATCTTCTCCTATTCAATGAGATCTTAAAATATATAAAAAAACAAAAATAACCATAAATTAATGAAAAAATCGAAATAAATAAGAAAAAAATGTAAAAATAAAAAATACGGTTCAAAATTAATTTTTTTTACCTTAAATCTGCTCTCTTTCTTATTCTCTTTCTAATTATTATTTTTTCAGAATTTTTAGAAAATTTTTGCTATTTTTTTGGATTGAAGTGGACACCACAAATCGCAATAAATGAGAAGATCAGAAAGAGTTAAGTGCGGCGCTAGCTGTGAGTTTGTTGGGATGGGGAAGAAGACCTAATTAAATACAGAACTTTTCTGTAACCGTTACAGAATCATAAAAAAATAAAAAAAGGCCGTTACAGAATCATAAAAAAATTAATAAAATTCGTCCCATATCAGTAACGGTTTTTAGTAAATAACCGTTACAAAATCAATAAAAAATAAAAAAAAACGTTAACCTTCTGTAACGGTTATTTACTAATAACCGTTACAGAAGATGGTTGATATTTATATATTTCTTTTTTTCATATTTGTAACGGTTGTTGGATAATAACCGTTAAAGAATATAATAAATCTGTAACGGTTATTATCCAACAACCGTTACAGAAGGTTGATGCATTTTTTTTCCTGACCATGACGAAAATGTTATTACGGTTGTTTCATAATAACCGTTACAGATTTGTGGCGCCAATTTTCCCGCCTAATGCCTCACTATTCTGTAACGGTTATTTTAAAAACCGTTACAGAAGTGCCGTTACAGAAGGTTCTTTTTCCCGTAGTGTTTAGTGATTTGTCCGCCAATAATCTTGATAGAATCAGCCTGACTGGGGATGCACAAGCTGGCACAAACATTCATTACAGTGAAGGCAGAGCAACCTACAATCAGTCAGTTCCCTTGTGGGATATTCATACGGGAGAGGTGACAAATTTTACTACTCGATTCTCTTTTCTTATACAAAACATAACACCATCTGGTTATTGTAATGGTTTAGCCTTTTTCCTCTCTCCATACCCATCTCAAATTCCTGCTGATGGTGCCGAAAGCTGTCTTGGACTTTGCAGTAGAAGTATACGGCCATGGACCAAAGATCAGATTATTGCCATTGAATTTGATACCTATTCCAATTCCTATATAGACCCAAATTCAACAGATCCAACAGATTGCCACATTGGCATCGATGTCAACTCAATCCAATCAAAAGCATACACAATTATTAAAAATTCTCTCTTTCTTGGTGTGAGAATGACAGCGCAAATTGAGTACAACAGTTGGAAGAAACGTTTGAGTGTGCTCCTTTGGCATGACGCTGATCCCAATACAAACTTCAGAGTTGATGCCATTGTTGATATAAGAAGATTTTTACCAAATGTTTCCGCTGTTGGCTTCTCAGCATCCACTGGAGGAGGTGCTGAGCTGCACCAAATTTTCTCATGGTCTTTCAACTCAACCTTGAAGAAGAACCAGATTTTCAATTCATCCCTATCAGACTTGAAAAATAATTCATCTACTTTACTAGTACGTAATATAGTTATAGGTCTGGTGGTGGGAATTTTCACTATGCCATTTTTTATTATTTGTACCGGTTTTTTAATGATTATTAGTACCGGTTTTGCAGCGGTACTAATAATAGGGGGTACTAAGATTAATAAAAAACTGGTACTAATAAGCCGGTAGTAGCAGAAATTGGAATTGGCGAAAAACGCTATTAGTACCGGTTTTTTATAAAAAACCGGTACTAAAAATAATAATTTTAGTACCGGTTTTTTATAAAAAATCGGTACTAATATTAATTAAATAAAAAACAGAAAATTTAATAATTTTAGTACCGGTTTTTTATAAAAAACCGGTACTAAAGTTGATTTTTTTTTAAAAAAAAATTAATTTAGTACTAAATTAATTAACATTTTTTGTATGGTATAGGGTGATATCTCATATTTATATATGCTTTTTGACCGGATTTTACACTTAAATGGTAACTCAAACCCCTATATTCATTGTGCTTCGTGCTATATTTGTCTAGAATTCGGTACTGTTGTGGTTTTTGTATTGAATTGCAGGAACTCGGTGGATCAAACTCAATTAATGCATAAAATGGTGGATTTAAGAGAAACAATTGGTCAAATGGAATCAATAGCATTGAAGAGCTCATCCTAAGCTTTCCAACGCCTATTGAATCGCCTCAATCGGAGTTCGGATGAAGGAATTATGGCCGAAATACTACCTCTCCTCAGTCTGGAGTCAACTCGGTCCGAGTTGGATCCATCTCGGTCCGAGTTGAAAGTCAGAAAATAGCTAAATTGCCATCTCGGTCCGAGTTGGAGCCAACTCGGTCCGAGTTGAGAGCCGACATAGTGCATTTGGCAAGTTTTCAAGCATGAAAACTCAATATTTTGGTATGAATTCTTGCCATGACGCCCTAGCCTCCTTTCCAAGTCCAGAATATCACTATTTATGCTCCCCTAGGCCAGAAGAAAAGGGAGGAAGCCACCAACCACGAAATTCCATATCCCACCACGTTTTGGCACCTTTCCACCACCGTTCTCACGCCGAAAGGCGTGGGATTCCACCTCTTTCATCATAGCACGACCATGGCATCATCTTTGGAGCAATTCTAGGCACGACGACGACAGAATCAACCCAACCACGGCTCTGGACGTTCGGTATCTTGAGTTAGAAGCGATATTTGGTTTATTTCTTCCATTCTCTTGATATTTGATTTGATGGACAAAATGAGGGTATATGACCAACAAACCCTAGCACAAAGCATAAAATTTCATAAATAGTCAAAACCACACACTTATACCATTTGTTCGGATCGAACAGAGGGGTATATGCTTGAAAAACACCGTTTGATGCACGAAAGTGATAAGTTCTGTGTTCTAGAGTCCAAACCGATGTGAAACCTAAACCTAAGACGACTTTTATATTGTTAAAACACCAAAAACATCTCTTTAAGCATTTAGATTTTTTTAGATAATTAAAATATCCAAAAATATTTATTTACTTGCACCTTTAGATTTAATCAACCAAAAACTCCATAAAAATGTAATTGTCTAGCTTTCATGAGGAAGTAAAGTCCGGTACTCATTAATCCGTCCCTTGGGTTCGACCCTAAAGCTGTACTCCAAAAGACTAGTGAGGTTTGCTCTAGGTTTATAAATTTATTTGATTCCTAGGTTTTAAGCCTTCATCATAGGGCTTGATAAATTAATATTTTTAGTACTAAATTAATTAACATTATTCCATAGAAAGTTGTAAAACAAAATGAGGGTTTTTCTTTGTTTGCTTTGCGCTAACTAAAAAACTAATTTCAAGTTATTAATTATGTTGTATGGTATTGAGCCTTATCTCATAACACAATGTACTTAATTTTGATCAATGGAACTAATCTACATTAGTAACTAGCAACAAAATTCTAATTACAAAAAATTAACAACACATGGTCTATACAAAAGAAGGATTGTGGGATTCGCATAGAGAAAATCAATCCTAAACTCATTATATAAGAGATGAGAGGAGGAGAAGCTTACTTGAGGTGGAGGCAGCGGCGACAGCGGACATAGGCGATTCAGTGACAGCGGACAGAGGCAGAGAGGTGCAGAGAGGCGACGACGGAGGAGGCGAGTGGAGAGATAGAGGGTTTTGAAGCAGTTTAAAACTGAAGATTAGTGAAGGGAAGACCTTGAGAGATAGAACAGTGGTACAAGAACTTGAGAGGCAAAGGGATAGTGAAGGGAAGACATATAATTCGGTAAAAATATCTGTGTATTTTTAGTACCGGTTTTTTTATAAAAAATCGGTATTAAAAATCGCCTGAAAAAAACAGTTTTTAAATTAGTACCGGTTTTTTACTAAAAATCAATATATTAGTACCGGTTTTTTATAAAAAACCGGTACTAAAAATCGCACGAAAAAAAACAGTTTTTAAATTAGTACCGGTTTTTTATAAAAAACCGTTACTAATATATTGATTTTTAGTACCGGTTTTTTATAAAAAACCGGTACTAAATATATAACAGTTTTTTTTATTATTTCGAACCTTTAGTACCGGTTTTTTATAAAAAACCGTACTAAAAAATAATTAATTGGTACCGGTTTTTTATAAAAAACCGGTACTAAATGAAAAACGTTTTTTTTTTCAAACGATTTTTAGTACCGGTTTTTTAAAAAAAATCGGTACTAAATAATAAATCTGACAATTACGAAATTGCCATGATATATTATTAATACCGGTTTTCTTAAAAACCGGTACTAATAATCCTTTTTGTTGTAGTGTTTGGTGCTATGTTTAGTAGCATATAATCTCAAACGAAACTTTTTAACCGGGAATACCATAGATATTGAGATGATAGCTAATCGACCAATTGACTGTGAGTTTGAGAAAGGGCGAGGACCCAGGAGTAGAGGTGTCAAACGTGCAGAACGTACACGGAAATAGCAATTTCCGCGTACGTTCCGTTCTCATGAACGTAATGGTATTAATTTCCGTTGATGTTACGTTAATAGAACGTAACTAGAATATCTTACATTTTATGTTCCGTCAATTTAAACGGAAATAACGTTAAATTTTGTTTCTGTTTTTTGGTTTGCCAGTATTGACTTACCAGTAAACTCAGTAAGAAAAAAAAAAACGTACTAAACTGGTACCAAGTAGGTACATGTTCTTAAAGGCCTACCACTTTAATTTCAAAGAAGCGAAGTTATTACACCACATTACAACTACAACACAAAAAGCAAAGCAAATACCCTACTGGTACCCAAACACTGGTACCAGCGCCCATGTTATCTCCACCCCAAAATTAATATCCAATGGAACAAAAGAATGAGTATAGACTAAAATTAAATTTGTAAATGACACAGGGCCATTTATTACAAAAAAATCAACACGCAGAACACTAAAAAAACCCAACTTCTCCATCTCCTAAGTGCGCCCATGCTATCTGCTAGTGGATCTCAACATCAGTTAAGCACAACAGATAGGAAGTGTCATATTATGCTAACTAAAGATGCAAAAATAAAAACTGTATCTTCTCGAATAATTCAACAAAACCAGCTACAACTTACAAGAAAAAGATTCAATTGGAAAGAAACTTCTAAAATTGAAAAGTTTAAATCCTAGAGAAATTTCAAACTGAAGAAGCAATCACATTTCTCCCAAATCACAATCTCAAGCAACTTCAGGCTAGTGTTTCCCAACTTGCGCAATGAGAAAAACTCAGAATAATTAAAAAATCAAGAACATGGATAATTAAAGAACTCAGAATAAGAAAAATCAAGAAAATTGAAAAATCAAGAAAATTGAAAAACCCAGAATAATTGAAAAATAAAGAAAATAGTACCTCCAAGTTAATTGGCTTTCCATAATTTAGATCAAATTAGCTTAGGACCACAAACCAAGAACATGGAATCAATTGCTTCTCGATCAACTGAAGACCAATCAACAGATTTTTCAATTCACGGAGAATTCTTTTAGACCCAAATATTTTCGAATTTCAGAGCATATGAGTGCACACCCACTCAGCCACACTCACAGATCAACTGAGGGGAATGGTGAAAGAGAAGGAAAATTGGTAGGTGGAAATAGAGGTGGTGGAGGAGGTGGCGGTGGTGGGAAGAATGTGGTGGAGAAGAGATGTGGGAAGGGGCTGGAGGTGTAGGTGTGTAGCTATTGTTGTCGACACTCGAGAGAGGAGGAGCAGGCGAGAGAGACGAGAGAGCACTCAGAGGAGAGAGAGAGGAGAGCGGCGTAGATACACATCTATTTCTCCGCCTCATGCCCTCATCAGCTTCTCTCCTCTGCAGATTTTGGGCTTGAATGGGCCGAGACGAAATAACGTTAAAATAATGAAACGGAAATAGGTTGTTTCATTTACGTTCCGTATTTCTGAACGAAATCACGATTCGTTCCGTTAGCTGTTTCGCTGCTTGAAACTTAAAGGATTTCTGTTGCGTTTCTGTTACGCCAGGACGGAACGGAACGGAAAACGTGCGAAACGGCACGGTATTGACAGCCCTACCCAGGAGGTTTCCCTATAGTGACCTGGCTGATGCAACAAATGACTTTTCCGAGAATAACAAGCTTGGAGAAGGGGGGTTTGGATCAGTGTATAGAGGTGTTTTAGAAGATGAAAACATCAATGTCGCTGTTAAGAGAATGTCAAAAGAATCAAAGCAAGGGAAAAAGGAGTATATATCAGAGGTCAAGATAATAAGCCAACTAAGGCACCGAAATCTTGTCCAACTAATTGGTTGGTGTCATGATCATGGAGATTTTTTGTTGGTTTATGAATTGATGCATAATGGAAGCCTTGACAAACATCTATAATAATGAAAATCCTCTACCTTGGCCAATTAGGCACAATATAGCACTTGGGCTAGGCTCCGCCCTTCTTTATCTCCATGAGGAGTGGCAACAATGCGTTGTGCATAGGGATGTCAAACCAAGCAATATTATGTTAGATTCTTCATTCAACGCTAAGCTTGGCGATTTTGGACTAGCTAGACTTACTAATCACGACCAAGAGCTAGAAACAACAATTGTTTGCTGGCACCAGAATGGGCCCTAGACATAGCAAATGCAAGCACCGTGTCTGATATGTTCAGTTTAGGAATTGTATTGTTGGAGATCACGTGTGGAAGGAGGCCCATAGTGCCTCGACATGATCAAAAGAAGGCAAGTTTATTAGTTGAATGGGTTTGGGATTTGTATGGTAAAAAGGCACTAGCGGAAGCTGTTGATGGTAGGCTAAATGGTGATTTTGACAGAGAAGAAGCTGAGCGCTTCATGGTTGTTGGTTTATGGTGTGCACACCCTGAAAAATCTCAGCGTCCATCAATTAAACATGCAATGAATGTGTTGCAGTTTTAAGCTCCTATTCCGGATCTTCCACCAAAAATGCCAGTGGCCATATATGCTATTCCAGCTGATCCTAGTACGCAACTTTATACCTCCTCTGATGCTACCTCAAGTGGTGTAGCTGCAGCTTCCGTCAAGTCAGCTCCAGTTCTACCTTCAGACTCTTCCTGATTGCTCAGGCAACAAGGCAATACAGTCTAAATAACTAAATAGCGAATTCTCATACAACATAACATTTCCTTTATTTTTCTTATGCGCTGTGAAAATTGCACTGCGACAAGGAGTGGTTCTTATTTGTCTTTGTTTTTGTGATGTCATAATGTAATTTTGTTTGGTTAGTTCATCTTCTTCTTTTTTTTTTTCTTTTTTCTGTACTCTTTACCTTTTGTATGCTAAGCTAGAAATGCATGAATCTTTTTCTTTAAGTTTTGTTTTATAATGGCGTTGCCTTTGCATCATTTACGATGTTCTGAGTTCTGTCAACAAATGAGGTAGAGAAACAAAAAACTTTGAGGTTTTTAATTCCGAACCTGCGGTGATCAGCTCCCAAATTCCGTTGTGTAGAGAATACAATAATGAATGAGTAGAAGAATAAAAATGCATTCGTACACTGATGAAGCAAAGAGCAGAGAATATTAATTGTAATGATTCTATGACTTGTAGCTAGTCTAGAATTATTGTTAGGTGCAATTGTAGAGAACCTAATGCTTGGTAGTTAATTTGATATTTTATTTGTTTTTATGATTTGTCTTTTGCTTTAACTTTCTTTCTTTGATAGATAATTTGCCATTGCGAATTGCTTGAATTGACGGTTTTACTCAATAAACTAAGGTCTTGTCTAGATCAATAAGTAATTAGAACCCTAATTCGAGTCGATTTGTAATTGCAATACCATAGAATAGGTATTAACCGAAATGTGAGCTCATGATTAAATGAGAGTTGTGTCTCTCCCTATTATTGAAAGATACAAGCATATCCTTAGAGTTAGAAAGGTAAACTTAGAAAAAAAAAAACGAAAGTTGAAACTTAGGATTTTTAGGAAGTTTGAACTTTGAAGGTTGAAATTATGAACTAAACAAAAATTAATTGACGGGATTTCAAACGGACCCGTTTGGATCCAAACAAACCCGCTCGAAATCGGCCAAACAACATGCAACCTATTAATTGGCCCCTAATTCATGTTATTGTGTCAAAACTCGCATTCTTAATCAAAACTTAGATCAACCTTAGAATTAGGATTAACTTTAATTCATTAAACAAGTCCTAAATCATTTGAACTTGTCTAGCTAATTGAATAAGGTAAAAGACTGATATTCGAACACCGTTCTTGCGGATTCGATCCTTAGTTTTACCACAAACGATTAGTCGAGTACCCAAGATTTAAGAAACAGAATGTCCTATGCATGTGAACCTACATTGCTCCGGACTTGATGAATAAATCGATAATCCACTTGAACAATACTGCCTTCTGTGCGCTTGTTGAAAGGCACATTAAGGCTTCACAAAAGAAGCTGATCTGGTTCAAATCCAGCTATGAGCTGGAAGTTGGTGTGAGTTGGGTGGCTACGGGCACGTATAAAAAACTAGAGAGGCAAATCGTTCGCTCGATGTGAAAATTATTTATGATATTAATAAATCAACATCAAATCAATACAGAAAACATGCAATAGTGAAAAAGTATAAAAATTTTGATCAAGATGCACATGAAAGAATAAATAAAGAAATTACAATTTTTTTCCATTTATTTTTATGAATGCATTCATTTTAAAACTGAGCCATGTTCTTGTATTTTCATCTCCACGGACTCGCATCAGTATCTTCTTGGTGTCTCTCAAATTCAAAAAATAACTTTCTTTGTGCCCTTTAATTCCAATATAAATTTGTTAAGCATGTCCCAAAGTTCAAAATAGTCAAATTTAGCAATCTAAACCCTAAGTTATTAAAACTTATTAACTGCAAAATATGAACTGTCAAGGCAACTGCATCTGCATTCTTATTGCTTACAAAATGCAAATGCAGCTATTTGTTTATTCATTTACATTTTGTGTCAACATAGAAACACAAATTAGATGTACAAATCCAAATACACATATAAAAACAACAATTATGCTGGTCATGTAACCAATTTAGCTTCTCATCATCTATATCAAAACTAAAGTTCATATTTAAAGAATCTTTTCTTTTAGACCTCCCTGGTCCATCTGTCTTGAAGGAAGACATTTTGCCCGATTCTAAAGACAAAAGGTTAATATATTTGATAAAAGAGTCTAAGATTTATATTAATGTAATCTTGGATAGTTTTGATAGTTTTTTTATCCCCATACTCCCAATTCCCAAACCATAAATACATTTTTCACTATTTGTTGATTGGCTACTTGTCCAGATCCATCTAGTTATTTGTTCGATGAAATTAATGAAAAAGATCAGGTTCTGGAGCCATTATAGCCAAGCATCAACACTATATTTGAATGTGTAAACTCAACTGCTTGCGTTGAAAGGTTAAAGTTCCCGAACAGTAAATCTAGTCGAGTCTGGTGAAATGAATTAGATTGCAGATTTGAAAAGGAATATTTCAGGATAAAAAGTTAGATATATTTTTTTTTTAGGGTCAGGTGGCAAGTACCAAGTCGACAAATTTTATTAAAAGAAAATATAATTACAAAAGTGTAAAAAAAAAAGGAAAAGGAAAAGAAAAAAACTAATGCCTAACAACTATACATATAGAATAGGGAAAAAAAAGAAAAAAAAATTAAATTAAGCATGATCTTTTCACGAGCAGACACAAGAACATATTTCTTTGAATAAGAGGTATGGACTAGTGTCGACATTGGAGAAAATACGCTTATTACGAGCCTTCCAAATATTTCAAGATGCTGCAACCCAGATGATATCCCAATCTTTAATAGATGGGATTCTGAGAGATAGCCAGAAATCTCCAATGTCAAGTGTAAAGTCAAGAAGTGGCAGTTTGAAGCGCATATGTAGTAATGACCACACCGATATTGCATACTGGCATTGCAAGAATAGGTGAGTCGCTGACTCAATAAAACCGCCGTTACAGTTTGAGCAAGAAGTTGAGGAAGGCCATCCTCTCACAATAAGATTCTGTTGAGTGAGCTACGATCTTGGAGTAAAAGTCAAAGGAAGATTTTGACTCTCGAGGGTTATTTCATTTTCCAAAGAAAATGGTGGAATTTTGAGAGAACGCTAGTGTTAGAAATAAATTGGTAGACTGGCTAAAGAAAAGATTCCATTAGGAGTCAGTTTTCATGTTGTCGGGAAGTTGCTATTAGCATGAACAAATGAGAGGTTAAAAAAAGATCCCTGTTGTAGGATATCTGTTAAGCCATAAGAGGTTTCACATGTGCTCAAATCATTGATATTAGTGGTTCTATAAAGAAGTTGTACTGTGGATGACCAGATAGAGGTCGGTTCATGCTTTAATTTCCAAATCCATTTCATCAGTAGAGCCTGATGGACCAATTTACTAAACAACGACCTCCAAGACGGTTATCTTTTCCTTTCCAAAAGAACCTCTTTTGAATGCCTTCTAAATGCTTAAGAAGTCACGTCGGCAATTTGAGCACTTGCATATAGTGTAAGGGAAGAGCTATAAGGACATATTTTACCAAGTTGAGCAGTCCTCCTAATGAGAGAAATCTTGCTTTCCAATTATCAAGTTTATGTTGAAAAGCTGAGATTAGAGGTTGAAAGTGAATCTTCCTGAGTCGACGAATGGAAAGAGGTAGGCCTAAGTATGTTATTGGAAGGTTCTTTGCTTGGCATTTGAGAATAGATGCAATTTAGGAGAAGGCAGATTCATGGATTGAGATTGGGACGAAAAGACATTAGCATCATTTACACGAAGTCCCGATAAAGAAGCAAAATTAGAAAAAAAACTCAGAGAAAATGAGAAGATTTTGGATCGGCTTCCATTAGAATGATAGTGTCATCAGCATACTACGTACAGAGCCCGAGGTGGAATTAAAATTGGCCCAACGATAAGTGAAGAAACGTTATTGAAGAAGCATTGCAGTGCATCCGCAATAAGAATGAACAATAGAGGTGATAAAGGATCACCCTGCCTTAAGCCCTCTTGTGTGAGAAGAAGGAAGAAAACTCTCCATTGACTTTGATTGATGACGAGGAAGAACGAAGAATCTGCAATACCCAGGCAATCCAAGCAAGGGGGGATCCTCTCTCAATAAGGACATTAGTGAGAAAGGTCCAAGACACAATGTCAAAGGCTTCGGCGAAGTCAACTTTGTAGAGGACTGCTGAATTCTTATTTTTGTGGTAAAAAGAAACGAATTCACGAGTGATCATGTAAGATTCCATGATGGATCGTCTTTTTGTAAAGGCAGTCTGAAGTGGGCTAACAAGTACTGCCATATGAGGTTGTAGCCGATTCGCCAGAATTTTTGTGATAATTTTGACGAATGTATTAATGACATTGATGGGCCAATAATCAGAAATCTCAGTGGAGGCAGTTTTCTTTGGGACTAACGAGATATTAGCTTTAACGCTCAGACAAGTCTAAAGTACCTTCTTAGAAAGCCTTTAGAGCACGCATGAAGTCAGGCTTTAAAATATCCCAAAATTTCTTATAAAACTCAATTGGAAAGATCAAACGCAGTACCTAGTTTACCTGTAAGATCGAATGGAGGAGGCTGAGATAGAACTGTTCCCAAGATGTTAGAGAAGTGTCCCAAAAAGCAGATTTAATATCAGAGGGAACAAAAAGATTATCCCCATTCAAGCAATAAGAAACATGTTTACATAATTTATTTAGAACTATAGAATAAGATACGTTTTAAAACCTAAAAAAAATACAAAAATGCAATTTGATTTAGAGATTGAGATGTTTGTGGTCTAACTGACATTTCTTATCATAGGAAGCCCATTACAGCTTCCAACATGGTTAGAACCGTAATGAAAGATAAATACGGATACTTAGACATCTATTTTACCTTCATCCAGTGGCAAAATCATTTTCTAAAATATATACTTACCAGTAGAAACTCCGCCTATACTAAGATTTGGTTGTATTGTTTAGTATAGCCCGGTCCCAAGCCCGGGTAAAAGGAGGAGGGTTGTGATAGGTTAGGCGAGCCAACGTAAAAATCCCAGTCATCTCTATGGAAATGAAACCCAATTACTTTTCGTTGGGGCGTAACCCTCTTAGCGACGCGTCTTATCGGAACCCGGATGAGATGATAAATGAGCAAGGACCGGGTCGCCACCCCTTTAGTGGCGCGCCTTATCGGAACCCGGATAAGGTGATAAGTGAGCAAGGGCCGGATCGTCACTCCCTTAGTGGCGCGCTACATCAGCACCCGGATGTAGTGGCAAGCAAGCAAGGGTCTTCGCACTTTTCACGACGGGTGCGGGGGGCAAGGAAGATAGTCAGTGAGAGTAGGATTCGTTTAGGTAGTTGGAATGTAGGGTCTCTAACAGAAAAGTTAAGAGAGTTAGTGGATACGGCAATTAGGAGGCGTGTGAACATCTTGTGCGTACAAGAGACAAAGTGGACGGGCCAAAAAGCAAAGGAAGTGGAGAACACCGGTTTCAAGCTGTGGTACACTGGAAAAGAACGGGGCAGGAATGAAGTAGGTATCTTAATCGACAAGAGCCTTAAGAGTGAAGTTGTCGACGTGCGGAGACAAGGGGATAGGATCATTCTAGTGAAGTTAGTTTTGGGGGACTTAGTTTTGAACGCCATTAGTGCTTATGCACCACAAGTAGGACTAAGTGAACCCATCAAAATCCAATTCTGGGAAGATTTAGATGGTATGATTAGAAGTGTGCCAACCACTGAAAAGCTCTTTATCGGAGGAGACTTCAATGGACTGTAGGTGAAACTAGTGGAGGGTTTGAGAGGGTTCATGGGAGTTTTGGGTATGGCGATAGGAACTAAGAAGGTGAGGATTTCTTGAACCTGGCCATAGCTTACGACCTCGTGATAGCTAACACCTTCTTTAGAAAAAGACAATCCCACTTAGTTACCTTTAGTAGTGCCCAACACTTTTCTCAGATTGATTTTGTTCTTGCTAGGAGAGAGGACAGACGAGCCTGCATGGATTGCAAGGTTATACCTGGGGAATGTGTCGTCTCACAACACAAACTTGTGGTGGCTGATTTTCGCTTTCCGCTGCGTTCTAGAGTAGGTAGAGGCGCTCGAGTTGTGAAGACGAAGTGGTGGAAGCTCAAAGGAGACGTGTCTCATACTTTTAGGGGCAGAATGATTGAAGAAGGTCCGTGGAAAGCAGGTGAAGAAGCAAACAAGATGTGGGAAGATATGTCAGTTAGCATTCAAAAGGTAGCTACGGAAGTGCTTGGAGTTACTAGAGGAAGCAACCGCGAATCCAAAGATACGTGGTGGTGGAACGACGAAGTGCAGAAAGCTATTAAAGAAAAGAAAGAATGCTACAAACGCTTGCACCATGACAAGACCGACGACAATGCGCAGAAGTACAAATTGGCCAAGAAGAATGCAAAGAAAGCTGTGAGCGAAGCAAGAGGTCGGGCTTATGAGGATCTATACCAGAAGCTGAGTACGAAGGAGGGTGAGAAGGACGTGTATAAGATAGCCAAGCTTCGAGATAGGAAGACGAGAGACTTAAACCAAGTGAAGTGCATCAAGGACGAGACTGATAGGCTTTTAGGGAGGGACGACGAGATCAAGAATAGGTGGAGGGATTACTTCAACAAGTTATTCAATGGAGAGGATGACGACTTAGGAATTGTGTTGAACGACTCCTTTGATGACTCCAATAGACGTTTTGTTAGGAGAATTCAAGAGTCCGAGGTGAAAGAAGCCTTAAAACGAATGAAAGTAGGTAAGGCTCTAGGACCTGATAACATACCAATCGAAGTATGGAGGTGCCTCGGAGATGTGGCTGTAGTTTGGTTAACCAAACTATTCAATAGCATTTTCCGATCAAATAGGATGCCAGATGCGTGGAGGAGAAGCACTCTAGTACCAATCTTCAAGAATAAAGGGGATGCTCAAAGCTGTACAAACTATAGAGGGATTAAGCTTATGAGTCATACAATGAAGCTTTGGGAGAGAGTGATAGAACATCGCTTGAGACGGATGACAAACGTTTCGAAAAACCAATTTGGTTTTTTGCCTGGGAGGTCAACCATAGATGCCATCTTCCTAATAAGGCAATTGATGGAGAGATATCGGGAGCGAAAGAAGGATCTACATATGGTTTTCATTGATTTGGAGAAAGCATACGACAAAGTGCCAAGGAAAGTTATGTGGTGGGCACTAGAAAAGAAGAAAGTCCCCACAAAGTATGTTACCCTCATCCAAGACATGTATGATGGTGCCGTTACTTGCATCAGGACATGTGATAGTGTAACTAGTGACTTTCCTATTAAAATAGGACTACATCAGGGATCAGCTTTGAGCCCGTATATTTTTGCCTTAGTGATGGATGAGATCACGAAGGATATACAGGGAGAGATTCCTTGGTGTATGCTCTTTGCGGACGATGTGGTGTTAGTCGATGAGAGTAGGACGGAGGTCGATAGGAAATTGGAATTGTGGAGACGAACTCTAGAGTCCAAAGGGTTTAGGCTTAGTAGAACTAAGACGGAGTATATGGGGTGTGAGTTTAGTGGGATACGACCAGTGGACGGAGATGTCTGTCTAGACGGGCAAGTAGTACCTACGAAAGATACTTTTCGATATTTAGGGTCGATGCTGCAGAGCGATGGCGAGATAGATGAAGATGTTAGTCACAGGATAAGAGCGGGGTGGGTGAAATGGCGACAAGCATCAGGCGTCCTATGCGATAAGAAAGTCCCGCAGAAGCTAAAAGGCAAGTTCTACAGGACAGCGATTAGACCTGCGATGTTGTATGGCGCAGAATGTTGGGCTACTAAAAGACGACATGTCCAGAAGATGAGTGTAGCTGAGATGCGTATGTTGAGGTGGATCTGCGGTCACACGAGGAAAGATCGGATTAGAAATGATGACATACGAGATATGGTTGGGGTCGCACCAATAGAGGAGAAGCTGATCCAACATCGTTTGAGATGGTTTGGACATATCCAACGCAGACCTCCAGAGGCACCGGTACGTATCGGAATTCTTAATCATTTCGAGAACACCCGGAGGGGGAGAGGGAGACCAAGATTGACATGGAAAAAAGCGGTGAAAAGAGACCTTAAAGAATGGAACGTCTCCAAGGAGTTGGCGATCGATAGGAGCGCTTGGAAGTTAGCAATTCATGTACCGGAGTCATGACGTAGGAACTTAGGGGTAGGAGCGATGCCATAGGTTTGTAGGTCCCTCTATTAGGTCACGGTCGAGGTCTAGGTTTTTACTATTATTATTAGAGGTATTATTATTAGTATGGCTAGTCTTACTATTAGTATTTTTATGTTTTGTATTTTTTTTTTTATCTTGGATGTGTTCTCTTGTTGGGTTTCTTTCTAGCCTACCCCAACTTGTTTGGGACAAGGCTTAGTTGTTGTTGTATATACTTACCAGTAGAAAAATTCAATGTCGTAGGCATATTGATTTTTTCAGTAATTCAAATTATATTTGATTTTTTAAACTATAAAGATTAGAATGTGTCCAACTAATTGTTCAATCAAAAAATAATTTGCGAAGATGAGGAACCGTTAACATAGTAAGATTAAGCTAGATAATGATAGAATTATATAATCGTAAAGAGGAAGAAAAAATGAACAAAAAAAGATAAGGAGTTCAAACACAATAGTCCACCCTATTCTTAATAATTGCCACATGATATAATGATTATAGGTTCTAAACTTCGATCTTATATTTGAGCACAATTTTGAAGCAAAGTAGAAGAATGACATGACTATGAAATATATCAGATAATAGACATTTTTTGAGTAATCCCCATCAACTAAGTATAGAAAGGAAAAAGATGAAACCTTAACTGACGCGTCATGAGCCTGCCACGATCATGGAGGTACAACCGATTTTCTTGTGGTAACCACATATCTGCAATAATTGAATTTCTAATTTTTTGTTTCAAAGAAACCTTACTAAATATAAATTGTATTTACAAATCTAACCACATTTGATGTGATGGGATCACTGTTTGTGTACAAAGGTCTTGAGCCTTACAGAGCATATTGTTGATCAATACTATTTAAGACAATAAGATGCATTTTGAACAGAGAAATTACAGCTTATAGACATAAAAATGAGCAGTCACATTGAACAAATTTGCAATAAATTTCAAAGAAACCTTGAATCGACAAACTAAACCACAGCTAGTAGACAGTCTAACAACCCAATCGCATCCCTTAATGGTACCATTGATTTTAAATATTTGCTGGTTAGCAATGGTTGATTACATGAAACTGTAAATATTATTATGCATCTTAATATCCTGAACTTTCTTTCTTTTTAACGGATCACCAAAATCCAACATTTTTCAAGCTTATTATTGGTCAAAAGTAAGCATATTTTGAACTTACACAAAATATAACCCAAACACTTATGGTTCCATCAAATTGAATTTATCTTTAAATGACCATATTAGGTGAAATAAAAAATAAATAGCACCTAAAATGACCCATTTTGTCTAGAGGTGTGGTGGCCAATGTTCTTCTTCGAATCTGAAGATAAACAAAAAAGAATTGACATGGGCAAGTTTACATTGATAAAATCAAAACATATATAAATAGGCGTTCCACTCACTACAGTTGTTTCACTGTAGTTAGCACTATTTATGCACAGTTGATACATCTGGACCGTCAATTTTCTTTCTTCGATCCTTACCGTTCCATATATTAATATTAATTTTCTTTCATTCAATCTCTCTGCATATCATGGTCGTTCGATTGGATCTTCATTTATCTCACCTTCTGGATAGTTCCGCTGCTTTATCTGACAAATCCATCTGATCCGATACTAGCGTGCCTCTTCGATATTTGTAGAGGCGTCTCTTCGACGCGTGGAGAGTCACTTCTGAATCTCTCTTCAAGTTAGCCTCTCTCTTTCCCTCTTTATCCTCCGATCTATGCTGCACAGCACTTGAAAATCCTTCTGTAGACTTTTCCTCTCGATTTCTCTCTACAAAAAAAAAGAATCTGTATTTCCGATGATGGAGGAAGGAGCTAATATTTTTCTTGCCGCTCTTGCTGAACTCGCTCCATGGTGATACTTCATAGCGCAAGACTAGAAAGAGAGGATGAAGACAATTTCGCTTATGATTCCCTCAGCCTCTTCAATTTGGTACCGATTCTTTATCTCTTTTTCTTTTGACTTGATATCATTTCCTATTCCAGTTCAGTGTTGGACTAATCGGCTTATTTTCATCTCTTCCAGGTTTTTGGTTGAGATTTTTGATATTTATATTAGCTGACAAGAGATTTTAGTAGTATATCAACCATAGACACCTGATTAAGCGAGAAGAGCTTGAGTTTCTTCTACTGTATTTTTTTTTCTAATTTCTTGCTTTTTTTTCCTTTTAATTTTGGTCTTCACAGGAAAGATCTAATAAGTTTATTTCTGAATTGGTTTATTTTATTTTTTTTCCTATTAATTCATACACTTAATTATTGAACTTTTCTTTCTTTTTATACGCAGGCTAATACAACAATCTGAGGAATAACAAAAAAAAAATGGTAACGCTTTACAATCTCTCTCACTCTGCAGTTTATAATCTCTCTCTCTCTCTGTAGTTTATAATCAAAGAGATTCTAGATTTTATTTTTTTTCATGGCTGAAATGGTTTCTTTTGTTGGTTTTTCTAAGTTGCACAATACCATGTCTAGAGAATTTTACTCTCTTCTCAATAATGAAAATTTCACTGGCACAAGCTGAACCATATATTACTACTAATTAGTGTTATTGTCTCATTTCAATAAAATAATCGTACTTAAGTTGTATGGCTTAATGTTTCTTCATTGCAGTCGCCCAACATGTCTATAAATAGATAACATGTCATTATACAAATGCTCTCAATATTACATGTTATTATAATCATTCCTCTTGCTTGGTTCCTTGCATCAACTATCTTATTTGGTTTCATCCAAGCTAAAAAAAAAATTTCTGTCATTTTTTTCATCAAATCTTTCACTGTATGTTTTTTCAAACCTAGGTTGAGTGCACCATTGGCTTGGAGGGATGGATGCTGGGGTGTGTACACAGAAGCTTTAGTTCAAGAGATTTGTCGCATATGGTATTTCTCACATGGTTTACTTTTGCGTGATTTTCTTATTGTTTACGTATTCCAATCGGTATTTAGATCAATTTGCACATATTGCATAATTAATTTCTGCAATTTTATGTTTTATGAGGTGATTTTGACAGAATTAGGATATACTTAGGAAAATCAATTGATATGCCCTTGCTTTGTAATTGACATGCCCTTCCTAGAGTAACCCCTCTATTTTACGTTTCTTTATTTGACTCTGAGGAGCGTCCATTGTAGGTAGAGATAGAGAGTCGTGGCCTGAGGGCTCTCTATCTCTATTATTTCCATAATTAAAAGGTAAGCACGTGTATAGAGGGTAGTTTTGGAAATGATGCATTATTGGTTTTACTCTAGGTTCATTTGCGATTCCTGTTAATTAGAATGTAAAATAATGATTTCAATGCAAGACAATTGAATATGAATGTCGTTTTGGTTATGCCTGATCTCCTTCAGGTTATTGAATACATAATCTCTCAGTAATTTAATCATTGAATTTTACAATATTTAAAATTTTAAATAGATTTTTTTTTTGTTTCATATAAGATCAAATCAGAGAAAGATCAACCATATTTTCTAGGAGGTTATGCATGAACTGAATCACCTCGAATTGGTATATATTTTTATCAACCTCGAATGCTTTTGTCCACATCGATTTTCTTTTAGTGATATAGAATTGTATAGCAGTGCTCTTATATGTTCTTTTATTTTATAATGAGTTCTGATTAGAACCAATAAGAACTAAATTATGTACACCAATAGTTTTCTTTACAATGCCAAGTTATTAAACAGCAACCGAAAATTTTTCGTTCAACAAATACATCTTAACATCTACTTAAATTCATTATACTCTTTTTTCTGCTAAATTGAATATCCTAATTGTTATGCAGTTGCACTGCAAGCAGTAGCTACTGACAAGGAGAAAGTGAATAAGATTGTTTTAGCATACAACAGTGCCCTACCTACTGTCTGATGAGGATTGCGTAGTGTACCGACAATGATTCCTATGACTCTGGCTATTGACCACGGTGCGTTTGAGTTCTCTTCTCCTCTCACTTTGTGCAACCTCCCCTCTTTTCTGCCATTGGACCTGTTCTGTTATTCCCCTCTTCTGTATTGTTCTTGCTGTTATTTGTTAGTGTTGTTTTCCCCCACTTATTGACAGGTTGTTCTTTCTTTTATTCTTTACTTCATATGGCATTCCCAATTTACTTCCAATTTTACGCTAATAGCCCTCTCAACTGCAGACTTCCTGCTTGGAGGCTTAGCTATTGCTACCAGTTTGCTGCTATATATGAGAGCTTCTGTGTTGTGGTGGGTTTTCATATCTTTGAATATCTTTTCATTTGTCCTTTTACGTAAAGATTTCATATTTCCATATAATGATTGATGGTGTAGCCTCTTACATATTTGATGAAGATACAAAAAAGTTTTTGTTCATTTTGTCAATTACAGTTTTATTTTCCAGTATAATTCTCATCTGCAAATAGTGATACTGAACCACTATATTAACACTTGGTAATGAATTCTCATTTGTTTTCTTACTAATATAATGTTTATGCTTATTTCCATATTATATCTAATTTGCACATTCATCCTGCTCCTAATACATTCGGCTGCTTCTTTTTATTATAATATTCAAATTTTATTATTTATAGCAATGCCCTTGAGAAAGAGACTATGAAAAACTAAACATTTATATTTCTATTTTCATATTATTTATTTATTATTTTTTCATAATTTATCTATTTGCACTATGATAGATAAAAAAATAAAAGTAAAAATAGGTCGCGCAACGCGCGACGGAACCACTAGTCTAAATTTATTTTCTGTTTGAACACAAAACAAAAGATAAAACTGAGAATAAAGGATGAAGTTTATTGGTGGGGTATCCGATCTATCTCATCGCTTGAGGCACCAGAACTGAAAGCGCTATAATTAGGCCAAAACTAAACAAACAACCAATAAAAATCACAGTTCATTCTATTTGCATGCTAGCGTCTCAACTCATCCTACTAAAATGTAGTAGAACATAATAAATGAGAACATTGAGAATTAAAGATACCTCAAATTGAATTGAATCCCCTTGTGTCATTTCAACTTGCTTTTGAACATTCCTTGCAGCAGAATCCTTATCATCTACAATTGATGGTCCAAAAATTTATCCAAGAAGCAAAAGACATGGTTACATTGGGACCTGGTTTATTTGATAACCATCGTAACCACACGAAAGTTCTTTGAAATTAAAAAAAATGAAATAACATATGTCTTATTCCATGATTCCATCACCACAATTTAGATATTCTGTGCGAAAATTTTGGTATAGTGTGAAAATTATCTGGAGAATACAACTACGAATTGTCCTTATTCAAAATTAAAATTAAATAATTTTGTTAGTAAAATTAGTTTTTGTTAGAGTATGGTTGTATTAGGTAGGAGATATAAAGATTGTATGATTATTGGAGATTGATAATAATGGAAATTGTAGAGAGTTGGTAGGAGATGCACTATTGGAGATGGTTAGTAGTAAACTTAGAGTAGCATATAAATACAATGTAATTGTAATCTTTTTCATCACAATTCAATACAAATTCTCTTTCTCTATCATGGTATCTGAGCCAGAACTATTCTGGAATTAGGCTCACGCCTATTCCAGGAATAATGAATTTCAGCCCACCTATTCTACTTAATAAATAGAATAAATTGCTATTGTTCTTTCTATTCTAGAATTTATTCTCGTTATTTCTACTTTCTTCTACAATAACTCAAATCCTGTTTTCTGCCTATTCTCAAACCACCTCTCTCTATTCCGATAGACTATTCTAGATCTAAGTCTCTCCATCTCTCTCTACGCACGAAACCAAACCCGATCAAGATTCACGATCGCCGACCTCTGTGCGTCGTCGCACCCTACCCCGTCGGACCTCCGCCTCAACCTTACATCGGCGCAGTGCAACCGAGCTCCACCTCTCTTTACTAGAATCGACGCATCCTACACAGTGTTGACCAAATCCAACAGATCCGAGTCGATCATCGTCAGCTTCACCACCGATCTCAATGCTCGTGCTCGACCACCGCCTCCTCTGCATCGGCGCCGCCCTACTCGACTTTGCTTTGTTCACAACTGACCAGATCAGACGATCGCATCTCCGTCGCCAAGGGCATCTCTGCGTCGCTCTCTGATCTTGCCACATCCGCATCTGTGACGATCACTAAACCTATTCCAGATCCAAGATCCAGATCTGAGTTGTGCCATGACCACCACTGTCTTCACGCTTACTTTATACCCAACCAGTGGTGACGTGACATTCAACCTCCGTTTTAGTTCTCCGAGAGGTTCGAACCAGTTCCGCTGCTCAAGGATCCAAGATCAATTTCAAGATCCGACCCGTTTCAACGATTTCAACCCGCTTCATAGGAGGTGTTGAGTCTGCTGACATGGTGATTGCAGAAGGTCCAAGCGACTACTATGTCATTGCTTTCATCGACGGCTGGTTTGTAGCTTCAAATTCAAGAACAAGACCGACTTGGTGCATTACATAGAAGATTCAGACATGTGGGGACACCATGGAGGTTTATTCAAAACTGTCATATTCTTAGACTTGCAAACCGAGACTTTGTGTTTTTCTTCTCAAATTCTGATTGCTTAGTTCATGTGTTTGTTGTTAATCCTGGTCTCAAAACTGAAAATGATGCAAATAAATGGAAACCTTGTTCCAGAATAAGATGCAAATTCAAGTGCTCAAAATGCTATGCATTCTTCCAAAAGCCCTTGACCTACCATGTCAAACCGAGCAAATTATGAACGCCCTCTACTTTTAAAAAACACATATATGCCACAAAAGCATTGGACTCCTCTTCCTTTTCCTCTTAAATTACTCCAAATGCTCAAACGAGCTAAGAACGTATGTTGGCAAAAGCCAATTGAGCCAAGAGTTCTCAATTTTTTCTTTTTCTTTCCATGAGGACTCCTCACGAGCCTCTTTACAAACATGCTAGGCAAAAAGCCTTTGAAAAAGCATGCATGAGCCAAAAGAGCTCCTCTCTTCTACATGAGTCAAAAGAACTCCCTTTCTTTCTTGAGCCAAAAGAGCTCATTTCTCTTCTTTCTTGAGCCAAAAGAGCTCATCTTCTTCATTTGAGCCACAAGAGCTCTCGATCTTCTTCTCTTTCAATTGAGCTAAAAGAGCTCTCTTTTCTTCTCTTTTCTTTCTTCAAGGAGTACAAATGCAAGTTGGCGATTAAATTTCGATGAGGGTTGAACCATTTGAAGATGGCAAGCTCAATCGTGTGTCACTACGATGAGCTTGAGGGGGGATGTTAGAGTATGGTTGTATTAGGTAGGAGATATAAAGATTGTATGATTATTGGAGATTGATAATAATGGAAATTGTAGAGAGTTGGTAGGAGATGCACTATTGGAGATGGTTAGTAGTAAACTTAGAGTAGCATATAAATACAATGTAATTGTAATCTTTTTCATCACAATTCAATACAAATTCTCTTTCTCTATCAGTTTTTGAGAGAGAGGGGGTGCGGATGAGGCCTACCTGTGTTGCAAAGGGAGGTGAGAAGGAGATCACGATTCTCGACTGATAGACAGGAATCGAAGATTCAAAGGGAGAAGAGGCGGTACAGACCAGATCTCGCTTGAGGCGGCCACGCAGAAGAGGTGTTGGCTGTTGTGGCTACGGAGGAGGCGCTAGAGATGGCTTTGATTGACGAAGGAAAGAGAGAAGATGAATCAATGAAGAGAAGAAATTGCTGGCAGTCGGAGGTTTCGGCGGAGGCCGGCAAGGTCGAGCTCTCTGTTTCCTCGCGCTCTTGGGTAGGTTAATAGAGAATGAGAAGCGAAAGGAGGTGAAGGAATAAGTAGCTAACCATGGAACGGGTCAAATATACGTACAACAGTGTCGAACAAAACAAATGCATAATAGAAAACAAAGATGTAGCCGTAGAAAATAAAAGAATATTGAAGACGGTTAGATGGAGCCACCCGATCTCACTAGAAAGAAGAATCTACGGCGTGATGCCGTGTCGGACGACGAAACAAACCAAAAACCAGTTCGACACCCACACATCTTTTATTTATTTATAATTATAATATATAATACTAGTTTAATATGCCCATCGCATGCGAGCAAATAAAAAAACAAAATAATTTTAATAATAAAACATATTTTTCTTCATTTATCATTAATATAAATAGATATGTTATTTAATTTATTTTTTTATTAGACCGAAAATCAAAATATGTTATTACTTTGTCTAGCGATTAATATCCGACTACATATCAAATCGATCAAACAACATAGACACCTATTTACATGTTAGACCTAGCGTGTAATACTTCTATAATTCGTGAGTTTATAAGCAGGGGCGGATCTACCATTGGGTCGGATGGGACTAGAGCCCACCTAACGCCGTCGAGCCCCCTGGACTTTAAACTATATCTTTAGTATTGTATGAGAAGGATATATGATGAACTTATGTTGGTCCAATATTCTTATAAATTCAGCCCCAACTAGTGTTCTCCAATCGTGCGTGTCGTGTCGTGTCAAACATGATTGTATTAGAGTCTCGTGTCGTATTATATCGTGCTTAGTGGTGAGAAGAGACAACACGACATGCATCTTGACACGACACGACTGACACGTATCATGTCGTATTGACACGTCGTGTTAGTCGTTTCAGATTATTTTATTATTTTTTAAATTAAAAAATATTAAAAATATATTAAAAGTATGGAAAATTTATTAAGCTTCATAATTTATTATTTGATTAAATTTAAACTTTCTATTAAAATTTTTTATAAAATATAATAATTAGATTAGAACAGTATTATGATTTAAATGATGATAAATAATATGATGTAGTATTTTAAATTAAAATTAAATTATTAATTTGTTTAAATAATCAACATTATTAATTAAATTTGTATTGAGGTGTCGTGTTTGTGTCGCGTTCGTGTCGTGTTGCGTGTCGAATCGTGTCAAACTTTCTAATGATAACACGATTGTGTCGTGCCAATTTTGTATTGGTGTCGTGTCGTGTCAACACGTACATCGTGTAGTGTCAACACGATCGTGTCGTGTCATTTTGGAAAATACTTACCCCACCTAAATATTTTTTCTAGATCCTCTGCGGGGCTGCAGAGGGCAGTGTTTTCATCACAATCGTCCGATCGATGATAGATGATCCGTAATTTATATCATATATGTCGAGATTCATGCTTTCCGTAAAAATCTGTTAGTCAAAATTAGTTCGAATGGTTGTGATGAAACTACAGCCCTTCGCAGAGGATATGTTTCCAATGATGAGAGTAATCCTAGAGAATGAAGATTATTCTAAAGGCCGAAGTTTATATTTTTCAAAATTTTTAACTATTTTTTTTCGAATTTTTCAAAATTAAAAGGTTCATGATTAATTAGATTAAAGATTTTCTAAAATTCAAAATATATATTAAAAAATCAGAAAGAATATAAAATTTGTTTACAAAGAAAATTTTATTATGGAGAATAAATTGAGCAATTTGAATTTATCATTGTAATATTGAAAATTCAGATTCAATCGTGTTTGACGAGCTCAGTTGTCAAATACATTTAGCTAGGGATACTTCTTGACAACAACAGTTAAGATTATTCAACTTGACTACTGACCAATAACCGACTGTGAGGCTATGAGCCAATAAAATTCTATCTAGTTTAATTGTTAATTTTCAACAAGGAAAACCTCTTAGCTAGAAATATTTCTTGACACCAACAGTGAAGATTATCTTAAAAGAAAAACCATAAAGGATTATTTTTATTTCTGTATGGACGAAGGTTTTTTGCGTTTTCTATTAAAAAAAAAAAAGAGAGAGAATTTACTTTTTTCTTCATGAGACAAAAGCCACGACAGTTCAAGGACATGCTTATCTAGGGGTGCGTTTGGATAGGTGCGGGAAGAAGGGAAGAAGGGAAGAAGTATGAAGAAGTATTAGGAAGTGTGTAACTTTGTGAAGAATTTGGATTGTTTATAATTTTTTTTGGCCTTCTTCCTTCTTCCTTCTTCCTTCTTCCTTCTTCCAACCCCATCCAAACAAAGGCTAGGAAGACAACCAAGTCCAACATTGAATAAGTGGATCTCAATTATTTAAAAACAGAAATACACAGTGAAGACTCGAGGTCAATTGAGACGAGCTGTTCCAATAAGCTCCTCTTTACCAATCATCTCCTATGGCAAATTAAATCTTTCAACAATCACCTACCAATTTATTTTCTGATTCTCAAGAAACCGTTTGGATGAGTCCAGAAATAAAAAAATAGTTTGTTTCTACTTTCAAATTTATTATAAACGATCCAAACTCTTCACGAAGTTACACACTTCTCAATACTATTTTTCTTATTCTTCTTATTCCACACCATCCAAACGGAACCATATACTTATTCTCTCTCGTTGTACCACATGTTGGTTTTCAATTTCAATTTCTCATATATCAATACCGGACCAAAAAATATCACCCTTCAAGGCACGGGATTATTCAAAAGGTATGAACATTCAAAACAGCACAGAACAAACAAAGCTTTAGTGAAAGTTCTAGTGGCAAATTCGGAGAGGTAGGAAGTTATTTTGTTTAATATACTTGTTAGATCAAATTCGGGTCGTTTGGATAAGGTGTGGAAAGAAAGAAATAAAAGAATAAATTTATTATAAACAATCCAAACTCTTCACAAAGGCTCCATTTGGAAGGCTTCTTCTCGGAATAAGAAATAAGGAATAACCACTTTTTACCAATAAATTTATTTCTAACCATTCAAACTCTTCACAAAAGTTACACACTTCCCAATAAATTTATCCCTTCTCAATAAATTTTTTCCCTTCTTTTTTCTTCCTACCTTATTCTCAACGCATCCAAACGGAGCCAAGTACACATTTTCCAATACTTCTTCTCACTTCTTTCCTTCTTTCCTTCTTCCCACACCTTATCCAAACGGAGTCTCGGATATCCGTTTGAGAACCAGCTCTTGGTTTATGACAATATGAACCGGACATTGATTGACGTTTATTGATTGGCCATTTTCGGTCCGGATTGAAGTTCACTCTAAATCGAATAATTAAAACTTGTTTTGAATATTTATTGAACAGGACGGTCCATAGACAATTTGTACTCGACAGTGTTAGACATTCATTGAACGAACTATTTTTGGTGTGGGTATTTTAAGTGATTTGAAGTGAGAAGTTGGTACTAATGAGTATTTAACAAGTTTATATGTGCTGAGGTTTCACTTATGTGTCTTTTGGAGATTGGTACCGATTGATACCATGTCTAATCACTGCGTTCATTAATGCCTTGTGGGTTTTTTTTTTTTGATAGTTTAAATGCCCGTAGATTATTAAGAATCGTTATTTTAGAAGAAAAATTATATATTGACATATCCAACTATGAAAAATACAAATTTCAATTACAAACGTATGTACTTTTATAGCCAAGATAAGTTTAATGAAAATTTAATAAAACTTAAATTTTCATCTAATTCAAATTAATTGATTTTCAGATTACATCAAATTTGATGGACATTCAATCAATTAAAACTGTTATGGTTTTCAAATTATATCAGTAATTATTTACGTATTTTCCAAATCTCTACTACTTATATATGAAAGCATCAATCTGATGATATTAAAGTTTCAACTGCAACTTTGGTTGAATTCATGGTTCTGATGTGAATTCAAAATGAGAGTCCAAGGCTTTGGATTCAAATAAAAATAATATTTGTAAATGAAAAAATTATTTTTATGATTGAAATTATAATTATGTTGTTGCTTTACTTGACATCGCTATTTTCATTTTTCAAATTTTGATATGTAACAAACCAAAGGGAGCAGAAAAAAATAATCTTTCGTTGCTCAGGTCGATGAAAACAACATCAATGATGACAACTCATATTTTTTTTTTCAAAATAAAAGCTTACTCGTATATTAAGTAATGTTATTACAAGTACTTTCGAATAAATCTATTATCCATGATATGATCAATTTTACATGATAACTTGGCAACTTCTCTTCCGGAAAAAAGTGGGAGTGCTAAGAATGATCATTGCTTGTGAGTACGAACGTTATCCGGAAAATAAAAAAAAGAAAGAAAAAAATTTTACGCGGTTGGAAGGAAATATGTATGATTTATTGGCACCAAAATATTTTTGAAATCTGAATTCTTTAGCCTGACATACTTGTACGGACTACTTTGCTCTTCTTCTGGCAAGCAGATATCTAATTAGTTCTACCAAACATGAAGTGCAAATAATATTTTCTTTGGAATATGAGTTCTGACTTCAAGAGTGTGGTAAACTGGTACGTACTGTTCCCTGACAAGGAGAGATCCAACAAAGAAAGGAGACGTGGTCAACAACAATCTTAATTGCTTTCTATTAAAGAAGCGAATAAGAATCCCAACCTCTTCTTAAAGAACATATAGATTTTCCAGCTCTGCAATTTATATGCATTAGCTCCCTCTCCCTTTGAAAAGAATACCCCGCAACACACACACACGCCTACCACTGCAAGGTCTAATATCCAACAGAATGAGACATCTCATAAGAGCAAGAGTACCTCAACTGTTGTATCTAGCTTTAATTTATACATCTCTGGTACTGCACCATGTTCGCTCGGTTTCTTTCAATTTTAATTTCTCAGACAAGAATGCTGTGACTGCGATCACATTCGAAGGCGATGCACACTTTAATCTTGACAGAATCAGCCTGACTGGGGATGCACAAGCTGGTACAAATATTCATTACAGTGAAGGCAGAGCAACCTACAATCAGTCAGTTCCCTTGTGGGATATTCATACCGGAGAGGTGACAAATTTTACTACTCGATTCTCTTTTCATATACAAAACATAACACCATCTGGTTATGGTGATGGTTTAGCCTTTTTCCTCTCTCCATACCCATCTCAAATTCCTGCTGATGGTGCTGAAAGCTGTCTTGGCCTTTGCAGTAAAAGTATATGGCCATCGACCAAAGATCAGATTATTGCCGTTGAATTTGATACTTATTCCAATTCCTATGTTGACCCAAATTCAACAGATTGCCACATCGGCATCGATGTCAACTCAATCAAATCACAAGCTTACACAATTATTAAAAATTCTCTCTTTCTTGGCGTGAGAATGGCTGCACAAATTGAGTACAACAGTTGGCAGAAACGTTTGAGTGTGCTCCTTTGGCATGACGCTAATCCAAATATAAACTTCAGCGTTGATGCAATTGTTGACATAAGAAGTTTGTTACCAAATGTTTCTGCTGTTGGCTTCTCAGCATCCACTGGAGGAGGTGCTGAGCTGCACCATATCTTCTCATGGTCTTTCAACTCAACCTTGGAGAAGAACCAGATCTTCAATTCATCCCCATCAAACTTGAAAAGTAATTCATCGAGTTTATTATTAGTATGTAATATAGCTATAGGTCTGGTAGTTGGGATTTTCGTGTTATGTTTAGTAGCATATTATCTCAGACGAAATTGTTTAACTAGGAACACCATAGATAATGAGAAGATAGATGATCGACCAATTGACTGTGAGTTTGAGAAAGGGCAAAGACCCAGGAGGTTTCCCTATAGTGACCCGGCTGAAGCAACAATTAACTTTTCCGAGAATAACAAGCTTGGAGAAGGGGGTTTTGGATCAGTGTATAGAGGTGTTTTAAAAGATGAAAACATTAATGTCGCTGTTAAAAGAGTGTCAAAAGAATCAAAGTAAGAGAAAAAGTAGGAAGAATAAAAATATATTTGTACACTGATGAAACTAAGAGCAGATAATATTTGCACTGATAAACAGTTGCAAATACTACTCAAATGGACTTGCATGTAAGTGTAACTAGCTATTGGATCGCCCTTCATTGTAAGATTTGTCCGAAGCGATTTGATTGTTGATGCTATATAGTATATTGCTGGTTTGTTTAATCAGTATATTCATCCGTGTTCCGTGTTTTTGTTATTTTTTATTTTTGGAACCTAAAGGGTCAATTGTGGATGCAATCAATACTGATGGGATGAAAGCATTTTGATCTGAGAAGTTGATACATGAAAGCAGTAAACATTAAAAAAAATTTAATTGAATAAAATCAGAATCAGTTCCTCAATTTTCATCCGAACGGTAATCTATTTGGAATAATATATTTAACAATGGATTTGGAATTATTTCGACAAAAATGTACTGTAAATAATCTATATTTAATATGTAGCAGTAAATATTTAAATTTTTGTAAATGGTCAGATTAAGTACGGTAACAATATTTCGCAGTCAAGTCTACCCAAATTTGACGCCTTTTTTCAACTGTTTATTTATTCTGATCTGTTATCTTTTTTTTTTTTTTGAAATAAGTGGGTGAAATCCCACCACTTTCCATTAAAATGAAAAGTGAAACGTCAATACAACCAAAACAACATCAACAGCTAAAGACTCGGCACTGGTACCATACCACAAACTGTGTACCAGTGCCCCCTTCATTATCTAACACTCTATATGGTTAACAACCAAAGCAACCTCCAATGAGTACAAAACAACCAGCTATTCAATCCATCTAAAAAGAACAGTACAAATAGTGGCAACACATTATTTAATTCCTCTATACTGCATATATCACCATGGGACCCCTTGCTCTCTCCTCCACGTTTGCTCTGACATCTTCCAATAATGCTTCACCCTCTTCAGACCAGACACTCCAGACTTCTTCTTTGAGTGATGCTTTCCAAAGGCCTGACCAGTAAATCATGATGCTTTTGATATCAGCAACACACCTTTTAAAACTATACGGTTTGCCATTAGAAAAACAACATGTAATTTTTCCATAAAACCCAAAATATTGCCACACAATAGTATCTGAAAGCTGATTTTGATTGTATATTTCCATCATAAAGGAACAAATCTTCTAATTTTTCTGGGATCAATGGAATTCTGAACAATCGGCATACCCACTCCCAAATTTTCACATTTTGATAGCATCTAAAAAACAAATGATCACTTGTTTCAAGATTTTCACAGTAAATACATTTGGGATTACCCTCCCAATCTTTTAGAGCCAAATTATCTCTTGTGAGAATTTTCTTTTACTCAATATCCAAAGAAACATGCGAATTTTTAGAGGCACTTTAAGGTCCCAAAATCTGTTATCTTTTTTAATTATAATTAATCCCAACGAAGCAGACCACTTATAACAGTGTCGAACAAAACAAACACATAACTAAAATTAAGCTGTAGCCAGAGAAAACAAAACAAAAAAAAATATATATTGAAGACGGTCAGATGGACACGATCATAGGAGAAAGAAAAAGTTACGGCGTGGATGACGTATCGGACGACGAAGCAGACCAAAAATAGTTCGACACCCACACATCTTTTATGTGCGTTTGGCAAACCGTGAACAATGGACGAATAGGGAATAAGAATAGTTTTGGTTTCGATGCCCCATTTTTGTTCGTTGTTCTTATTCGATCAAAAAGGAAGAACTCAGAACAAGAAGGTTGTTCATTGTTTGCACATTAGAGTAATACTATATTCAAACTCGAACGGCTTAAAATATAAAATAACTGATTCGAACGGCTTAATATAATCTATATTGAAAAATTATCCTAAGACCAAATTTTGTAATTATTCAAAATTTGTAACTATTTTTTACGATTTTTTCAAAATTGGAGGGTCCAGAATTAATTAGATTGAAAGTTTTCTAAAATTCAAAATAAATGAAAAAAAAATTGAAAGTATATATATAATTTGATCACTAAGGAGTTTTTTTTAGGGCTACTCTAAGGAGATTTCGTTATGGTGAATAAATTAAGCGATTCGAATTTGTCATTATAATATTAAAATTGAAATTTAATCGTGTTTGACGTGCTCAAGTGTCAACATTTGACTCTAATATTACTCATAAAAATAAATAAATAATCCACTTAGGAAATCGATAACCGACTGTGAGGCTATGAGGCAATAACAGACTGTGACTGTGAGGCCGTGAGCCAATAAAATTCTCTCTAGTTTAGTTGTTAATTTTGAACTTGGGAAACCTCTTAGCTAGGGATATTTCTTGACAATAACAGTCAAGCTTATTCAACTTGAGAGTTAAGACTACGATCCAATGACCGACTGTGATGATGTGAGCCAGTAAAATTCTCTTTAATTTAATGGTTACCTTTAAACTTGGGCGGGCTCGTTTGGAGGGGTCAAGAATAATTTTTTCTAGTTAGAAAATTAGAAAGAGTTATTCTTAAGCATCGAAATGTATTAGGAATAAGATGGAAATTACTCTTTCCAAAAAAGTACTCTTCCTAACACATTCCTTATTTTCATTTCTTAATTTCTTAATCCTAACACATCATCCAAATAACATTTCTTCTTCCAGAAATAACACTCTTTCCACGCTTTCCGAAATAACACTCTTCCTAATTTTTTCGTCCGGAATAATTTTTCTTTTCTTATTTCTAACCCATCCAAACAAGCCCAAATAGGTAGGAATATTTCTTGATAACAACAGTCAAAATTTTCTTAAAAAAGAAAAACAATAAAGAATGCATTTTTATTTCTGTATGGACGAGGATTTTTTGTGTTTTCCACTTAAGAAAAAAAAGAGAGAATTTACTTTTTTTCTGCATGAGACAAAAGTCACGTCAATTCAAAACTTAGGGTGGGTAACGTTGATAACAGAAACGGAATGGAGCGTTTTGTTTTCCGTTTCGTTTCAGTAACGGTATGTATCAGATTGATTCGTTATTGGTTCTGTTTTGACGAAACGTGGTGAAACGGCTATATTTACACTGTATTTTATACAGATGAATCACGAAACCAATTTCGTTTACCGTTTCGTTTGCGAAATGAAATGAATTTTATTCCGTTACATATTTCATATTGACGGAATAGAACGAATTCGCGTATTCATAATAGACCACGCTCAGGCCTAAGTTCAAGGACATGCTTATCTAGAAAAACATCCAAGTCCAACATTGAACAGTGGATCTCAATTATTTAAAAACAGAAATATATATACAGTGAAGACTCGACATCAATTAATCACTGAGTCAATTGAGACGAGCTGTTCCGATAAGCTCCTCTTTACCAACCTATCTCCGAAATATATAATAGTGAAGACTCGAGGTCAATCACTGAGTCAATGGAAACCAGCTATTTCAATAAGCTCTTCATTACAAATGCAATCATATCCTTTTCGCAAATTAAATCTTTTAACTATCACCTACCAATTAATTTTGTGGTTTCTCATCCATTGATGACGATAAATCCCATGAGCTCAAGAAACCAAGTGTTATTTGTGCTTCTCACTCATATACTTGTTTTAAAAAAAAAAAAAACTCTCATGTATACTTCTTCTCTCTTGTTGTACCACATGTTGGCTGTGTTTGGATGGTGGGAAGTGGAAAGAAAGAATAAGGAATAAGGAATTTTTTTTAATAAATTTATTCCTAACCATCCAAACTTTTGACAAAAGTTACACACTTCCCAATAAATTTACCCTTCCCAATAAATTTCTTCCATTCTTCCTTCTTCCTATTTTATTCTCAACACATCCAAACGAAGCCGTTGGTTGGGTATCTTTCAATTTCAATTTCTCAGATACCAATTCGGGGACTAAAAATATCACCCTTCAAGGCGATGCATTCTACAATAAAAAATTTTGATTAACCTGACAAGGGATTATTTACAAGGTATGAACATTCAAAACAACATAGAACAAGCAAAGATTTAGAGCTAAGGCTGCCAATGAACATGACGGTCTATATATGGACATATGAACTGGACATTGTTGGAGATTTATTGATCGGACCATTTTTGGTCCGGATTGAAGTTCAGTCTAAATCTAACAGTTAAAACTTATTTTGGGCTGTGTTTGGATATAGGAAGAAGGAAGAAGAAGAAAGAATAAGGAAGAAAAAAAATTATAAACAATTCAAACTCTTCACAAAGTTACACATTTCCCAATACTTCTTCCCACTTCTTCCCTTTTTCCCTTCTTCCCACACCTATCCACACGGAGCCTTGAATATTTATTGAACATGACGGTCCATAGACAATTTGTACTGGACAGTGTTAGACATTCATTGAACGGACTATTTTTGGTGTAGGTATTTTAAGTGATTTCAAGTGAGAAGTTGGTACTAATGGGTCCGTTTGGATAGATATGGAAAGAAGGGAAGAAGGAAAGAAGTGGGAAGAAGTATTGGGAAGTGTGTAACTTTGTAAAGAGTTTAGATTGTTTTTAATTTTTTTTTCTTCTTCTTCTTTCTTCCAATGATCCAAACACACCCAATGAGTATTTAACAAGTTGATATGTGCTGAAGTTTCACTTATGTGTCTTTTGGAGATCGATTGGTACCGGTTGATATATACCATGCCTCGCTGCGTTCATTAATGCCTTGTGGCATTTTTTTCTTTTTTTTTATTGTATAAATGCCCGTAGATTATTAAAACTTGTCATTTAGAAGAAAAATTATATATTGACATATCCAACTATGAAAAATACAAATATCAATTAAAGATAAGTTTGATGGTCAAGATAAGTTTAATGAAAATTTAATAGAACTTAATTAAATTTTTATCTAATTCAAATTAATTGATTTTCAAATTATATCAAATTTGATGGTCAATCAATTTAAACGCTGTTATGGTTTTCAAATTATACCAGCAATTATTTACGTATTTACCAAATCTCTACTACTTATGAAAGCACGAATCTGATGATGTTAAAGTTTCAACTGCAACTTTGGTTGAATTCATGGTTCTGATGTTAACTCAAAATGAGAGTCCAAGGCTTTGGATTCAAATAGAAATAATATATGTAAATGAAAAAATATTTTATGAATGAAATTATATATAATTATGTTGTTGCTTTATTTTACATCGCTACTTTCATTTTTCAACTTTTGATATCTGACAAACGAAAGGGAGCAGAAAAAAATAATCTTTCCTTGCTCAGGTCGATGAAAACAACAATTATTTTGACAACTCATATATATATATATATATATATATTTCCAAATAAAAGCTTACCCAATGTTATTACTAGTACTTTCGAATAAATCTATTATTCATGATATGATCAATTTTACATGATAACTTGGTAACTTCTCTTCCGGAAAAAAGTGAGAGTGCTAAGAATGATCATGGCTTGTGAGTGCGAATTTTTTCCGAAAAAAAAGAAAAGAAAAAAAATTTACGCGGTTTGGAAGCAAATATGATTTATTGACTGCAAAATATATTTTGGAATCTGAATTCTTTAGACTGACATACTTTTACGGACTACCTAGTCCGTCTTCTGGCAAGTAGATATCTAATTAGTACTACCAAATATGAAGTGCAAAGAATACAATGTTTGGAATATGAGTTTTGGCTTCAAGAGTGGTACGTACTGTTCCCTGACAAGCAGAGATCCAACAAAGAAGACGTGGTCAACACCTATCTTATTTTCTTTCTATTTTCAAGAAGCGAATAAGAATCCCAACCTCTTCTTAAAGTACATATATATTTTCCAGCTCTGCAATTTATGCATTAGCTCCCTCTCCCTTTGCAAAGAATACCCACGAACACACACACACGCCTATCACTGCAAGGTCTAATATCCAACAGAATGAGACCTCTCATAAGAGCAAGAGTATCTCAACTGTTGTATCTATCTTTAATTTATACATCTCTACTACTGCAGCATGTACGCTCGGTTTCTTTCAACTTTAATTTCTCAGACAAGAATGCTGCGACTGGGATCACGTTCGAAGGCGATGCACACTTTAATCTTGACAGAATCAGCCTGACTGGGGATGATCCTGGCACAAACATTCATTACAGTAAAGGCAGAGCAACATACAATCAGTCAGTTCCCTTGTGGGATATTAATACCGGAGAGGTGACAAATTTTACTACTCGGTTCTCTTTTCTCATACAAAACATAACACCATCTGGTTATGGTGATGGTTTAGCCTTTTTCCTCTCTCCATACCCATCTCAAATTCCTGCTGATGGTGCCGAAAGCTGTCTTGGCCTTTGTAGTAAAAGTATATGGCCATCTACCAAAGATCAGATTATTGCCGTTGAATTTGATACTTATTCCAATTCCTATGTTGACCCAAATTCAACAGATTGCCACATTGGCATCGATGTCAACTCAATCAAATCACAAGCATACACAATTATTAAAAATTCTCTCTTTCTTGGCGTGAGAATGACTGCACAAATTGAGTACAACAGTTGGCAGAGACGTTTGAGTGTGCTCCTTTGGCATGACGCTAATCCAAATATAAACTTCAGCGTTGATGCAATTGTTGATATAAGAAGTTTGTTACCAAATGTTTCTGCTGTTGGCTTCTCAGCATCCACTGGAGGAGGTGCTGAGCAGCACCATATCTTCTCATGGTCTTTCAACTCAACCTTAGTGAAGAACCAGATTTTCAATTCATCCCCATCAAACTTGAAAAATAATTCATCTAGTTTATTACTAGTACGTAATATAGCTATAGTTCTGGTAGTTGGGATTTTTGTGTTATGTTTAGTAGCATATTATCTCAGACGAAATTGTTTAACTAGGAAAACCATAGATAATGAGATGATAGCTAATCGACCAATTGACTGTGAGTTTGAGAAAGGTCAAGGACCCAGGAGGTTTCCATATAGTGACCTGGTTGATGCAACAAATAACTTTTCGGAGAATAACAAGCTTGGAGAAGGGGGGTTCGGATCAGTGTATAGAGGTGTTTTAAAAGATGAAAACATTCATGTCGCTGTTAAAAGAGTGTCGAAAGAATCAAAGCAAGGGAAAAAAGAGTATATATCAGAGGTCAAGATAATAAGCCAACTAAGGCACCGAAATCTTGTCCAACTAATTGGTTGGTGCCATGATCATGGAGAGTTTTTGTTGGTTTATGAATTGATGTATAATGGAAGCCTTGACAAACACCTCTATAATAAAGAAAATCCACTAGCTTGGCCAATTAGGCACAATATAGCACTTAGACTAGGCTCCGCTCTTCTTTATCTCCACGAGGAGTGGCAACAATGCGTGGTGCATAGGGATATCAAACCAAGCAACATTATGTTAGATTCCTCATTCAACGCTAAGCTTGGTGACTTTGGACTAGCTAGACTTACTAATCATGACGAAGACCTAGAAACAACAATTGTTGCTGGCACCAAGGGTTACATGGCACCAGAATGTGCCTTCGACATAGCAAATGCAAGCACCCAATCTGATATGTTCAGTTTTGGAATTGTATTGTTGGAGATCACATGTGGAAGGAGGCCCATAGTGCATCAACGTGATCAAAAGAAGACAAGTTTATTAGTTGAATGGGTTTGGGAGTTGTATGGTAAAAAGGCACTAGTGGAGGCTGTTGATGGTAGGCTAAATGGTGATTTTGACACAGAAGAAGCTGAGCGCATTATGGTAGTTGGTTTATGGTGCGCACACCCTGAAAAATCTCAGCGTCCATCAATTCTGCATGCAATGAATGTGTTACAGTTTCAAGCTCCTTTGCCGGATCTTCCACCAAAAATGCCTGTGCCCATATATACTATTCCACCAGGTGATCTTTCTATGCAACTTTGTACCTCCTCTGACGCTACTTCAAGTGGTGTAGCTGCAGCTTCCATCAAATCTGCTCCTGCTATACCTTCAGACTCCTCTTGGCTGCTGAAACAACAACCCAATACATTCTAATTAATACATATTCTGACAACATTTCCTTAACTTTTCTTTTGTGCTGTAAACAATCTGCTCCAGGATGGAATTAATTTTACTTGTTTTGCCTTCCATTTGTTTCCGAGTTTTTTTCTCTTGTCAAAATATAACTCTCTCTGTGTTATGCCTGAACTATTTCTCTCTTTTCATGTCAATATGCGACAAATGTGGAAGCATCTTTTGTAGTGCTTGCCATGTTGTTTTTGGTTGTGTTTATGTTAGTTACACAGCTCAAGTTAAAAATTGTAAACTTATGTTTAGGGTTTATTTTGTATTCATTCATGATCTTTGTATTTCGTATGAAATGAAGGCTCTTTCACTCATTCCCAATTATGTCAATGAGAATTTGCAAGATCCCTTGATTGCCATTATACTAATTTATAAGTTTGAGAGGTCACAAGTTCACAATCTGGCTGAGATGTCTTTATAGACATTTGATTTAAAATAAGTTGGGAGGTTTGACCCTCAATTTATCTTCAAAAAATAAGTTTGACGTTTTTTAATTTCATTGCGGGAAGGACAATAGATCATGTCGAGAGATGAAATAATTAATTTGTAAGTTCTGAATTTCTAACCTGCATATTCGACTCCCAAATTCTGATGTTATATCGAATATAAGTGGCCTGAGGATATATTTGGGAGGCTTTGGCCATGTAACAGAAATGGAATGAGAAGCAAAAGAACTTACACTCCTAAACTACTATTGAAGAGCAGAACATATTTGCTTTAATACATAACTAGGTGGGAAACGCGACTTCGCTGCCCCTTAGCGGATTTATTGTATTTTAATTTTAAGAATCACTAATAATTTGTCAAAATCTAATTAAATTGTGTGCGACAGACATATAAGTGCAAAGACAAAATTATTTTTTTTTCATTTCACATGAGCCGTAAAAAATAAACATAAGCATCATACATGAGTTGCTTTAGCATCCATATACATTGAATTTTAAATAAACGTATAAGCAATTGAAGAGACCCAAATAGAGCCACCATACATTTGATCGATTATTCATAAACCTAGCCATTCTTTCAGGCAAAAAGCGAGGTAAAATACTCTCAAAATTAGACCAGACATTTTATTTTGTTACCAGCTGATTCATAGATCTAAATGAGAACCCAATCACAGTACAATACTCTCAAAATGTAGTACCTTCTTAATCTCTTCCAAAAGTAAAGCTGAATTAGGCCGCCTATCTAATGTATTCCCTTCATATAAGCGACTCGCATCGGAGAATCTCCACACAGGGCCCTGTAGAAGGGGTGACACATTGAATGAGGGAGAATCCCTTTTCCTGTACCAATACAGATTACAAAACAATTAAAAACTGAACCAAATCATGTCGCATTCTAAATGTAATAACGAAAGATCCTACCGTAACCTATTTGTGACAGTCAAATACCAGATCAATTTCGAAAAATGATCAATGTGCAATGCACAAATCAATCACTTACAGAAAGCTCAAAGAGTAGATATGGATATACTCAGTCAATGTGTTACTGTCAGTAAATAGTTTTTTTAACATTGCAATGTCAGAAAAATAGTAGCCATCAGAAATTTTTAAGAAGGAAAAAAAAAATAAAGAACTCAATTATTAGAAAAACAGTAGCTATGATGGTGCATTGTTTTATTTGGGAATAGGAACAAATAAAAAGTCAGAGTCCTATTTGGAATAACAAAATCTGATTTGACAATGGCAAAAAAAGGGAAAATAAGTATAGTAGGCTAGAGCATACATGATACATTTGCAATGTCATCCAATTTTTAAACGGTACCCTATTAAAAAAAAATTTCACCAATAACGTTCCAACTTAGCTACCAGGTGTCCGTTCAATTCAAATTGCAAATAGAGACCTCAAAATACACAAAGGCTGGTACATGCACAAAACGCAAAAGCAAAATAATTGATAAATGTTTGTATCAAATAATAATTGATTAATATTTGTATCAAATAATTAGGATACATCCTAAACATCAAATAATTCATCAAGAATTTTGTCGTGGCAATTCATCAAATATATCCTAATATTTGTATTGCTTATCCGCCCATATCAAAGAAGCCAATAAATTTTGTATCCTCCTGGTCCAATTGCATCTTGTGAGTTATCAATTAAAAGGTGGTATCCTTAATAAATGATAAATTCGGCAACACTTATATGGTACAGTTCAGTGACTCATTAGAGGATCCGATCATTCTAAAATCAACTTCACGAAAATGAACTGATCAATGCTTCCTAGTATAATCTAGTCGTAGTTTTGAATTGTCAATCGTTGAGGAATTCAATTTACCATATGAAAAAGGTAGTTCTCTACAAAGATGTACATAAAGGATGGCACAGACACTGCAGATGTCAACCTCTGGTTCATTTTCACACTTCACAACTTAAGGTGCCGAGTAGCAGTGGGTTCCCACTTGTTCATGATGGCTCAACCTAAATTAAGAAAAGAGCAATAATCAATTGTAGTTCTAAACTGAAAATAGGTTGGAGAAAACTTATTAGATAGTCTACATGACGCTTTTAGGGTAAATAATGAAGACAATTTCAGATCAAATCCCAGGCTACAGGGTACTAGCTAGGTTTTGCTTCCAGTTAGAGAAAGAGTGGCCAATTGACGCTGTTGTACCTGGCCAGGGTGTGGGAAGTGGTACCAGCTGGGTCTGCTGTACCAGAACAGTGAACATGTGAAATGTTGAAACAGCTGTAGAACATATAAACAAACACACACATAGCAAATTTAATTAATTTAATTTGAGGTATTAATATTGATCCTAGTGGCAGCAAATTTTTTTTTAAAAAAAGAAAAGAATTAGAGTACTTGTCAATAATCTTTTAACAATAATTCTGCAGTAATGTCCATATGCAGCAAAGCAATAAAGTTGATATATATTGAAACCCAAAAAAAAATCCATTTCGTCTTCCACAAAATTGCATCCTACTCCTATTTACATATAAACCACTTGGTGCAATAGCCTGATACCATCTAACTTTTGCAAATTAATAGCTAAATGTGTTCCAAACAATATCAACATATCAGGAGAAAAAAAAAATTTTAAGCTGGAGTCAATATTACTTCCAAGTAATCCAGGATGCATTGTAACAAAAAGTGGCAGGAAATAAAATTTCATATATTTTTGCTCTTCAGAACAATCAGTGTTTTTACATTTGAATCCACAGAAATCCTCAAAATACCTTTGAAGAAGCAGAAACTGTATTTGAGTGTAATCATGTGTACTGCCAGCGAGGTTCCTATAATGCATACATGAAGAAAATGTAGAAGGAAAAGCATTTGAAATTGAAATTGATACTGCCTTTTCTTAATTGAAACTGTATTTGAGTGTAATCATGTGTACTGACCTTGATATCATGTCTTGCATTAGATACACTGCGTTTATTAGTGCCTTGTGTTTTATTTATTTATGTATTTATTTTTGAGAGTATAAATTCCCAATGGGTTATTAATTCTCGTTATTTTGGAAGAAAAATTATATATTGCAATCCAACTATGAAAGTAGGGGTGGTTTCGAGTTAACTCGCGACTTATTCATAAGGCAGTTTCGAGTTCCCATGACTAACTCGAAATCAAGTCATGATTACTCGAGTTAACTCGTAACTCGAAAATTCATCTCGAAATTCAGTAAGGCACTGACATAGTTATCTCATATAAACAAACTTGGAAGGTACATTAACAAAATAAACTGATATGATAAATGCATCAATCAATTCATAATTCTATATTCCATATCAGTAACATATTGTGCTTTGAATAGCACATAAATGATTGATCGAGGGTGTGAATCAAGGTCAAACAAATAATCCTTGTACTCGACTAGACGTTTGTAGTAGAGTAAAGGTGTCGAACCCACAGGGATGGATATGAGTATTATTCTTATTGTTTCGTTAAATCTAGACGATAAAAATTTAGAAAAGGATCGGTGTCACAAATAGAACAATTCAAAGAGAAATAAAAGAATGTATTTGCAAGCAACAAAGATTATGCAAGACAAAAGAAATAAATATTTTTGGGATTTTCTAACGGATTGAAATATGATGATAAAAGTGCCTTAGAGTTTGATTTCACTTAGATTTGTCCATAGAGTCGCAAGCCTTAGCACTGTCGTATTCAGACTTGCTAATTCGGTCCGGATTTCGGACCGAATTCCACTGTGTAAATGCTGTGGTTTACTCTTTTGTTGATTTATTCAAGCCAAAGGTCCATCTAGCCAAACCTAACTCCCTAACCCTCCGCTTTCGCCTATTGGGTACGGTATTTGGAATGAGATCTAGTGTTGAATAACCTTCTTCGAGTGTACTGCACCCCCAACTTTCGTTGTTCAGTGGACTTATCCGAGTTTACCAATGGTTTTCTACGAGGTATCTAGTTAGATTTTCGCCTAACTAGAAACGTTCACTTTTGGTTATTAATTGGTCGACTTTCGCCATTGACCTACCTCGAAATACTCGTACAGGACTCGATTAATAGAATGTAAAGAAGTTCCCAACAATTGCGTGCGTACAAAAGTCGAGCGATACAAGTAATAAAAGGTCCAAACACAAGCAATTTCAATAAAAACCCCAAGGGTAATTAGCTTCATCCATTAACAAATCAAGCAAACCAAGCAAAATCGAAATCTAAGCTACATCATTTCCTAAAGCAACAAGTTTTTAGCCTAACATGCTAATGGAATCATGCAAATAACAGTATATAAACCTAAACAATCCATAAATCCAGAAAATAGAGAAACAGTACTAGAAATACACAAATAAACCGAGTTTTTGACACACAATCACTGCCAAAAGCACACTAGAAAGTAGGGAATCCGACGGAGCAGCAAGCCACAGCAAAATCTCGAGTCTACCCCCAGTCCAAGTCGCACAAGCCAAGAGAAAAGAGTCAAAAACTAGATCTGGATCTGCTGGAGAGAGAAGGGTGAAAAATGGAATGAAAGATGGCTTCCTCCCAAGATGGAAGGGGCCTTAATACTCTCCAGCAGCTGTCAGACACGTTTCCCTTGATTTCAGGCGGAAATGGAGGCTTCCAGATGGAGAAAACGCCTCCAGAACGCTGCCAGAACACCTTCCTCGTATAGCAATTCGGACCGAATTCAGGAGAACCGGACCGAATTGGTCTTGCTGGAATTGGGCTGTGCAGGAATTCGGTCCGAATTCAGGAGAATTCGGTCCGAATTGAAGGGTCTGGATGAGAAACGCCTCGATTCGAGCGGGGCTGCTTCATTGGGCTGAGTCGAAGCTTGGTCTAGGCTAGGTATGAGTCATCTAGCACCTGAATTGCTGCTTTCCTTGCTGATTTTCTTGGATTCCTACAAATAAGAACAACGTGCAAAAGGCAGTGCCAAATCTGACAAAGAAAGGCAAAAACAGCAATAAAATCAAAGAGAGATTGATTGAGGGCCGGTCACTGGTCAGAGCCTCAGAGGAGGTGAGCGGCGGTGAAGTTTGTCAGAGAGTACTCATAGTAGGAGAGTAGAGAGAGTCTGAGAGAGAGAGAGAGAGAGCGATTGATGTCTGAGGAGGCGGAGTGTGCAAGGACCAGGGACTTAGGGTTAGCGATTAGGCGATGGGCTTGGGTTGCGAGATTTTTTACATGGGCTGACTATGCTGATAACTCGAGTTATGGGCCGATCGAGTTGGGCCTAACTCGAAATCACGTCATTTAATTTTGAGTTGGGCCTAACTCGAGTTGCAGTAACTCGATTTTTTCTAACTCGAGTCATATCTGAGTTTTTTTCGAGGCGAGTTCGATTAATTCACGAGTTACGATTTTTTTGCCCACCCCTGTATGAAAGTGCAAATATCAATTACAAACATATGTACTTTTATAGCTTAGATAGGTAAGTTCAATGAAAATTAAGACAACATCGTCGATTTAAATTGAAATGTTAAATTTTCAACTAATTCAAATTAATTGATTTTCAGAAATATAATTTTGTATTTCTTACTAATAATTATCCATGATATCATCTATTTCACAAGATAACTTGTAATTTTTTTCTTCTGAAATAAAGTAAGAGTGCTAACATCATGACTTGTGACACCGAACGTTCAGGGGAAAAATAAATATTACTTGGTAGAAAGAAAATACGACTGACACCAATAATATTTTTGGGAATACGAATTCTTTAGTCTGACATACTTGTACGGACTACCTTAGCTCTTCAATTTATATGCCTTAGCTCCCTTTCCCTTTGCAAAGAATACCACGCAACTCACACACACGCGCTGACGCGCCTGTCGCTGCTGCGAGGTCTAGTATCCAACAGAATGAGACCTCCCATGAGAGCAAGAGTATTTCAACTGTTGTATCTATCTTTAATTTACATATATCTGGTAATTCAGCATGTTGGCTCGGTTTCTTTCAACTTCAATTTCTCAGACAAGAATGCTGCAACAGAGATCTTGTTTGAAGGCGATGCACACTTTGGTGATTTGTATGACAATAATCTTGACAGAATCAGCCTGACTGTGGATGCACAAGCTGGCACAAACATTCATTACAGTGAAGGCAGAGCAACCTACAATCCGTCAGTTCCTTTGTGGGATATTCATACCGGAGAGGTGACAAATTTTAGTACTCAATTCTCTTTTCTTATACAAAACATAACACCATCTGGTTATGGTGATGGTTTAGCCTTTTTCCTCTCTCCATACCCATCTCAAATTCCTGCTGATGGTGCTGAAAGCTGTCTTGGCTAATTTGCAGTAAAAGTATATGGCCATCGACCAAAGATCAGATTATTGCCATTGAATTTGATACTTATTCCAATTGCTATGTTGACCCAAATTCAACAGATTGCCACATTGGCATCGATGTCTACTCAATCAAATCACAAGCTAACACAATTATTAAAAATTCTCTCTTACTTGGCGTGAGAATGACTGCACAAATTGAGTACAACAGTTGGCAGAAAGCCAGAAACATTTGAGTGTGCTCCTTTGGCATGACGCTGACCCAAATATAAACTTCAGCGTTGATGCAATTGTTGACAAAAGAAGACTGTTGCCAAATGCTTCCGCTGTTGGCTTCTCAGCATCCACTGGAGGAGGTGCTGAGCTCCACCATATCTTCTCATGGTCTTTCAACTCAACCTCGGAGAAGAACCAGACTTTCAATTAGTCCCCATCAAACTCGAAAAATAATTCATCTAGTTTATTACTATTACGTAACATATATAACTATAGGTCTGGTAGGTGGGATTTTCGTGTTATGTTTAGTAGCATATTATCACAAAAGAAATTGTTTCACCAGGAATACCATAGATATTGAGATGATAGCTAATCGACCAATTGACGGTAAGTTTGAGAAAGGGCTAGGACCCAGGAGGTTTCCCTATAGTGGCCTCGCTGATGCAACAAATGACTTTTCCGAGAATAACAACCTTGGAGAAGGGGGGGTTTGGATCAGTGTATAGAGGTGTTTTAACAGACGAAAACATTAATGTCGCTGTTAAGAGAATGTCAAAAGAATCAAAGCAAGGGAAAAAGTAGTATATATCAGAGGTCAAGATAATAAGCCAACTAAGGCACCGAAATCTTGTCCAACTAATTGGTTGGTGTCATGATCATGGAGATTTTTTGTTGGTTTATGAATTGATGCATAATGGAAGTCATGGTTTAAAAACGCCCAATTCCAAGTCGGATCAGACTCGGCGGGAGACGAGCCGATTTTGAGGGTTTTGGAACGGAATCGGTTGGGCTCCACCATTAATGGCGTTCGCCAAAAGAGAAAGGTGAAGGGGGTGTGTAGAAAGTATTCCGGAGGCGGCTAGGGACGACGGTGCCACCTTGGAGGCCCGTGGGATGGGCAACGAGGCGGTTGCCGCTCTATCGTTCGGTGGTTTCGTACTTCTGTTCCTTTGCTTAAGAGCACGAGAAGTGGTTGGTGGGATCGGGTAAGACGTAAGAGGGAGGGGGAGGAGAAGGGTCCGAAGTGGACCTGTTCTTTCCTTTTTTATTAATTGATTTATGATCCAACGGTCCATATTTTTTAGAGATTAATTCTATTTGATAACAACAGGAAGCTTGGTCTAAAATCTAATCTCAGAATATTAAGAAAGAAGCAAGTTCTATACTTTACGATCTCGTCTGATGAATTGAGATATTTTGACAAAATGTGTGTTAATTTTTATACAAATAATACTTTATTAATCATGAAATTTCAATTTAATGGTTTTCTTTAACAAAATTTTAACAGGTCATGGCCGGTAAATAACCATATTTATTCTATATTTTAGTATTTTTATACTTAATGTTTTATTTAATAACTTATTTTTTTGGAAATTATTTGGTAACCTTTTCATTTTTTTCTTTTAATTCAAAACAAACGTTCACGTTATTTATGAAGTGGAATATTTTATAAACTAAAGGATAATTGATTGAAAAAGTCATTCCAAAAAACATAAAAATTGATAATTTGGTTCTCTATAATTCTAAATAATATATTAAGGTACTTAAACAAATGTATCTTCGTTCAAAATTTTATTTTTTTGTTTTTTTCTGATTTTTAAGATATTAAAATTGATTTTAATGAAAATCCGAGTTTTTGATCCGAGTCACCCGAGTTTTTCCGAGTCATCCGATTCGACTTCTTTGATCAACATTCCGAGTCCGAGTCCGATTCCGAGTTTCAGAACCATGATGGAAGCCTTGACAAACACCTCTATAATAAAGAAAATCCTCTACCTTGGCCAATTAGGCACAATATAGCACTTGGGCTAGGCTCCGCCCTTCTTTATCTCCATGAGGAGTGGCAACAATGCGTGGTGCATGGGCATGTCAAACCAAGCAACATTATGTTAGATTCTTCATTCAACGCTAAGCTTGGAGACTTTGGACTAGCTAGACTTACTAATCACGACCAAGAGCTAGAAACAACAATTGTTGCTGGCACCAAGGGTTACATGGCACCAGAATGTGCCCTCGACATAGCAAATGCAAGCACCGTGCCTGATATGTTTAGTTTAGGAATTGTATTGTTGGAGATCACATGTGGAAGGAGGCCCATAGTGCCTCGACATGATCAAAAGAAGGCGAGTTTATTAGTTGAATGGGTTTGGGATTTGTATGGTAAAAAAGGCACTAGTGGAAGCTGTTGATGGTAGGCTAAATGGTGATTTTGACAGAGAAGAAGCTGAGCGCTTCATGGTTGTTGGTTTATGGTGTGCACACCCTGAAAAATCTCAGCGACCATCAATTAAACATGCAATGAATGTGTTGCAGACTTGCAGTTTCAAGCTCCTTTGCCGGATCTTCCACCAAAGTTGCCAGTGCCCATATATGCTATTCCAGCTGATCCTAGTATGCAACTTTATACCTCCTCTGATGCTACCTCAAGTGGTGTAGCTGTTGCTTTCGTCAAGTCAGCTCCAGTTCTACCATCATACTCTTCCTGATTGCTCAAGCAACAAGGCAATACATTCTAAATAGTAAAATCTCAGACAACATTTCCTTTATTTTTCTTATTCGCTGTAAAAATTGCACTACAACAAGGAGTGGTTCTTATTTGTCTTTGTTTTTCTGATGTCATAATGTAATTTTGTTTGGTTAGTACATCTTCATCTTCTTTAAGTTCTGATGTACTGTTTACCTTTTGTATGCTATATATGCTAGAAATGCATGTATCTTTTTCTTTAAGTTCTGTTTTATAATGGCGTTGCCTTTGCATCATTTACGATGTTTTGAGTTTTGTCAACAAATGAGGCAGAGACTAGAGAGACAAAAAAAGTTTGAGGTTTTTAATTCTGAACCTGCGGTGATCAGCTCTCAAATTCCGTTGTGTAGAGAATACAATATTGAATGAGTAGAAGAACAAAAATACATTAGTACACTGATGAAGCAAAAAGCAGAGAGTATTGTAATGATTCTATGACTTGTTTAATCTAGAATTGTTGTTAGGTGCATTCGTAGAGAATCTAAAGCTCGGTAGTTAATTTGATATTTTATTTAGTTTTATGATTTGTCTTTTTCTATAATTTTCTTTCTTTGATGGATAATTTGCCATTGTGAATTGCTTGAATTGACGGTTTTACTCAATAAACTATAACCTTCTCTAGATCAATAGGTAATTACAACCCTAAATTTGAGTCGATTTGTAATTGTAATACCATAGGATATGTATTAACCGAACTGTGAGCCCATGATTAAATGAGAGTTGTGTCTCTACCTATTATTGAAATATATAAGATATCCTTAGAGTTAGAAAGATAAACCTAGAAAATTTAAGTCAAGAAACGAAAGTTGAAATTTAGGATTTATAGAAGTGTTGAAGGTTGAAATTAGGAACTAAACAAAAATCAATTGACGGGATTTCAAACGAACCCATTTGGATTCAAACAAACCCGCTCGAAATCGGCCAAACAACAGGCAACCTATTAATTGGCCCCTAATTCGTGTTATTGTGTTAAAACTCGGATTCTAAATCAAAACTTAGATCAACCTTAGAATTAGGATTAACTTTAATTCATTAAACAAATCCGAAATCATTTGAACTTATCTACCTAATTGAATAAGATAAAAAATTGATATTCCAACACCGTTCCCGCAAATTCGATCCTTAATTTTAATTTTTTTCTTAAGCGATCCAAACGCACCCATCAAATTATAACTATAATGAAAAAATTTTTACTTTTAAGTTCTAAAATATTGCAAGGTGCTACTTTAAGAAACAGAATGTCCTATGCATGTGAATCGAGAACTTGACAGTAGCTGTCAAGGTGGCATGTGAACCTACATTGCTCCGGACATGATGATAAATCGATAATCCACTCGAACACCGAAATTATTTTAAATACAAATTTACACCCCTAAAATTTTAATAAAAAAAATTAATTAATTTTTTTTTAAATAAAAAGAAAGTTCTTACGCGGTTTATAAAGGAGTATATTCTCTCTCTTTTTTACCCGTTTTATAACCAGGTAAGACTTCTTATCCTTTTATAAAACGAGTAGGAAGGGATTGAGCTGAGACCTTCCTATACTCTTTTATAAAACGTGTTTGAAAGTAAAAAAAGTATCTTTTTTGTTCCGAAACTTTAATAGTAGCTATCAAATAATGTAAAAAGTATTGCCGAAATTACCGTTTCCTATCATTTTTCTAAAACGTGTTATTTATTTCATTTGAAACGTATGATTTATGTGTTATTTATTTCATTTTAATTTTAATAACCTCTCTTTTATATAACACGTTTGAAAGTAAAAAAAAAAGTTATTACTGATGATAAATAATAATAATTTACTAATAATTAATTTTAATAAGTAATTAGTAATTAATTATAGTTACTAATTTTAATAAGTAATTAATAAGTCACCAATAATTAATATTACAATAACTATTATTAATTATTATAAATATTGCTATAATTATTAATTATTATTATTATTATTTATTTTGAATTATTAATTAATTTAATTCTTATTATATTAACTATAATTAATTACTAATTAATTATGTCAAACTTACACTACTAACCATACAAACCTTTATTTTGCCAAACGCACCATGTTGATGACTATTGGAACCAGTAACACTATACTAGATAGAAGTTGCTCCTAAAATGTACTAGAGGGGTAGAATGGTAAGAGTAGTAATTTGATGAGGTTAGTGCTAATTTAAGGTTAGTAAATGTTGTTTGACGCGGTATATTGAGGTTAGTATTAAGATTTGCAACTATTAATCGTGTAATTATTATTAACTTTTATTAATAACTATTAATTTTAATAAAAATCATTATTAATTATTAACTATAAATTATAAATAATAAACTATTATTAATTATTAATAATTAATTAATTATAAATATTACCTTAATTATTAATTATTACTTGTTTTGAATTATTATTTATTAATTACTTTACTTATTATTATATTAACTATTATTAATTACTAATTATTATTAATCCTCATTAATTAATAATTAATAATTAATATTACAATAACTATAATTATTAATTAATATTATTATTTATTTTGAATTATTATAAATATTAGTAAATTATTATTATTTATCATCATTAATAACTTTTTTTACTTTCAAACACATTATATAAAAGGGTAATTATTAAAATCAAAATGAAATAAATAACACATAAATCACACGTTTCAATTGAAATAAATAACACGTTTTAGAAAAATGTTAGGAAACGATAATTTCAGCAACACCTTTTTACATTATTTCATAGCTATTATTAAGGTTTCGAAAAAAAAATACTTTTTTTTACTTTCAAACGCATTTTATAAAATGGTAGGAAGGTCTCAGACTCAATCCCTTCCTACCCATTTTATAAAAGGGTAAGAAGTCTTCTTACTCGATTATAAAACGGGTAAAAAGGAGAGAGAATGTACCCCTTTATAAACCGCGTAAGAACTTTTTTCTTATTAAAAAAATTAATTAATTCTTTCTATTAAAATTTTAGAGGTGTAAATTTCTATTTAAAATAATTTCGGACTTGAACAATACTGCCTTCTGTGCGCTTGTTGAAAGGCACATTAAGGCTTCACAAAAGATGCTGATCTGGTTCAAATCCAGCTATGAGCTGGAAGTTGGTGTGAGTTGGGTGGCTACGGGCACGTATAAAAACTAGAGAGAAGCTCGATGTGAAAATTATTTATGATATTAATAAATCAATACAGAAAACATGCAATAGTGAATAAGTATAAAAATTTTGATCAAGATGCACATGAAAGAATAAAGGGACAATTTTGCCACCCAAAACTATGGTCACCTTTGTGTTTTTGCCACTTTGGAAAGAATTTTCTGCTATATGTACCCAATTTATGCACCCAATTTATGCACCCAGATTATTAATTAGTCTTCTTTTGTTCTACTAATTTTAGGTTGGTATACTTTAGTTATAACCTCACATCATCGTGTTAACCCGCGATCTTCCCTCTTTTCCTAGGTACTGTACGGCAGGATGATTCTTTTGGTTCCTTAAAAATTCCACCTTAAATTAGTGTTTTCTAGTTGACCATATTTGAAAATTTTTCTTATTAGTTAGGTATAATCTCACCCTTGAAACCTATCTAGAATAATTAGAAAATTAGAAAGCCATGATATTAAGAAAACAAAACTCGCTCTGATACCAGAATAAAATGGTTGTGATCGGATCGACTTTGAAACTTCTGATTACTAATGAATACTGGTTCCAAAGTTTTGAGAAGGAGAATGAGGAAATTTTATTGATTACTGGTAAATGATACAAGAGAAGGGTGATTACTTGGTGTGGGATGTGTGTCCTCCCAAGTGAAACACCATCTGCTTATATAGCCTAAGGGACTCTTCCTTTGATGCTCAATAATTGAGTGCGGGTGCGCTGTTTGGGCCCCATCGTCCATCTCAATTAGTGGCATTTACAGGTGGAATTTGTCCTTACACACACTAGTGGGCATCAATAGTACAATAATTGCCCGACAAAATAAAAAGAGATTCATGCAGCAATAAAGTAGGCTAATAATGACACGACCTACCCTGAGTGATACCGAAAGTTAATACAATAACGTCATTCCCATATGATGGTGGGACTCACTAATAGTAATGGCCTTGCTGGATCAATTATATCTTTTGGTGAATTCTTAACAGCTCATCAATGTTATGATTAACTGGTCCCAGTGCACTGCTAGCCCAGTTGTTCAAGCCGAATCTTTTGAAGATAACTCAATGTTATGAGCCTTTCAACCTCTTTCATGGTTTTCTGTAGTTGCTCGTCGTGTATTTCCTTTAGTCTAAGCTTCATGGCTCCTTCCCAATGAAAAGACCTTGGATAAACTGTTATTAAATCACCAGTGATTACTTCATAATCCTGAAGGGAGTTTGTCTCTCCCCCTAAAGTTACCCATCTCTCGACTTGCTGGAAAGCTTGCCTACTTCCTGGTCTAAATCCAGTTGTTGGGCTTCCTTCATGGATTCTCATCAAATTTCGCAAGTGATCAAGCACCATCTCCTGAAAATAAAATTTGCAAAATTACATACATAAAATAAAAATAAATTTTCTAAAAATGTCAGCAGTTTTCCGTAGATTACTGCCAGACGGGTCCTTAGATACAATGGTTATGGTGGATTTTTCCAGCGGTCCACCATGCCCGCTTTCGCCTTTTCTTAGAGATACCGGAGAACACCGTTCTCATCTAGCATGTTGCCTATGTGACCAACCGTTGTTGCTAGATGATTTAGGATTTCTTCGGGAGCATCCTTTGTTTCCTCGAGTACTTTCTCTAAATCTGCTAGCTGTTCGTCGGCCCAGTAGCAATTTTCGGTTTTCACCATATTTGCTGTGAGCCTTGAGAGTGAGTCAGCCAGTACATTCTGCTTCCCATCAATGTGTTCGAAATTTACTTGCACTCCTGTTCCTGTAACAAAGTCAACAAAATTAATCCATCGGACTCTTGAAGGTTTGTTTTGTGATGACTTGTTATAGAAACTGATTATGGCCTGGCAATCAGTTCTGAGAGTGATCTCCTTTTGATCCAGGTAGTGAATGTTGAGTGCCTTCATTGTTTCCATGCAAGCATAGATCTCTGCATCTATTGTGGATTTAATCACTGGGAATTTCCCGCTTGCATACGCACAAACTTTCTCCGTGTTTCGGGGGTCATGCTTTGCTTTCTTCCATTTGCATACTCCACCCCATCCTTCCATGCATCCGTCTGTTTCAAGGATGATGTAGGATCCTTCCGGAGGTAACTCGAGATCTGGGAGCTGCTGCACCGCTTGCTTGACCTTTCTGATGATCTCATAGTCTGAGCTTTTGAGCCAATTGTCACCGTGTTCGCTTGTTTTTTAGTATAATGGCCCAAGTAATGTTCCCAATTTCGGTATGTATGATCTGGCATAGTTGAGGATGCCAAGCCATGATCTCATACCAGCCTTCTCCTTCAATTTTTCTTCATCAAAAGAAATGATTTTCTTGATTATGTGCGGCTGAAGTTTGATTTTTCTGTTCCCAATAATTGCACCTAGGAATTCGATTTCCTGTACAGCTATTTTTATTTTAGTTGGGGAGAGTACAAGCCCCCATTTCTCACAAATTGTCAGCATAGCCTCCAAATGTTTGGCATGCTGTTCTTCATTCTCAGAAAACACTAGTATATCATCGATGTAGACTGCTATGAAGTTTTCCGTTCCCCGGAAGCAATCGTCCATCTTTCTTTGAAAAATTGCCGGTGCATTCTTCAACCCGAATGGCATAACTAGCCATTCATACAAGCCATTTGGAACAACAAAAGCCGTCCACTCAACCGATTCAGGATCCATTACCACCTGATGGAACCCACTTTTTAAGTCGAATTTTGAATAAATCCGACTATTACCGACCTTTTTTAGGATGGTATTAATCCCTGGCAGGCTGTATTGGTATTTGTGGGTATTATCATTGAGGGTACGGTAATTAAATACCATACGCTCCTTGCCTTTGATTTCAGCGCCAGTCTTTGGGTCTATTGATGTACCTGAATTTACCATCATTGCCATGGTTCTATGTCGGCTCTTACTGGGTCGTATCACTCCAATCTTGAGTTGCGCCTGAACATGCTTGTCAAATTGCTCCTTCATTGCCGGTGTGACATGTTTCAGAGGCCTGTCTTGAATTGTGATATCCGGATTGATGATGTCTAACTTGCACCTAATCCGATTCTTTTCCCAGTGTTGGAGAGGATTTTCTCCAATATACCCTTGTTCTTTTCATCTCTTAAGAAGAGGTCTGAACATCTCTTTGAATTTCTGCGATTCTTCACCACAAGAGTATGCAGTGATTCTTTGGATCTCAAAATATTCTAACTCAGACAGCTCAAGTTCTTCGATTGCTACTGAAGCTACTACCTCAGCGTCAACTTTTGTCGCAATTGTTGTGATATTTTTGTAGAATGTCACCATTTGGCCCTCAATCCTAAGCCCTCCTTGGATGGCTCGGATGAAATTGCAACCAATCAGCATTTGGATTCCGTCCCTCTGTTCCATTGGGAATGCATAGGTGAAAGGAATACGGAAACGATTTTCCTCGATAGCCATTATTCCGCCTTTGAGTTTTTGGTTGGCTATTTGAGAAGAGTTAACCCCGTTGATTTGAATAGGGTACGCACTAGGTTCCAAAGCTTCTTTTGGGACTGCATTCTGGTCCACGCAGCAAACTGTGGCACCAGTATCCAGGATTGCTTGGATTTTGAACTTCTCAACACCTGGTATTTCCATTGTCAGCTCAATGTTGTAAAGTCTGTTTAAGACTCTCTTCCCTTTTCTCGGATCTGGAACTTGAGTACTGATGTATTCATCTCTATCTGTCAGCATCCTGATTACCACTCCATTTCGTTTCTGGATATGATTTTCAATTGGTTCATCATCCGAATCTACCTCTTCAAGAATTGACTTTTCAGGGGCTTTTCCTTTTGTTAGATCTCGCATTTCATCCAGATCCTTTCCCATCCCCAATTCTTCAATTCTTTCCTTTAGCCTTTGGTTTTCTGCTAAGAGAAAATTTGTATACCCAATCAGCTCATTAATTAGGGTATCCTTGTTGTCATACTGGAGATTTGATCTTTGTATGGTCAACCTTCTTCCCAGGTTGAATCTCGAACACATCGGGCAGATAGTCAAATGACATATACTGCAATGTGCTCTCATCCTTGGAGTAGTCTGCTCCTTGCAGAACAGACACCTCATGAATTCTTGCGCCACTGGACTGTTGTCCTCCCATTGATGCGCACAGTTTTGGATTTCTTGGGGCACTTAGGTCACCACTCGCCATGAGATTTCTTCACTCGTTATCATCATTGCGGTTTCGTATGGAACCTCATTTACACCAGCCATCAAAGAATGACTAGTACTTCCTTCTCCTTCAGAAAATGAACATATTGCATTGCTATCTGGTTCATTTTGATCTACTGAGAGCACATCCCAGTCATCATCAAGGTCTAGATTTTCGACTATGGCTGCTCTTGTAATGTTTCCTTTTTGCCTTGTGCAGTTGCGGGCAAAATGTCCTTCTTCACCACATATAAAGCACTTGCATTTCCTTACTTTATCTGCGTGCTTCCTTTTGAATACTCTGATGTGCGTATCATGTGGTTTTCCCCGATATGTCTTCGCCTTTCGAAGACCATACTTCTTGTTCTTTTGATAGTAACCCGGCACTGGTATGCGGCTACAGAATGAGAGATCTTTAAGGCTTCTTTGGAGTGCAACTCTCTTACACTGCTCTGCCAGGTACTGGTAGGTAAAATGTATTCTTGGAATAACACCAACAGTATTGCCTGGGTATTTTTCAGCAAATGCCTTCTCAATTTCTCCACCAATAATTGGAGGCATCTTTCTGAAAAATTTTGTTGAGAGTTCAGGAGATATGAACATCCTTCCTGATTTTGCCGCCAAAATCTTATAATCATTTATATAATCGAAAAGATCTTTCACATTGTGGCATGAAAGTCTCTCCAGGTCGTTGTACGCTCGATCTTGCTCTTCAGTGGACCCGGTTGTCGGATCCTCCAACAGAAACATTCGTCTGATTTGTGATATTACATTTTGTGGGTCATCGGCAATGTTAACTAATTCCTCATATTCAGTGGGGAATGTCATTCTCCACTAAATCCAGGTCTTTTTCTCCGTTTCGCCTAGGAGGTTTTCGATATAATTGACCTTAGATTTGTTATCTGCCCAATTTCTCTCATTTATCAGGTTGAGAGTGATTGATTCCCATCGGAAGATAACTTCTGAGTATAGCCCAATATCTTCTGGTAAAACTAGAATTGCACCTTGACTAGCTTGGGCTGTTGGCAGGTTAAACCTTTCGTTCATTTGCCTTGCATAGCCTCCGCGGATGTTGTCCAACCGTGCCTTTATCTCTGAGATTTGGAGGTTATGGGGTTGCCTTGAACCAGGTGGGTACATGGCCGGTCCCATGATTGGTTCACGTGGTATTCTTGTAAGTGAAGACTCTGCAGTTGAGAGTACAGTCTCCACTTTCTTTTTGAGATTTTTGAATTGTGGATATTCCATCTCTTCTACCATATAAACTGTCTCGAATAGATCTTCGTCCCACTTTGTTTTAGAATTTGGGGAACTGACATCTTCCCCACCACCTTTCGCTAGAAGACTTAGCAAGTCTTCATCTTGGTTTGCTGGTGCACCCAATTGAGACAGGAATTGCACTGTGGAGAGTATCTCATCTTCGTCCGACTCATCCCATTGACAGGTCATCATGAGGGCTTGTTCCTCAAACCATTCACTTTCTGCATCAATGGTTTCTAGCCAATTGAACTCTGTAAATGTCATTTGTACGAGTTCGTCTTCACTATCTAGCTGCTCAATAGCAAACCATTGATACGGATTTATTGGTTCTAGCATTTCAACTGTTGGTTCAGTTTGTTCGGCTCTTAGTATTGCCAAGAACCATTTTCCCAATAAGGGACCATCATCTTGCTCAGTCTCGTCATCTTCACTGAATTCCTCAGGGTCTGAATAGATTTCTGGAAATTCTGGATCATCTTCATATGGCCAATCATCATCTAGCGTGAGTTGATTGATGAATTCTTGTTCGAGTTCTTCCTCATCATTTTCTCCACGAATAGCTCCTTGTTCAGGGGTTGTTGTTGTATACCTCGCAAATCTGACGGATAATGAGCCGTCTGTCCTTGCTCGGATTCGTGCTACTTAAGGATTCTGAACTTGTGAGATGACAGCTGGTCTCACAAGCCACTGCCTTCCACGGAGTTCTGTGGTTGTACGTTGCGAGCCAGGGATGGCCCGAACTCCTCGACTTGCCAGGTGGTCCGCCACGTTCTGAACATTGTATCTGAAATTTGTGTGGCTTGTATTGGACAGTCGTCCAATTAGAGACCTTGAGAGTAAAAGGTTATTCTCTCCACCTTGCCATCCTTCATACCCGTGAGTTTGAATCACTAGTTGAATGTGATCTCTGAAGTCACGGATACTTAGAGTCATATCTGGGGCAGTATATGCCAACTGCGTCTCAGATGTGAGATCCATCTCCATAGAACTGATGATAGCTCTATCATCTCGCCATCTAGTATCTCTGATTAACACTAGTGCATTCACACCTGCACTTCGCCTGTGCAACGTGTACAATCGAACTATAATTAGTCCGATATGCAGATGTTGGAGCCCTTCTTGCAAAAGTCTGTTAAAACTTTCTTCAGAGATGAACGGTAGCTCCACTTGCTGGCCATCTGTGACCAACGTTCTTTCATCCAAGTAATGTTGGTATACTCGGTGCCTGCTCTTTGACCATCCAGCTTGGTACAGAGTTTCTGCTGGGACTTGCTGTGCTCGTCTGTATTGGGAGATGTTGAGCTCAGCATCAGGATTCATTTGTGACTCAAGGCTTCGCTGGTACCGCGAGATTGACCAGGGAGCCTCCTTTGAGCTTCAAATCTAAGTCTAGATCCAAGGCGATAGCTACGGATATGATCTTCAATAGTAGGGGTTTGATTTGTGTCTCTTTCTGATACTGATGGTCTTGCTGCCTCTGTTGTTGTTTGCGTTCTGCTCATGCTGCCTTCTTTTTCTCGGCTTCAAATATTTTTTTTGGGTTTTTGAACACAAAAAGTTTGCCTTTCGGTTTTGGTACTGCCGGCTTACTGGGCTCTCCTAAGCTCAGCTTCTGAAGTTGTTGCTGGATCTAGTCTAGGGAGTCAGTCAGGTCGTCAGGTGGAGTGCCTTCTTTCCCTTTCACAGCCTCGAGCCTTTTGACTGCTACCTTCAGATCCTCGATTTGTTCAGTCAATTTAAGCAACAATTGTATGATTATGTTATTTTGCTTAAATTGGACTTCTGTTGTTCTCCCGGTTATGTCATGTGGCTTGACAAAACCGACCGCCGGTGAATGGATTGATTCGGTTGCTTTGAGTGCTTCTCTGTAAATTGTGCTGTTCGCGCTAAGGCGCCAATCACTCATAGGGAAATTTTTATAAGAATTTTTGAATTTCTAAGGTCTATTTTTAATTTCACTACTACAGATTTTCCCTTCTACAACTGTTAAAATAATACCTTCTGCAACTGTATAGATAAGTTGCTAATCGGGGAGTTGCAAAAGGGAAAATAACAGTCATAAAAATAATGACTGTTATTAGATAACAACAGTGGCAAAACACGGATTTTCAATAACTGTCTTTTATTAATAACAGATGCAAAAGGAATGATCTGCCACCGTTATTTAATAATAAAAGTTGCCGAAAGTTCTTTTTTTTTTTCTTTTTAAATTGGCGCTAGATGGATCTGAAATGTAATAACAGTTGCAGAAAGTATATTTTTCTCCTTTTTCATTTGATCGAGCTGGACGATTAGCAACTGTTTAAACATAATAACAATTGGTTCTAGTCCATAATTGCTAGCTATACCAATTAATACAAATTTCAACAACAATACAAACACATGCAAACAAACATAACAAAATGTAATATTTGTATTAAATAATTATTACAAATGATGTTACAAATATAACATCAAATAAGTTCCAAACACAACAACAAATCCAAGCACATATAACATATCCAAAATGATATATTACAAGAGTAAACTAAAAAAGAGAAATACAGATTATTAAGAAGAGTTGGAGTTCCGTGAACTCCATGAGTTCCTTCATGACTTGTGCAATCTCTTCTTTTGAATAAGGTCTTCTAACCAGCTCAATCCTCTACATGGTATTAAGCAAACAAAACATGAAATTAATTAAATTTATTTAAAAAAAGAGATATTGATAATAAATGTTCCTTTACTCCATTTGGCCCTAAATTTCTCCAATGTGGTTCGAGATCTTTTCATGCCTCTGCACTCTTTTTCAGTAATAATATTGTGCTCTTCTTCGAATCTTTCATTGTGCTCTTTGTTGGCCCAACTGCATACTCTTCTTCTCCAGACATATTTTCTATCAATCAACTACAACTCAATCCATAAACACAATTATTTCTATCAAAAGGAATCAAACAGAAAAGGATTCAGACCAGTCATCAAAACATAATTATCAGACATGAAATAAAATTGAATCCCAAGTTTTATGTTGATTGGCCATTTGGGGCTTTTAGTCTTTAACATTTTTGTATCAAATTCGTTGCCAACAGATTAATTTTTTTAAATTACCAAAAATTTGCAAGTATGTTACCAATGATAATAGCACCTACACATGCCAATTTAATTCTACAGCAACGAGTTGAACAAATGATAATTACAAAACAGATTCAATATCAAATATAGAATAATTTTAAAAAAAAGTTACAAAACAGGTTAGTTAGTAAAAAGAAACAATTCATTTTTGCAATCTTATATCCCATTTTATACTGGACACTAATATCATTTTTATTTTAAGCTTGAATAGTTCCATCACCAACAGTAAAGAGCAAGTAAAAGGGTCACAAGTCTCACCTATTCAAATAAAGTAATAAAATTCACAAATTTCACGCTATTAGGTACTACACATATCAGTTCCAATACTGGCTTATCCTACAGAGTTTAAACAAAGCACAAAATGTTAAAGCAACGAATATTTGCTACTGCATGAAAAAGGAAAGATGAAGGCAAATGCAAATGCAGGCCATAGCATGAAATGGCCAGATATTCACGTATATTGGCCACTACATGTAAAGATCCAAATAATCCCAGGTACTAAAAAAACTAGGAATACCACTGCATGTAAAGATCCAAATACTGGCCACTGCATGGAACGAGCATCCAAAAGTAAGTTTGATAAATACCAGTAGGAGTAACAAGGCCTGGAATCCAGTTTCGCAACCTAACATTCCCAAATAACTTAGATAAAGGAAGTGTATTAGTAAGATTATAATTAAAAGCACTCTAGCAATAATGGCAACACTTTCTTGTGTTCAGTGATGTCCTCAACAGATGCAGTGTTAAAATTTCGCAGAGTGAATTTTGCCCTGTCTAATGACAAATTATACGGACTCAAAACCAATTTCAATTTCAATTTCAAGAAGCAACTTTACCTTTGTTCCATGAATTCTCGTTTCATAGAAAAAGGAACAACACCTCTATTTTGAGGGCAGTTACAAACCAATTAGTCAATCTGAAGCAACAGAAGTGATTTCTAGAAAGAAATAGTACCATAAGTGAGTTGATGCAGCCACAACCAGTCTCCACCTATCAAGCCACCACTAGTCGGTTGATGTCGGTTGCTGTCGTTCCAGCCGTCAAGCCACCAAAATCAAGGAGAAGAGGAGGACAGAGGAGCTCGGAACGGCGAAGAGGAACGGAGGATGGCTCGGTTAGGGTTTTAGGCGTCCAGTTGTCGATGGAGACGAGAAGCAGAGGAGCTCGGAACGGCGGAGAGGAGCAGATGAGCTCGTAATGGCGTAGAGGAACGGAGGAGCAGATGAGCTCGTAATGGCGCGGCGGGTTTGGGGGGTGCCGGGGTGGGGGCCGGGGAGGAGAAATAGGGTTCGGCTAAAACAAGAGGGAGAACGACTGAACCCTATTTCTTTGTGAGCGGCGCCGTATACTTATTAGGAAAAAAAAAATTGCTTACAGCATTTCATCCGATCCGTCCATTTTTGTGAAGGCTTCTAATCCTTATCGTTCACTAGATCATCAAAGTATATTAAGATGTCATCAATTATATGATATAAATCGTTTGACTTAAAATAGATAATATTAATAATTATTTGTAAACAAACAAAAATATGTTTTATTAATTAATTCTAAAATTGCGATTGTTGTAGTACACTCAGAATCTTCACTAACAGGGCAAAAAGCATATATATTTGAACCATAAAATTAACAAATTCAAACCAATTTTTTTAATTAGCGATGAAGATATAAAGTATCTTATTTTTTAGTTGTTTACAAATAATTATTACCTCCCGCTTATTTGAGGACGTTTATTAATTCAATTGGCTATAAAATTTTATATCTTTCATTAAAAATACAATTATAATTGTTTTGTGCTTTTCCTTAACTAATGTCATATCAAAATGGTGATTGTTGCATCTAACTGTAGAAACATGTTCATGAGACAATATTAAAGTCGAATGTCAGTACATTTTGGTCTTATATGACAATACATTTAATTAAGATGTACGCAAATAAAATTAATGCATAATTTCTGATAAATAAAAATAAATAGAAAAGTTATGAAAATATATACCTCAAAATAAAAAAAAAGAAGTGATTAAGTTCTTCCCTCGTTGAACGGGATATGAAATTATGACAAAAACAACTAATAAATCATTAATCTCACAAATAAATTCGTAAAAATCGAAATAAAAAGAGGAAAATAAAAAATATCAAATATTTTTCAAATTTAATTTTTCTTACCAACAATATGTTCTCTTTCTTTTTCTCTATCTAATTCTTATTTTTTTCAGATTTTTTAAACTTTTTTGCTATTTTTCTTAGAAGGGTGTAAAATATGAAATTAAGGAAGTTTAGTATAAAACTATGAATTAATGTCTGCGTTTATTTTTTTTCCTAAATCTTGCAATGTTACGGATGAAAACAGATCGTATACGGATCAAATAGTGGTCAAATCATATTTGTATCCGTATTTTTTTTTATACGGATATGAATTCAAATATATTCAGATATAGATACGAATACAATTTCAGATATTTGTCGGGTATGAAAACGATACGGATATATTTTATCAGATACGGATCGTATTTTGATTATCTTTTTTTTATTCATTTTTTAGCACTTTCTATAAATTTCGCGGTGTAAATAAAAACTTGTCGCATATGAGAAGAGTCGAAACAGAGGGAATATTCAAATCTAAAATTGCATTATAATAATATATATATGTATAAATTTAATTACTATCAATATTATTAAGCATTATTTATAATTTCTATTAATTATATTGTAGCATATAACCCCCACAATGTACTTTTTATTTAAGTTAATTGCAGTGCATTCAAATATATAAAAGATAATTCACCCATATCAACAATTGTTGCATGATCTAGTGCTTCGATCGTTGTCTTGTGATATCCCCATCTTCGGGTCGATTCCCACTTAAAAATGAAATATTTTTTCTATGCTCACAGAGAGCATCACGTCAGAAGGAATCGGATAAAAGCTCTAATTGAAATTGTTTCAACTGGGGACTGTTTTTATTCGCAGTATGTATAGAAGGTTGGGACCCACTGTTATTAAAATCGGCATTCGGCAGAAGGTTTTTTAAATAGGCTGGCAATTCTGCAATTGTTATTAAATTATGCAACTGTTATTAAATAAAAACAGTCGTAGAAGGCTGGAAAAATGTTCTTTATTAAATATAAACAGTTGTAAAAGGCTAAGACCCAGTGTCAAACCACAATTCGTCCAAATTAAATATTAGACAATATTGGCAGGAATTACAACGACTGTTATTTTACATTAACAGTCATTAAAAGTTTTTGTGACTGTTAGTAAATATTAACAGTCACAATGGTTCAAGAGATTTTTCATTTTATTTCCCTCGCACTTAACTTTAGTAACTGTTATTTATAAAAATAGCGGTAAAGGTTTGAATCTTATATTACGACAATGCCATAGATTTAGTAAGTGACTGTTTTTATAAATAACAGTTGCTAATCTACAGTTGCAAAAGGTCTTTTCTGTGGTAGTGTTTCTAAATGACTTTTTATTTCAAAAATATCCTAGGTCGGTATTTCGGGTTCAATTATACCATTTCATTAATGTTCTTTTCAAAATCTTGAATTCCTTTGTTTACACATCTGGTTTTTCTTGGGGACAGTTTTTGGAGTTCCTAAAGCATTTTTATATGGTGAGAGTGGCATTTATGAAAGAAATAAATTCTGGGTGGCATTTCCACAATTTTCTTATTTTTGAGTGGCAAAAAGATATTTTTCCCAAGAATAAATAAAGAAATTACAATTTTTTCCATTTATTTTTATGAATGCATTCATTTTAAAACTGAGCCATGTTCAAGGTGGCAGTACTTTTGGAGCATCTGGAGGACCAAAAATGAATTCATTTTTCCAGGAAAAATCCCAAATCCATATAGCACATTAGAGGGGCATTCCAGGATTATAATTTGTGGAAAGCTTGCTGCTGAGAATTGAGTACTGATATAGCTACTTCGTAGGGTTACTACTGGTATAGCTTTTTTGTAGGCTGGTTTAGATAGTTACTTTTTACTTTGTACTAGTTTGTACCCCGTTTGGTGTTTGTACCAGACTTTCTGAATTTGCTTGTTTCCTGTAAATAGTTTTCATTTAATAAAATTTTGTAGGCGTGGTCTCCACCCTACCCTCAAAAAAAAAAAAAACACTGAGCCATGTTCATCTCCACAGGATCGCATCAGTATCTTCTTGGTGTCTCTCAAATTCAAAAAATAACTTTCTTTGTGCCCTTTAATTCCAATAAAAATTTGTTAAGCATGTCCCAAAGTTCAAAATAGTCAAATTTAGCAAAATGCATCTGCATTCTTGTCGCTTACAAAATGCAAGTACAGCTATAAGTACTTGTTTATTCATTTACATTTTGTATCAACATAGAAACACGAATTAGTTATACAAAACTACAAATCCAAATACACATATAATAACAACAATTATGATGGTCATGTAACCGATTTTGCTTCTCATCATCTATATCAAAACTAAAGTTCATATTTAAAGAATCTTTTCTTTTAGACCTCCCTGGTCCTTTTGTCTTCAAGGAAGACATTTTGCCCGATGCTAAAAACAAAAGGTTAAAATATTTGATAAAAGAGTCTAAGATTTATATTAATGTAATCTTGGATAGTTTTGATAGTTTTTTCATCCCCAAGCGATAATTTGTTGTGATTTCGGTTAGCTTCTCCCCCATACTCCCAAACCATAAATACATTTTTCATTATTTGTTGATTGACTACTTGTCCAGAACCGTAATTAAGATTGAGATTTCTTATCATAGGAAGCCCATTACCGCTTCCAACATGGGTAGAACCGTAATTAAAGATAAATATTAAATACTGATACTTAGACATCTATTTTACCTTTCATTCAATGGCAAAATCATTTTCCAAAATATACACTTACCAGTAGAAAACTTCAATGTTGTAGGCACATTGATTTTTTCAGTAATTCAAATTATATCTGATTTTTTTTTTTCAAACTATAAAGATTAGAATGTGTCCAACTAATCGTTCAATCAGAAAATAATTTGCGAAGATGAGGAACCGTTAACATAGTAAGATTAAGCTAGATAATGATAGAATTAGATAATCGAAAAGGAGGAAGAAAAAAATGAACAAAAAAAGATGAGTTCAAACGCTATAGTCCTCCCAATTCTTAATATAATTACCACATGATTTAATAATTATGGGTTCTGAACTTCGATCTAATACTAGGTGGTGAAGCGCGGCTTTGCCGCGTCTTAGAGGATTTTTTGTATTTCAATTTTAAAAATCACTAATAATTTAATTTGTCATTTAATCTAAATTGTGTGCGACAGGCATATAAGTGCAAAGGCAATATGTCATAATTTTTCTTTTCACATAAGCTGTAAAAAAATTAAGTGCATAATTTTTCACATTATGATAATTTTTTTAATTCTGTTAAAAAAACAAAATGCGAGGATATTCATTTCCATTACCTAGCGTGGTTATCAAATTTTCCTGCCAAACTCAACTCAACCAAGTTTGCAATCAATTTAGTGAAATGTAAGCACTGAAATTGTTACTCATTTTTTACATCTCTCTCAGGAGGATAACAGATCACGGCTAGGAATCCTATATAAAGTTTTTTTAGATATACTGGACAGAGACTGTCAAGTTTAGGAATCCTATATAAAGTTGTTGCTTAACATTTCCAGATTGAAGGGCTAATACCAACTAACAACTGTACCTATGCTAACCTGAGACAATATTCAGATGCAATATATGATAGACTGATAAATAACAAAAATGCATCAAATTGAGAACCAGTAAGATAAACAAAGAAAAAAAAATTAAAAATCATTTGGTTGTACAACATTTAAAAACAGCTCTATGATTCAATCGACGCACTCCTATTTTGATAATCGCAATGGTTCTTTTAACAAATTCTACATGCATTTTGAGCTAATGCTTGATTGCAATACATGCTATTAATTAAATTATGGAGACATTATGCACTCAGTATGTACCGCCAGCCCCTTCGTCAATTATTTTCTCTTTCATTAGTGATATGTCCTGAACTCGAAGGGAGACTTGGTCACTGAGTCCTCCAGTATTTTTAGAAAAATCCTATAAGAAAATAAATAAAGAATCTGAAAACAGAAATGAGCCATCATATTTTGTGGGCCATACTTGATTTTGGAAGAATTTAAGATTTACAATCCATAGCCTATACTCGATTTTGGAAAATTAAAAGCAATCATAATACAATAGAAATATGAAATTGAAACAAACCGTATCCCAAATCTGAAGCTTGATAGGATTGCCGACTTTAGTAAATGGTAATTGTTCTAACTTCAATTATCAAATCATGCACAATATGGAATTTCTTGTCGCTAAACTACAATATGAGATATGTCCTCTCTCAACACCTACAATTAGTCAAAATAATATTTAGTTAAACACCTCATTTATTTTAATTTAATGAGAAAATTGGTTAGATGAAAGTTACAGTGGGTTTCTTATTATCAAACTTCTCAAAGTGATTTTTCCAAAATTTGATAGGAAAAATTGCTTCATCTGAATTTGGATATGGATTTATCTTGAAAAAGACAGGAGATTCTGATAGCTAAGCATTCCCTTTATTTCTCTTGAGAGAGGCGGACTCATAGTAGGGGCATATGGTGAGATGGAAGCTGACAGCATGCTTGGTGCAATTCTACCAACGCTCATGAAGCTGACAGTAAAGTTCTGCTAGCCCAAAACACTATGACGACACCAATCATTCCTAGCTCGTTGACCTGCGACAGAGGATGATGTTCTCGTGAAGGCACACATCGACTTGGAATGAACCGACCTTCGTCAGGTGGGGGATGACATCTTTCACACGACATGTTATCATGATTTTGTCGGTCTCAGCTACTACACTTGGAGCTTGATGTGTTATTTGCACCTGTGAGCTCCAATTACATATTAATAATAGAATCTAAAATAATAAAAATATTCTAGTGGTGTCTTTATTGTAATTGTTTAATATATTAATATCATTTTCTATAAATTCTAAAGTTTTCAGAGACATTTGGTCCATTAGATACATCATAAGTGGACAGATAATAACTTTTTACTATTAAAGGTACAACTGAGAACTGTTATTTAAGCATGGTGATAGAAAGTAACTTATATTATAATGATGAAAGTTATAATTACCACCATCACTGCCGCAAATGTACTTTTAAAGTTTTGATCTTATCAACGAACATATTCATTTTTTATTTTATTGAAATTCAAGAATTAATAAACTATTTTATAACCAATTGGTACATTATACATGTAGCATCTGATTGGCATGGTACCACCTGTTTTGTGATACTGATATTGTCAACAGCTAACGATGCCCAGATAATACCTTAAAGTACTCTAGGGGGCTCTCAAGAGTATTGTCAATGCCCCGCTTCCTCAGTGATGCAAATTCCACGCTGCTTGACTGTGAAATTTGCATTTACCAAGTTGACAAAAACACTAAAGATGGACCGAACACGTTTGTCGAGGTCATCTAGGCTTTGGCCAAATCCATAGGTCAACTACACTGATTTGACACCGCCTACAGCTACAAGTTGTACTGCCTGCCGAGCGAGCGTCTCCGCAAGCTCCACATATGGTTCCAACTTTGAAAACACCTAAGCTAAATTTGAAAAGAGAAGACAACAGAATTTAAAATTGCTACATTAGAAAAAAAATTCAAACCAAAAGTCACACTAAACAGCGAAATAGCTATATTGACATAATAAGACAAATAGCTTACCCATATTTATCAAATCCTTTAGAGTTTAGAGGCACATCTTTTGTAATAATGTTGACAACATTGTTTCAATTTAACAACCGAAAAAAGTAAAGTAAAAAGCTCGTTCAATGAATCATGTTGATGCAAAACCTTAAAAAGCTCGACATAATGAACAATAGCGTGAACACCATATGTACTGATGACAACTATATCAAATACCTTTAAACAGAAAGATGAAATACCTCTTGTAGACCGCTGCAAAATGCTTGCTCTCTTACATAGGTATTGCATCAAATACGTGTTGTGCACAATAAAAAGTTGACCTATGAACTATGTAAACTAATCGGTCAACAATAGGACATACATCAGATAGTCATTTTTAAGACATATTACCTAATAACTATAAAAAGAACAAATCACAGATACACTGGTAATGGTAAAAGGAAAAAATTGTCAAAACTGAAATTCCAATGAACCAATTCTGTTTATATTTCTCTTGCACTTGAATAATAATTAAACTGAAAATGAAATGATTGAACCTTAGAATAAAAATCAATGGAAATTACAATACCAATAATAATGCTTAAATTGCAAATATATATCATGGAAGACCAGTAAGTTTAATCAAAGAGTACTTTGACAATCTGAAATCAAAGAATAATGAGATACCACAACATCATAACAGGTTCTAATTTAAAGTTGCAAATAAAATTAAATAAACAGAAAAGGGGGAAACAATTATATGGATTTTGAGGCGTTCTTTTGCTCTAATTGTTTGTTCGAATGCCTCAGACCATACAGTTGTTATGATAATCTGAAATTTGCAAACTATAAAAAAAAATAAGAACTCGCCAAATTATCACCAAAAAATATAAAAGAAAGAAAATAAAATCACCGCATAGAATAATTATCAGTTAAAAAACCGCAAGTACATATTGGCTCTAGAGTTTAACAAGTTACCTCATGAATTTCTGCTCGAAAAGCTTCTATTGGGGTGGGGAGAAATCGACGAAAGAGGAGGTTGGAAGAGGTTAGTGGAGGGATCAGAGCGGCGATTTTCTGTTGGGGTGGGAGGAAGTCGACAGAGGAGGAGGTGTGGTTGGGGGTGAGGCGGAGAGTTGGCAGAGAAAGAGATGGAGATTCACAGAGGCAAGGATAGGCGGAGGAGGCAGTGGCAGTGGTGTTGTCGACGAGAAAGGAGAGAACTCTGAGAGGCAAGCGAAGAAAAGAGGCGAAGCCGCGAAAGTTATTAAATCAGTGAATGGATCAGATTGATCAGCGAAAAATTTGTAGGGTTCAGATGCCGTGTCGAATAGAAAACTAAAAAACGGACGACGATTACTTTGCATATGTCATTTTTAAAGCCAATCAGAGCAACAAAAAAGAAAAATAATAACAAACTAAGACAACTTTTTGCAAAGTTTATGCGTATCTAATAAGTACACAGACTGGTAAATACCTGTCAAAATAACACACTTGAATGCTTATTCTCATTTTTTTTAGAAGAGAATAAATATGCACAACAAAAGTGAATAAATATGGTTTTAGTACACCCTAGTTTGTATTTTTTTCTGAAAAATAAAAAGAAGCACAAAGCCTTGATTTATGAAAAATATACTTTACAATTACAAAGCTCATGTATTAATTAAGAGATAGAAAACTCACTTGTGATGATGTTTTTCCACTACTTAAGTTAAAAATACGAAACTAAATCTAGAAATCAAGCAACTGATTTTTTACCAGTACCTACGAAGAAAAAGGAGCAAGCTGCCACGACCGGTTTCCTCATCAAATAACCTCTGAGTCCTGAAATCACAATTAAGCTTTAACTGTATATAGAGAGAGAAAGACTTGAGAGACATTGTTACTCATTAGTAATTTCAGTTGTTGGGACTATACATAAAGAAAAGAAAAGTTGGAACTTTTAACATACTACAATAAAAAAAAATTTAGAATTTTGAGATCAACTACCAATATCACAATTTACATAGTTATATTTCTTTATGCTTTGTATTTATCACATGAGTTCATATGACTGGTGTCTGGATAAAGGTCTAGATCAATAGTTGTGACCAGTATCCATGGATGGTATCAATGTAGAGCATCATCAAGGAAAGAACAAAAAGTCAATTCTCTTCTTGTCTTACTTGAGAACATCTAATAATAATTAAGCTGCTTTTCTTCAACCTTCTTGACTTACTTGTGCATCCTGATGCATTTTGAAAATGTCAGTCCAAAAATGGAACTGAAAACAGTTTATATTCAATCTATGAACTCATGAAATACTTTATCAAGCATTGTCCTTGATAGATAATATATAATGCTCAGTGATTGCTAAACAATTTATCCATAACTGCCATGTAAAAGATAAAAAATTACTTTTAAAATATTGAAGTACGACACAATATTTATCTCATATCTCGATCAAAGAAAATTGAAGAACCAAGAAAAAACATTAAAAACTTAGGATGATTTTATCTGTTTTTGTGCATTAGATTAACTTTTTAATAAGAACACACCAAAATTCAAAACTTCCAAGTATAAGGATCAGCTGGACATAGATCCTTGCCCCACCTTCCAGTATCCTTGTTGCTGCAAGTCTTGTCAATGTGGAGTCTAGCTTGAGACCGACAGGACATACCTTGATCTGGATCGTTTAATCAGTGAAGACTTAAGTCCCAACTCATCAGGTTTAACTTTATTAACACCCTTGGTTGAGTCCTGAGCCATGAATAGTTCTCTAGTGTTATGCTCTTGCAATAGAAATCAAAATCATAATGCACAAGTATGAACTGACTTAAGTTCAGTACAGTTGACACAATGAAACCAACGTGAAGAAATGCAAAAATAAAGTAATGTAAACTTTACATTTTTTTTTTCTTCTTTCATGCAGAAAGTTATAATTTCTAAAATTCCATCATTAGCAAATAGTGAGTATTTAAATATCTCATATGTACCAATTTCAAAATCTGATAACACCAATTTCTTACATCCAGTGAAAGTTCCAATAAACAATTTCTTACAACCAGCGAAAGCTCATCTCCTAAGCTAATCTAGTGGTAGGTTCTAGATATCCAACATGGTAATTCTTGTAAATGACAAAAGTACCACTCATTATAAATATTGCGCATCTTCTTTTTGTTTCTGGACAGGAAGAAAAAGCTTGCCCGATAGATTGTTTATGCTTATAAAAATTGTAAATATAGGCCAACCTTTCTCGGTCAATATTGGAGAGATCATGAGCAATTAGAGCCATAATTGCCATTCAATACATATGATCAGCAATAACTCAGGACCTTTAATTCCACAGTTAACCCATCATTTCCTCTTTGTCCTCTGCAAATTACAAAGAAAATAATAAAATTAGAATTATAAAAGACCAATTTTATATTAACCTATCCTTCCCCTTTTTCTTTTTTTATCTTTTCCCTTTTTCCTTCCACTCCGATCTTAGGTTAGGGGCATTATAATTAAGAGATCTTCCTTTATGGTTACAAACAACACTCATCTTTTCTAATCACTACTCGTGAGGCCAGTACACGGGTACATGCAGTACCCAAACAGATCTTATCTTTATTGCTATGCCCATACATATGACCTCGTAACTTGTTTTACAAACTCTATACGTCCGCTTTAATATTAATGCTACAAATCATTATCATAAAGGTCCCATATACACAAAATAACGGCTTGGATTATACACTTTCATTAACATGACCATGACCATGCACATAACTATTGTCACACAGTTCTATTGTCACACAATTCATGATCTAATTGCAAGTTTTATACTATAGCTTGTACTTGCACATATACCACATGAAATCCAATGTACAACAGGCATCATCAATGGCCAAAATTTATTTGCAAGCCGCACCTGTACCTATGGATCTTACTTATTATTACAGTATGTACCAAACTGAGCAATTTTGAGAAAAAAAAATTCTGGAACAAAGCATTTACCAGTTGAATTTGCACATGAAATCAGTCAATCTTATATTACTGAACTTACCAAGATCCTTGACAACAGTCTTAGCACATTATTTTAGTGGAATTTTGTAGAAATGACCTTAAAATTATTTTGTATTGAATGATAGGTTTGGCTTATACAAGAGCCATTACAAAATTGCTAATATAACCCTACAAACATACTTAATCCCAAAAAACCCTATTATAACTCAACACTCCCCCTCAAGATGGGCTCCACATATCAAACAAGCCCATCTTGTTACATCCTCTCTCTAACTCTGTTGAGCTAAGCCCCTTGGTCAAACAATCTGCTACTTGCTTCTCGGTAGAGATATGATTCAGCTCCAGAATGCCTTCATCCAGCTTCTCTCTAATGAAGAATCGATCTATCTCAATGTGCTTCGTTCTGTCATGCTGGACTGGGTTGTTCGCTATACATATGGCTGATTTGTTGTCACACCACAGCCTCAGCTTACTGGCTTGTACTAACCCGAGCTCATCTAGCATGAACCTCAACCACAGCATCTCCGTCACACTCAATGCCATTGCCCTGTACTCAGCTTCAGCTGTAGACCTTGCTACCACAGTTTGTTTCTTGCTCTTCCAGGCAACCAGATTGCCTCCCACAAACATACAGTAGCCTGATGTCGACCTCCGATCATCACTACAACTGGCCCAATCTGAGTCACAGTAACCCTCGACTCCTAGATGTCCATTTCTCTTGAAGAGTATCCCTCTCCCTGAGGTATTCTTCAAATATCTCAAAATCTGGAATAGAACATCCATATGACCCTTCCTGGGATCATGCATGTAACGACTAACCACACTCACAGCAAATGATATATCAGGCCTCGTATGACAGAGGTATATCAGTCGACCCACCAACCTCTGATATCTATCCTTGTCAACAGGATCTCCTGCTTCTGCACTGACTTTGAGTCTCTGATCTATAGGCACATTTGCTGGTCTGCAATCCAACATGCCTGTCTCTGCAAGTAAATCAAGCACATATCTCCTCTGGGATAGCACTATTCCTTCCTTCCCATGTGCTATTTCAATTCCCAGAAAGTATCTCAGCTGACCTAGGTCTTTTACCTCAAATGTCTCGCTCAATCTTTTCTTCAGTTGTGCAATCTCCTTTTCATCACTACCTGTGATGATCATATCATCCACATATACAGCCAGAATGGTAATTTGATCCCCGTCTCGTTTATAGAACAAAGTATGATCTGCATTACTCTGCCTATACCCCAAATCTACCATTGCCCTCCTAAATCTGCCAAACCATGCTCTTGGAGATTGCTTCAGACCATACAAGGACTTCTCGAGCTTGCACACCTTGTTCTTGGTCTGATCTGTACCAAATCCCGGTGGAATGTCCATATACACCTCTTCTGTTAAGTCCCCATGCAGAAAGGCATTCTTGACATCTAGTTGGTGTAACCGCCATGAGCTGTTTGCGGCTATAGAGATTAAGGTTCTCACTGTGCTCATCTTAGCCACAGGTGCAAAGGTCTCATCATAGTCAACACCGTATGATTGACTGTATCCTTTTGCCACTAAGCGAGCTTTGTATCTTTCTACCAACCCCTCTGGATTGTGCTTTATGGAGAAAACCCACTTGCATCCAACAGCCTTTTTCCCAGGTGGCAAACTCACAAGTTTTCACGTCTTGTTTTTGCTCAGGGCCTCCAGTTCTTCTATCATGGCTGCTTTCCACTTTGGATCCTTCTTGGCATCCTCCCAACCTTTGGGAGTGGAAACAGTGTCTAATGATGCCATGAATGCTTCATATCCTTGAGATACCTGTGAGTATGAGACTGAGTTAGCCCTGTCAGAAGAGAAGCCATACCTGTTCGGGGGAACCCCCGCATTTGTTCTCAAGGTTCTCCTCAGTGGTGGGGCATCCATCAAGCTATATGAATCTGAATCAGAATCTGAACTGAGTGGTATATGTGTCTGGGGAGTTGGAGCGGGCATATCTGAGGGACCTGGCACATCTTCTTGAACTCCAACGTCAGTTCTTTCTCTCCTCACATATACTCTTCCATATCTAGACCCCCCCTGAGCCTCAGACTCCTCATTCACCTTATCAACATCCACAGGTTTCGCCATTATAGTCACTGTTGTTCTACTCCCTTCATCTTCTCTCTCTTCCTCATGTACATCCTCGAAGGGTGGCAGCTCATCCACACTGTAATATGGTTCATGCTCCCTGAATGTGACATCCATACTCACAAATAATTTTCTTTCCACTGGGCTCCAACATACATACCCCTTTTGAGTAGCGGAATATCCAACAAACACACATCTCACTGCTCTTGGATCTAGTTTTCCTACATTTGGCCTCTTATCATGTACAAAGCACACACACCCAAAAATCCGTGGAGGAAGGGAGTCAACAATCTTACCTCTCAGCATCTCCATTGGAGATTTCCAATCCAGTACTCGTGAGGGTATCCTATTGATCAAGTACGTAGCAGTTAACACTGCCTGACCCCACAAGTGTTTCGGAACCTTCATTCCTAACATCATACTCCGAGTTACCTCAAGTAGATGTCTATTCTTTCTCTCTGCCACTCCATTCTGTTCTGGAGTGTATGGGCATGTGGTCTGATGGTGTATTCCCTGGGATACTAAATATTCTTCGAAGGCCCTGTTAGTGTACTCAGTTCCATTATCTGATCTCAGTATTTTAATTCCCTTGCCATACTGAGTTTGGACCAGTTTATGGTAATGCTTAAAGCAGGTAAACACATCACTCTTGCTCTTCATCAAATATAGCCAAGTCATACGAGAAAAGCAATCAATAAAAGAGACAAAATATCTAAATCCATTCATAGCAGTTACAGGACAAGGTCCCCATACATCAGAGTGAATCAACTCAAAACTACTACCTGCCCTGCTACCCACACTAGCATATGAACTCCTAGTGTGCTTACCTAACTCACATGCATCACATACCAGTTTTTCTCTTACTGCTTTTTCATACAAAAATGGGTATAACCTACTCAAAACAGAAAATGAAGGATGGCCCAAACGCCTATGATACACTAACAAAAGTTCTTCTACATTTTTCCCACTCCCTGCCTGATTCTCTAGGGCCGATGAGAGTGCCACACTCATGCCCCCCCTGTCCATGTACCATAATCCTTTATGTAGTGTGCCAGTCCCAAGTACCTTGCCCGTCTCCTTCTCCCGAATGGTTACCTTAGGGTCATCAAACAAAACAACACATTTCAATTGTGAGATGATAGCACTGATAGACAAGAGATTCACAGGAAATGAAGGGGCATACAACACATTCAACAGGTTCAATGCATTAGTACATCTCACTGTACCCTTACCCACTACTGGTTGAGCTGTACCATCAGCTGTTCGAATACTGTCTGGTACTGCTAGCTGAGTATACGAGGAAAACTCCTCAGTAGCACCCGTCAGATCATACTTTGTTCTATAAACGAGACGGGGATCAAATTACCATTCTGGCTGTATATGTGGATGATATGATCATCACAGGTAGTGATGAAAAGGAGATTGCACAACTGAAGAAAAGATTGAGCGAGACATGACGAGATGCCCCAGAGTCAATAATCCAATCCCTTGATCCATCATTGGATACAGAAGTTGACATAAGAGGAGTGTGAGTACCTGTGGATGTGTAAGCAACAGAAGCAAAGTTACCCGTAGAAGAGGATAGACTGAGTGTACTCTCTCCTGCACCTTTTGCCTTATTTCCCTCGGCTTGCCGTCTCATGGCAATCTGTGCTGCTGCCCTCATAATCACATCATCATCAGAGAGCTCTACACTATCCTCTGTATCATCTGCAACCATCAGATTTGCCCGGTTGCCTCCTCTTGCTCCAGCTCTACCACCACGGCCGCGTCCCCGGCCTCTGCCTTGTCCTCTTCCTCCAACAAATTTCTCTTTCAGTGGCTTGGGACATGCCCCAATCAAATGTCCCACCTCCCCACAATTAAAGCACCTTCGGCTTTCCTTCGGGGTACTTGGACTTATCACTGCTAGGGCCGATCTCGTCTCTGAGCCTACACTTGGCTCACTGTGAATCTTCCTCCGGCTCTCTTCCTGCAACATAGCAGCAACAACCTCATCTAAGGAGGGAATCTCCTTCTGTGCTAGGAGAACTGATCTCCTATGATGATAAGCTGGATCCAACTGACCCAAGAACTTCATTGTCCTTCCTCGTATTCGTAATTCTCTTTCTTTACAGTTCGGGTCACTGCAAGAGGATCCCTGAGAGAAGTGATCCAACTCTGTCCATAGCCTCTCGAGTTCCAAGTAGTACTCTTGAATGGACCTGCCACCCTGTACCACAGCTTGTATCTCTTGATCAATTTGGAACTCTTTCATGTGATTTCCTACTCCCCCAAACGTCTTCTTCAGCTTTGCCCATATATCCTTCACCAATCGAATTTCATCTACTGAAGTAGCAATCGATGGTTTCATGGAGTTGAGTAACCATGTATATATCAAGGCATGAGTCGCCCTCTGATCCTCAGCTACTGAACTATCTTCACATAAGTAGCCCTCGAGGTTCCTCCCTACCAGAGCCGTCTCAATCCTACGAGACCAACTCAAGTATGTCTCTGGTCCATCCAACTTAAGCTCCACTACTGGGAGATCTAACTTTACCTGTGCTGAGTCATTGCCCGAAGTGCTGGCCTTGGCACTCATTCCTTGAACGAGTCCAACTAGCACCTTCAACACCTCGGGATCAACTCCCTTTAGTGCATCCAAAGCACCCTCAGTTGACATCTTCTCTATCAATCAACTCAGCACTTAAACTGTGTCTTCGCTCTCTCTTTACCTCCTCTACAACCCGTCAAATCACCTCACAAAGTAGAGACTAGGTCATACCTTCCTTTTGCTGCTCTTCTCCCTCTCGCGTGCTGCCGGAATATCGTCTCGAACACCTCGGCTCAGCAACCGCGGAGGAGAAGAGACCAATCTGAACTTTTCCTTCTTCTTAGTCGGCTGCTAGGGTTAGAGAGATGGAGGCGGGGCTGAGATCCGGGGCTGGGTGGAGGCCAGACGGCGGCGGCCTGGGTGGACGACGGCGGAGTCGCGGCCGGCAACGGCGCGGAGGGTGGTTGCGCGACCTGGGCGGCGTGGGTGCGAAGAGGGAGCACGGGTCGGGATTGAGGAAGGGGTCGGCTCTGATACCAAGTGGAATTTTGTAGAAATGACCTTAAAATTATTTTGTATTGAATGATAGGTTTGGCTTATACAAGAGCCATTACAAAATTGCTAATACAACCCTACAAACATACTTAATCCCAAAAAAACCCTATTATAACTCAACAATTTTCATACATGGAGCAGCGTACATCATAATCAACAACAAAATCCCACCACTGCAATCTACATAGAAATGTGATCCAATTAAAGATATGTAACCTACAACTTTTCACAAAGAAAGGGGAACGAAAAATAATAAAAAACAATAATTCTATGGCTTTGATAAAAGAATGACCAATTACAATAAAGAAAAAAAATGTTTAATGTAAGAGATTAACAAAAACAAAGACCCAGCTCCAAAGATAAATTAGAAAAAAATACAAAAAAAGTTTTAAAAAAAAAAGGAACCAAGATTATGAAGAGAGAGAGGTTGGTGGGACAGGATGGTCAATGGAGGCGGTGGGGGCCGACCAGAGGGGGTGACGATACGGCGAAGAATCCGTCGAGGGTTTTGGAGTGGCGCGAATTCGAGAGAGAAGAGGATGTGTAGCATTGGGAGGGGGTTGGAGTGGGATAGACGGAGGTGGCAGAGAGAGAGGCGCTCGAAAGGGATGAAGGGAGGGAGGGAGGGAGGGAGGGAGAGAGAGAAAGAGAGAGAGAGAGAGAGTCCTTAGTGGGGGAGGCGCTGATAGTTCGGAGAAAAAACAAATGATCAGATTTTAGCATAAACTAACGAACGACTCAGATTGTTTTCGCTAACAAAAGCAATATTGCCGTGTCGAAATTGAAAAAAATAGCGGAATCGGACACTCACGGATTTAATTAATACTATAAATTTGCGCACAATTTTGAAGCAAAGTAGAAGAATGACATGACTATGAAATATATCAGATAATAGATATTTTTTGAGTAATCCCCATCAACTAAGTAAAGAAAGGAAAAAGATGAAACCTTAACTGACGCATCATCAGCCTGCCACGATCATGGAGGTACAAATGCTTTTCTTGTGGTAACCACATATCTGCAATAATTGAATTTCTAATTTTTTTTTCAAAGAAACCTTATTAAATATAAATTGCATTTACAAATCTAACCACATTTGATGTGATGGGCTCACTGTTTGTGTACAAAGGTCTTGAGCCTTACAGAGCATATTGTTGATCAATACTATTTAAGACAATAAGATGCATTTTGAACAGAGAAATTAAAGGTTATAGACATAAAAATGAGCAGTCACATTGAACAAATTTGCATTAAATTTCAAAGAAACCTTGAATCGACGAACTAAACCACAGCTTGTAGACATAGTCTAACAACCCAATCACATCCCTTAATGGTACCAGTGATTTTAAATATTTGCTGGTTAGCAATGGTTGATTACATGAAACTGTAAATATTATTATGCATCTTAATATCCTGAACTTTCTTTCTTTTTAACGGATCTCCAAAATCCAACATTTTTCAAGCTTATTATTGGTCAAAAGTAAACATATTTTGGAACTTGCACGAAATATAACTCAAACACTTATGGTTGCACCAAATTGAATTTTATCTTTAAATGACCATATTAGGTGAAATAAAAAATAAATAGCACCTAAAATGACCCATTTTGTCTAGAGGTGTGATGGCCAATGTTCTTCTCCAAATCTGAAGATAAACAAAAAAAATTGACATGGGCAAGTTTACATTGAAAAAATCTAAAATTATTTTCTGCTTGAACACAAAACGAAAGATAAAACTGAGAATAAGGGATGAAGTTTATTGGTGGGGTTTCCGATCTCATGGCTTGAGGCAAATTAGGCCAAATCTAACCAAACCAATAAAAATCACAGTTCATTCTATTTGCATGCTGGTGTCTCAACTCATCCTACCAAAGTTGTATGTAGTAGAACTGTAGAACATAAATGAGAACACTGAGAATGAAAGGTACCTCAAATTGAACTGAATTTCCTTGTTTCCTTTCAACTTGCTTATGAACATTCCTTGCCGCAGAATCCTTAACAAATAACAATTGATGGTTAAAAAATTTATCCAAGAAGCAAAAGGCATGGTTACATTGGCACCTGGTTTATTTGATAACCATCAAAACCACACGAAAGTTCTTCGAAATTTAAAAATGAAATAACATATGTCTTCTTCCGTCACCACAATTGAGTTTTGATTTTCATTGTCGTCATCATCAAATATTTTAATTTCAAAAAAACCTTATTCCAAAATAAAATTAAACAATTTTGTGAGTAGCATTAGTTTTTGAGAGAGAGGAGTGCGGATGAGGCCTACCTGTGTTGCAAAGGGAGGCGAGAAGGAGATCACGATTCACGACTGATAGACAGGAATCGAAGACTGAGAGGGAGAAGAGACGGTAAGCGCAGTTGTCAGAGGAGGTGGCCACGCAGAATAGGTGTTGTGGCGGAGAGGCATGGAATTGAACGAAAGTGGAAATGGGGAGGAGGCGCTAGAGATGGCTTTGATTGACGAAGAAATTGCTGGCAGTCGGAGGTTTTGGTGGAGGCCGGGCTCGTGCTCTCTGTTTCCTTGCGCTCTTGGTAGGTTAAAGTAGAGAAGAAAAAAGAGAAAAAGAGTACGCTGGGTAGATAGAGAAATAGAAGAGAAAGGAGGTGAAGAAATGGTCAAGTAGCTGACCATGGAACGGGTCAATTATACGTACAAACAGTGTCGAACAAAACAAACGCATAATAGAAAACAAAGATGTAGCCGTAGAAAATAAAAGAATATTGAAGACGGTTAGATGGAGCGACCCGATCGCAGTAGAAAGAAAAATCAACGGCGTGATGCCGTGTCGGACGACGAAACAGACCCAAAACCAGTTCGACACCCACACTTTTTTTATTTATTTATAATTATAATAACTAGCAAACGAGCCCACCGGATTGTGTGAGAATAAGAAAGAAAATTTGAGACGATTTTAGTATGATGAGAGAGGGTTGATTTATTTTTTCTCTTTTCTTTTTAATGCGCACAAATTAAAAAAGAATAGGAAAAGAAACAACCATTTGAGCAGATGTTAACACGGTCTAAATGAAAGATTTAAATCTTTTATCTCATTATTAAATTTATACCACTGATCTGATCAAATCGTAAAAATGGACGGTCCATATTGCATTAGGTAAACAATTATTTGCTCTTTTGGGTTCAAATTTTGAATAGACTTTTGGATTGATGCTTTTATAAATAGTAAAGATATAATATTGATAATGAACAATTCGTATCCTTTGCATTTAGGAATTGGATTTCATTCAATTCATGGTTAGGAACTAATTGGCTCGGTCTACAACGATTTTGGTTGGCACATAAGGATCAGATTATATGTGGTCTTGTTTCTACTTTTCCAGTTATTTTCGATACTATTGTGAAATATTGGATCTTCCATTATTTAAATCGTATATCACCTTCGCTTGTAGTAATTTATCATTCAATGAATGAATGAAAAACTTATTTGATTTCTTATATAAATTCCATCATAACCTTTTGCTTTCTAAAATAAAAAGGATCATTTTCAATCTTAATGACTTTTTTATGGTAGTGATTTCATCACAACCGTACAATCGATGATATATGATCCGTAATTTATATCAAATTTGTTGAGATTCGTGCTTCCCGTAAAAATATGTCAGTCAAAATTAGATCGGATGGCTGTGATGAAACTACAGCCCTTCGCAGAGGATATGTTTCCGATGATGAGTGTAATGCTAGATTGAAGATTATTCTAAAGGCCAAATTTTATACTTGTTCAAAATTTTTAACTATCTTTTTTCGAATTTTTCAAAATCAGAGGGTCCATAATTAATTAGATTGAAGATTTTCTAAAATTTAAATATATATATTAAAAAAATTCGGAAAGAATATAAAATTTGATTACTAAGAAGATTTTATTATGAAGAATAAATTGAGCGGTTCAAATTTATTATTGTAATATTGAAAATTCAGTTTCAATCGTGTTTGACGAACTTAAGTGTCAAACACATTTAGCTAGGGATACTTCTTGACAACAACAATTAAGATTATTCAACTTGACTACGGACCAATAAGTCAATAACCGACAGTGAGGCTACGAGCCAATAAAATTCTATCTAGTTTAATTGTTAATTTTTAACTTGGGAAACCTCTTAGCTAGGAATATTTCTTGACACCAACAGTTAAAGATTATCTTAAAAGAAAAACCATAAATGATTATTCTTAGAGATAGGCTAAAATCAGTCACGACTAACGGATGAGACCGTCAGCTATGATCAAATCTCAATTTATGAGATTCTAACAGTCGATCTGAACCATTCAATGTGTTTTTCATATTGAAATTTCATTGGAGACAAAATTTAATATTTTTTTAAAATTTTTTATTATTTATTTGGTATTTTACAAAATTCTTAATGTAAACAATTTTGGACCATTCAATAACAGTGATTTTTTAAAAATTTCAAAAAAATAGTAAATAAAATCAGAAAAAATTTAAATTTGGTCTCTAATGAGATTTCAATATGGAGAACACATTGAACAGTTCAGATTAACTATTAAAACTTCAAAAGTTGAAATATAATCGTAGCTGACGGGTCCATCCGTCTCTTGATTGATTTTAGCCTATCTCTTTTTTTTTATCTGTATGGACGAAGGTTTTTTGCGTTTTCCACTGAACAAAAGAGAGAGAGAATTTACTTTTTTCTGCATGATGAGACAAAAGCCACGTCAGTTCAAGGACATGCTTATCTAGAACCAAGTCCAACATTGAATAAGTGGATCTCAAATTCTCAATTATTTAAAAACAGAAATATGAAGACTCGAGGTCAATCACTGAGTCAATTGAGACGAGCTGTTCCAATAAGCTCCTCTTTACCAATCATCTCCTATGGAAAATTAAATCTTTCAACAATCACCTACCAATTTATTTTCTGGTTCTCATCCATTGATGACGATACATCCCATGAGCTCAAGAAACCTAGTGTTATTTGTGCTTCTCATATACTTATTCTCTCTCGTTGTACCACATGTTGGTTGGGTATCTTTCAATTTCAATTTCTCATATACCAATACCGGGACTAAAAATATCACCCTTCAAGGCGATGCATTCTACAATAAAAAGATTTGATTAACCTGACAAGGGATTATTCAAAAGATATGAACATTCAAAACAGTATAGAACAAGCAAAGATTTAGAGCTAAGGCTGCCAATGAATATGACGGTCTATGAACAATATAAACCGGACATTGTTGGACATTTATTGATCGGACCATTTTTGGTCCGGATTGAAGTTTAGTCTAAATCAAATAGTTAAACTTGTTTTGAATATTTATTGAACAGGACGTACGGTCCATAGACAATTAGTACCGGACAGTGTTAGACATTCATTGAACGGGCTATTTTTGGTGTGGGTATTTTAAGTGATTTCAAGTGAGAAGTTGTTACTAATGAGTATTTAACAAGTTTATATGTGCTGAAGTTTCACTTATGTGTCTTTTGGAGATTGGTACCGGTTGATACCATGTCTCGCTCCGTTCATTAATGCCTTGCGGGTTTTTTTTTTTTTTTTTTTTGATAGTATAAATGCCCGTAGATTATTAAAACGTGTTATTTTAGAAAGAAAAATTATATATTGACATATCCAACTATGAAAATTACAAATATCAATTACAAACGTATGTACTTTTATAGCCAAGATAAGTTTAATGAAAATTTAATAAAACTTTAATTTTCATCTATTTCAAATTATATCAAATTTGATGGACATGCAACCAATTTAAACTGTTATGGTTTTCAAATTATATCAGTAATTATTTATGTATTTGTCAAATCTTTACTACTTATAAAAGCACCAATCTGATGATATTAAAGTTTCAACTGCAACTTTGGTTGAATTCATGGTTCTGATCGATGTGAACTCAAAATGAGAGTCCAAGGCTTTGGATTCAAATAGAAATAATATTTGTAAATGAAAAAAAATATATTTTTATGATTGAAATTATAATTATGTTGTTGCTTTACTTGACATCGCTACTTTCATTTTTCAAATTTTGATATCTAACAAACCAAAGGGAGCAGAAAAAAATAATCAGAGCCAAAACTGTATCTTGGAACAAGATCAACAGTTTGAATTCAACATTTAAATTTTAAAATATTGAAATATTAAAAATAAATAATTTTGGCCACTTGGAACAGCCAAAACGAGGATGTGGATCCCTCCTTAATCTCCATTCCAGTGAATGGTTTAATCGGAGCCTCTGTATCTTCATCAGTCAGTCCATTGTTCCCCTGTCAAAAATCTGCATTAAGAGATATAAAGGTATCTCTTTTAATACCAAACAAATTTTTATAATAATTAGTAATATGCTCTTCAATTTCAGACAAATCATTGGTAAAAGTTTCATCAATATCCATGCCCAAAATCAGATTTTTTTTCTTTTTCTTAGTGAAGCAATTTTGATGAAAATATTTAGTATTATTATCTCCTTTAAGGAGCCAATCAGACTTAGATCTTATATTCCAATAAATCTGTTGATCATAATATATATCATTGATCGGTGCTGAGGGTACTGGTCAAATTAATTCCTTAAAACCGATACTAATTCGTTTGCAGTAAAGTTTAAGGGTCGAATCACGGGGACGGACTATTCCTTTTCTAAATTCAAACTATTCGTATTAAATTAAATTCTTTTGGTTAAATAATTAATTTAAATTCCAAACAAATCTAAACAGAAAGACGAATTGCAGTTACAGAGTTAAAATTCTAATTCCCTAGAAAAACTTAACCAATTTAAGAGTTTAAACAGTTAACAAACGATTAGGGGTTCAGGTTGTCTAACTTTTATTGTCTGTCAAGGCTGGGACGGGCCGTCCTAACCCTTTCAGATGGCTGGAGCAGGCCGTTCTAGGCTAGGACGCTCCCTCTCGGGCGGTCCGTCCTACCCTTGGAACGGTCCGTTCCAATCACTGATGTCTGTTTTGTCATCCTACTTAGTTATTTGCTGAGTGTTTTTACGTGAATTAGACCAAACCTAACCTACAGACTTGTGCTCTAACTCTCGTTCAGGTCAAGTTGTGGGGTTCTGTTTGATAAATCCTAAAAACTCCTAAATTTCAACTCTCGTTTCTTGGTTTAGGTGTTTCTAATTGATTTCTGGGTCTTGGTAAACTCTCAACCTCTCGGTTTGTTGAGTAAAACTCCTAATTGCTTGAAGTTTGGTTAAATCCTTTCGGATATCGCCTACCTAATTGATCTAGGTGTTTGCTTGTTATTGCAGATTGACTTTACTTTGACAATTAAACTAGGCCTTTGTTTAACGCAAAAATCAGATTCAAACAGTAACAAATTGCAACAAAAAGTTAGAATTAAATTGCAGAAATCAAAAACGCAACTTAACTTAACAATTAATCAAGTATTCAAACAAAACAAACAACTTAAAAGAAAAGTTATCGAACCATAGCCCCTAAACTAAACTACTCCATGCAAGAAAAAGCAGGTTTCATCATACAAAAACACAAAGAAAAAGGAAAAACTGAGTTACAACAAGTTGTGCTCGAAAATCGTCCAACTTCTAAGCTATGTCCTGTCTGGGGCGGCCCATCCTGATCCTGGGGCGGTGCGTCTCAGGCTGGTGGATGGCCGTCGCAACAGGGTGACTATCTTGCTCCTTTTTGGCCCTCAAAACTTGGCGAATTCGAACTCTCCTGACTTGGAGCCAAGACAGAGCTTATATAGGCACCTCAGGTGGTTCCAAAACGTGGCATTGTGGCTCAGAAAGGCGGTGGAAACTGAAGAAACCGCCTCACCAAATCAGGCGCTCTATTTTTGGCAGTCTCGAAATAGCTATCTGGCATGTTTGTGGACTGGGACGCCTGGTCTGAACATGGGGCGGCCCGTCCCAGTATGGGCTGAATGTGTCGTCTGGATTTCCTCTGCCTACGTCTGCACTGAGTTGGGACGACCCGTCCTGAGATTGGAACGGCCCGTTCCAGCTTGCTGGATCTGTGCAACTTAGTCGATTTTCTCCTTTTTTCGCGCCAAAGTGTGATGAACCTGTATAAAAAACTTGCCGGGCTACGGCTGAACTTTCCTACATCTAATATTAGCACAATTTAAAGGAAAATGAGTAAAAACACAAGTAATTTGAACGAAATTTGGGGCTTATTCTGGCTGAAAATCAAGTACGAAAACCGTACATCAATCATCTAGAGTTTTTTTTTTATATCGAAAAACTCCTCTTGTTCAACAAATGTCCAGTCCCTTCTTCTTATATATTCTGCAGAGAGGTCAAAGCTTCAAGTTTTTGAGCTTTGGTTCTGTTAATTTTTCCATAAAAGTTTTTGGTCCAAGCTTTCATTTTTTTTCTCATTTTTTGCATGTTTTGCTGCCACCCTTTAGCTTTATCACTAGCGGCTGTTATATTTAGCCACCAGCGTGGGGCTAAACGAATAAAATCTTCTTTGTTAGTCCAATGGTATTCATATCTGAATAAATGAGGCTCATTTCCATCTCTAATTCTCTATCTTATATAGTAGGGTAGAGGAATGGTCAGACTTATATCTTGGTAACGATTTCATCGCCACATTCGAATAATGTGAATGTCAATCAGCAGAACAAAAGAGCCTGTCCAACACTGCCATACAATGATACAACATACAAGGACTAGAACGCATGTTAGAGCACGTATACTTTTGAGTTTTGACCAGTTAGAGGAAATTCCATTAACTCAATATCATCAATCAATTTGTTCAAAAATCGGTTTGCTCGAGAAATATTGAAATTATCTTTATTTTTCTCATATCTATGTCTAAGAACATTACAATCCTCGCACAATAACCAAGGTCCAGCCCATAAATGTCTCAAATCTAACATTTCCTTAAAAAAGAGTCGTTTTATAGAGAATAATGTGTGGGTCCATACACTACGGTAATGTCAAATACAAAATTATCCCTCCTATCCTTTAATAACAATAAAATACTTTAGTCGCTTGGAAAGATTGTTGCTTACCAAAAAGAATTGGAGGAATTGGCATTCTTAATCTTGATTGCCAGAATCAGGCTCTTTTGCAAAAATGGATTTGGAAACTGCAAACAGAACCTGAATCTATTTGGACAAAAACTGTTAACTTACTTTATGGCACCTCCGACACTTCACAACTATCATCCATGGAGCATATCTCACAATGTTTGAAGGACATGCTTGGAGGGCTCTCCTTCATGAAGATTTCTATTTCTCAAAACCCACAGGAGGGTAGAGTTTCGTGGCGCTGGATGGTAACTTTTCATCCTCATCTGCGTACAAAGTTCTAGTCGATACTGGCCTCAGAAATCCGATACTTGCTTTCATATGGAAGATAAAAGCTCCCACCAAGGTCAAGCTATTCATTTGGCGCCTGCTTAAGGACAAAATCCTAACCCAAAGAAATTTGCAAAAACTAAACTGGCCATCCATTTCAAACTGCATTCTCTGTACTTCTTCTTGTACTGAAGATAGAGAGCATTTATTCATAGATTGCATTTTTGCAAAGACAACTTGGTCTCAACTCATGTGGTCAAATACTTTTGATTGGCATGACAACCTATAAGACCTCTGGTGGAAGAATAGAAGTCCCACAAATAGATTAAAACCTACCCTTTGGGACTCGACGTGGGCGGCAGGATGCTGGCTAATCTGGAAGGAGAGAAATGCTAGAATTTTTAATAATCAGTCCTCTACACCTACATGGCTGGCCAGTGACATAATCATCTCGTCGAAACAGTGGTTTTTAAACTGCTGAATTTTTTTAGTATTTATTGTATTAGGTTAGACGAGTTTGGTATCTTTTGGACATCTTTTTTCTTTTTTCTCTTATTCTGTATTTATTCTTTTGTACTTTTTAATTTTTTTAATAAAATTTTTGTTGGTTGGCACTCGCCAACTAACCCTCAAAAAAACAAAAAAATATTAAAAGTAGCAGTATAAGCGTGCAAGATGATGAATTTATCTTCATCAACCCCCCAGCAGACCCTATTTTCGATTTGTTATTATGGAAGTATTTGTGTTTCTTTGCTAATTTCAGTTTTTGTTCTAAATAAATAACCCATATGGAAAAGAGCAAGATTTCGCTGCCACCACTTTTGGTTGCCATAAGTTGTCACAACTTTATATTTTTTGAATATTTAAAATTTTAAAAATTCGAACACTTAATCTAAACAGTTGATCTTGTTCAATTTAATGAGCGATGCATTTCAATATAAGTTTTATAAAATTTGAGGTCGGTTTGATACTTGATCAAGTGACCAAATAATGAACGTATTAAAATTAATTTATCATAATTAACTAGATTCGCTCATTTGTTAACCACCTGATTGAGTATCAAACCAATTTTAAATTTTATAAAACTTATATAGAAATGCATCGCTCATTAAATTGAACAAGATCGAAACTGCTTGGATTCAAAGTTTAAATTTTAAAATATTTAAATGTTAATAAAATATGAAATTATGGCAACTATTTTTTGGAAGCTTTCTCGTTGGAAAAATACTTGACTTGAGAGTTGAGACTACGACCCAATAGCCGACTGTGAGGCTGTGGCCCAATAAAATTCTTTCTAGTTTAATTGTTAATTTTCAACTTCGGAAACTTCTTAGCTTGGGATATTTCTTGACAACAACAGTCAAGATTATCAAAGCCATAAAGGATATATTTTTATTTTTGTATCGACGAAGGTTCTGTGCGTTTTCCATTAAGAGAGAGAGAGAGAAATTGCTTTTTTCTGCAGGACTGCATGAGTCGAAAGTCACATCAGTTCAAGGACATGCTAAGGCGAAAATTCGTTGTACGTTTTCCCATATACGTTCCGTTCCAACGGAACATATACCGGTACATATTATTATTTCATTTTTGAAATGAAACAGTAAACAAAACACGTTTTGTCACACAATTGTGTGAAATACAGTTCAAATTTAGTTGTTCGATCGAAAAGGAACAATTAACGGAATTTCTGATATGTACCGTTAACGAAATGGAACGGCAAACGAATGAAGCATTCTGTTGCTGGTTGACACGTTATGCAGTGCCTATCAAGAAGACATCCAACATTGAAAACTTCAATCTAAGTTATTGGAAAAAAGAAATATACACTGAAGACTGGAGATTAATCACTGGGTCAATTGAGACAAGCGGCTCCAAAAAGCTTTTCTGTACCAATCATCTCCTTTTGCAAATTAAAATCTTTCAACCATCACCGACCAACTGGTTCTCATCCATTAATGACGATACATCCTCTGAGCTCAAGAAACCTAGTGTTATTTGTACTTCTCATATATTTGTTCTCTCTCGTTGTACCACATGTTGGTTCGGTATCTTTCAATTTCAATTTCTCAGACACCAATACCGGGACTAAAAATATCACCTTTAAAGGCGATGCATTCTACAATAAAGACTTGATCAGCCTGACAAAGGACTCACGAGGTACGAACATTCAAAATAGCACAGGACAAGCAACGTACAATCAGCCTGTGTTCCTGTGGGATGAAAATACTGGAGAGGTAACAAACTTTACAACCCAATTCTCTTTTCTCATAAATCCCACATCTACTAGCACTGGTGATGGCATGGCTTTTTTCCTCTCTCAATACCCACCTCAAATACCTCCAAATTCTAATATCTACGGAAAGTATCTCGGCCTTTTCAATTCCACTACTGCCATGAATGCATCTATGAATCAGATTATTGCAGTTGAATTTGATACCTTTCTGAATACCATCGACCCAAATTCAACAGGTTCAACTCCTTGCCATATTGGTATTGATATCAAGACGATCAATTCAACTAGTTACAGGTTCATTGAAAATTGCCTTTTTGTTGGTTCCATAATGACTGCACAGGTTGAATACAACAGTAAGCTAAAACTGTTGTCTCTTCTCCTTTGGAACAATACTAACCCAGAAACCAATTTCAGTCTCAACGCAACAGTTGATATTAAGAACATACTACCAAGTACGTCTGCTGTTGGCTTCTCAGCAGCCACTGGAGGAAGCGTTGAGCTTCATCAGATCTTCTCATGGTCTTTTAACTCAACCTTGGCAATGAAGCAGAACCCTTCCAGTTCACCACCGGCTAAAGATAAAAACACGATAAGTGTACCAACCATAATCGGAATAGTGGCATGCACATTTGTCATGTTATCGTTAGTTGGAATATTTATATGCTATTCCAGACGAAAGCGATTAATCACGAGTACCGGAGAAATAGAAGTGATCGGTGATGAAACAATTGATTATGAGTTTGAGAAAGGGCGAGGACCCAGAAGGTTTCCCTATAGTGACTTGGCTGATGCAACAAATGATTTTTCCGAGAATAACAAGCTTGGAGAAGGGGGGTTTGGATCAGTGTATGGAGGTGTTTTAAAAGATGAAAACGTTAATGTGGCTGTTAAGAGAGTGTCAAAAGAATCAAAGCAAGGGAAAAAGGAGTATATATCAGAGGTCAAGATAATAAGCCAACTAAGGCACCGAAATCTTGTCCAACTAATTGGTTGGTGTCATGATCATGGAGAGTTTTTGTTGGTTTATGAATTGATGCATAATGGAAGCCTTGACAAACACCTCTATAATAAAGAATATCCTCTAGCTTGGCCAATTAGGCACAATATAGCACTTGGGCTAGGCTCCGCCCTTCTTTATCTCCACGAGGAGTGGCAACAATGCGTTGTGCATAGGGATGTCAAACCAAGCAACATTATGTTAGATTCTTCATTCAATGCTAAGCTCGGCGACTTTGGACTAGCTAGACTTACTAATCACGACCAAGACCTAGAAACAACAATTGTGGCTGGCACCAAGGGTTACATGGCACCAGAATGTGCCCTTGGCACAGCAAATCCAAGTACCCAGTCTGATATGTTCAGTTTAGGAATCGTATTGTTAGAGATCACATGTGGAAGGAGACCCATAGTGCCTCAACATGATCAAAAGAAGGTGAGTTTGGTTGAATGGGTTTGGGGTTTGTATGGTAAGAACGCACTAGTAGAAGCTGTTGATAGTAGGCTAAATGGTGATTTTAACAGAGATGAAGCTGAGTGCTTCATGGTTGTTGGTTTATGGTGTGCACACCCAGAAAAATCTCTGCGCCCATCAATTAAACAGGCAATGAGTGTGTTGCAGTTCCAAGCTCCTTTGCCGATTCTTCCACCAAAAATGCCAGTTCCAATATATGCTATTCCAGCTGATCCTTATATGCAACTTTATACCTCCTCTGACGCTACCTCAAGTAGTGTAGCTGCAGCTTCCATCAAATCAGCTCCTGCTATACCTTCAGACTCCTCTTGGCTGCTCAAACAAGAAGCCAATACATTTTAATTAATACATATTCTGAAAACATTTCCTTTATTTTCCTTTTGTGCTGTTAACAATCTGCTGCAGGAAGGAATTAATTTTGCTTGTTTTGCCTTCCTTTTGTTTCCGAGTTTTTTTTTCTCTTGTCAAAATGTAACCCTCTCTGTGTTATGCCTGAACTATTTCTCTCTTTGCATGTCGATATTGGACAAATTGTGTTCATTCATGATCTTTGTATTTCATCTGAAATGAAAGGCTCTTTCACTCATCCCCAATTATGTAAATGAGAATTTGCAGATCCCTTGATTAATTGCCATTATAGTAGTTCATAAGTTTGAAATTTTTTAATATCATTGCATAATTATGTAAATGACAACAGATCATGCGGAGAGAGAATAATTTGTAAATGTTGAAATTCTAACCTGTATTCGATTTCCAAATTCCGATGTTATATTGAATATAAGTGGCCTGAGGATATATTTGAGAGGCTTTGGTCACGTAACAAAAATGGAATGAAAAGCAAAAGAACTCGCACTCCCAAACTACTATTGAAGAGCATAACATATTTGCATTAATACGTAATTACAGATACCGTTCAAATTGAGTTGCTGTATATGTATAAATATTACAATTGAGGACTATAATATGTAAGGCTCCGTTTGGATAGGTGTGGGAAGAAGAGAAGAAGGGAAGAAGTATTGGAAAGTGTGTAATTTTGTGAAGAGTTTGGATTGTTTATAATTTTTTTTTCTTTCTTTCTATTTCTTCTCAACGCATCCAAACGGAGGCTAAAAAAAGAAAATAGCTTCTTCCTACTCTCAAATTTATTATAAACAATCCAAATTCTTCACAAAGTTACACACCTCCCAATACTTCTTCTCTTATTCCTCTTATTTCCACACCATCCAAAATCCAAACGGAGCCGAAGATTGGTAGAATGTGAGCCATTGTCACGTGAGGGAAGACTGGATGTGGGAGAGGAAAAGCGTCGGCGGCGCGGACAAAGAGTCTCTGTGGCTTTGACCCTGGTGTTTTTCAGAGCTCTGTGCGTGAACTCACTGTATATTTTGCAAAATAATTGTATTTACAAAAAATTCATGGACTTCAATGAAATTTGGAAACCCAATGTTTTTACCTCTTTTTTTTGTCCTTCCCTCTTTCAATTGTATTCTGACTGAACATTACTTTCTTCATCATCTTCGTATAAAATTGTTTTTCTTTTAATTTTATAGCAAAATATTTTAGAATATAAGAAACGAGGAAAGTAAGAAATAATGGAATCTTAGTTCCAAGAACACACTTTTCTTCGGTGTAATTGACGTTTAGAATTTTAGATTACAGCTATTTGACACCTTAATTCCAGTTAACTAGAAAAATAGTATATTTTTTATGACCTCTATTTTGATGGAGTAGTGGAAAAGAACTAATTCCAAGTAGGGGAATACAGTCCGAAAGCACAATAACATCTTCCTACACTAAATATGGAAATTATGTCATAAGAATCGAATTTTTAATCGTACTTTTGATCGCAACATTTCATAAATGCTAATGAATTAATTTTTTTTAAATGAGTGGTTAATATTAAAACCTGATTAAAAATTATACTCATGACAAAATTTCCCTACTAAATAATATAAATATATTTTTAGAGAGATTTGGTCGAGGCTGCCAAGTTATTAGTTACTTATTATTTCAGTTTTCCCGTCTTCCGTTAGCGGCTTTATTTCTAAGAAAACTATTTTGCGGTATTTAAATAAAAATATATAATTGCAACATAATACTTTGCAACTGACCACCATCCTATGCTGCTGTAAAAACAACAGCAGAGTGCTGTCCTTAGAAACTTTATTAATATCATTGATCTTGTTCAATTTTATGGGCGATTTGTTTTCATATAACTCTTATAAAATTTAGAGTCGATTTGATACTCGATTAAGTGATCAAATTATGAACTATTAGAATTAATCAGTAATAGTTAACCAAATTCATTCATTTGTTGATCACCACTTGATCTAGTATCAAATCAACTTAAAAAAATTATAAAATTTGTATAAAAACACATCACTCATTGAACTGAACAAGATCAACAATTTAGATTGAGTGTTTCAAATTTAAATTTTTAAATATTGATAAAATTAAATAAGGACATCACTCTAACGACAGAGAGGATTTCATTTCCTTTTAGCCTTCAAGAGAGAGTTTTTTTTTTAATGCTATTTTGTGTTGATGAACGAGCCTACCACTTTTTTGAGAAATTTTAATTAATTATTTTGTTTTCTTTGGAATAGTGAGAATTCTGAATTAAATCTGAGTGGTTAAATCTAGTTGCTAATGTTACTTGTGCGATTTTTTTCCCCTTTATCAAATATTTTCGAGTATAAAATCTCAGTATCTGACCATTTTTTTTTTTTTTTTTTTTGAAAAAGAGCCCGTAGGCAGTATCTCACCATTTGGATGTCTTCCAATTAGGCCCAGAACGCATTTAACCGACTTATATTGGATAGCAAAATATCTAAACCCAATAGAATTACCGTGGAGTCTAAATTCTCAATTTTCTCTCTATTAGTTTTCATATTATAAATTTTAAAATTTGAAGTTGATTTGATACTCGATTAAAGGATTAAATGATGAATGTATTAGAATTAATCAATCATAGTAAATCATATTCGTTCATTTATTGACTACTTGATCAAGTATCAAATCAACTCTAAATTTTATAAAACTTATATAGAAACACATCGCTTTTAATAAGATCAAAAGTTTAGATTTAACATTTGAATTTTAAAATTTTTAAACATTGATAAAACATGAAATTATGACAATTTGTGACAACAAAAAATAATAGCACTAGAATCTTGCTCTTTCCTCTTTTATTACTTTACATTCTCATTCAATCCATTCCATTTCTAGCTCCATTAATTTTGTATCGATTCAATCTAGTAGCGTGAAAGTTTTGATCTGGTGGAAAGGGTAAAGAGAAGTGAAATGCAGGGAGAGTAGAATGTTTAGTTCATGAATTTCATCGAATTTCGTTTGGATTGGTGTGTTGATGGTTTTCCTTTTTTTAAAAAAAAATATACGTGCTGGTTTTATTTGCTAGAATGTCAATTCTATAATAATCTCTGTTATAGTGCCATTGGTACTGGAGAGATCCCAAGATTGGGAGTGGATTCTGTGTCGCTCCGGCCCTGGACATTTCCAGAGCTCTATGAATGAAATACTGCATATTTTGCAAAATAACTGTATTTACAAAAAACGAAATTCATGACTTCATTGAAATTTTAAATTCCAAAGTTTTTTTTTATTCTCTTTCAATCTAACTCTTGTATACACACGTTATTTTCTCCTTTCATTTTATTATCAGAAATATTTTTTATTATAGACAATTATATGAGGAAAATAAGAAAGAATAGAATCTTGGTTTCGAGAACGCACTTTTGGTCGAAATGAAGTTTAAATTACAGATCATTGTTCATTGGCAACCTCAATTTCAATTTTTAAGTTAGCGAAATAGTAGTCTGTTTTTATCGAAGTCTGATTCTAAACACGAAATAAAATTTCGAAATAGTGCTTTGAAATTTTTGAAAACATACATTGATCATGAATGTGGTGTGACAGTGGAAGATTGCTAATTCTGTATATCAAAATCAATGCTTTTTTCGAATATAATATATCATCATTTGGACACTTCCCAACTAGGCCCAGAATGCATTTTTAACCGACTTTATTGGATATCGAAGTATCCAAATCTAATAGAAGTACCGTGGTCTAGATTCTCAATTTAATTTCTTCTCTCTTTTATTTTTCAAGTTATACATCTTCACAATACTAATACTAATTTTAATTCTTAATTTTGATTATTAAAACAAAAACAGAAGTTCATATAAAAGAAAGAAACAAATTCTAGCAGTTCCTTTTTTGTTATTTCTTATAAAACAAACTTGGGAAGTTAATTAAGTTTTTATGTGAATACATCGCTTATATAATGAACAAGAATTGTAGTTAACAACTTGTGCCACCAGAAAATTATGATATTAAAACAAAACTCCTTTTTATAAAAAAAATGTCTCTGAGTGACAATTAATGAGTGCATGCTATTTTATTTTATTTTATATAACAAAAAATCCATTTTGTCTTATTTTATATTTTGAATACCCAAACATCCAACAGTAGAGAAAGATAAGATATTTTGTACAAGTGTAGATCCTGTGAATATCTATCTAGAATTCTAGATAGACTATATAGGTTGTTACTTCCTCATTCCTTCGAGGCTTTAACACGTTTCAACACGTTTACACTGTACAGCGATCCCTGAGACTGCGACCCAGTCACAAAATCCTGGCCACAAGATCTGTTTAGATTATTTCTTATGTTGACTAATGGGCGACCATTACTTTGACTCGTTGACTTCAAAGTACATCACTGGATGAGTGCACTCCATCATAGGCCCGTCACTTTAAGAAATTTGTTTATTTATTTCTACTCACAAAAATTATCTTTTCCAATTCTCCATGCTAAAACAATTCGAGCAGTACTTATACTTCCATCAATACATAAATTCCTCCTTTCTCCAGTGTTCTTTCTTTAACTCAGCCATCTTTGCAAAGATTCTATTCTCAATGGCTCCGTTTGGATGGTGTGGGAATAAGAAAAATAAGAAAAGAAGTATTGAGAAGTGTGTAATTTTAAAAAAATTTTGAATTATTTATAATAAATTTACTCTTTTATTTCCTTATTTCATTATTTCTAGGGCTCATCCAAACGGAACCAATAGAAAAAAATAAATAAACAACAATAAGATGTCCAAGTGCTTTTTTTTTTCTTCCCAATGATGGTAATAAATCCAATCAGCTGTAGAATTCCGGTACTGTTGTTTGCTTCTTCCATATACTTATCTCTGGTAATACAACATAGTGGTTTGGTTTCTTTTGACTTCAATTTCTCAGACCAGGAGACAGCAACAATATGAGTATCCAAGGAGATGCATCCTTCAATAATGTCGACTCGATCGGCCTGACGAATACTTTAGCTGGCTTTAATAACCGTTTCAGTGTAGGAAGAGCAGTATATAATCAGCCGGTGTTTTTGTGGGATAGCTCAAGCGCGCGGAGAGGTAACTGATTTTACAACCCGGTTCTCTATTCTCATACAAAACATTACTGTGCGCTTTTGGGGTGGCTTTGCTTTCTTTCATTCTCCATACCCATCTCAAATCCCTCCCAATTGTAACAACTACGGCTACCATCTATGCCTTTTCAATTCCACTACCGGCCTAAACACATCGGCTAACAAGATTGTTGCTGTGGAATTTGATACCTTCTTTAGTCCTGGTATAGACCCAAATTCAACCGAGCAAACTGATTTCCACATTGGTATCGATGTCAACACCATATATTCAACAAATTACAGTAATGTTCCAAATTCCTTTTTAATGGGTGTGAATATGACTGCACAGATCGAGTACAAAAGTAGGTTCAATCTATTAAGTCTTCTACTTTGGTCTGATACAGACAAAGAAACCAAGTATACCATCAAAGCATTTGTTGATATATAAAAAACCTGCTACCAAGTATGTAGGCTGTCGGCTTCTCAGCAGCCACTGGAACAGCTGCTGAGCTTCATCAGATCTACTCATGGTCATTTAAGTCGACTTTGGAAGTAAATCATAGTTTAGCCGTCAACGATAAAGGTGGTATAAATGCTCCTGTTATTGGTGGCATTATTGGAGGTGCAGTGATTATGCTCGCTATAGTAGGGATCTTGCTATCCTTTTTTGCCAAAAAATTCTCAATAAATAAGATAGAAGAAGTAGGGATGGCAGGTGATGAATCAATTAATTATGAGTTTGAGAAAGGGAGAGGACCCAAGAGATTTCCGTATTGTGAATTGGTTGATGTAACAAATGGCTTTGCTGAGAATAACAAACTTGGAGAAGGGAGTTTTGGAGCAGTCTACAGGGGAATTTTAACAAAAGAAAACATTCATGCTGCTGTTAAGAGAGTATCCAAAGAGTCGAATTAATCAAGGAAAAAAGGAATACATGTCAGAGGTAAAAATTATAAGTCAACTGAGACACCGAAATCTTGTTCAATTAATTGGTTGGTGCCACGACAACGGAGAATTTTTGTTGGTTTATGAATTGATGCTTAATGGAAGACTTGACAAGCACCTCTATAGTGAAGAGAATGTTTTAGGTTGGCCAAGTAGACTCAACATAGCCCTAGAGTTAGGTTATGCTCTTCTCTATCTCCTCGAGGAGTGGGAAAAATGTGTTCTGCACAGAGATATCAAACCAAGCAACATAATGTTAGATTCTTCATTCAATGCTAGGTTGGGCGATTTTGGGCTTGCTAGCTAGACTCATTGATCACAACCAAGACCTAGAAACCACGAATATTGCAGCAGGCACCAACGGTTACATTGCACCAGAGTGCCTCCTGGGCACAGAAAATGCAAGCACCCAGTCAGATGTTTTCAGTTTTGGAGTTGTGTTGTTGGAAATCACATTGTGGAAGGAGACCCATAGTGCCTCAACAAGATCAAAGGAAGGTTAGTTTGGTTAAATGGGTTTGGTATCTCTATGGACAAAAAGCACATTTGGAAGCAGTTTATGAGAGGCTAAATGGTGATTTTGACAAAGAACAAGCCGAAGGATTGATGGTTGTTGGTTTATAGTGTGCACACCCTGAAAAATCTCTACGGCCATCTATTAGACAGGCGATGAGTGTTTTGCAGTTTCAAGCACCTTCCCCAATTCTTCCTCCAAAAATGCCGGTGATGCCGGGATTTTAATATGCAGTATTATACCTCCTCTGTAGCTTCTTCAGGTGGCATGGTCACAAAATCCACTAAGGCAGTTCCTTCTGCAACTTCTTGGCTGCCCAAACAACAGCACAGCACAACACAATCTAAATAACGAATTTGCAACAAGAATATGCTACCTTTATTTATTATTTATTCTTTGGGCACTTTTTCTTCTGTGTTATTTTTTGTTTTTATTTTTTTTCATGACAGTTCAGTTGTTCTGTCATATATGCTATGCTAAAGAAACATAAGTTTTTGCAAGCTTCAAAAATTAAAATGTTTTTCTAGAATGCTCTGTTTAGTTTCAAAAAAAAAATGTGTTCTGTTTATATCCGTCATCCGCACATGTAATAAAGTCTTATATTTAAATTAAGTTTAAGTCTCAAGTGTAAAATAAAATAAATAAATAAATAAAAGAAAAACAAGAAAAGAAACTTAAAAATTGCAATTACATTGACATGCTTGACCTAACAAAGGCCCGGGCACTCATTTCCTACATGCAATTTCCCAAATTAAAATAAACCCGATTCCATATAACTAGACCAAGAACTAGTTCCAGGTCTAATAACAAAAATCAGCGCACTTTGAGTGAAAGATCGCAGGTTCGAAATCCAGCTAGAAACTTTCATACACATTTAGTTTAAAAATAAATTAGGTGACTTAAACCTCCAATTTATCTTTAAAAAAAAACTTCAGCTCACCTACAACAGACAGTCGCAACTCACTACCCAACCACAGCAACCAATTAACTGGTGCGTCCGCGAAAGATACTGCCCAATTAATCAAATTAGCTTAGCTTTGCTTATATATATTTTATGTCCTCGTTTCCCTCGGTGAGGACAGCATCTCAGCTAGAGAGACATGGAAGTTTTAAATTTTCGAGTTTCAAAGCTGCACTCGACAATTGTGGAGCCCTTCATTGTTTATTTATTTTTTCCTTTATTGCTTTTGCGCATATAACCTCAGGCCTAACTTTTTGGTACTTGGATTCAGTTGGACTGAGATCAAGTAACTGAAGACTTTGACTTAGGCTAGGAAGTGAACTGTAGTTTCTGTATGGCTCAAGCACATGGGTGTCTAGAAAACACCGAATTTAAAAAAATTCGACCTCAATTATTGAAGGGAAAAAAGTATGTGGAGTCCATGTCAACAATTCGTCTTTTGCTCAAAAAACAGGATAATTTAGTCTTGTTCTTTGGAAATTAATCAGAAAGCTCCGTAGCTCATCTGCATCTCCTTCTTTTGCCAACGAAAATCTCTCAAACAATACAATGCAAATAGCTATGGTGATACATCCTGTGAGCCCAAGAAACCTAGAGTCATTTGTAATTTCCACATACCTATTTTCTTTGGTCATACCACATTGTGGTTCGGTTTCTTTCAACTTCAATTTCTCAGACCACAATACTGTGAATGAAAATATGAACCTTACAGGGGATTCATTTTACAACAATAAAGATTCGATCAGCTTGACAAGGGATTCACAAGGGATGGAACTTCAAAACAGCACAGGACAAGCAACGTACAATCGGTAGGTAACAAACTTTACGACCCAATTTTCTTTTCTCATAAAAACCACATCTACTTACACTGGTGATGGCTTAGCTTTCTTCCTCTCTCAGTACCCAGCTCAAATACCCCCAAATTCTAATTTGTATGGCAAGTATCTCGGCCTTTTCAATTCCACTACTGGACTGAATGCATCTATGAATCAGATTATTGCAGTTGAATTTGATACCTTTCGGAATAGCATCGACCCAAATTCAACAGGTTCAACACCTTGCCACATTGGTATTGATATCAAGACAATCAATTCAACTAGTTATAGGTTCATTGAAAATTGCCTTTTTATTGATTCAATAATGACTGCACAGATTGAATACAGCAGTAAGCTCAAACTTTTGAGTCTTCTCCTTTGGAACAGTACTGACCCAAAAACCAAATTCAGCCTCAATGCAACAGTTGATATTAGAAGCATACTACCAAGTATGTGTTCTGTTGGCTTCTCAGCAGCCACTGGAGGGAGTGTTGAGCTTCATTATGTCTACTCATGGTCTTTTAACTCAACCTTGGAGATGAAGCAGAACACTTCCACTACCTTTGGCTAAAGATAAAAACATGTTAAGTGTACCAGCCATTGTCGGAATTGTGTCGAGCATATTTGTCATGTTTTCTTTAGTAGGGATCTTGACATGCCATCTCAGACGAAAAAGATTAATTAAGAATACCGGAGATATAGAGGTGATTGGTGATGAATTTATTGATTATGAGTTCGAGAAAGGGAGGGGACCCAAGAAATTTTCCTATGGTGAATTGGTTGATGCAACAAATGGCTTCCTAGAGAATGGGAAGCTTGGGGAAGGGGGGTTTGGGTCTGTGTATAAAGGAACTTTAAATAGTGAAAACATTCATGTCGCTGTCAAGAGAGTGTCAAAAGAGTCAAAGCAAGGGAAAAAGGAGTATACATCGGAGGACAAGATAATAAGCCAACTAAGGCACCGAAATCTTGTTCGACTCATTGGTTGGTGTCATGATCATGGTGAATTTTTGTTGGTTTATGAATTAATGCATAATGGTAGCCTTGATAGGCACCTCTATAGTAAAGAAACTATTTTAGATTGGCCAACCAGATACAAAATAGCACTTGGGTTAGGCTCTGGCGCTCTGCCCTTCTTTATCTCCACGAGGAGTGGGAAAAATGTGTTCTGCACAGAGATATCAAACCAAGCAATATAATGTTAGATTCTTCATTCAATGCTAGGTTGGGCGATTTTGGGCTTGCTAGCTAGACTCATTGATCACAACCAAGACCTAGAAACCACGAATATTGCAGCAGGCACCAACGGTTACATTGCACCAGAGTGCCTCCTGGGCACAGAAAATGCAAGCACCCAGTCAGATGTTTTCAGTTTTGGAGTTGTGTTGTTGGAAATCACATGTGGAAGGAGGCCTATAGTGCCTCAGCAAGATCAAAGAAAGGTTAGTTTAGTTAAATGGGTCTGGGATCTCTACGGGCAACACACACTTTTGGAAGCAGTTGATGGTAGACTAAATGGTGATTTTAAAAGAGATGAAATCGAGTGCTTCATGATTGTTGGTTTATGGTGTGCACACCCTGAAAAATCCTTACGTCCATCAATTAAACATGTAATGAGTGTGTTGCAGTTTCAAGCTCCTTTGCCGAATCTTCCACCAAAAATGCCAGTGCCCATATATGCTATTCCAGTTGATCATAATATGCAACTTTATACCTCCTCCATTGCTACCTCAAGTGGCAGTGCTGCACCTTCCACCAAGTCAGCTCCGGCTCTACCGTCAGACTCTTCCTGGCTGCTCAAACAACAAGCCAATGCATTCTAAGTAATGAATTTGGTGACAACTTTTCCTTTAATTTTCACCTGTTCTGTTAAAAATGTGCTGCAACAAGGAACTGTGCTCATTTGCCTTCCTCATTTTTCTGTATTTTTCTTCTGTCTCAAGGTTATGTGGTTACAGTTGTCTCTTGTATTTTAATATGCTATAAGTATATTTGCATTTAAACTTAGTATTGCTTACAATGTTATTCTAGCTTCCAATGCAGCACATGTAAGGTACATGCTGCCTCTCAGTCCACTTATGTTTAGATTAATTCTGTGTCATAATCCTTGTAATTCTTATGATATGGAGAAGGGTCTCTCAAGCCATAATACATGATCTCATGATTGTCATTCTAGTACTTCACTTTTTTAAGGCATGCAGATATAGTACTATCTTTAATATATTGACCTTTTTCATCTGCAGTCAATGAAATACATATTTGTTATCATTTGAAATATTAGTTTACCTACAGCACTTCAGTAATCGAGAAAATAAACAAAATTTCACATTGTGTAAACTATAACTTTCAATAGTAATGATGTATTCAAATGGAAAAACATAAATCAGTCGTACAACTTACTAAAACAATTACACAAATTTTCTTCCAATCACATTGACCAGCTCGACCTAAACACTAAAGCTGGCAGACGATTTCGTCCATTGGCATCCATCACGAGAACAACACCAGGTTGCAATTTTGCTTTTTCTCCCAAATCAAAACTCAAGAAACTCTCAATTTGAACCCGGTTTGATTTCCCTTCAGCCTTCCCACCCACACTCACAACCCACCCCAACTCACCAGCTGGTGTATCTGCCAAAGACACTGCCCAATTCGTCAAATTAAGTTTTGAGTTTTGAACTTCAACCCATCCGCCTAACTTGGTGTCTTCATCTATATCTAAAACCAATGAAAGGCTTCCTCTCTGATTTTGATCCAAATTAGGCTGAGATTGTGAGCTGCGTGATCTGATTGGCTGAGAAAAGGTGTTGGGTGCTTGCCACAGACCTGACATCGTTAGTTTTGTTTGGCCAGCAAGTTGAATTGAGAGTTGGCCAAATGTGTTTAAGACAGCTTGTTTATTTGTTGAATTCGAAGGCCGCCTCAGTGAGGAGATTAACTCAGCAAGAGAGAATGAAAAATTCAAAGTTTTGAATTTCAAACCAGCACCAAAATTGCAGTATTTGTTGAATAGAGGTGGCCTGAATGAGGATATAGTTGGAAGGTTTTGGCCCTGTCACAGAAAATGAAGAAAATAAAAAAGAATACAGCATCTGACAGACCAAAATATTTAAAAAAAAAAAGGAACAGGGAGAGAAATACATAGAGAGAGAACTTCTGGCATGGAGTACATAGGTACAGATCTTGTTCAAAGGACTTGCAGTTTATGTAAAATTATTGCTACAGAAAAATACAACATGTTTGATGAGTTTTTGAATAGTAAAGCAGCTGTATCTGACCTGTAAAGTGGAAATTTTCAACAGTAACAGGTTCCAAAGGACAACATTACCACAACCACATATGGGAAAAAAAATCACAAAATCTCAAATTAAGGTTATATGTGTTCCTTAGTTCAACAACAGAACCTGATAACACAGCAATCAATTACTAAACCAAATCACAGTAATTGGGTGGGAAGAAGCAATGTTTCGAGCTCAAAAATAAGCTGCTTCTGCTGCCATTCCCGTGAGGAGCAATGTCCAAATTCTTTTGACGAACAAGAAAGCTCAATTTTTTTTTTGTCCCCTTTCATTGAATTTATTGAAAATAAAAATAATATTTGGCATAAGAGAGAAAGAAACTGGAGATGGGAGGAGATGTAAGTGCCAGAAAAAGAAGACTGGAGATGGGAGATGATATGTGTCATGAAAAGAAATTCACTGGAAATGGGTTTGGTCCAGAGAACCATGCTGTGGATTGAAAGAAAAGCAATAGGAAAATCAAAATCGTGCATGTGAGGCACACCTCAGTATAAAGGGGAATTTCAGCTAGAAGGTCAAAGGAAAAATTGCCCGCTTCAGAGATGATCGTAATCTCAATGATTGGCTTACGGCAAAAGTTCATATTGCAAACATACCAACTTATCATAACCATAATGGTAGCAGATGAGAATTTGAAATTTTAGAAGTTGTGAACCTACCAATAAAGCTTAAATTTTGTGAAAGAACAATGTACTACCTCAGGAGGATATGCAGCGACACCAAAATCTTCAAATTTAGCACCAAAAGGCATTGATACAAGTGACCAGCTGTCATCTATACTAGCCTCATACTTCACCTTAGACAGCAAAAGAGGACTCCCCGTAACTTCACTTCCATGAAAAATATTACTGCGTGTAGTCACAAGTTCAGCAACCAGAGAGTCACTCTCCCTTACAGTTGTTCTGAAAACAAATCTCGAATCAGTACCAGTGTTGATCTGCTCTCCATCTAGGGTTTTATTTCCCTCCTGGCCAGGAATAAGAGGGATAGCTCCGTGGAAATTCACAATTGCTTTGAGATTGGTGCTTGCTCCAGAAAATGGTCCTGATTTTCCAGCTGTGGAAGCCAAAAGTATCCTCTCAACCTTGTCTTGTCTCTCTCTAAGCCTCATAATGTCAGAGAAGGCTTCTCTCTGCAGTCTCTTCAAAATCTCTACCTAAAAAAGCGTAAAAGATTTTAACGTTCTCTTAAGTATAAATTGGCAATCAAAAACTAGGCCAAAGAATTTTATTTTGGTTTGATAAAACATTTTTTTTACATTATCTTCTCGTTCCATTTATTCATCCAATGTAATTAATTTTCTCATTGTTTCTCCTTCTAGTTAATGTACATTGTACTATCCATAAAGAAAACAACCTAAGGTTATGCAATAAAAATAAGAGGCAATTTGAAGTGTTTGGAAGCAGAAAGGAAGCAATTCAGACATTCCTATACCAGATATCACTCAAATAGTGTGTAAAGGGAAGAATTGGGTTGCTTACCGGGTTATTGGGATTGGGTTGTCGGATCCTGTGTACTGTGCCTTGGACGAATTGCTTGCCCGACTCCGCAAACCCTTTGATTCTATCTACGACCGACGCCAGCGGCTCCATTTATTATCCCATTAAATTTGTAGAATTAAAACGTTGTGAATCAGGGGTAGTGACTAGTGAGGGATGGAGAAATAAATAGAACAAGTAAAAAGGAGTGAGAAAGGATAAGGAATAGTAGAATAAGCAAAGAAGGGAGACAAGGGTGCTCGAGAAGGATAGAGCAGAACAAGCAAAGAAGAAACACCTCTGAGCGGAAAAGAGTAACAGATTCTCTCCAGTTTCGTCTAAACAGGAGAGTAATAAACGACCAGAGTTTTAAGTGGGCCTTGTTGTCAGTGTGACTACAGTTTTCTATAGAATAGGCCCAGGGCCGTCATTGAACGATGTTTGCTTCGACAAGTATACTGTTCAACCGAATGGCCCGAATTAGAAGGGTTTCGTATGTGGGTCCAAAAAATTAAAAATAATATAAAAATATTATTAAATTTCGATATTATTATTTGAATAATATAATTTTAATAATACTAGTATTATGATATCATTCTTTAAGATCATTCTATGAATTAATGATAGCTAGTATAATTCTTTGAAAGAATGATCTTAGATAAGATCATGATTTGTATTTTAAAAAAACTTTTTGAAAGAATGATATCACAATACCATTTTTAAAATTTATATTATTTACGTAATATCTTTCGAAATTTAATAATTTTTTAATATTATTTTTAGTTTGTTTGGAGACTCCTGTTTGACAATTTTTTTCAAACAGAAAGGATAATGCCTGAAGACCTCCCAAAGGCCCAAATTATTGATTTATAAGCTGTGATACAAAGTACCCTCCAGGATTTTTTAAATATATGATAACAACCCTTCCCCAAACTTTTCAATCAGCGAAAAATAAGTTTTCTACAAACTTTTATTATTCCTCACAATGGTTAAATTTGAACACGAAATAATCAAAACATTTTTGAACTTTTATAACGTTTTTATCTAAAAAATTAACTTTGGCTGTTTTAAAATATTTTACAACAATAGCAAGTTAAGTAATGATTCTAATTCAAGCGAGTATGTATTTTGTATGAGGTTATTTTAAATAAGAGAAAGTTTAATATGCACTATAGTACATAAAGCTTTTTATGCACCGCGGACTTTTTCGGGGATATTTTTGTAAATTGACAAATCTAATTTAACTAATTTAATCTACATATTGAAATCTCATAGCAAACCAAATTTTACAATTTTTGAGATTTTATTACTATTTTTTCGAATTTTTTAAAACATGCCATTTTTGAAATATTGTCAATAGTTTAATATTCTAAAAATGGCATGTTTTAAAAAATTCGGAAAAAAATAGTAATGAAATCTAAAAAATTGTAAAGTTTGGTTTTCTATGAGATTTCAATATGTAGATTAGATTGGTTACATTAGTTTTGTCAATTTCTAAAAATACACTTGAAAAAGTTCACGGTGTACAGAAAAATCTATGCACTATGGTGCATATTAAACTTTCTCTTTTAAGAGAAAAAATACAAGTAACAAGTCTGAAAAGCTAAGATGGTTGTCGTGACATATGTCATCATAAGGCTTCACCAAAAATATCAAATTCTATCTTTTTACACCAAAGTATTTGAAGATATATTCTGATTCTAAAAATGTACATTCATCTAGCACCTCAAATGTTCTAAATTCTAATACGGTTGAAGTTGAACATGCATTTTTAATTGATTCGGAAATAACATAAAGATATCGACGAGGTGTGTTTTTTATAAGTCCGGAATTGGTATTGGAAAGAGAAAATTTTTAATCTAAACTTAGTTTTTTAAGAAAGCATCATAAATAAGGGAAAAAAAAACGCCAATTTTCTCTTTCTAAACATAATTTTTTCGGTGATAAAACAATAAATCCCAGAAAAAAAAAATAATCTATTGCTAGTTATCAATTATCATCTCTCACCACCGGCGCCAACTACACCAAAGATTTCCCTTTTCCGAGAAACAACACTTGAGAGTCAGAACCTTCTCTCTCTCTCTCTCTCTCTCTCTCTCTCTCTCTACTTCCACCATTCAGTCTTCTTCCACAATTCCACCTCCTCCTTTCTCAGATCCAACCTCCAATTCCCTCGTCATTAGAGATGCAGCAATACCAACAAGGCGGCGACTACTCCTCGCCATACTACCCCAATCCCAATCCCTACACCACCACCCCCACCTCCTCCTACCCCAATCCATCCCCAACCCAAAATCCGACACCGACTCCAAACCCCAACCCTAATCCCCTCGATTTCAACTCCCCAAATCCGATCCAGTCCAACTATGCCTCGGCTCCTCCCTACACCCCTTATCCTTCTGAAATTCCCTCTTATTCCTACCCACAATCCTCACAACCTCAATACCAATCGCAATTCCAACCACAATCTTCCCAATTCCAGTCTTATCCCCCGAATAACCCGACCCAATACCCACCCGATCCATCTCCTTCGCCATCTCCTGCACCGACTGCCTCGTACTACCCGAATTTCTCGCCACCTAATCCTTCCCCTTACCCCTCTCTCGATGTCCAGTATGACGCTGGTATGAATAACCAATACGGCCGAAGCATGTCGGCTGTTGAGCCGAATATGTATAGCAAGAAGCCGTATGAAGAGCCGCGTAATGAAGGGGTGTATGCTTACAGTGGGGGGAATGATGAGCCTTATGGGGCAAGGGGCATTATGAGTAATAGCTCTGCTCGCTCAAATTCGAGTTCGGGTATGCTGTTTGATGATTATGGGAGGTCAATTAGCATGCCTTCAGGTGGGAGTGATAGGGGTAAAATTGTCAAGGCTGTGCCGAAAATGGATGCGCAACCTGATGTCAAGAGTGGGGTCCAGAAATTCAGGGTAAAACTTCTGCCAGAAGGGGCTGGGAGCAACACGGATGTTCTCTGTCAGGTTAGTCCGAAAGTTCAGCAGGCAGTTATTAGTATATGTATTGAATGTATAATGTGCTTGACTGCTTGTTAAACCTATAGTTGCTAATTATATGTTACATAGGATGTATTTTATTTTTAACCCTAGTACTACAGTGCCGAGCTTTAAGAAGATTCTGACATTGTCTCTGAGTAATTTGCCGGAAAGTCCTTAGATTATCCATGTACTGGTAAAAGGAATTGCTCTGTGGAGTTTAGCCTTCTATATAAGTTAACCTTTAGTTCTGTTAGCTTCATTCTGTAGCAAGTGGTTAAAGAAGAGGGCATAATAGAATTTTCTATAATCAAATAAATGGTTTATCAACATGTTCAAATTGTATTCCTTATAAAATTAGGAATTTTGGTTGCTTCGAATGCTTCTGCTTTTATTTAGATACGTTACTAATAGTATTTCACTATTTCTTAGCACAGCATGTGTGGCATATTGGTAAGACTGCCTGGTTAAGTAACTTCTCAGTTTGTTGCTTATCAGCAGCATCATGATTTCTGTATATGCTAAAAAAAAGTAGGGGCATCTTTACAAAGTGTTCATGTTTGTTTCAAGCTTGATTGTAACAGTTTGAACCATGCTACAGGAAATACCGGTGTTTCTGAAATGTAGTACTCAATATTTGACAGAAAATTTACATTTTTACCCCTACATTTGCATACTTATGTGATATAATTTTTTTTTATCCTTTTATAGGTTGGTTTGGATGGAATTAAGATGCTAGATCCAAGCACAAGCAGGATGCTTAGAATATATCCCCTTGAGACACTGACCAGATGGGAAGTAAGTTCACAGTATTTTCTATTGGGAATAATTTAACAAATGTAGAGTTTGATTCGTATTAGAATTTTGTTCACCATGCTATGTTTTCAACCAGGTACTTGATTCGTCCATATTTGCGTTTTGGTCAAAGACTTCGGTTGACATAGAACCAAGGCGAATTAGGCTCAAATCAAACAGCTACACTACTAGCACTATACTTGACACTGTCACAGCTGCTACTGTGCAGGTATTTTACTCATTTACTGTGTTTTCTTGGTGCTTTTTTTGCAGTTGACAAATAGTTTCTTTAGTTTTCCTTAAGCAAATTGCAGTCGTCGTTTTAGTACATATGGTTTTTAATTATCATGTTTAGTTACATATAGAGGCAATACTCAAAAATATCATATTTGCATGTGTTGTCCAACTGTTTAATTCAAGGTTTCATAGTCTAAAAAGGAGTGCAGTTCATCTCTACTCCTTATAAATGCATTGATCCAAGAGGGGTTACACGCTAGATCTAGCGTTTAAACACTTGTTTGTGCCGTTCTATCGATTTGATGGTTGATATCAATCGCTAGACGAAGCAACAATATGTTTGGTTTTCTTTTAATAATGAAACAAATTGAGCAACATACCACCTGTAGCTGGTTGATTGAGCAACATATCTTTATTGCCTAACATTATTTGTTTCTTTATTAGCCTATGAGGGCATCTTTTGCAAGTTTGACTGAACTGTAGATTCATGTCTTACAAAACTTGCCCTTGTGTGGTAAAATTGACTGAACTGCATTGTCCTTTCCTTAGGGGGAAAAACGACTAATCAGCAGTGTATTATCTGCAAATAGCTTAAATAAACCCAATACACAAAACATTCTATCGCAACACTATAACATTTGAATATTTTTGACAAAGAATAGATTGTATTGTAAACTCTTGATAGAGTCAGCTGGTTACTCTGTTATCCTTGTTCAAGTTTTTAAAAAGGTCATTTTTATATTAATATGCATGTAGTTCAAGGAGATGGGGGGAGCTAATCTTAGCAGAGGGAAACCAGCTTCTGATGCTGGCAAGATGCCGGAGCAGTCAGCTGAGCAGAAAAAAGCCTTCTGGATGATGAACTTTATAAAACCTCCCAATGAGGAAAAGGACCACTGGGTAAGCGTAATTGTGGAAATTTATTTGTTTATTGTAAACATGCTTTTGATAACATAATTTTTTTTTCTTTTATATTTAGGCTTAGTTAATCTAGCCATCTGACAGTGGGGTTAATTTTACTAGGATAAAGCTTGTTTGAAATTTTAGGGAAACAAATTATTCATATCAAATTGGAGATTGGTTAACTTCAAATGAATCAAATCGTCCAAAAGTAATATCACAATCACAGTAATTTTTCAAATATCAAATGGGTCAATGATCTCTTTTAGGATAGTGACATATTGTGGATCTTCTTTCTCTATTGCTTTTTCTACTGTATGTTTCTTGTTTGAGGGTGTATGCGCTAACATGTCAAATGGCACAAGTTGGTGGAACTTCATGTTTATTCAAATAGCATTGTAATAAAACATTGTTATCTTGCACAATGGTTTATTATTTCTTTCACGTGTGTGGAAATAACTAATATGTAGTTTTATTCTTTATACTTTTGTTGCCTGATTTATATCTTCTGGATTTCTCAGGTGCCTGATGAGGCAGTCAGCAAGTGCACGTCATGTGGGGCTGATTTTGGAGCTTTTATTCGCCGGGTAAGTCATCTTTTGTTGTCACATATCTGAACTCTTATGCACATTTCAAGTCCAGCTTAGGAGCTTGCTTTTTCTAAAATTTTAATTCTTGTATTTACAGCACCATTGTAGAAATTGTGGAGATATATTCTGTGACAAGTGCACAAAGGGAAGAATTGCACTTACTGCTGAAGATAATGCCCAGCCTGTTCGAGTCTGTGACCGGTGCATGGTAATTTTTCCATCTCTCTCTCTCTCTCTCTCTCTCTCTCTGTTTTTTTTTAATGTCATGTTTGTATTCTCTGTGATTTCCCTTCTCATTATGAAGGCATTGTTGAAACCATATGATTTTATTATTATAAAGATGAATATTTTTAAATTTGTTGCTTTCTCAATTTTATTATTGTTCACTTGGATGCAAGATGTATAATATATTCTTTTCATCCTTCAACTAGAACAATATATATATCCAATTGTTTACTTGTTTTTTTTTAATTTGTTGCTTGTGATAGGCTGAGGTTACACAGAGGCTGAACAATGCAAAAGAAGCTGCTAACAGACCAATCGTTCACAGCCATGAGGATCTTGCTAGAAAACTTCAGGTGCAGTTCTTCCCTTGTTTTAATTCAGTTGTATCTTTTTTAATTGTATATACAACATCAGTAAATTTTATGCACTATTTTTTTCTGAACAGGAGGAGATGGATAAAAACCGCAAGTCTTCTTCAGGTATCAAAACTTGAATTCCCTTGACTCTAGTTTTATTTAATCTATTTTAGATTTTTTTTTTTTTGTGTGTACCCTGAAGAACCTGAGCATGTGGAACCCTGCAAAACATTAAGTACAATAGATACAGCAGCAAAACCACAAAGTGCCAATGAAATATTATGTGATGGAGTTAATTTTGGAGTCTAGAAATATAAAAAGAATATTTTATTATTTTGATTATGAGATTTGTGATACTAAGGTGGTTTTACAGGGAATAAATCAAATATTGAGTTGTTAGTGTATGCATGAAATTCTTCTTTTACTTAAATACAAAAAAAAAGGAAGTCATCTGGAAATGTTTTTGACTTTATTTTTTCCAATGTTAGGTTCAAGATCTGAATCAGGGAGGCGGATGCGGGAGGTTGCTTGCCCTGTTTGCACAGTCCATCTCCAGGTCTTTATTCTTGTTATCAAACTTTGTTTTTTTTTTCTTCTTTTCTGTTTTCCTGTGAATCCTTTTTTGTGTGTAATCCCCAAATTTTGAATTTATTTACTTGCAGGTACAAGTTCCAACGTCAGGATCTGAAACAATAGAATGTGGCGTCTGCCAACACCCCTTCCTTGTTAGCGCTCGTTGATTTGAAATATATTGGTTTAGTTGGATTTTTTTTTTAAGTTTGATTAAGTTTGCTTTTAAACTTTTGCCTGGTTGTTCATACAGAGTCTCTCTTTGTATATGATATTTCAACTTGAGAATAGCAGGTTATGAGTTTGTTCCTTGTGATTATTATTGTTCTGAGTAAATATAATATTTCTACTAGCTTTTATTGGATGGTTCATACGAAGCTGGCTAAATGCAATTGTATTACCATAAGAATATATAATGAAGTTGGAGAACCAAAAGCATGCACTAAATTTGTACAAATAATGATAACACGTTACTATTTTTTTGTCTGTCTATGTTTGTATGATATCAGTAGCCAACGCTGGACGTTATACAGTAATGGTTTGCAGTATCGGTTTTATGGTATCCTAGGTGAAATTCAGGAAATAAACACAATATCTAAACCGGCACAATCTAGTTCAATTCAAAGTCCAACTCTCTCTCTCTCTCTCTCTCCCCCCCCCCCCCCCCCCCTAACTGTTGGTGCTGCTAATTTGACACCTACTCCCACTGCCATCTAGTGTGTAACGTGCTAATAAAAGGTTGAAGGCTATCACGCTGTCTGTAAGTAGTTGTACACATCAAGCTCACTGTCATCTATGACCCTTTTTTTTTTTTTTGCTTTAATTGGGTGCCAGCCATGGCAACAGTCTTGACAGGTCCTTAAACAATAAAATTTCAGGAAAAGAAAAATTTGAAATGCCCTTTACACACCCCAAAATGCATGTCCTCATTCTCTTTCAATTAATTAGAAATCAGATCTAATAAGAACACTAAAATTGAACTTGATTAATATGTATTAATAATTTAATATATTAATGAGTGGAGGGAGGGGAGAGTAGAGAAGGGGTATAAATTGGGGTTCAAAGGACAATAATAAAAAAAATAACAGAAGGAAGATATTTGTCTTAGTTTTCATAAAGGGAAATATTTTTATAAGTTTAAAAAATGGAAGGATATCTTGCCTAGCAGATGTCCCTTTCCAAAACGAACTCTCATTTAATGAGTTTATGTGATGTCACTCTCTGCCTTCTGGTGCAACTTTAATACTTGTCCAGCTAGAACGTGGCAAATTTCATATTTTACTCGTTTCTTATTTGAAGGATTTCTTGGGAAAGAGTTAAAATTTTGAACCCCCCCCCCCCCCCAAAAAAAAAAAAAAAAAAGAAGGAAAAACAAAAGAGTAAGAGTCATAGAGAGAATGTAGGAGACGAATCCAACAAGAACAAACAGTACAGGAAGGAGATCATAGTCACAGTTTCACAAACGCCTCTATCTCCTTTGAATATAAAGAACAAACTGTACAGCTGGATCTGTTGCAAGCAGTGTTTTCAATACCCTACCGCTTACCGGAAAATTCCGGTAATACCGGATATCGGAACGCTGGCCGATATGACGGTATCCGACATTTAGAGAGGAAATACCGGAAAATTTCGGAAAAATACCGGATTTCGGTCACTGACCGGTATGGATGCCGGTAGGGTATTGAAAACCATGGTTGCAAGTCGTCAGATCTATATATATTAATATATGAGCAAAATTTTGTCACAATTCTGTCAAGCGTGAATTCCAAGATTTTAGTTTCTGAAATAGACTATTCAAGGCTTAAATGCTCAGGAGCTTTTATATGACATGATGAGAGCCTCGCCATTTTTTTTTTTTTTGAAAATGCCTCGCCAATTGGTATTTGGGAGGCTTCATTAACTCCCGAAATAAAATAAGTAACTACAAATATTCTAGATGAATAGAAAAGGAGCAAGATTGTCGATGCATACTTGCTCTATTTTAATTTATGTAACTAGGCGCAGAAAGGCGGAATGTTTTGCCTTCCTGAAAACTTTGCATGATGGGATGGAAGATGCAGAAAAATATTATATAACAACAGATGGTACAATCTTTTATATTTCACTATGATATATTTATTTGTGTTTAAATATATTTTTTGCTCTTTTCTTGTACTTAGAATGTCACATTTATTTTTTTGTTTTCAAAAATTGCAACAGGGAAGCCATCAAATGCTGTGGCCATCATTAAAATCCGAGACTAGAGAATCAAGACTTGGAGGTAAAAGAATATTGTTTAATAAAACTAACATTGTTTAAAATTGTTTAATGAGACACGGGTTAATAATATTGTTTAATTCACTAACATAGCACTACATCTTTATTGCAGGTAAAAGAATCAAGACTTGGAGTCTGGAATCTTTAAATTTTAATTATTATTATTATTATTAATTTATTGTTATGCTTTTCAGATTTGTATTTTGAATGTTATTTGAAGTTTTGAACTCAAAAATCGAAAGTGTCCTAGTGTTGTTGCTATTTTTGCTAAGTCATTTGAACTCAAAAGTGTTTTTGTTTAGTCATTTATATCCTAGTGCTACTGTTATATGAACTCAATAGTGTTTTGTATGTTATGTACTAGTTATTTATTATTTCAATCATGTGATTATTTTATTTTTGTACAATTGAAAATACAATCTGTGAAATTCGTCCAACCCGCAATAATTTGTACGTGAAATATCATCTAGTTGGGTTGGGTTGGGTCACGGCCTTACGGGTGGGTCAATTAAAGAAATTTTTTAACCCGGTACAATTGGATTGGGTTAAAATACCGATAAAAATTTGTAAACATGTCCGTTGTATAGCCCTACTCAAAAGAGTAATGCCACCGGATCTCTCTCAAAGTCTTGGTTTGAGCATATAGTCCTCTGAATTAATGATCTTCATAAACATCCCCATAAATACCTTAAATATAATGTCACTTATGATTATTAATTCGGATGAGATTAATGGCAAAAAAACAAAAACTATTGATTTTTTTTTCTTCTTCCAGTTCATATGCTTTAATTTATTTTATAGAAAACTTCTTATTTCATGAGCAACGACAATGGTACAATTATTTTCATAATTTATAACTACTGTATACAAAATAATGTGAAAAAATAATATATTATTTATTTAGATATATAAAAATTTAAAATATGTGATAGTAAAATTTATAAAGAAACATAAAACAAAAATAATTAGGGGATGGTCAATGCACTATGCTTTCTCAAAATGCATCTGACTATAGTCTTGTGCATACAGGGTTCTACAATTATCTCTCCTGATTAAAAATGAGCAGTATCCTTGTGGTATATGGAAGATAAATACCATATTTATTGCTTTCAAGTTCCAAGCAAAAAGGTTTCTGGCCTTGTTCAGAGTTCTTACTAGTCTCAGAATCATAACTGTCAAAACCAATCACCTTTTAACTCAAAAGTATGGCAATCTGATATGTAGTTCTCCATGGGTAAGATTTGCTGACCTATGATACATTAAGTTTGTCACCGAGGAAGTTGCGTATTTATTCGCATTTAATGCTGTTCCAAAGGAACTTGAACCCAACATTTCAGATTTTCTCCATTTAGGTCCTATCTATCTCGTTTTTGTAGGTCTCAGAATAGTCTTTCTATATCGATATAAGAAATAATAAAACATATATTGAATGCAAAAGCAGAAGTGTAGTTGCATTGTAAGTGCATGCATTGGGAACTAGGACGGATTAAAAAATGGCTATGTATAGCCCAAAATAGTTGTCACGCAATACATGGTTGTGTATTAATTGTACACACTGATACTTTTTTTTATATATATATTTTTGAATTAAACTAATACTTCTCATATACAGATTTATATATAGGACCGCAAAATCTCTCTTGAGGAGACGCAACACGCGCGCGCGAATACGCACAATTAGACACCAGAATGCAAATGGCAGTTAACTTTTTATACATCATTTTTCTGCATCTTGTCACTGTAGTAGTGCTTCAGTCAAATGCGACACCAGAGGTTCCAGGCTTGATCGTCTTTGGTGACTCGATAGTGGATCCTGGTAACAATAATGGGTTGAAAAGCCTAGCAAAGTGCAATTTCCCGCCTTATGGGAGAGATTTCAAAGGACAGAGTGCAACTGGAAGGTTTAGCAATGGAAAAATCCCAACAGACTTCATAGGTAATCATGTGATGAATCAAATAATTTCATTTAATTCTGAATGGCAATTCAAAGGTGCTAGTGTGAAAATATGATCAGATAATTTTCTTTTTGCTCCCTTTACAAGTACTGGTAAATGGTAATTGCTTTCTGGTTCCTGATCAATCTGCGGAGAACAACTTCTCATATTCTTGTCTTTCACGTTTTCTGTATTTTTATGGTTCCACTTGTAAGAAAATTACCAGTTTATTGTATTAATTGCATGATTTTACAATTTAATAATTTAATAACGCAGCTTCTCAGGTTGGAATAAAAGAGTACTTACCAGCATACTTGGATCCAGAGCTGAGCGATGAAGATCTGCTTACTGGTGTAAGCTTTGCTTCTGGTGGGGCCGGGTTTGACAACATAACAGCTAAAGTAGCAGTAAGGCATTGCTTATTTTTAATCATTGTATAAACAAATCATTACTATTTATCATTAACTTATTTATTTTCAACGTGTTTTAGTCTGCTTACACACTGTGGGATCAGCTCCAAATGTTCGAGGAATACAAAAGAAAACTAGAATCGGTAGCAGGAGTTGAAAGAGCCGCCGAAATAGTCAAAGATAGCGTTTATATTATAGTAGCTGGGAGCAATGATATAATGGTGACATATTTTATCTCCAATCTTAGATCAAATTATGACATACCTTCTTATGTCGATTACATAGTTCAAGCAGCCTCGAGTTTCATCAAGGTACAGTGTTCGACAATTTTACCTATATGACATTCTTCGTTTTACCTTTGTTTTCTGCCTTTTTTTTTATTGGCAGATTTTATGCTTATTTATGCAATAAATATTAAGCACAAATTGGGTATAATTGAGGTACAAAAATAAGAAACAGAAATTTCACAAAGGGTAAATATCCCGAATTATTTATCTGAGTGTTATTTGGATTATTGATCCACGTTTCTACCCAGCCAAATTTTATTGAATTCAACTTCTGATTTTGTAACGAACAATTCACTGGAAATAAGCAGTAGGCTCAATTGGTTTGAGAAGAAAGTAAAGAAGACAAGTATTGGAATAAGGTGGACAAAGAATGAAATAAGGTAGACAAATAAGGGATAAAATAGAAATAGCAAAAGATAGCTCAGATTGAAACTGAAATTGAATAATGGAAGTAGAAATGACAAGATGGCAATATTAATCGTCTTTTATAATAACTGAAATCAAAGATACATGGAAATCTCAAGTTGCAAGAAAATTGAAAGAAAATAAGAGATAAGAGTTTTTGGTAGATCTCAGATTCAACAACATAAGAAACCCTAGCCACAAGAGGCTACCAATATATCACAAATTCAAGTATTCAACTGTAAGTAAAATAAGAATTTACAAAACTAATTTAACCCATCTCCTTCGTAATCCTTTGTTTGTCTTCAGCTGAACTCGAGTGATCCCACGTCAGTTTTAACAGAGAGAGCATCCAAGGGTGCAGTAGCCAACAATCCTCCGTTAAGTGTTAAACTCTTGCCCCACCTGTCACGGGCGAGTATCCTCTGGATGGTTGAATACAACCATTCAGTGGACGTCTTTTGATCTGAGCCGTCTGATTTAATCTTAACGGTTAGATTTTTTCGGGCCTATCAATCTTGGTATCATGCACGGGGCATCTATAGCCATTGAGATTAAATCAGACGGTTGAGATCGAAAACCATCCATGGATGGCCATCCAGAGGATGCAGTTCCCACCTGTCACTGCTTCATAATTAACGTTCCTCATCTCTCTGTTACGGTTGGTCTCACTTATATCAACCGACCCCTTCATTTTGACCAAGCTTGACTCAGCCTCAACGGCTAGCAGTTTGTGAGAGGTGTTTGGATGAATTTCAACGTCAAATCCTTGTGACAGATTTAGTGGATAGTAACAGGTCCTGCAACAGTGCATGGCTGCATGCACACAAAATTCAATAAGAATAATTGGAATTGTCATTTATTACAGACCTACCCAAGAAGTGAAATTTATATATATACATACATATCTTTCTCTAGTGCAGAATTTGTACAATTTGGGGGTCCGAAAGATCGGTATAGCAGGTGTTCCCCCATTAGGCTGTGTACCCATGGTTCGAACTATAAGGGGAGGCATAACAAGAGAATGCGTAGAGATCTATAACCAAGCGTCTGTATTGCTAAATAGAGAATTATCAGCCGAGCTGACAAGATTGGCCCAGGAGCTGCCCAGCAGCCAGATTATACACTTAGATGTGTACAACATACTTCATGATCTCATCATGAACTCCTCTCATTATGGTACATCCGTACATGCATGCTTTATATATATATATCAGGAGTTTAGCTACGGTGAGTCGCGACTCACGGACCCTCCGGTGAGTCGCGACTCACGGACCCTCCGGTGAGTCGCGACCAATACTCCTAGATCTAGATCAAAATGACCGATCCAAATCGTCCAATATGATCTCCCTATTGAAATCTCCGTGCGAACCAAATTTTTTATTTTTTCGAAATTTTTAAGTATTTTTTTTCGGATTTTTAAAAACTGATGTTTTTTAATGGTTCAGAACCAATTAGATTAACGATTTTCTAAAATTTCAAAAAAATACTTAAAAATTTCGAAAAAATGAAAAACTGAGATTAAATGAGTAGCTCAAACGGGTGGTTGTCGGTTGTATGTTTGTTTTCAATATATCTTATTGTTTTCTCACACGCTTTGGTTTATACTTAATCAATTGAAAAGGGAGTTCATTTATTTTCAATTGTAGTGATATTAATGGATGGGCTTTTACAGACCAGATTTCATAAATTGGTACCCAAATTTAAAACTGGGCCTTGATTCTAAAATCAAATTCGTTTCTTATTTGTTTGGATATTTTCTGATGGCGCATTTGGACTACCTGGGTAACTGGGGTGACAGTTTTAGACAACAACTGTAACTTGTAAGGACGCAATATTCCATTAATGAGGTTAACTATTTGTATATATTTAATATCTTATGGTTTGAAGAAGCAACAAGGGGCTGTTGTGGCACTGGAAAGGTAGAAGCGACACTATTGTGCAACGAAGAACTGAGTACCTTGACATGCCAGGATACATCAAAATACCTATTTTGGGATGCTTTTCATCCCACAGAGAGGGCATATGAGCTCCTAGTAACTCCGCTTGTGAAGAATTATTTGCCTATTTTATTCTGATGTGACCAAAAATTTCGAAACATTTTTATCTGAATTTTGTACCAGTTTATTGTATTGATCGGATGATCTAAAAATTTAATACTTTAATAACGCAGCTTCTCAGCTTGCGTAAAAGAATTCTTACCAGCTTGCCTGGATCCAGAGCTAATTAAGTGATGAAGATCTCCTTACTGGTGGAGCCAGGTTCGGCAATATAACAGCTGAAGTAGACTCATGGAGCTTACTTTTAATCATTGTATAAACAAAACATTACTATTTATCATTAACTAATTTATTTTTGACAAGTGTCAGTCTGTTTACACAGCGGGGGAACAACTCCAAATGTTCAAGGAATACAAACGTAAGCTAGAATCAGTAGCAGGAATTGCAAAGATAGCGGTTATAGACGTAAACAGACTGATAAGCAATGCCATACAAAAAAGGTACAAAGCTCATTCACTAATCACCATCCTTCTATACTCCTCTCATCTCTCTTTTTTTTTTTAATCATTTCACTTGATTTCACTTTTTTAGGGATTTATCTTGTCTCTGTTATTGTGGTATGAAAATTATTATTTATTTTAGACGAAAAGATATAAATATAACTAGATATGTCAGTCACAGTTTAACTACGCTACGTTTTTTTATAAATTATCATTGAAATCTTATATAAGGATGCGATAAGATGGTTTATTACAACTTTTTTATCGTCTGATAATGGACAGCTTGGTCTGGATTTAGGAGGAAAGCCGAGCTTCGTACTTGGGCCCGATATGGCCCATAGCAAACACTTTACGCAACTGACATCGGTAGGCCTGCAAAATAATCGAAACGTTGACGAAACAGATTTTTAATTTTGTTAACCATTTCATCTGAACTAGGGCTGAAAACGGTAGCCGTTTCAACCGTTCTTTCGTTTCGTTTCGTCCAGAACAGAACGGTAACGGATAAGGATTTCAGTTTCGTTTAAGAAACGGAACGACTAACATAAATAGAAATATTGTTTCGTCTCGGAACGGAACGATTAGTGAAACTGGTACGTTTCGTGGTCGTTTATTTTGTGCATTTCGTCTAAAAATTTTTTCATAGTTTTATTATTAGATTGCAGAGGACCTCGGTGGAGAGATCGAGGAAGAAACGAGTAAAATTAGATTTCTGCAGCGTCGCTCCGTCATTTCTCCGCCGAACACAGTCACATCTATCTCTCTCGCCTCTGCACCACCTAGTACAATCGCCGTCGAGAGCGAGAGGTGATGATGGTGCCTTCTCCCCCTTTCCCGCGTGACCTAACCTGTCATTTCTCTATCTCTGTTTCATACAAAATGCAGAATAGTTTATTTTCTTGCATCTTAATAAAAATGCAAAACAGTTAGGTAGTCAAAGACTGTTATAACCGTTTTGATCGTTCCCATCAACGAAACGACCAACGCAACATGTGTTAAATGGGTGCAACAATCAACGCAATAAGTACAAAAATTTCGTGCATCAATGCAACGGTTAACGAAAATGACCACTTTCGTGGTCGTTTTCCATGTTATGCACCCCTAATCTGGACAATACGATTGAAATTAACAATTTTTTCGTGATTTACACATGGACGAAACTGTTTTATTATTTCGTTAACCATTTCGTCCAACCAAATGAAATCGTTTTATTGTTTCGTTAACCATTTCGTTCAGACGAAACAAAACGGAAAACAGTTAAACGGACTTCCGTTGGACATCGGTTTTTATGATAATATTATTGTCCGCAATTGAAAAATATTTAATAAAATACTGCAAAAGCATAATTTGTAATAAAAAAATATATATAGGTTTTTTTTTACTATAATTTTACTGCAAGCTAAAATAACTGCTAATTCAGTAGCGAATGTCTAACCAAAATAGAAGGTGATAATATTGTAATTTTTATTTAAAAAAATACTAGATATTTGTACTACGGATATTAATTATTTTGTAATCCACTAGAGGGGTAGGTCTAACATGAACGATGATAATTATACATCATATCTTTCATATGGAAAATAAAAGTTCAACACCCTAGTACACACATTTTGTATTTCTTTTTAAAATTTATTATATGGAAGATGAATTAATTTGGATGTTCAAGATCTATATTTTATTTTATATAACCGAACTTGAAAAGTTAAAAAAAAATCTAGCGTCATAACTCATAAGTAAATTTAAGATCAATAATTAAAACTCGTAAACTCATTTAATAATTTTGAGATCTTCACAAATTTTATTATGAATTTATTTTCGTGCGTGCTTTACTTTAAATTTTATGATGCTAGTTTGCAATTATATTCTTCAATTTTAAATTTGGACATATAAATTAGCAAGTTTCCAGTTTTTTATGGAGGAGTTTATTTGGTAAATGCTGTTACATCTCTTGTTTGTTTGCTCACATTTGCTGTCATCTGCAAAGGAAGTGAACGGATATACTTCTAAATATCCCAGTTGTCAAATAATAAATTAAACACGCATACGTTAAAATGGGTTATTAAATAATTTAAGAAACACTGCATAGTTAGAACGGTTTTGGCACCGTCCGTGGTAGACAACTGTGCAAAGGATATGATTATTTATCATTGGAGCTGTATAAAATATTAAAAATAACAGTCTATCTTGGTGTCATCTATTTGACTGCACACACAAATGATTTTAATTATTACTTAAGCACTTTTAAATAGTAGCGGTCGTTAATCATTTTTAGATCATACATACAGCAAGGATATGATTATTTATCATTGCGCCTGTAAGAATATTATTGGGGATGCATCTTAATGTCACCAGTTGAGTATGCACGCTTGACATTTTCTTTTAATTACTTAAACTTTTTAGAAATATAAATGCTAAATAAACCTTTGAATTTTGAGTGACTTTCTGTAATGTGAAAATGATCTTTAAACGATCGATACCTTTTTATCATTATGGCTTTACACTTTCAAATTCATATTGTGGCCCTTCTTTGTTTTGATTTTTCGAAAGAAGATTTAAAAGTCACATCTTCATAATTGTTAGACATATGAAGGTTTCGATCATACTTCTGAAGTTGGGGTTTGAACTATATTGAATGTGTTTAGCTCTCAATATTTTTATTAATTTTAGAATTTGTTTTATATAAAATAAAAATATTAATTGTTGGAAAATGAATATTTTAAAATGATCTATTATTCATTTTACATATAAATCCCAATACAGCACCAAGTATTTGAAAGTATATACTACCAGAGTTTGACTTTTATAAGATCCTTCTCTACTAATTAAAAAAAAAAGCTTAACAATACAAAATTAACATAAAAGTTTGAAATAATTTTTTTATGAAGTAAATTAAAATGAGTAGTTAAAGTTATTTCTTTAAAAATCAATTTGATACTTTACTAATATTGAATCACAAAAATTATTGACGAGTGAAAACTCACCAGGTTTATACATTCATAACTCGACATAACTGATAAATTCATTCAAAACAGAAAATTTATAGTTGTTCCTTGACTTTGTTTGTTCGTACATTATTTTGTTATGTTGAAAAGATTCGTAAGAACTACCATTAATTATTATAAGCGGATAATGTATATTAAATAGGAGACAATGAATATGAATATTAATTTATCATCTTAATTTATTGCATTATAATGTCATTATTTAAAAAATTTATAAATTATAAGTATCTAATTTTATCTAATTTTCTAACTTTCGTAGTCTTTAATCACTTAACTGTTTCCCGGGCAGCAACTTCCGCCAAGAAAAGGTATAAAGTTGACATGGATAGCCGGTAACCACACAACATATGTTCCGGGATCCACATCCTCAGCCAAGGTTTGGCTGCTCCAAACACCCAAATTTTTTTTAAATATTTCAATATTTTAAAATTTAAATATAGAATCCAAACCGTTGATCTTGTTTAATTTTATGGGCGATGCATTTTCATATTATTTTTATGAAAATTGGAGGTGATTTGATTCTAGATCAAATGGTCAACAAATGAACGAATCTACTATCACTGATTAATTCTAATACGTTCATAATTTAGTCACTTAATTAAGTATCAAACCGGCTCTAAATTTCATAAAACTTATATGAAAATGCATCGTTCGTAAAGTTGAACAAGATCAACGATTTGAATTTTAAAATGTTGAAATATTTAAAAAAATAAGAGTTTGATTGTTTGAAATAGCCAAACTTTGGCTGTAGAGGATGTGGATCCACTAGGGACCGAGATACGAGCCGGAAAAAACTTTAGCTGGCAGTAATAAAGTTTTGGATTTATGCTATTTACTTATATTCATTTCACGTACGAGTGAGGAAAAGAGAATTGCTTCACATAAGCCTCCAAGGACCGGACCCCTCAACACTCGCACGTTCAACGTTGGTCCTAGAAATTAATAGAAGGTAAATGAAAAAACAATAAGAAATTATCCCATAAGAATTAAATTTTAAATCGGATTTTAATCGTGATAGTTTATGAGTGTTAATGAATTAATTTTTTTTTTAAAATATTCGATTGAGATTAAAACCCGATTCAAAAATTGATTCTCTTCTCAAAAAATAAAGGAAAGAGATGAATAGAAGAAAATAATATTTTTTTATGAATTAAAATTAGGTTGGAAAACTAAATTCATAGCAGAATTTGTCATTTTATTCTGGTAGAACTGAAATAATAAAACTTAGAGCTTCTCATTTGTAGTCACGATTACAAATAAAAATGTTTAAGAGTGATTTAGATTTATGTCACTGTAAAAATAAAAAATTAGAAAAATATCATCACTAAATGATAAATTATTTTTATGCCATCACTCTATAACAAAATTATTCCACCAATTAATTAATTTGACTATTATGCCCATTTAAATATACCACAATAAAATTAAAAATATGCCACTTTAAAAATATTAAAACAAGAAATTTGTCATCATAAAATAAATAATTCATTTTACGCCATCAACAAAAGATATAAATTTTAAATTTCAAATTAAAAAACTAAAAAGTTTGAAAAGTTACAATTTGTTAAAAATTTTTTATTTTTGAATTTGAAATTTAAAATTTATTTCATATCAATAAGTTCCTTTTTTATTTCTTAATGATTTAATCTAATGAGGACATTTTGGCTATTTTTAAAAAGTTAGAGTGACATTTCTCTAATTTGAGTGACATATCTCTAAACTTTGATAGAAAATAGTGGCATAAAACTAATTTTAAACTATTTTATAGTTCATAAATATAATTTACAATTTAAGAATGACATATCTCTAATTCTCCATTTTTATAGTGGCATATATCTAATTATTCCAAAGTTTAAATTAATTGCATTAAATACAAATCTTACCATGCATCCCTTCGGTTTCAAAATATATGTTTCTAAAATAGTAAGAAAATCTAAATTACAGAACAAATATAACGGAAAGCATTTACTGCCTATTAATCTATATATTTGCTTTTCTAATAAAATCATTTAATGTCGTGTCTGAAAAAAGACTCGAATGAATGGTATTTTTTTTTATTATCTATTTGAAAATTTATTATTTTTTTGGGACATAACAATATTTTAGTTATTATCAGTTGCCACTTTGAGAAAAGAAGTATTCATATATTTTCTGAATTTGTATAAATTAGTTTCTAGAATACCCCTCTTTCTATTGAAATTTCTTACTGATATTTAACACTATACTGGTTAAGGTGTAAGGTGTTACGTAATTAATTATTATATGATATCTTTGCTTTGCTGGCCATACAATTTCTTTAATAGGCATGACAGCTATAAGTACACTAGTACAGCTTATGCACTGGCGATTAAAAAAATAATAACAATCAACGATCGGCTAACATTATTACGTTAACAAAATAGATACTGTCTTGCAACAACTAGCTGACCATCATAAGCTTTTGGCACAGTCAATCTATTACAATTTATAAAATGTTATAGTTGTACTTGTTGCATCTATATACAATTAATAATAAAGTTATGAACGCATAGAAGATTGATTATTCAAAAAGGACAAAATAGCAGATGTCACACCGAAGGAAATTACAAATTATTGTGTAATATTGTTCAATTTACTTCTGACATCAACTTGATGAAACCCACTTAATGACAGAACTGGTGTGAGATGACAACAGCGGATAAGATATTTTTTAAATAAGACGAGACTGTCGAAGAGGCTTTTAACTTATTACATATATAATAGAGTTTTATATTTTATATTTAATTTTCGACGTCACCCATTACAACAGAACACGGATTTTCTAAGTTGAAGTTCCTGTCTTGATTCAATGTTCATAAACCTAACTTAAATAATGTAAAATATAATTATATTGCAATATTATAAATATAATAATTTTATATCTCGTCAAAATGAGTACATTCACTCACAATATTTCTAAAAGTTTAAATTTTCAAAATTTAAAACATTTGAAATAATAAATTTAATTGTTTTAATTTTTAAAATTCACTCATAACATTTTGAAAGTTTAACAGTAAAAAAATTAGATTTTTAAAATTCATGTTTTTTATTATAAAATTTATAATTTTTATTATGAAAATTTTCAAAATTTCCACGGAATAAATGAAAACTTTGAAATTGAGAAGGAATTAATATATGGATGTGATTTAACGAAACTAAGTCACATAATCACCGAGTTAGCAGGTTAGATATAAATTATCGTTAACCTCTCTAATCGAGATCTGTTTAGTGATTATAAATTATAAATTAGTAAGTTATTTCACTTACTTTATTCATACCAAACGCTTGTTTAGTGACATATCATTCATTCCTCATGCCACACTGAAACTGAACAGTTTAATATTTTGGGAAATTAAATAAGGTACCTGAGCTCATTATCGAAAAAATGGGAAGGAGAATAATCTATTTCTCTTATAAATATGCATATTTTTTTAAAGATATCATATGTACACTTCTGGTTGAACACATGCCTAGCTTTGGACTACATTTTCTTTTATTTAGGTTTTCTTTTTATTTTTGTATAGGCTTTTGATCTTTTTTCTTTTCCTTTTTCCTTTTTGTAAATATTTTATTTTAATTTTAATAAAATTTGCCGTTGTGATAATTTGCCACCCGATCCTCAAAAATACTAGGATGCACATATAATTTTAATTTTAAAAATAGCACACATAGCAGTACTTGTTAGAATTAAAATACATGTTTCATTTGTATATCCATTTATACTCCTAGGAGTGTCAGATTATTATTATTCAAGAGTTTTTGTGCGGTTTCTCTAAGGAGATAACTTTTAACAACTGTTGATTTGAAATTATGATGGCAAATGGGCTCTTAACGTGTCATCGATGGCATTTGTCATCTATTTATTATCAAGTCGTTTTTTTGAGATTCAAAATTCAAACGGTCAATTCAAATCGTTGAACTTATTCGCCATATTGAAATACCTTGGAGACCAAATTTTACATTTTTTCCATTTTTTTTACAATTTATTATGATATTTAAAAAAAACATTATAATTGAAGTATTTTAGGCCCTCCAATTTGAAAATATCATAATAAATAGTAAATAAATTCGAAAAAATATAAATTTTGGTCTCAAAAGGTATTTCAATATGATGATCAATTTGAACAGTTTGAATTGACCATTTAAATTTTGGATCTCAAAAAATGACTAGATGACAAATGGATGGCACGTTAGCCATGCTACATTCACAGACACACACACACACACACAAGAGAAAGGCTAATGTGCCATCAAATCGTTTTTCAATAATAAGAGATTATTTTCTTTATTGTTAAAGCAAGAAAATAATTCATAGCTATGTTATTGGAACCAATCTAACATGGAAAAAATTTCAAGTGATACAACTAGAGAGGAAACCAATTGCACTAGAGCTAAATGCCATGCATCAATGAATTTATTTTGGAACAAATCATTAAATTTGATTTTCAAAAATAAAATTGTCACAATTTTAAAATGTGGAAATATGGTAATCGTATAGTAGGTAGCTCAATAGTAAGAGCATTAGCTTGTTCAAAGTGGCCAACTGTTCAAGCTCCCCACACATTTAATTTTAAAAAATATTAGATGACAAATATCTGCATTTTTATCAAAAAAATAATAATAAATATGAACGCGGCTGAACTTTTGGGAAGTTCAATTAATTGAAGGCCAGATATTAATTGTAACAATATAGAAAATAATCTAAAAAACCTTTTTATTTCTCCTTTTCAATATTGTTTACAATCGATCAACACTAATGGCATAATGCAAATTGGACGTTTTCTTCAACCTCTCGGCGCGTATATTAACATTTTAAGCACCATGCCATCTCTCGTTTAGATTTTGAAAATCCAACTTCTCACTTCTTTAATTTATACTTCAACAATTTTATTTTTCAAAGTCTTATTTCGTGATTTATTTTTCCAACAGAAAAATGTCCTGTGACTTCTCGTCGGAATGAATATTTCACAAAAATGAAGTCCTGTGCAGAATGCTGTACATTAATGTGCGAACATATTTTAGTTCTCCATTTTACTATATAAATTTTGTAAGTTTTATAATTTTAGTATAATGAGCAAACCATTCTCATCACCTTGGCAGCAGAAAATTTGGGATTCTGCTACCCTCAGACTATACACAATTATTTGGGCTCTAATTTGGAGTTGAATTTTGTTCAATAATTTTTTTTTATTATGGACACAATATGGATTGGACACAAACGATACGATTTTGAAAATATCTCCGATAAGGGACAAATAAAATCTGACATCCTCGTCTGAATCATCCAATCTAATTTTTTTTTTTAAAGTTCCATCCAATCTAAAGGTTATAGCACGGATCCGCAAATTCAGATCCGCTGCCGCGCGACACAGCGTATCGCGCGGTACGCTGGCCGTCTGATTAAGATCTAATGGACAAGGAAGCTCCGTGCATGTAACCTAGATTGATAGGCCCGTAAAAAGTGAACCGTCCGATCAAGATCAGACGGCTCGTAGTGCGCTACACGCTGTGTCGCGCAACAGCAGAGTCGGATTGCGGATCCGCTCGGGGCCCTCCAATAAAATGCATCCACGTGAAACCATAATAATAATAATAATAATAATAATAATAATAATAATAATAATAATAATAATAATAATAATAATAATAATAATTGGGTCGTGATGCCGAATTGCCAACCAACTAGTGAATTAAAAAATATTAAAATAAACCAAAAACTTGACAATTTTGCATCAGTGACCATTTTATTAATTAATCTAATTTTCCAATAGAATCTGTCATATTAAACTCCATTGGATGTATAAGAGGATTAATTAGGTTTAATATGGACCATGCACTCTAAAACGGATAGTTCATATTTGCCTGAATTATAAGAAATTTACAAACACAAATTGACAGGCGCAGAGATCTAACTATCAATGTGCATCCTAAAAAAGAAAATTACCACATCTATTTTTTTTTTTTTTTTTTGAAGAAAGAAAATTACAATCTTGCATCACATGCTACCTAGCCAGAAAGCTCAGTGCCACCAGTTACCATTGAGAACTCCAGGACAAAAGTGTGGCCCACCACTGCGTTGGAAAGTGGGTCCCATGTGTCACTCGTTAAGCGCGCCTGGTCTCGGACTCTCAGTACAACTTGACAACTCTCCTATTTTAGTATTCTACAAGTGATGAAGAGTTTCCTATTTTGCACAAACAAGAACAGTAACAAAAGGGAGAATGGCTCACGGGAATGTTACACATTTCCCCTCCTACAGTTTCCTATTTTCAGAATTGTGCTGAAGATGTCCTGCGGAGTTTCTTAGTAGGTGCACTGGCAGCGGCCAATGCAGATTTAAGCTAATACCAAAAATAAACATTGAAAATGCATCATCAATATATGAAATAAACCGAAGAATTAACTGCAACAATAATTTATGATGACATCAAATATTGGACATCAGTCCTACAAAAAATGTACTAATTTCTGTTCAAATAATTTTATTTGGAAAATTTTCGATTTACTTGGTAAGATGATCATACGGGATCTTTTTTTTTTTTTTTGGAGGGGGGGGGAGTTGAATAGTGTCACTTCGATTTACCCATGGTGTGTTTGGATACATTGGGAATAAGGAATAAGCCCCTTATTCTTTATTCCGGTGAAAATCAAATAACGTAAAGAATTTGAACTTATTCCGACTCTTATTCATATTCTAACAAAATTTTGGTATTTAAATAAGGAATAAGGAATAAGTTTATCTCTATTCCTATTCCTTATTCCCAATGTATCCAAACACACCGAATTCAAAGTAGAATATAAAAGGCCAAACTTAGAGGGTTAATAGCATAAAATTCAATATTTTCCCAATTTTTATTTAAAGAAAAAATAAATGCAAGCCAGTGAGTCTGTAACTATGCAAGTCTGTAACTCTGTAAGACTGTAAGAGAGAGTAATTACCTCTTGACATTGTTTCTTCAGCTTTAAATTTTCCCCTTCCAGCCTTGCAACTTCAACTTTTAGCTCATTCATAAAAGCCTATTTTAAAAGAAACAAACAACATAATTAAGTCTCAAATCCATCATTGAGATGAGACTATAAAGAAGACTAGTTACATCACTAGAATTTAGAACGGATGGAAATGGATTAGACCTTCTTTGGTAGCACACTTCTACTTTTTTATGGTAACTGTTAAGATTGTGTGGTTGTGGGGAGAGAGACGGTGTGTTTCTGTGTTCTCTTTCACCTTTTTTATACTTTTAGTTGTGGTTTCTAGAAGCAAAGCAGTTGACTCCAACATGCCCCAACAAAACATGAATAGGAAAAACAGAGAAACCAACTGTCCGACCAAATCCAATATATACATTAATAAACAGTTGCTCACTAGTCACTAAAAAAACGAAAGAGATTGAAGAAGGGTTGTTGTGACTAGATCAAGTTTAATTATAACCTGTTTCCTAGCTCGAGATCGTGTAGCCGATTCTCGGTTCTTCATCAGACGTCTCTTTCGGGGATCGACACACTCATCGGAGTCACCGGCATCTGCCAGTTGCTGCTCCAAAGCTCTCTTACCAGCATAGTAGTTGGTTGCTGGTGTGAGGGGCCCACCGATTGAACCGAGCAACTCACAGTAAGAAGGGGAGAAGGCGGAGGTGCTCTCCTCTTCGGTTTCGGCGACAACCCGGGCCGAGTTGAGAGAGAGAGAAGTGGAGATGGAAAAGGAGGCGCTTGGAATGGGAATTTGAAATTGGTGGTTTGTAAAGGTTAGAGTGTCTCTTTCGTCCCCTTGGAATAACATAGTAGTATAGTAGTACTAGCTGTCTAACTTCAGTTGTATTATTCTCCCTTTTGTTTCTATTTTTGTGATGCGTTTGAGAGAGGAAATGGACCTGTAGGGAACTGAGGAAGACGAGAGGAGGCTATAAGAATATAAAGAGAGGTGGAGGCTGGAGAGGGTACAGTTTGATTGGGTCGTTGGGTCTTTGTATACCTTTTTATTTTTAATCTTTTGTGTTATTATCTTCTTTTAAGTTTAACTTTTTTTAGATATATTATCCTTTCCTCGGAAGTCCTTTTCTGTGGGTCCCAACCAGGGTAAAAATATAGGCGACTTGTTGATTTTTTAGCCTGCCTATCCACTGTACCTGAATTTGCTTTATTTTTTAAGCAAAGAAAAAACTCCAACATCACTAGTACTAGAAAATGCCCAAAACTTTCATATATATATAAGAAAACAGACAGAAAGAAAAAGTTTACAAAACCATGCCAAGAGGTGTGATTGTATAATTTGACAAGCTGGATGAATTTGGGAGACTAATATTTATAACAGTTGTGAACTTGTGATCAGGAGATATGACACGTAGATCAAATGCAATTGTGATAGGATGCAATCAGAATTTCACCAAGGGATAAATTAATATATCACGGTAATTTGTCAAAAAGTAGAAAAAGACAGCTACAAAAAAACAACTTTGCAGGAGGAAAGGCTGCTAGCCAACTCCTTGGTGATATGATTAATTATATAAAATTTATTATATTGCAACTTCGACTAAAGGATTGAAAGAAATATATTGACAGATGTTTTATTTTAAAAATAGTTGCTAAGAAATCCAATACTCGTTTTTTTTCCCATTTAATTACAGTTTATTTATTTATTTAAAAATAAATTGATTAACTCATTTACGTAGTAAGAGTTTCAAATTTTCCAAGTTAAGTACGTAACATAACTTATAACTTAAAATATAAATGAATTTATTATCATTCTTAATTAATCATAAAGTTATAGTACTTTCTCTCGGTTACAATTAATAACGCCGCATTCTAACAAAATATTAAATATCTTACTTCAGTCGCTCATATTATCCATTTCTATCATCCTGGATATTTCTAGTTCATAGGGAAGTGCTTTGGGCAGTAGATTTTTCGTTGCGAGCAACATTTTTTTTCTAAAAAGACTAATCTGCCCTTCATCATCTTTTCTCCGAACTATTTAAATTGATCAAATTTTCAGACTAATTGTTTATAGGATATTTCTAAACATTTAATACAAAATTTCATAATTTTTACTTTAAGCTACGTAACGTTGTGAGTTTTTGTTTCAAGGTACGAATTTTATTTCTAGTCAAAAAACAATTACTTTTTTCTAAGCACAAAAAATAAATTTTTTGTTTGCAGCGATAAATTTCTTGCTTCAAATCGTCACACACTTTGAGATTATTTTCAGGAGCAACATTATTTTCATCAAAATGTTTTCAACTGTCTTGCGTAAATGAAAGTCAGGAAGATCTAAGGGGCTGTTTGGATCGCTTAGGAATAAGAGGAATAGTCTATTCCCAGGCGGAAAACATTGGGAAGTGTGCAATTTTGTGAAGAGTTTGGATTGTTAGGAATAAATTTCCGTCCGAAATTTGCTATTCTTGCTTATTCCTTACCCATCCAAACAGTCCCTAAGTTGTTCGGAGAAAAGATGAAGGACAAATTAGTCATTTTAGACAAAAATATGTTGTTCGTAGCAAAAAGTCTACTACTCAAAGCACTTCCCCCTTGTTCATGGTTTTCTACAATTAATTAAGCCGTCTTAAACTCAGCTGAATTGGACAGACAGTGAGCATGTCTCGCAGAAATTAAAACCTTGACTTCGCAAGATTTTTGCTAAACACATTAGCAATTTGAGCAGCTGAAAAAAGAAATTGACTGAGAGTTATTTTGCAGTTATCTTCTCTCTGACAAAGTTATAGTGCGGTTCTATATTTTCTAGTTGAGAAAGGTTAGAGTCTAATATATATGATAGATTGAGTATATTCAATATGATCATTCTCGCGTTTTAAATTTTAAAAAACCGTTCAAACTGTTTAATTTATTTTCCATATTGAAAATTTATATGAAACAAAATTTTATATATTTTTTAAAATCTTTTTACTATTTTTTCAGTATTTTTGCAAAATCATTTTTATTAGAGAGTTCATAATATTTTGTATCATGGATTTTCTAAATTATAAAAAATAGTAAAAAATAAAAAATGTAAAATCTAGTTTCATGTAAATTTTCAATATACAAAACAAATTGAACGGTTTAAATCGGTCATTTGAAATTCAAATTGTCAGAATGACCATATATTGGACTTAGCATTTCTCTTGGCATATATCATATTTAAATCTGTGACCTTTATTTAAAATGGATTATATCTACAAATTTTCAAATGTAGATTTTGAATTCGTAACCTTCATTTAAATTGTATTATATTTTAATTGATAGATGAAGATTAAGATAGGTTCACTGATCTTGATTTTGGTATTTCTTGAGAACTTTCAGGAAAAAAACAAAAAAGATAAGAAACGTGTTAATCTCTGCAGAGCTAAACTTTTGACTAAATTCAATGAGATAGATTAAATATATCTTCTGATTGCTAGCTAGAAGTAAATTACAAGGTTGAAATTACAGAATTTCCAGTTCCAACCCTAATAAATTTTCTTATCTTTTATGTCGATGAACATTTTTTTTAGGTAAAAATGGAGATTTTTTTTTGAAGAAAGAGGGAGATTTTTGCCATCCAACTTTTTTAAAATTAAAGATACATGCGGAACTTGAACGGTAAAAATGGAGATCTAAGTTCCCATCTTTATATTAAATAAAAGTAATGCACAAGTTTTAGCCAGGGGAAAAAGTTTAAAATAAAAGTAATGTACAAGTTTTTTGAGACATTTGAATCCACAATAAGAAAAAGAAAAGAACATTTACATTTGCCGGTGAAAGTTAGATGGAGCCAGACTCGTACAATTAAAGAAACGTCAGATACAAATCGCTGAAAAATTAATACTTGTCTGATACAAGTAAATACAATTTTTTGAGAAACAATTCTTGAGCCAATGATAAACAGCGATGCATCTCAAGTGAGAGGTCGCATGTTCGAAATCGGCAGGAGTTTTCTTAGACATTTAATTTAAAATATAAGGGTACGTTTGGTTTGAGGTGAAGTTAGAGGTTGAAGTTTGTAATTTTGAAGTTAGAGATTGACATTAGTGAAGTTAGGGTGCGTTTGGATCGTTAGAAGAAAGAAGAAGAAGAAGGAAGAAGAAGAAAAAAATTATAAACAATTCAAACTCTTCACAAAGTTACACACTTCCCAATACTTCTTCCCTTCTTCCTTTTTTCCCACACCTATCCAAACGCACAGAGATTGTGGAAAGTTTGTGCTAACTTGAGGTTAGAAAATATTGTTTGGTGTGGTATGTTGGAGTTAGAGATTAAAGAAAGTAATAAAATATTAATTTAGTTATTTTTTTCTTTTATAACTAATTACATCTACCATAATAATGTTATATTAATATCATACTATTATTATAATTATTTTTACCAATAATACTATGATTACTATATTATAATATTAATTAAATAATAAATATTATGGCAATAATTATTGTAATTTTAATCAGAATTAATGTTATAATTATTATTAAATAATAATAATAATAATTGTTGTACTAAACGTCTCTATGTTTGTCGATTACAAAACAATATCATTTGGCATTTAACAATCTTCTTTGAGTTTTATAGGAAGAAGATGCAAATTATGAAGACTTGGATAAAAACTTTAGGCAAGATCAAGATCAACTCTTTGGAGAGCTTGTAGGCTAGTTTAGACTAGGATAGAAGGTATACTTTAGTCCTTGTTTATCCTTAAAATGGTCTAGATAGCGAAAAGCTCAATAAAGTAGCAAAATCCTATTTTCAGTGACCTAGCGTCGTACAACGCTAGATATTGGCACACAACGCTGAGTTTTCAAAACTAGAACAGCTGACTTTTGTGAATCAACATTGCACAACGCTATATAGAGTTAGGCAACGCTGAGTCACACAACGCTTAGTAGTGTTGTACAAAGCTACAGTTAAAAACTTGAAAATTTTCCTGAGTACCATCGTGCAACGCCACAAAAATCCCAAGTTAGCTGTGCTGTTCAGACAGCGCTGCATCGATATTCAGACAGCGCTGTCCCATGTAAAACCTATGTAAACAGTTATTTTTACATGCAAAGTTGCAGGTAACGTTAGCCAACGTCTTTCAGCGTTGGGTAACGTTAGCGTTGTGTGACGGTATATAGAGTTGTACAACGCTCTGTTGAATCTATTAGAGTTGTTCCTTTTTTCTCCCTTTAACGTTGTGTAACGCCATTCAGTGGCAAGCAACGCTTTGACAATTTCCAACGGAATTGTCGGAGCTCTCCTTTGGCTGTTCACTTCTTCGTTGTGCAACGGCATATAGCGTTGCACAACGCTCTGACAGAACAACGGCTATATTAACTAGCCGTTAGATTTTACAACGGTCATATTCCAGCGTTGTATAACGCTATTCAGCGTTGTACAACGCCGTGGCCAGTTTTTGCTGGGAACTGCTCATTTCGAGCCCTATATATATCCACCCCTTGTTCTCTCTCCAAAACACGGGTTAGAGAGCTTTGCTTTGCAAAATTAGACCAAAATTGAGCCTTTGAGCACAGAGATACTCTCCCACTTGAGCTTTTCATAGCTAGACCATATTGAGAGATTTAGTAGCCTCAAACACTACCGCCCCGACATTGTCGCTAGGTGTAGGTTGGAATAGGTTGAGAGCTCTTCTCCTTTGAGGCCGTTGTGCCATTCGAGTTAGGCCGATCCGCCTCGAGTGTCCTTGTGACGAGGTGATTTGGTTCGAAGTTGTAGTCCCGTTCGTTGTGGAATTGAACGGAGCGCGCCCTTTCATGGTAGCGGAACTCCCGGAGACGTACGACTAAGGCTAGCTATTCCTAGCGGGTCGGAACTCCGTAATCATACCGAGTGTTCAATCTCTCTCTCTCTCTCTCTCTTTTTCTCTTTATTATCTTGCTATACTTGAATTGCTTGTGTGCTTGCTTGTATTGGGTACCAATTGAATTGTGTTAGGATAGTTCATACCAAACCGGTCCGAAACCTCAATTGCTTCCGCTAAACCTTGGTTAAGCCGCCTCCATTAGAGACAACAATAATAATTATTATTATTATTATTAAAGTAATTTTATTGGAATATAACAACGGCATCAATAATTATTATTAATATTTAATATTATAACTATAATTAGTAAGCATAATAAATATGAATTAGTACACTAATAATAATAATAATATAATTATTATATTAATTTTTAATAATTTATAATTGTAATTATAATTATTGTTATGTTGCTAAATAATAATAATTATTCTTACTTTAATATTATAATTATAATTAATATAATAATTACTACACATAGATGATAATAATAATTATATTGATTTTTAAATTGGTCATGAGAATAAACTTTTCTAACTCAACATTTTGTCAAGTTAGAGAAGTAGAATGAAGTTAGCACAAACTTCACTAACTTGAGTGTGTTTGGTTGATGAAGGTTGGAAAGTTAGAGTTCTAACCTCAAGTTTGCTAACTTTCCATGTAACCAAACATAGCCTAAGTTGGGAGACCTGTGACCCCAATTTATCTTAAACAAAAAATAAATACGATTTTTTATTAATTTTTGGAGAGTGAAATAAAAGCGAATGTTTTGCACAAGTTGGCTTTAGGAGAGACCGAGCTAGAGACCCCCACTCCCATTTATGAACCTACTAATATCCAAGATTGGCAAAAGGAAAAGTTTTTTTAATAAGACAATAAGATCTCTTACAGTCTTTACCTAATTCTTTCCCTGTAATCATTCCTTCCAAAGTTTCAACTTTCAACCAAGAAAAGAGAATTTCAGTACAAAGAGAATTTCAGCACCAATCAACTTGAAACGCTCAATCTATCAACAGAAGTTTATTTCTTGTGATGTGTGACTCAGTGCTTTACAAATCTTGTTTTGGAAAACTTTTACTTGAGAGCATTTGAACTTTACCATAATAGAGCAGGTTGCCAACTTGCCTTTCCTTGGGAATCTTGACCTCTGGTTTTCTGTAACGAGCGCTGGTCCAATAGATTCTTAGCTTCAATCGTACGGCATGTGTTCCACGCAATCTGCGACTGTTCATATTACAATTTTATTGCTGTGTATAGTATAAACTATAAAGCATCCCTAAACAGTTCAGTTCACCTAGGGGTAGGCCGTAGGGGTGACGAAGGTATACTATTTACCGTTTTCTGTAGATGTTCCGTCCAAACGGAACGGTTAACGGTATAAAAAATTATTTCATTTTCAGAATTAGAAATGTAAACGAAATAAGAGGACATACCATTGCTAAAACGAAACGGTAAACGGAATGGTCTATTTCGCTTCTGTTTCGACAAATAGTGCAATTTTAGTGTAAAAACACGTTCCATTCCGTTCTGTCCAAACGGAACGAATAACGGAATGAAATGACATTTCATTTTTTTTAAAACGGAATGGAATGGCCATATCGTTGATGGAATGGAACGACAAACCATTCCATTTGACGTTTGGAACGCTAAACAGGCCTACCTAGGGGGCGTTTAATATGCACGTGATTAGTCTAATTTTTAGATTAATAAACTAATTTGTCAACTATAATTACTTACAATACTAAGTTTAACCATTGATCCCACTAATATTTAGTGGTGTTGCCAAATGCCCCGTAAAATTTAGTAACTCAGAGGTGGATCTAAGCGCAATTAATTTCTGCATTGTCATCCTTTTTTTCATTTAATATTTTTAATGCATTTTATATATGGCAGTTGTACGGACTATTTTATGAGAAATTATATTTTTTACTCCATGATATCAAAGTTCATTTTTTTTTAAATTAAAAAGTTTATTAATAGATAATTTATTTTTTTTCAAAGTACATTAAATATTATTTTGACTCCGCCTTTGGTGATGCTGTTGAGGAAAGGTTGATCTAAACCTCATTTCCAATTCATTAATCACTGATAGCCAGATGCATAAGCACTCAAAATGAGATCTCGTGAATAAAGAAATCTATAAGCAGTACAAAACGATTCACTGTGAATGATGGCCCACAGGATTTGCTCAGAGACAAATAGCTGGATCGCCTGGTTCAGTCAACGATTTATGGTTTCGGATCTTCTTTGATGACTGGTGCAGGCGGTGCTACAGTCTACTAATTATTGAAATTGTTCTCAACAAAGGAAGAATGAGAGATTAAATTTTAATGGAAACCTGAGTGGAATTAGTTAGGCCAGGAGGATGTGTGTGACAGTGTATGTTATTTTTATACTTTTATTTGACTATCTTAACAACGACAAACAAGGAAAAGGAAGATAAATTAAATAACTAATTTTTTGAGGGTCAAGATAAAATAAGTAATTACTATTACTAACTTTTAAAAAGCAGGTAGGATTCGCACTGATCGTGTATTCCTGTATTCGAGTGCGGACATTTCATTTCTAAAAAGAGAAAAATCTTTTGGGGTTTTATTGTCAGATTTTTCTCTTTTTCACTGTACTGAATAGGAAACGTTGGATGCGCTGGCTGGAGGGAATTTATGCTAACGTGAAACACGTTTAATTAAGCGTGGAAATAGTGCAAGCGCATATTTAATTAAGACAAAAATATGAAAAAAAAATGTAAATTTCATATGTTAAATTGTGTGTATAAATGAAGTAATTTTTAATCAGTTTTTACAAATAAGATAGAAGTAAAAACAATATGTCGCTAATTGTGAACGAGTATCTTACAGTGGTTATTAAGAAGCGTTATGTTTGTAATTTTGATACAAATGTTCACTAAGCAATACAGTTCTAATTAAATTTGATTTCTTTCATAACTTCATTTGAATAATATGTTGCCTGAGGGCAGAGCCAGGAATATAATCTGAGGGGGCTGATTTGCAAATTACTACATTTGGGAGGGGGATGGGGGGATTCTAACATTTATTCATAATATGATACCAGATTTACCTGTCCTTAATAAGTACAACAAATTTAAAATTATGGGGGGGGGGGTGCAAAAGCAGTTAAAAATGAAATACTAGGCTATTTTTAATTCTTTCTCGATGAATCCTAGATTTTGCTGTGGTTTCATATAAGAGAACTGCAGTTAAAAACCAAAGTCTATTAAACTATATTTTATGAATTGAATTGAAATATTTTAACCTTTGCATGCATTTCGGCGAGTGCATTCTTTAACCCGATATCCTTTTCTTTTTTTTAATCTAAATTTTAGATTTACTTGCATGATATGCGGCAGAGGCTCCAACTCCATAACTTGTGAATTGTGAATTTGTGATGGTGTTGGGTTTTCCATCATGGCCATATCTTGGTGGCCTAATCTTAGTAATTGGGCCTTTTACAGGTCCAATTTTCAACTGTCAACCAAATAAATGAAGGCTGTCTTTCAGGTCCATTAATAATCGTTTTAGGTCCAAAATTTAGTGCGTTTATTATGTTTAACTCAACAAAACCTTAACAACAAAATAGTCCAAATTCCCTAAAAAAGAAAAAGTCCAATCATATTCCCGGGACGACAAATTTTCTATGGCTTGAAGCTAGTTCAATGAATACGATACTGTAGCCATGTGACATTTAGGCTCACAATACAATTGCAGATAGAAGGCAGGACGTGAGAATGACTCGACACCAAATAATTTTATAATTATAATTAACTGTTAAACTACCTGTCTCTAGCTACTCCACTGACATTTTGCATGATGAAAAATTCTGTTTGGCGACTTATGTCATTAGATTTTTGGCAATTTCTGGATAGCATACCGTGCAAACAAAGAAAAAAAATTAACTAAATAAAGGTACCTCCTATATAGAGGCAGGCGTGCCTAATTAACAACACAGCATAACTGTGTGAATATTCATATTCCACCGATTCATGTCCAAAAAAAAATAATAATAAATAAAAAAATTCCACTGTTCGACAACAGAAAAAATCGGATATTAAATCAATAAAATTGAGGGGTTTCCAAATTTTGAGAGTTTTATTATAAAGTTTAGCATGTGGTAATGTCTTATAAGGTTGAATCGTTAGGTCTAATCCGACTTTCAAAACAGTATTTTAGAGGGGCTTTTTTTTTAAAACAAAAATAGGATCAGGCCCCATATTTCATTGTTAATGGGGCATTTTATTATTATACATATTCAATCTACAGTGCCACATACATAAGATAATTTCAATAATGTACCGTTTAACTTGGAATACCAATATAATCGAAAACTGGAACAGTTGCCGGTATGGTGGTATCCAGTAAAAAGGAAAAAATTATGGTATTTCGATTGTTGATCGGTTGATAATTCATATTTTGCAATAGTGGAAGTTGAAATGCGCCACAATGAAAAGATGTATCATGCATGGATTGAGACGCAATAATGAGTGGCGACAAAGAGAAATTGAGGTGGTAGTTACAAAGGTCTCATCCTAATTCCAAAACCAACTTTAAAGTGTTGAGGAGGGTCGAGGCACGCTCTCTAGCGCATGGGACCATTCAAAGTTACTATAACTTAAAAGCCAAGTGTGATATCTAATTGCTACAGTATTTCAGCCTTAACCACCACGAAAAAATATTTTTTATTCTTCTAAGATTTAATGAGGATTATTTTTTTTAAAAAAAAATTGGGAACCTCAAAACCAATTTTAAAAAATTAAAAAAGGACTGACAGTTCTTCTCCATTCCTATACTCATTTCAACACAAATAGTGAGTTAAAAATATCATAAGGATTAAAAATGTCCTGTTTCTGATTAGTATTTTTTATTTCTACTAGCAGCTAATTTTTAAATTTTAACTTTAAATTTCGTTAAAATTTCCACTGAGTTTTATTGATTGAATAAAACTTTACTGTGTTGTTATATATGTAGCTTGGTCGTGTTAGAAGGTGGTCACGTGATGTTAGCGTTGTACCTGAAATTTCGTTCTAATTCTGAATTATCCGTATATATTAGTCACCTTTGAATTATTGTAGTCAGTTGATAACATGATGGATCAGACACGGAGAAAAAAATTATTGCTTGCTATTATAATAAGCTATCTACTTCATTGTGGTCTTATAGACGATCTTTTTCCTTTTTTTTTTAATGAGAATTCGAGCAGTACAAGTCCTGTTATTTGGTATTTTTTGGGCAAATAATACAAAAGTAATATTAGAAACTACAAACAGTATCTTAATATTTCAAATGAGTGTGTTTTCAGGCCCGAAATATTGCTCATAATAGTTGAAACGAATATGTATTATGAGGTGTTCAGCTAATGAATTTGAAAGTTCAAGTCGGTTGCTTATAATTATTAAATTATATCTTCGGTAAAAAATATGTTATAAATATTTAATTATTTCTAAGAACTTTTTAGATAAAATAAATCAATCGTTTTTACTGATTTTTTTTTATGTTTGGTAGAAATAACTAGTCATGCTGACTATGAGTGCATTTTAGTGGCAAAAGATCATTTGAAAACATACTAGAGGACGAGATTTTTGTAAATAGTTATGAAGATCAAGTATATTAATTGAAAACATTTCTGATAACCAAAACTATGATTTTGTGCGCAATTGTAAACGAACTAGTTTGAAAGTTTCTAATTTTGTGCAATCAAAAGTTTTAGAAGGGCTTATAAATAATAAAACTATTTTTTTTAAGATAAATTGGAGGTCTAAGCCATCCAACTTATTTTTAAATTAAATGTCCATGAAAGACCCCCCAGCCGCACTACAACAAAAAGGGGTTATGGCAAGACTTGAAAGTCTTCCCATACATCCAAATACGCCTTGCTAAATTATTTGGCAAGAGGAATTTTCATGTTGCTGTAAGTAGTGTAGCGAGGTGCTGTGGCAAGGTAAGTTTCCTATGTTGGTAAAGAACAAAATGGTCTTGCGACTTAGCAACACCACCTTTGCAAGACCCTGTTGTCTAGCTAGTGGATTGTTATTATGTGCACCAAATTTCAAAAGATATTTCATTTCTAAATGTGCGCCAAAATTCAACAGAATATTTTCATTTTTAAATGTGCGCCAAATTTCAAATGACCAAATAGTTTGACACATTACTGGCAACACCAAATGGTAACATGGCAACACCAAATGAGAAAATTAGTAAGCAATTACAATTCCATATTCATCCATAATAACACAAAATTAAATTTATAGTTTAAACAGAATGAAATAATAAGAATTAGTATAATTATCTACTACACAATATTCAATATTACATACAAAAAGGTATATTTATAACACAAACTTCTACATAATCAAACTTAAAAACATTAACGCAACCACTAGTGACATGTTTTTAATATTTTCTTCCATCTCTGATTTAAGTACCTGTATGATAAAAGGAAACTGAGTTAGGCATCAAAAACTATTTCATATTCATTTTCATGTCAATTGCTAAGTACACTTCCTCATTAACAAATAAATATTACTAAAATTGAAGGGTAAAATTATATTCAGTCAAATGAACTTCTAGAAGAATGATTTTAGTACCAAGCTAGTTCACTACTAACAATGCAAACTGTAATATATGTTTGCATAGTGACATTGCTCGACTCCTACAAGGTATATGTTAGTGTTCAATTGGATCATAATGTTTATTCAACTAGAAAAAGTTATTGAAATTAAAGACTTACAAAACCTCATGATTCAGCCGAGCATGTTCTCTGCAAAAGAAAAAAAACAAATAACTTACACAAAAGCAAGATAAAGCAAGAATAAGGTTGGATAACCCCTCACTTGTATAAATTCCAAACAAATCAGTCCCGACTTAATTTGAACAACCCTCAAATTGAACAATTTGTCTCAATGGATTGCCCAGATAAACCCAAAACTTCAGTAAAGCAGAGAAAGAAACAAGGTATTATTTACCAGTTCAGTAAAAAGGAAAGAGCAAGGGAGATAAGGCCACCAGTCATAGTCGTTGCCACCACTTACAGCCACCACCTCTCTTGACCTTTTCACAACCTGTTCTGAGCAAAAAAAACTGAAAAAAGGGGTTTGTGACTTGGTGTCGTCAGGGTTCTTCAATCGCCTGAAAAAAAAGGGGGTGGGGGATGAGAACAATTGCATTCAAATTGAAAGAAGGAGAAGGAGAACCTGCAATCGGAAGCAGTGGCATGGAAGGAAGCGGTGACGTCAACATCGGCTTGGCGCTGGTTGTCGTCAAGCACGCTGCTTCCGTACTCGCTCTGACGGACCAGGACTCCGCCGCCACGGCCCACGGAGCGCTCGTTGTCGGACACACGAGAAGCAAATGCTATGGTTTAGATGTTGTGGCGAAAAAGCTGGGTCGCCGCTAAAGAGAGTTTAAGCCATTGCGAGAGGGGGCTAGGTTCAGATTTTGGAGGAGAGGGATCTATGCTAGGGTTTCGCTGGCGGTGGGGGAGAAAAGGGAATGAGATGTGCTACATTACATTTTTTTATTATTATATATTATAATTATTATTATGCTCATCAAAATTTATTATATAATTATTTGGATTAACGTGAGGGATAAGTAGCAAATTTTTTATTTTGTTGTGAATATAATCATATTCAAATGTATTAATGTGACACCCGTCGAATACCGTAACTGGACGGTGCACGACGGAGTGCCCGCTGCGGATGCCAGCTGCACCCGCAAGACTTAACTAAGTCTAATTTATAAATTAAATCTAATTATATACAATTATCTCAGTGCGGTTTTTAGTTCCAGTCACATGAACTTCTACTATACATGTTCAGGAACTAACTACTGTACCAAGTTAAAACTAATAATAATAAAATATATAAACAAATCATTTATTAAATGCAATCATTTATAAACAGATGCAATGCAGAGGAGCACGACTGCTTATTCAAATAAAATTTAATATTTCAAAAGACGGCTCAAATCTGGACAACTATCTAATGCTAGTTTGGTAATCATAAGTAACGATCATAGATCAATCATACAATTGTCCCTCCCCTGAAAGCAAGAAGGCAAAACACGCAAGACACAAACAATCCCTAGTGTTACTTGATCGTACCGGCCGTCCTCGGCTCAAATGCTCAACGAGACTAAACAAAATAAAAGAATTTAACTAAGTTTTATACTTCTAAATAAAATCAGTTCTATTTGTTTTCCTTTAAAATAATTCTGAAAGTTATACAAATGACATCTCATTCCCATCTTTTAAGCTATAAAATCAGTCCTCGGCCCCACTTGTCATTCCCATCTTTTAAGCTATACAAATTACATGATAATTAAACTTGTCACAAACATTAAAATGCATTTATTAACAACCTCAAAAAGTTTCTTACTTTATCGTTGGATTTCTAAAATGCTTTTAAAATACATATTGTATAAAATAAATTGCTTAAAATGACATCTGACCACAAATAATTCAAATAAAAATACTACAAGTATTTTATAACTTTACAATTATATTTCCAAAATTTATTAATCAATTTATATATATAGTAGACAAATACATTATGTAGCATTCATTATATAATTTGGGACTAACGTGAATAATTTTCTATTGCAAATACTTTTATTTGGAACTAATCTTAATACTTAGATTTAACGTGGATATATTTAAAATCAATTACTTACATAAAAAAGACTTATATTATTTTCAATGATGTCAATACAATTATATCACTTCTATTAATTATTACCAATGCTACTTCATAACCTAAACTGTGTTTGAACATATACATTTCATTTTAAATATGCGCACTCTTTGTTTGAGAATATTTAGAGAGAGACAGTTATTGGATTAATTGCAAGGAGACAAAAGGAAAGAACATGAATAATTTCTCCAATTGTTTGCATAAATTTATAATAAAATAGATTAAATTTTAGTCGGAGATTTAAATTTTGTAGACACTGCTTTGATGAAAGATTAAAACATGATAATGCCACAACGTTTGCTTCTTGAAACCAACAATTTCCTTCAATTAATCGACATTAATACCATTAATTCTCGCCAAAATAGATTAAGAGCATGCTAGTTTGATTCAAGAACAATCATCCTTTCAAAATACTTTCAATTAACGCTGGTACCAACTAGTATAGAAGATCACATCGACGAAATTGGTAGCATAACATAAATTAAATCTGACAATTAACCAGATTTAATGAAACTGCTAATACCTAAAACTAGTCCGATTGTCCCTCAAAATTTATAACCTCTCAAAAATTGACAATTACCTACTATAACCCTATAATAATTTAACTATTACAAAATAAGTTGCATCACACAATTTGTTTCTACATCCAACACATAATTTAAAATTTCAAGACTATATTAGTCCAGTCAGTACCACCATCTGATCTCAACAAATCAAGAAATCCACCTACAAAATTAGTAAAGATGTTAGTACATTAATAGAGGTTGCCTAGTCTCACTATGAAAAATATAAAGACAGTGGGTAACCTTGACAATTCTGAGCTAATGTAGTAGATGCAGTCGTGCCTTCATTTAGAGAGACATTTGATGTCTGCAACAAAATTTGGCATTCAGCTCTCTGTGATTTACAAGAGGTGTTTTAAAGAAAGCCAAGCTACTTACTAGGATGCAGTTTGAATTCTTACCTCAACAGCACCTGATTTCAATTGACTTATCTCAGCGCTCAACTCCTGCACCCTACCATTCAATTTCTCTATTTGTTCAAGTAATTGACGAACTAAGACTACCGACGTTTTCTCATCCATTGTGGTTATTTCCATACCTCGAAAATGGCGTGATGACTCAACTATATTTTTTGATGTTGGAAGTAGTCCTACTCCTCGCAGACGTCCATTTTTATCTTTTCCTAAAACTTGAGACAATGCATCTCTCTCCAAACTAATTCTCCCTCCTGAGTTAGTTGCTAAGTGTGATTGGTCTCCAATACATTTTTGTATAGTTTGCTGCATGTGTAGAATAACAATAAAGTATCACAATTTTTTTATTAATCACATGAACATGTAGAATAACAAAGATAAACATTTCTGTATAGCTTGGATATCCTTACCGCAACTTCTTCATTCGTAAAAGTGCCATCTTTTCTCTTGTGGGTTTCTAGATAGACATTAGCTCTGCCCGGATCTCTTTTTTTAGGGTCATTCATTTTCTATATTATATATGAGAAGCAAATTGTAAATGAAGTTGGGCAATACAATCAAATTTAAACAGATTCTAGCAAATAGATAAAGACTACCATTTCATAAGCACAACGTGCGAAACTTTTTGATCCTGCCGTGTGAGGGTTCTTTTGCATTGCCCGAGCTTTTCGGTTTCTCACACTCACTGCCTGCATTTTATAAAGAACATATTATGATTATTGCAAACCTAAAGCAAGAAATATGACCAACTAGACAATCATATTATGGCTTACCATTGCTTCTGGAGAATACCAATAATGAACTAAACTGATCCATTGGTCTTCTATCACACCTTCAGGTACATTTTTGCATAGCTCCTCCCTAGGTTTATTCTCATCGAAGTACATGCTCTTCAAATTAGATTTGTATTGTGACCACTTGTTGTTCAATGATTTAAGAATCCATTTCTCTAATACAGAGTCATAAATAAACTTTGCCTACAAAAGACTCCAAAAAAATAAATATACTTGTTTATTTTTAATGACAAACAAAATAACAATACACTGTTTATTAAATAGTAAAGAAATTCTCTATATGTACCATGATTGCTATAAAATGCTGAAAGAAATAACAAATACCTTTACCACACGCAAAATATTTTCCTTTGCAACCTTGATAAGAAAAAACCAATTCTTGTGACTTAAGCTACAAATTCTTCCATTCCTCGATATTGTCCCCAGAAATTGACCTAATAAACCAGCTTCAGCCCCAATTGGTTGATGAAGGTCATTCGCATCCACAACAACCCTATGTCCAGCCGGCAGAGTCCAAAGATGCGCAAGAAGAGTTTTTCCTCGAATTCTATTCCCTTGATTGTCTTTATGTTGAAAGAAAATATATTTAACTATATTATCAAATGCCCTAATATATAAAATAATAAATGGATGACTAGTTACTGCCCTATAATATTAAGAGCTCGTTTTTTAAAAAAAAAATACCTTCAAAAAGAACCTCGACACCTTCAGATGGCTCTTCTAATTCTATAGATGGCTCTTCTGATTCTATAGGCAGTGGATCATTTTCTTGAGCATGAGAATTAGACCCTCCTTGTTGAGATAGATAATCATCGTCGCTACATATAATTCTTATTCTTTTCTTCCGACCCATTGGTCCTGATTATTATTACAAATGAATTAGAAAAAAATAATTTTGTAACACAATAATAAGATTGTAGTTCACCATTGCAACAATTAACATTTTGTGTTCATTTTTGCTTCTGGAGATGACTTATTTGCAACCTACTAAAATAATTTAAAAGCTAAACGTTATAGATTCTTGCTTCTGTATGACTTTGCAATTTTATTTTAAAAAAGGATCTTTTTTGGATTTTCTTACTTGGAGATGTGTCCTGAGAAAGTAGCTCAGCCCAACTATGTTACCATAATAAGGAAACGATTATAAATAAAAATCAGAAAGAAATAAAAGTATTAAATATTCCAACAATAGATGTACCGTAATGCATTATTTGCAAATCAGAAAGTAATTTTCTATTCTGTCTCTCAGAAAGACTATAAAATAGTAGAGAAGAGATAATCCAAATATCGACTCAGGTGTGGATGAGAAAACAAAAATTGAACTAATTAACCTCCACAGACATTCCTTTTCAAAAATATAACAGAAAATGACTGAATATACTTGTAATTTTCTTTCAAACTTTTTGATTAAGTCCTTGATATACCTAAAACTAATTACCACAGAATTATCGTAACCTAGATCCACAAAATTTCACAAAATAACATTTGAAATTAATAACTCCAGTAGCTTTCAAAGTCAAGCACTAACAGGAAAAAAAAAACCATGAAATCCTTCTTTAAATCAAAATAAAAAGGAATAAAAGAGAAAAGGTGAACATGATATTATCAAAAATAAAGGTGAGGCTGAAGGATGGATGAGATAGTACAGTAAATGAAGGCAAGGAGAAAGAGAGCGGAGCTCGGAGGCGAGGTGATTTTTTCTCCTGAGAGGCGAGGTCTAGGCGAGCCGATTGATTAAATTTGGGGAGGCGATAAAAATAAGGAAAGAGGATGGTGGTGGGAGATGAGATGGGGGGTTACACACAAATGGGTTGATGGGTAGCTACAGGATGGTTTTATTTTCCCCCATAATTATTAATATTTTATAATATTTCACTTATATAGTTATATTTTGGACAATTGAATGGAGGGAATTTTTTCAGAGAACAAATTTTGCGCGGTAAATTTTTAGTAAGCGCGCGAATGATTGGCGCCATGTAATCCGTACATTTTTTTATGAATAAATAAATATAAATATCAACATTAAAATTTTGTCTGGCCAAATCTAAATTTGTCTTGCGAATTGGTATTGCTGATCTTTGTTGTGCTAACATAAGAATCGATCTTGCCAAAACGTCTTGCGATAGCGTATAATTGACAAGGGGATGAAAACATCTTGCAACCTTCCTCTTGCCATAACACCTTTTTGGTGTAGTGCGGGTTTCGAACCTGCGAGGTGCATTGCTCTTTGCCACTAATAATAAAACTATACATGAGGTTATCTTATTAAATTTGTTTGTCAAATAAAAAAAAAACTTCATTAAGAAATAAGAACACATCGGAAGATACAGGAAATTCGTCGGCGGAAAACATTTAAAGAAGGATAGAGTTGTCAATTTATTTAAGATAAGATAGTATTTGGAACAGAAGCTGATTCATAACATGTGAATGAGCGTAACGTGTATTTTGCATGAAACACCCTTAAGTTGTACCTATTGTTTCCTCACATACGGTCAATTCAAAGTAAGTCAAACTTGCTTTTTGTTGACCAGAGAGTTCCTAGGTCCTAACTTTACTATTTTTAGAAATAATTCTAGTCTTATTTTTTGTGGGGTGTTTCGTTTTCTGGGGGACCACACCGTCATTTGGTGGTATCTCAATTTAACTTTCCTAGATAAAATTTTTTAGGAAATATTTTGAAAATTGAATAAAGAACATATCAAAAGTGGTGAAGCTATCATCAGTTTGATTAGTTAGACTAGTTTACTCTATCTAGATGAAATAAGGAATTACGTATAAAAAGGAGGAGCTTGATTATAAACTTTCAATCTTTTCACTGTTCATGATAAATGCTAGAGTCTAATATATGAGACGGATGAAGTCCGTCCAATATGATCGTTCTAACTAGTCTAACTATTAAAATTTGAATGTGTTGGATGGCACTAACAATTTTTTTTCCTATAATTTTATTTATTATTTTTTTGAGGGTCCGGTGGCAATTGCCACTCCGACAATTTTATTAATAGTAAAATGTTTACATAAAATGTAAAAGTAAGAACAGAAAGAAAGAATGTAAATTCTAAAAGCTAAACCTATACAAAAGAAAAGCAAAAAGAAGAAAAAGGAAACGGGTAGGCATGTTTCTTTTCCAAGAATGAACACTAGCGCAAATCTCCTTGAATAATATAAATGGAGGGGTTTCGACGTTTGAGAAGATATACCGATTACGAGCCTTTCAAATATTTCATGATGTAGTAGCCCAATTCCATTTATTTTCAATTGTTAAAAATATGATGTAAGCCGAGTGTTCGGCTTGGTGTTCGGCTGGGTCCGGCCGAACAGGAACCCGAATGGTGCATATCTGGCAGCGAAAAGGAAATTTCTGGACGTCTCCAAGTTTGGAAAGAAGTGGTAGCACGTCTATGGATGTTTACCTGTGTGGGTGCATAGTTTCCTTATGAAAAGATATGTAATTGTAAAGAAAAGGAAGGGAATTAAAGGGGAATTAATAGGAAAGAGGTGTGAGTCTCTAGGATAATATTCTATTAATAATCCTTCTCCTCCATTGTAACATTTGAACAGAAAATCAATAAAAAAGTGAGACGTGTGCGTGTGTGAGGACGTAGGCACCAAGTTGGTGCTGAACCTCGTTAAAATCGTGTCTCTTTATTATTTTGTCTGTTTTCTACATGGTATCAGAGCCAGGTTCGATCCGAAACCAAAATAAACCCTAAAAACACACCATTCGGCCTAGTGTTCGGCCGAATACCCAACCGAACAGTACCCAAACCAGGCAAATTTCGCCATGGCTAACACCGATACCGAAACCAAATCGATTCTGGAGAAGTTAACAGAGCTAGTAATTGCTCAACAAGCCCAGATGACCCAGCTCATAACCATTCAAACCCAAACACCAACTCCAACACCCGTAGCTCAAAACTCAGATGTATCAGCCTCACCTATCACAGTAAAACTAGATGGCACAAACTACTCGATATGGTCTGAAGTAGTGAGTATACATGTCAAGGGACGAAACAAGTTGCACCATCTCACATGTGACTCACCTGCGCCGGCGATGGATCATCCGTCTTACGCCAAGTGGAGTGCAGATGACTCTGTGGTTAAGGGGTGGCTGATTAGCTCGCTCGAACCAGCCCTCTTGCCTACCTACCTGCGCCACAAGACGGCGGGCGAGATGTGGAAAGCACTGGCAACTACCTACTATGATGGAAATGACGAGTCACAAGTCTTTGATCTCAACCGTCAAGTGTCTCGCCTCAAGCATACTGGTAGAATTGAAGACTACTATAATGGTTTACAGGGACTATGGAGGGAGATCGACTATCGACGTCCAAATCCCATGACTAGTGGACCAGATATTGAGAGATTCAATGAATACCTGGAGAAGTCGAGGGTGTACACCTTCTTGGATGGTCTTGATGATCGCCTGGACAGTCTCAGGGCCCAAGTATTGCGACTCACACCATTTCCAACAGTGGAGCAAGCTTATGGGTTGGTGAGAAGGGAGGTCTCAAGGCAATCAGTCATGTTAAAGAATGATGAAGGTAACCACCAAAACTCTATGGTTATGTATTCTAAAGGTGTTTCTAGTGCAATCTATCAGGACAAGTCCAAGTTGAAGTGTACTCAATGTGGAAAAAGTGGACACTTGCGTGAAACTTGCTTTGAGATTGTGGGTTATCCAGAATGGTTCAAGGGGAGAAAGGGAAAGATGCAGAGAAGGCCTCAGGCAAATATGGTGTCAAACGGCATGACTGGTGAGGCAAAAACCAACCATTCGGCTAACTGTTCGGCTGGAGCAAGCCGAACAGGTGGCCGAACAGTGGCGACAGACAGCCAAACAGATGAAACAACCAACCGAATTGACCTGGTAGAGAGCAGTGCGGGTCGGGCGCAGCTGTGTGCAGCCCGAGAAATCAACTCCACTCATCATGACACAGGTTTGATAAGTAACACGTCTAACCAAGGTATGTCTCTCCTCACATGTTGTGATTTGGACTGGGTAATTGACTCTGGTGCTACAGATCATATGACCTTTGATAAAAATGACCTCAAGAAATCTAGAGAACCAAGGGTGAAGAATATCTACAATGCTAATGGGTTTGAGTATCCAGTAAAAGGGGCAGGAAATGTAGAGATTTCACCATCTTTAGTTCTTCATAACACACTTCTTGTACCATCCTTGAAAAATCGGTTGATCTCAATTGGACAAATAACAGAGGAGCTAAATTGTGTTGTTCTAATGTTTCCTGATTTCTGTATTTTCCAGGATGTCCTCACGAAGGAGATCATTGGGCGTGGTACTAAAAGAGGTCGTCTGTATCACTTGGAGGATCTTAAGATTGGGAGAACTAACTTGGCTACTAGAAGTTCATCCTTGGAAGAAAAAATTTGGACTTGGCATAGGCGGTTAGGACACCCATCTTTTGGATATATGAGAAGAATTTTACCTGATTTGTTTTGTGGGTTAGATTTATCTAAGTTAAATTGTGAGACTTGTGTAAGAGCTAAAAGTCACCGTATGACATACAATATTAGTTTGAATAAATGTGAAAGACCTTTTGATTTAATTCACTCAGATGTTTGGGGACCCTCTCCGGTTGAGTCAATTTTTGGGTATAAATACTTTGTTTTGTTTGTGGATGATTGCACTAGAATGACTTGGTCTTTTTTATTGAAAAATAAAGATGAAGTTAGTGAAATTTTCAAGAATTTTCATGTTATGGTGCAAACTCAGTTTGGGACTAAAATAAAAATGTTTAGAAGTGACAATGGAGGTGAGTTTGTGAATAGAAACTTAAGGAATTTTTTCAAAGAAAAGGGTATTATTCATGAGACATCTTGTGTTGGAACACCACAACAGAATGGGGTAGCTGAAAGGAAAAATAGGCACGTTCTTGAGACTGCTAGGGCTTTGTTAATAGAGAATAGTGTGCCTCAGAAATTTTGGGATTGTGCTGTAATGATGGCAGTGTATGTCATAAACCGATTACCCTCAGTGATTAACAAATTTCAAACCCCTTTGAAGAAACTTAGTATCTATCACTCTATTCCTTCTATTCTAAGTTTGCAACCTAAAACCTTTGGGTGTGTAGCGTATGTGCACATTCAGAAAAATAACAGGACCAAGCTGGATCCCTGTGCAGTTAAGTGCATCTCTTTAGGGGTAGGAACCAACCAAAAAGGGTATAGGTGCTTTGAACCAAAGTCTCACAAGTGGTATGTAACAAAAGATGTGACTTTCCTAGAAAATGAATCATTCTATCAAGACACCACGTGTTTTCCTCAGGGGGAGAGAGAAAATGAGAGAAACCAGTGGTATCAACAAGAAGAACACTCCTATGAAATGGATGGTTGTCCAGATCTGAGAGAACATGAAAATTTGACCCATTTGGGTGCCCATTCGGGCAACTATTCGGCCGAATGCCAGGCCGAACAGGGAGAAATGGGAGAAATTGTTTCTGATTCAGAGGAATATGGTCATTCGGCATTGCATTTGGCTTTGCCTTCGGCCGAACAGGAAGCCGAACACCTCACAGAATGGGCTGGACAGATAAGGGAAGCTGAATTTCTTGATGAACTGGATGCACAAGAGGAAGAAACGGTTGAAGAAGTGATACAGACTGATCAACCACAGCTCCAAGGATCTTCAGAGGACACTCCTGAGGTAAGTGGCTCTAACCCTAGATATGTGCTTCCACCACGTCATAACCGTGGTAAACCACCAAAGAGGTATGTACCTGAGGATGGAACTAGCAAAGAGGTTATTTACCCAATTGCAAATTATGTTACCACAAGGAGTTTACCAGAACCACTCAAAAAATTCAGTGATAAAATGTTGACCATACCCATACCTGGAAATGTGAATGAAGCCTTGAATAATCCTAAGTGGATAGAAGCAATGAATGAGGAAATGAAAGCTCTGTATAAAAATGAAACCTGGTCCTTGGTTGAATTGCCCAATGGTAAGAAACCAGTAGGATGTAGGTGGGTATTTTCAATAAAGTATGGTGCCGATGGTAATGTTGAAAGATACAAGGCTAGGTTAGTTGCTAAGGGATATACTCAAACTTATGGGATTGACTATTAGGAGACTTTTTCTCCTGTTGCAAAACTAAACACAATTCGAGTATTGTTGTCTCTTGCAGCTAATTTAGACTGGCCTCTCCACCAGTTTGATGTGAAGAATGCCTTCTTACATGGGGATCTGGAAGAAGAGATTTATATGGAGCTACCACCAGGATTTGATGAACTGAGGACACTTAACATGGCAACTCAGGACAAACAGAGACTCTGTTCGGCCTCTTGTTCGGCCAGGAGCTGGCCGAATGGACAGCCGAATGGGAGGCAAACAGGTCCAGAAAGTAAGGTGTGCAAATTGAGGAAGGCCTTGTATGGATTGAAACAGTCTCCACGAGCGTGGTTTGGGAGATTTTGTCAAGCAATGAAGAAATATAAGTTTATCCAAGGAGAATCGGATCATACTCTGTTCTACAAAAGGAGATGTGAAAAACTAACTGTTTTAATCATTTATGTTGATGATATGATTATTACAGGTGATGATACAGAAGAGATCCAAAGACTAGAGGAAAGACTTTCAAAAGAATTTGAGATGAAGAATCTCGGGGGATTGAAATATTTCCTTGGAATTGAGGTAGCTCGGTCGAGCGGAGGTATAGTTCTTTCTCAACGAAAGTACATCTTGGATTTGCTAGCAGAGGTGGGCATGTTAGATTGTCGTCCAGCTGATACACCAGTGGTGCAGAATGAAAAGTTGGGCGAGTTCCCAGATCAAGTGCCAACTAACAAGGAAGGATATCAAAGACTGGTAGGAAAATTAATCTACCTATCTCACACCAGACCAGACATAGCCTATGCTGTGAGTTTAGTAAGTCAATTCATGCATAACCCAAGTGAAACTCATATGGAAGCAGTGATAAGAATCATCAGATATCTGAAGGGTACTCCTGGAAAGGGGATATACTTTAGGAAGAATGGACATCTTGATATTATGGGTTACACCGATGCAGATTGGGCTGGCAGTGTTACTGATAGGAAGTCAACCTCGGGATACTTTGCATTCGTAGGAGGTAATCTTGTTACATGGCGAAGTAAGAAACAAGGGGTAGTGGCTCTTTCAAGTGCTGAAGCCGAACTCATTGGTGTAGTGAAGGGTGTGTGTGAATTGCTATGGATAAGAAAACTCATGAAAGAAATTGGCTTCAAGTCAGGGGGATCTATGACATTGTGTGTTGATAACAAAGCTGCAATCGACATGTCTCACAATCCAGTCCAGCATGACAGGACTAAGCATGTTGGAGTTAATAGGCATTTCCTCAAGCAAAGCATAGACCTCAAGATCATTCAGTTGAAGTTTGTGAAGTCTGAGCATCAACTGGCTGATATTCTGACTAAAGGAGTTACAAATAATGCATTCAAGAATGTGATTAGCAAGTTAGGTATGACAGATCTGTACATACCAACTTGAGGGGGAGTGTTAAAAATATGATGTAAGCCGAGTGTTCGGCTTGGTGTTCGGCTGGGTCCGGCCGAACAGGAACCCGAATGGTGCATATCTGGCAGCGAAAAGGAAATTTCTGGACGTCTCCAAGTTTGGAAAGAAGTGGTAGCACGTCTATGGATGTTTACCTGTGTGGGTGCATAGTTTCCTTATGAAAAGATATGTAATTGTAAAGAAAAGGAAGGGAATTAAAGGGGAATTAATAGGAAAGAGGTGTGAGTCTCTAGGATAATATTCTATTAATAATCCTTCTCCTCCATTGTAACATTTGAACAGAAAATCAATAAAAAAGTGAGACGTGTGCGTGTGTGAGGACGTAGGCACCAAGTTGGTGCTGAACCTCGTTAAAATCGTGTCTCTTTATTATTTTGTCTGTTTTCTACATCAATATTATTTATTGATTATTTTTAACTCAATTCCACTCTTTCAACTTCTTCCACATCTATTCTATCAAACTCTCCATATTCAGCAAGAATCTCTCAACCCCAATAGATTCTATTCCAAAACTTCAGTTGACAAATTAATATGCTAACTCTCATGTAATATTTTTTCCCCCCATAATTTCTCGACGTCTATCAGCTTTTCTATATGCTTAAATAATTACTAGTATGCTTCAAAAAATTATTGCAAAACAATTCTTGGACATTTTATTACATGGCGTCAAAAATTGATCGGTTCGACTGCATCGATCTCTTGCCATGAAAAATAAAAAAGCAAGAATATTCTGAAATATTTTGAACCAGTCACGCATGAACTTTCCAGCTTATTTTTTTTTCAAGAAATAGTGGGACATAAAATGGAGAAATTTTATTTATAAGTTAACCAGAAGGCAGAATCGATTCCCCTGCGAGGTTACTTCCAAATGCTTCTCGTTTGATGAACCTTATCAAAGAAAACTTTTATAGTACAATAGGTGGAATTATAATTTTGTCTACTAGTGCTTGTTGGGAGGTCACATTTTGTCCTTTGAACACTGTAAACTCACACATGAAGCAAAATTGTTCCCTCTTTTGTACTTTTTCATGTTATAGTTGGACATTACCATAGCAGGGGAAAAAGGTTGTTCGACATATATGGATCGATTTTATCTTTTTACATAGTTAGTGAAGTGATTAAGATTGATGAAAGCAAAGACAGGAAAATGAAAGACAGTATCTCAGATTCTCATTTATCTTAATTATATTTATATATATGGAGTCAAATAGTACTGTTATGAAACTGTACATATATGTAACTGGTACACAGAACCTTCTGTGCGTAATTCTGATATGTTAATATGCACCCATCAATTATTCCATGTATCATTGCATGAAAATAATATAACAATACTTTTTCATTTATCATTACATTATCTATACTATCTCAGACAAAAGGAGGGACAGAAATTATTTGTTCAAGATATATGACAAGTACTCTGACAAGGAGAAAATGACAGGTAAGGTAACATGCACATATATACAACCTATAGAGATAAAGCCATCCTAAATAACAATCATTCCCTTCTAACAAGAATCTCTCTAACCAAATCACTTTAATAATCCCTCCTTTTATCAGCCCTAATTAACAACCACATTGGCATACATGTGGTCTCCGCTAGTTTTTATTCTCCTATGGGAAGTATATATTACCCATGCATCTCTCTCTATTTCATTTCACATCAAAGGAAATACCTTTTTGAGAGAGAGAGTGCGGAAGAAGGATGAAAGTGGCACTTGTATCACTCCTCATTCTCTGTATTCTACATTTAGGAAGTGGACTTAGCTTAAATTACTATGACAAAACTTGCCCAAATTATGAGGCGACGGTAACAGCTGCCGTGAAGCAAGCAATGGCCACTGATAACACGGTCCCTGCCGCATTGCTCCGTTTGCATTTCCATGACTGCTTTGTTAGGGTCTGTCTCTCTCCCAAGCTCTCACTCTGTTTCACACGCATAAACATATTTGTGTGCATTCATGTGCATTTTGGGTGTGCCAACTGATAAATGCCGGTATTGTGTGCAGATTGTTTCTTATAAATTGAGGAGGTTCCTGGCTGATAACTTTTGGCACATTTATATATTACTCGAAAAAGAGGATGTTCAATTGATTACATTCACCAACATAAATGTTTTTCTTCTTTTGTTGTTAGTTTTATTCAGGTATTTTCTAGCATTGAGGTAATCTAAAATTTCTGGTGAATGTATTTTCATCTATCTTATGCAGTTGCTGGCCTTTGTGTGATAATGATGCCAAGTTGCCAACAGTAACTACTTAAAATTTTTATATTTATACTCCTTTGTTTTAATATACAAAATAATTAGTGAAAGTAAGAGTCAATATATTTAGACACATTAAAGAACTTATAACGCATGTTGAGGAGAACTGCTTTTACTTAATTTTGTTTAGATACCTAAAGAGTTTCTAGGAAAAAACAGGAAAGAAAAAAAGGACAATGAAAGAGGGGAAAAGTCTATTATTAAGGATTATGTATCATGTCCACTTCTGACTACTTGTGTGCCTGCCATGTTATGTGTCATTCTCAAAGTTCTTTTTACTATTCATATTTTCCTTTCGGGTTCTAGATCACATGCAAGCTTTATGTCTCTTTCTCATAATGCAATTGACAAAAGATAAGAAAAACTAGGATTATTTATCATGCATGTCATCTTCTAATTTCTAAACTTCTGTTGTTTGACTTCTGACTGAACAATGCTGTATCATGTGTAAAGGGATGTGACGGGTCGGTATTGCTGGACTCAACCTCAAACAATACAGCAGAGAAGACAGGCCCTCCGAATGTATCTCTACATGCATTTTACGTCATCGACAATGCCAAGTCAGCAATCGAGGCACAATGCCCCGGTGTTGTCTCCTGCGCCGATATCCTTGCTTTGGCTGCTAGAGATGCAGTGGCTCTTGTAAGTCAAATTTGTTACTCTATTCAGTATGATGAAAGTTGGTCACTCTTTCAGTAAACGAATTTTGGGGAAAAAAATAATCATGGTTAATTCATAGAAAAGTTAAAAAGTTTAGTTGTCCTTTCTCCAGGTAAGCAGTTGAATTATTATTGATTATTATTAAGCCAGATCAAATAGAGAAAAATAAAAGAAAAAAGTAGCAGGTCATTGGATTCTTAGTAGTGAAGTTTACATTTAAGCTCTTTAAACTTATGATTGTTGGTTTTGAGGGCCACCTCTTATAAAAAATCTTCTAATAAATTATAGTTTATAAGCTTTATATTGTCCTTCGTTTAATATTTTAGAGAATGTCATTTGTGGGTGACACCGTGTTATTTATGGTCCTTTCTGTGTATCTAATCAGTTGATCTTTGTACACTTTTCCTTTTCCTTCAATTTTCCCCGTAAATCCTTGTCTCTGTACCTTTTTCTAATAAACTAATCTGGTAGGCGCAGTGCATGTACAAGAATATTTTAGAGGTTACAATACTTTGGTGTCGGAATTTGGTATAAACACTTGAATTGTGGTGGTATAGGGAGTTCGTTCATCTCTAATATTCCCTGTTTTTCATGCTTTGTGACCGTTTTGCACTGCATTGTAGAAATTGCGACAAACTTATGGTACATAATATCCTAGAAAAGTAAACATAGCTAAAGCAATGATGATTTTACAAACCAATTACTGTTGATTACAATCCTGTAGAATTAAGAAATTGTTTTAAACAATCTTATGTTTTGTTGGGATGTTTACTTCTTGAAATATATCACTCGCCTACAATTTTTAGTTCTACCTGTGTATATTAACAAATTAATTAACTGAACAGTTTATTCCCAACATCTTCTATCAAGTACCTTGTTGTACTAAATTGAATTACAATACTATCTGTATGAACCTTCAGTTGTTTTCTTTTTACACTCAAACAGGAATTAATAATTCAGTTGTTCTTCAAATTGGCAGTCAGGAGGGCCCACATGGAAGGTTCCAGTAGGGAGGCTAGATGGGAGGATATCAAAAGCAAGTGAAACGTCACTATTGCCAGCGCCAACTTCCAATTTTGCACAGTTGCAACAAAGGTTTAATCAGCTTAACCTCTCAGTCAAAGACCTTGTCACTCTCTCAGGTACACACATATGATAACATCACTGGTAAATGTATTCTAGTACTAAGTTAGCATGATGCCATGATCATACCCAGTTCGACTAAGAAAATAAGCCAAATAATGTTCATTTTAACGATAACATGTATAAAACATTTCAAAAAAAGGAAAATAAAAGGAGCAAAGGATTAATTATGAGCACACATTTAGTAATCAGTACATTTAGTTGTGTCAGCAATCACAATACTGTCTAAAATACCTTTTGTCACAATGAATTTTAAAATGAATACAATAGTATTGGATGAAAAAAAATTATAAATAGGTTAGTTTAATTTATGGTTGAAAATAATCTGGTCCATGACAGATTTTAGTGGACTAATATTGTAGGACAATGGATTTGACATCTGTTTTCGTCTTGTAAATACCTAACAAATTTGATTGTTAAAGCACAAGAGCTTTATTAAGGCTAGTCCTTATCAGCACTTGCATGCTTGTTCCTTTTCAGCTGAATAATTACTACTATCATTGTCAGTGACCTAAATCTTCTCTCATTCATGATTAATTCCAATACACTATTCATGAAATATTGTTGCGTCTTCAAAACCTTATTTTTATTGTTTTGCTCATAGTGATATATAATATGTATGGATCGAGAAGTTGCAGTATCCTAAGAGAAAAAATAAACAAATTGGGACCATGAGTTGTGGGTTTAGTGCACTTTAGAAAGGGAACAAAGCATAGCACACTATACTGATTCTTTGATAGTGAGCATGACAGAAATACATTCATCATATAAGCCAAATATGGATGTAGACATATACATGTGCAACCAACTTATACTGTCGTCACCAAGAAAAAGAGTGGTTCAAATAATTCTCTACATTCCATTCTTTTCAATTTTGAGCACAGCATATTAGTTACGTCAAGATAGACAACATTTGCACAAATACCATGGTCAACCTTATATTTGACTAATTGTATACTTCTGCAAAATAAACCTTTCAACAAATTTTCCCTGAATGGGTACATGTGTACACAAATGATTTATTATCCTGGCATATACCAAATGAGTTATTAATTAAGTAAATCTATTTTGTTAATGTTTTTTTTTCCCCCACAAGGATCTATTTTTTTAATGTACTAAAGGAATGAAGGGTGGTGGGATTAAATTTTTACTGTCATCTCACAACTATTAAGCTGGAAAAGAGCAAGGACATGCATGAAAATATATATTTCAAAGGGCTACCTATGTAAATTGAAATCCTTTCATGTGAAGCATCACCCAGATACCACCATATTAAACCTGACCCACCATAATGTGTCATGTTGCATAAACCTAACATGTTGATGCATGTCCAATTGTTCACGTTCTGGCTTCTAACATCATAAAAAATTGAACATGTTTGTTTGTACCTAATAATTAAACTAAACGGATAAAAGCTAGCAGCCTTAAACTAATCTCTGTTAATATTAAATTTCAGGGGGACACACTTTGGGGTTCGCACATTGCTCCTCCTTCCAAAACCGGATCCACAGCTTCAACTCGGTAAATGACATAGACCCAACACTGAGCCCATCCTTTGCATCTCTTCTAAGGAAAGCATGTCCTGCGAACAACACCGTGCAAAATGCCGGTGCGACATTGGATGCGACCAGCAAGGTTTTTGACAATATGTACTACAAGATGCTCCTGAATGGGATGAGCCTGTTCTCATCCGATGCAGCGCTTCTAACGCACCCTAAAACCAAGGGATTTGTTACAATTTTTGCAAATTCACAAGAGGCCTTCAACCTCGCATTTGTTAAATCTATGTTAAGGATGAGTAGCCTGACAGGTGGTCAGGAGGTCAGGCTAAATTGCAGAAAGGTGCGGTGAAGTCCAAAATTCAAATTTCTTAAAAAAAAATCACTGGTGCTGATGTCCTTATTTTAGTTTTTTTCCCCTTATTTTTTGTGTTGATATCTATAGAATAATAGTGTACCTGTAATATTCATCTTGTGATCAGAGTAATAACGCGAAAGGGAAAACCACAAGCCGGTTTTCAGCTTTTGGGTAATTGTATTTTACATCAGTTGAATTCAATCGCTTACAAATGTTAGTAATTTTTTTTCTTCTTGATTTCTGACATGAATAATTAATTCTTCTTTTGTCACATGAGTCGGGTAATCTGCTATTGTGCTGCATGTCTTTTACCATGACATGCAATTAATATTTTCTAGTTTATTTGACTTCATAGGATTCCTTATTAAGGAATTTTGAAGGATCACATTAATTAATCTAAAAGTGAAATAGAGCCAAACGCCTCTTTTCTCTCAAAGACTAATATAAGTTTAGTAGATTCGCCTTTTGTTCCCCAATATTCATTCGAGAGAATGTTAGGTTCAGTTTGTCTTTTAAGTAAAACACTACAAAATTTGTATAAACTAATAAGTACAGTCAATTGTCATCTCAAGATTATTATAGTACAAATTGGTTCGTAATGCCTTGATGTTTTTTTGGACAAAAGTATCTTTTAACGAAATAAATGACAGTTCATCACCTTGATGGCCTTTAAAACCTATAGTATCGGGTCTTAAATCCTTGTTGGAAATGGATTAGCTCTTACTTTTAGAAAGAGAATAAAACAGCTCAATTTTGGGCTCAGCAATGATACGGTTTCTGGGCCTGAACTTTGTCAAAATAGACCAGCCTTGTTATTTTCCTTATTATGCGGGTTATATTATGACCCTTTTTTTTTTTTAGTAGCATTAAGCCCGTAGCCGCAGAACACTACTTACTTGAGCTTATATTCTTATAATAGTGTTTTAAATGGGATTATTAATACTAGATGGGCCTGTATTCTCCTGCAAATACTACAATCTGAATTTACACAGAAACGATAACTAGATAAGCAGTTTTGTCTTGTCATCGTTTCAACAAAATAAACATATAAAATAGACAAAGTGAAAATTTCAATAATCAAAATGAATACATAAAAATAAATAAATTTAATAAAAATAATCAAAATGAACACATACAAACAAATAAGTTAATACACATATAAAAATCTAAACAACAATAAAAAAAATAAAATATAACTCATAATTGAATAAAATGAACACACATATAAACAAACTTGACATATAAACAAATAAAGTGAATAAATACAAACACGATAGCACGGGATTACGGATGGAAAGATATCAATTATGGCCTCAGGAGCACATTGTGATTGTAATAGGTCTCTGAATTTCTAAACTAGGTTGGATAGGACTGAAGCCAACCTGATGAATGTGTGTGTATATATATGTATGTTTCATTTCATTATTATTCTTCACTGAAGAAGTAAAAAAACTGAACTGTAAATTAATAATTGGTATTATTGTATGAAAATTCAGTTGGAGAGCATCTTTTCTTTTTTGGCGCCAGCGATTCTATCCTCTCTTTTCTCTTCTTTATCTCATTTATATTTAATAAACTGAACATATATACTTAATAAACTGAATATATATTCAATATTCTTAATAAACTAAACATTTACGAGTTCCCAGCTCCAACATACTTTCTCTCCAACAAGACTAGGCGAAGAATTGAATATTTTTTGTTAAACCGGATCGATTCATGACCTCTTCTAATTTTTCTAATGAATTGTTGTTCGGTTCATGACCCCTTCTTTTTTCTCATTCGTTGAACCGGATTTTGACTTAATAAACTGAACACTTATACTAAGAAAACTAAATATTTATATTTAATAAACTAGATATTTATATACTTATAATATTTAATAAACTAAATAGCTGAACATTTATACTTAATAAACTGAGAATTTATACTTAATAAACTAAACATTTATATGAAAAAGGAAGAAGTGCACTAAATGGAGAGGATGCTGGAGTGGAAGGGAGATGTGCACTAAAATGAAAAGTGGAATGATACAGGATGCTTAGGATGATCGTAAGTAATTTCCATTAATAATTAGTCAGAGCTGTGGCACAAACTAATAACACATTATTATTTTAACTAGATGGGGACTGATCCTATTCATAATTATATTTCTTAACATTTCATATAAAGACTAATTTAATAAATGTAATCTAGATTCTTTTTCTTATACGACGAGCAATTATCCAAGTTGGCCCGATCAAATCCGGGCAGTTAGTAGAGGCGCTTGCACAGTTGCACCAACATCAAGAGAAGCCATTTTTTAATGGTGGAGAGTATAGACACCGTTTGGATGCGTTGAGAAAAAGGTAGGAAGAAGGAAGAAGGGAAGAAATAAATTATAAACAATCCAAACTCTTCACAAAGTTACACACTTCCCAATACTTCTTTCCACTTCTTCCCTTCTTCTCTTCTTCCCACACCAAAGGTTTAAATAGCGGATAGCGGATTCGTCGCGGACATGTCAATGTCATAGCGGATAGCGGATAGCGACCATTTAGTGGCCACTATCGGACCATAGCGGATTTGAAATTCGTATATATAAATAACATAAAACACTTATAACAACAATAATAACAAGTTAGTTGGGTGGTTGTTGTATTGGATTGTATAGCCATATCATGGTTCGATTCCCACTTCAAGAATTAAATGCAACAATTTTGTCGTCCGGTTTCCACAATAGTCTTTAGTCCCACATGAGGGACTGAAATTTTAGAAGGGTATTATATAATAGTGGATCGGTATCGTTGCTCCAAGCAATTAATTGGTCTGTGCTCGCATGGAATCGGAGAGGGTGTCACGAGCGTGGGACTGGAGAACCGCTATTGCACGCCATCTCGGCGCTAAATGCTAAATTTCGCCCGCTAAATCACGCTATACGGCGCCCTATCAGACATAGCGCTATTTCTGTAGCGTAATAGCGTTCGAGCATATAACTCCGCTTTAGCGGCCGCCACAGCCGATATTTATCAATTGCCCCGCATTCATCTAGAATTTGAAGCGACAATTTCTCTCAAAAAATAAGAGTGACAATTTCTCTCAAAAAAAAAGGAGTGACATGGCACAGGTTTTTTTTTTTTTTTTTGAAAGTGTTGATTTCATGTTTTTGGTCATGGTTTTATTATAATTACATCTTATCTTGCCATCTTGGAGTCTATATAGATTGCATTTGTTAATTAATGAAATGCATGCCCCTCTATATTTAAAAAGAAAAAAATGTATTTCAAGCTTTATGTACTTTAAATGGAATTTTATATTTTGTAACTATCAATTCTTCTAATTTTTAACAGATTTGATGGACGGCAAATTTATAAATTAGAAAACTAATTCCTTTGTAAATAAATCACAGTCTATATTGTAGTCTACATTTTATTTATCTCATCAGGACTGAATTTTCTGGCCTGTAAATTTTTAGCACGGCACGCGCATTGTCTGGTACGGATAGCTTTCATGAAAATTTGACGGAACCCAAACTTGCTGAATATATATGTGCTTCCTGGAAATTTACAATTCTACAAAAGATTCTACTCCATCCTATTTTCAGATTTCTGTTCCCACAGTTGACACGTATTTAGCTCAGATTCACCGAAGCAGGTACAAATAATTAGATCGTGTGCCTGTGGAGTGAACATCAGTGACTCGACACATATAGATATATGGTGGTCTGCATACGCCACAGAAATCAGCATGCATCTCATGGATGATTATTAATCTTGAGTACACCTCGTTGTTTCAGAATTTTCTTTTCAACAAAATATAAAATAAGATGATGGTCTGCATAACCCGGTCATAACTCGTAAGTCATGTGTCATGACCGAGCTATTGTTGAAAAATAAGGCATTTCATATAAGGCTGTCGTCCATAGCAGATACAGAAATATACGTTTGATCCGTTATCCGTTCCGTTTTTTAAAAAAATAAATACCAATGTTTTTGTTAGTTGTTACGTTTCGACAAAACATAATGGAACGATCAAATTTCAACCATATTTCACATAAATGTCGTTTCGTTTACCGTTTCATTTCAAAAACGAAATAGAAAGTTGTACCGTTATTCGTTCCGTACCAACGGAATGGCCACGGAAAAACATATGATGAGTTGACATGCCTAGTTTCATACGGGATCGAATCCTCAGCGTGTTTTTTTTTAAACACACACAACAAGTCTATTAGCAACGGTCGTCCGATTTAACCTCAATGAATAAATTTTTACGGACCGTATGAATCTCGATAGATCTGATATTAATCATGAAACAATTACCATTGATCGGACGGTCACTAATGAAAGACTTGCACTGCAAATTTTTAAAAAAAAACACGCAAAAGATCTCGTTCCAGTTTAATACTATATACATCAATTAATTGAAAGCTATTCATATAAGGACTGAGGGACTCGTAAGTAAAAATGCCAAAAAGAAAGACAAATGTATATGACTCGAGCACACAAACCGCGGGGGAGACAATTTTTTAACAATAAGGCAAACGGCAATAAAAAGCAAACTAGAGGGTAGAGAGACTCATAAGACAAAATGCCAAAAATAGAAAAGGCAATGTATTTGACTTGGGCCACACAAACCGCGTCATGCGTTTACAAAATATTAGCAAATGCGCACACCTAAATATGTGGACAAAATTTAATTCAGAATTTTAACAAACCAAAATATTATTAAAATAAAATTTATGACAATATTTTTTAATACATTTAATGAAAAGATTACGGAGATTATCTAAATTTCCAAAACAGATTGTCTTCTTATTAATTTATATTATCTGAGTTTGTCTTTTTTGCATTAATTGATATTGACAAAAAGAAATTATATTAATACATGCGATGTTTTCATCCAACAACTAGACAGTTTTCAGATAAAAAATCAACCTTTTATCTGATATTCAAATCTAAGCCACAAATCATATCAGACAACAAAATCAACGATTCATGCTTGATGTTATGGATTATCAACACTTTTTTATCTGGCATGTTTACGTTTTTTAATGAACGCTTTTATAAGTCGTAGAGATAGATTGAATTTATTAAATTACATTTGTTTCTTTTAAAATAAACTATGGAAATAAGCTCGTGATGTAAGAGGGGAAAAAAACCTAGGCATCATAACATATCTCATATTTTAAATTCTATTGTAATTTTAATTGAAGACAATAATTGTTTATGACAGGAAATGGAAGAAGATTACATCTTAATGTTATTTTTTTAAGATAAATTGGGGTCTAAGCCATCCAATTTATGTTTAAATTAAATTTCTATGAAAGACCCCCAGTCGTATTTCGAACATGTGACCTTTCACTCAAGGTGCATTGTTCTTTGCTACTAGACCAAAAACTGGTTCTTACATTTTAAAGTTCTTAGAAGTGATTCTTGTAGCATATTTTAGTGCACATATCTTCGCTAAATAACTGCAATTTAAAAGAAATAGTTTGGAATTAATTAATTAAGCTCCTAATTTCAAAACGTAGTACATCTGATACTTGTTAAGCGCGCATGAGGCCTTGACACTTGATAGAGTTATGAATTCAAGTTAATAAATATTGATTACAAACCTGAACTTAATTCATTTTTTCAATGTTAGTAAAAGTGTCTAGAGCCGTTCCAAACAAACCGCTTGCTGGGCAATAATTATTTATGACGTGTGATGGAAGAGGGATTTCATCTTATTAGAAGTGATTTTTGCAGCATATTTTAGTGCACTGTGCACATATCCTAGCTAAAGAACTGCAATTAGAAAGAAACAGTTTGGAATTTTAATTAATCATAATTCCAAAAAGTAGTACATCTGATGATAATTGTTTTTTTAGAATACACCTGATGATAATTGTTAAGTGAGAGATCTTGATAAGCAGTTTCAAATTCAATTTTATACAAATTTCAAACCTAAATTAAATTTTTAGGTAAATTGAAAAAATTTGAATAAAATTGTGAAGTTTGAGATCTTCATAAACAGTTATAAATTTAATTTAATACAAATTTCAAACCTAAACTTAATTAAGTGTGAGATCTTGATAAACAGTTATAAATTCAATTCAATACAAATTTCAAACCTAAACTTAATTAAGTGTGAGATCTTGATAAACAGTTATAAATTCAATTCAATACAAATTTCAAACCTAAACTTAATTAAGGGTGCGTTTGGATAGGTGTGGGAAGAAGGGAAGAATGGAAGAAATAGGAAGAAGTATTGGGAAGTGTGTAATTTTGTGAAGATTTTGGATTGTTTATAATTTTTTTTCTTCTTTTCCTTCTTCTTCTTCTTTCTTCCAACGATCCAAACGCACCCTAAGTGTGAGATCATTATAAACAGTTCTTGCTATGATGGCAAACTATTTTATGTAAATTGAATAAAAATTGTATGCCAGAAGTGTTTAATATGCGCCGTTGCATATTTTCAAATTACTTTATCACGGTAACATATTGCATTAAAATTTTAGTATTATTTTTTATTAACAAGAGATGATATATATTGTCACAAAGTTTAGATATTGACATTTGAAAATCATCTTGGGGAATAATATTCGTGGATGAATAATTGCGTACGTAGGAACCTGTTCCACTATATATATCATAGGTTTAAATAGCGGCCGTAGCGGCCGCAATAGCGGCGCTATAGCGGTGTTATTTGGTCCACCGCTACAACGCTACAGATTTAGCGGCCTGTCCGATAGCGCGATCTATAGCGGAAAATAGCGGGGTATAGCGGTGAAATAGCGGAAAATAGCGGGTGATATAGCGGTGAAATAGTGAAAATAGCGGTGCGGTTTATAATTTGCTGATATAGCAGCAGTATTTTGGACATAACTTTCTCATACGAACTCCGATTGATATGATTCAAAGTTCTATAGAAAGTTTACAAAACTGGCCATAATTTTTATGTTTTGAACATTTTCAAATTTCTTAAAATTTAATGGTCAAATATGCATAGAAAATAAATATAATTTTAATTAGCGTTTATTAGTTGCTTGAAATTATTTTAATTTTTTTTAGACTAAACTAGACCTTCAAAATACACTTGTGTGTGCAAATCCGCTATGGTCCGATAGCAGCCGCTAAATACCCGCTATCCGCTATCCGCTATGATATTAGCATGTCCGCTACGAGTCCGCTATCCGCTATTTAAACCTTTGATATATATATACATCTCTCCCAGAATTAGACCCCCACTATATTCCCAAAGCACGAACTCCACTTATATACAAACACGAATTGAAAGCTCGGACTCCCAATCTCACATGGCAGGACCTGAGCTGACGGTTTTCGGATGGCTTGTATCGCCGGTCATCAAAATTGCGATGGAGAAAGCACAAAAGTATCTCGGTGCTAATTTTAAATTGGAAAAAGTCACTCGCGAGTTGCTTGAGACCTTGATCGAAAAACTTGCACTCTGCAAAGCAACAATAGAGGTGGTTAATAACCGGAAGATCGACAACATACATCTCAAAACCTGGCAGGATATGCTCCAGGCTGCTGTTAAGGATGCAGACTTTGTGTTGGACAAAATGGATCAGAAAAATATCCAACAAGGAGTCAAGGAGAATGAGGGAAAGAACAAGGTTAGCGAATGTTGTCTGTCCAGGTTATCTTACAGGGAGAGACTTGAGGAAATGTACAAGGTTAGAAAATATTCTCTGTCCAGGTTATCTTACTGGAATTGCTTTAAGCGAATTATTCTTGACGGCAGCCTAAAGAGTTTAAGAAAAGTTGTGGACAGGTTGAGCAAACTCTGTGCTAATATCCCGAATTTCATTAACTTGGTAAACATGATTGAACTGCATAATAGATCAAATAACTTGGGAGTACTCAATTATATCCTAAATTCTTATGGATATCTAGATGAACCTGCGGCGAAGTTGCCATACGTCCCTGAACTTGATGATCATACAGCGACCATTTCACAACCACAGGCAGATGAGCTTCAGTCCTCAAAAGAATCTTGTAAAGATCCAGGGGCCAGAAAATCTCCAGAGACCATTTCACCACCCGAAGATGAGATTCAGTACTCGAAACAACGTCGTTTAAATCCGGAGGCGAGAAGTTTTTTCCCACAGAACAAGAATCCATGGCCAACCGAAAATTGGTTGAAACAGCCAAGCAGCGGCATGTATCCTCCAGCAGTTGAGACATGTTACAGCTTTTCTTGGCTCCCATTATGTGTGTATATTCCGTCTATTATTTTCTCTTATGGTTGTTTCTTTTACAATTGGTTTTGCTAAATTAAGCGGGGCCGTTGGATGTACGGCCCCGCACATATTGGCGTATGGACCGGATCAAGGTGTACGGACTGTACACATAGGTGTCCGGCAAATACACCTCTTCAATTATATATACATCCATTATTTGAGGTTGATTTCTTAGATTGCTTGGATATAACAAAAAAAAAATAGGAAAAATAGAAAAAAGGGTATTTTGTGTTTTTGCTTGTTTGTGTACGGATGTATTTGAATATAAAATTGCTATATATATATTATTTTCTCATTCGTGTGATCATTTTGAACTTTCTGGCTTGTAAATTTTTTTGCACGGCACGCTCATTGTCTGGTACGGATCGCTTTCATGAAAATTTGACGGAACCCAAAATTGCTGAACATGTGCTTCCTGGAAATTTACAATTCTACAAAAGATTCTACTCCTGCATAGTTTCAGATTTCTGTTCCCACTTCCCACACAGTTGACACGAATTTAGTTCAGATTCAATGAAGCAGGTACAAATAATTAGATCGTGTGCCTGATCAGTGGAGATGTACATCAGTTACTCTACACATATAGATGATGTTCTACACACGCCACAGAAAATCTGAACTAACCATTTCATGGATGACTATTAATCTGAAATACACCTCCTTATTTCAGATTTTTCTTTTCAAGAAAATATAAAATAAGATGATGGTCTGCATAACCCGGTCATGAGTCATGACCAAGCTATTGTTGAAAAATAAGGCTTTTCATACTATACTTCAATTAATTTTTGAAGGTAAATTGGAGATCTAAGTCATTTAATTTATTTTTAAACTAAATGTTCATGAAAGACTCTCTATTCGGATTTCGAACCTGCGATCTTTCACTCAAGAAGTCCAGATGCATTGCTCTTTGTCACTAGACCAAAAACTGGTTCTCTATACATCAATTAATTAAAAGCGATCCATGGCTCCGTTTGGATACCGTGTGGAAAGAAGGGAAGAAATTTATTATAAACAATCCAAATTCTTCACAAAGTAACACACTTTCCTATACTTTTTTCCACTTCTTCCCTTCTTTCCACACCTCATCCAAACAGAGAAATTATAAGAACTGAGGGACTCGAAAGTAAAAATGCCAAAAAGAAAGACAGACAATGTATATGACTTGGAGAACACAAACCGCGGGGTGATACATACAATTTATTAATAATGATGCAAACTGCAAGTCTGCAATTGACAAGAAACAAACTAGAGAGGCTCACAAGTAACAATGCCAAAATAAAAATGTTTCGGAAAAAAAAAAACAATGCCAAAATAAAAAAAGGCAATGTATTTGACTTGGGCACACAAACCGCGTCATGCGTTTACAGATATAGATTTAATTTATTAAATTACCATGATTAATCACCCGTTCTGGCTAGGAAAATAAGCCCAATTAATATTTCACACTAGTGCGAAAACATCCCTAAAACATTTCAAAAGAAAGAAGATGAAAGGAGCAAAGTCTTTAATTACTAGTGTACTTGTATTCGTCCTGTGATCAGAGGAATAACGAAAAAGGGGAAACCAGAAGCTGGTTTTCACCTTTCGGATGAATCTATTTTACATCAATTAATTAAATCGATTACAGAAGTTGATGATTCTTGTCTCTTAATTTTTGTATGAATAAGTAATTCTTTTTATTTTTTTTTTTGTCACAAGAGTTGGGTAATCTGTTGTTTTTATCATGAAGCAAAAGGATAATTACATGCCATAAACCGTTCTAGTTTTTTTTTTTTTTTTTTTTTGTAACTTTACAGGATTCCTTATTTAGGATTTTTGAAGGATAAATTAATTAATCTCAAAGTTGAACTGAGCCAAATCAGGCTTCTTTGAAAGCATTGATTTCATATATAGACTGCATTTGTTAATGAAATGCATACCCCTCTCTATATTTAAAAAGAAAAATGTATTTGAAACTTACGTATTTTAAATGGAATTTTACATTTGGTCAGAAGTTGTAGTTATCAATTCTTGTAATTTTTACTAATTTGATGGGCGGAAAATTTATAAAGTATAGAAAACTAATACCTTTGGGAATTATTCACAGTCCATATTTTATTATCTCACCAGGACTGAATTTTCTGGCCTGTAAATATGTAGCACGGCACGCGCATTTGTCTCGTATATATGGATAGCTTTCATGATAACTAGCGAATGCATCGCGCTCTGCGCGATGTATGGTGATTGTATTATTGATTTAGGCGTGTTATCTGGTTATTTAGTTATTGATGTCTAAACGAATTGGTCCTCGTTAATGTTCGGATAATAACTGGTTCTGTGTTTTTGTATTATAAATGATGTGAAGTAATTATTTATTAGCAGGAGTTTATAATTGTTGTAATCAATAGAGACCGACCATTCTTGATCAAAGAACAATAGAGATACTGATGTAATCAATATTGATATTATGGAAGCATTTTAATTAAAGAGCTTGATCTTATTATGACTTGAAAAAAAAAATTATCTGTATTCTGTGTGTAAACGTCCTGAACTATTGATTGTTGGTATGCGAGCAAAATTTTGTGCCTATATATATTTGTATGATGGAATTAGCAGACATGTCTAGGTATCAGATGGATGGTCCATGCTATTGAATGTTTGGAGATAGGTGGCCTATGCAAATTTGTACAAAGGTGCTGCTTTATCTCTAGATATTGAACAGTGAATATAGGATTTTTTTTTAAATAATATCTCCAAAATATGGAGTGTACCTACATTCATTAATGCCATAAGCAAAAACAAAAAAAATAAGGTCCATGAGAAAAGCACCTAGAACAGACTTCGAACCTATCCTAATCAAACCAAACGTAAAAGTCAAGTACCATAATCAAACAAAACAAAGCAAAAGGAGGTTTTAAACTGCTAGAACAGGCCTCATAGCTAGCCCAAAAAATAAAAAGTGCCTGAAAGCAAGATAATCAAACGAAGTCTAATCCAAGAGATCCTCGTCATAGAAATGAAATCCTGTGGCGCGCACGACATATGGTGTAGCGCGCCACCTTAGCCGTCTGATCAAGATCCAATGGACAAGAGAGCTCCGTGCATGTAACCTAGATTGATAGGCCCGTAAAAAATGAATCGTCCGATCAAGATCAGACGGCTCGTACGCGCGCTACAGTACGTGTCGCGCAACAGCGAATCCGGATTGCTCGTCATAGGTCGAGTTGTCAGGGGTATCAAAAGTAGCTGCATCGCTTTCTAAGTCTCTGACAGTTCTAAGCTGAGATTCCCAACCTGCGTTTCTTCCTTTCCAGAAGAAATTAAGACTTAGAGCACCAAGATAAATGTTGACTTTAGAGAGCACCATATCGTCATTAAAACAGTGTTTATTCCTGACAAGCCACAAATGTCACACGAAAGCAGTTAGAAGACTTGAGAAGGATTACTCTTAGCATCTAAATTGCAGCCATAATCCCAAATATCAGAAATATCAGAAGTTGGAACAGACCAACCAAAGCTGTTACAAATATTGAGGAAATTCCAGAAATCAGAGCTATTCAAATGAATAGCTGAGTACGTGCTGTCAAGCTTGGCATTTTAATTAAAAATAGCAAATTCGAGCATCTTACTGGAATAGACCAGGATGGAGTGCCAGATTGACTGGCACCACTCTTGACATCTGGCACGACTGTTTTTTTTTTTCCCTTTCTTTGTTATACTAAGTGGTAACACTGTAACAGCCCTTGTGGGGTAGCATGAACCTTGCCAGGAGCAGTGCTGAATACAAACAAAATTGCAGACACCATGGATGTTTTCATACAACCAATACAACTGATGTACTGGTATCACTGTCCATGACAGCATGTATCAATGAAACAAATTCTAGTTTACAGTAAAGATGATATTTCCACCTATCTCAAGACACATCACAATGGCAGTATGGTAGCTCAAGGAACAATTATGGGATACATTAAAGACCAAATTTACACATATCAGACAATTGATGTTAATAAAAGAAGACCAACACGAAAGGGGGGGAAAATGCTGACCCGGTACGGTCCTTTCCTCTACAGCTACTCTTGCGGCGTGTAAAGCATCAGTAACCCTTTTATCTTTTCTCTCACGTACCTATACTTCACTTACTCCACCAACATTATAAAAATGGCTGAAGAAATTAAATGCAAATAAGAAAAAAGAAACAGACCTTAATTGTAAAAATCAGTCGGAGGTCTGATGGTCACTTACTCCCTTGCATGCAAGTTCGTAAAACCACCCTGCAAAGCGGGAAAAAAAAAAAAAGTGAAAGCCAATATACTAACACAATCAACATTTGCTAAACAAAATAGAGAAAGAAAAATGCAAAATTGCATAAAATAAACAGAAGGGGACGACATTAAGGAACAACAGAAGCAATAGACACAAAAGAGGGGGGGGGGGGATTGGACTGGAAAAGAAGAAAAGCTGCCGATCTACTAACCCACAAAACCGATGCTACGAGTTGAGATCGGAGGCCATGGCGTTTTGCGAGTCTAGAACAGCAGCGTAGGGTTCTGCTTCACCCCATCTCGGAGGCCCAGTGTGGAGGCATGGCGAGAGAGAGAGAGAAGGGTAGAAAGTCGAACTATCATACCTTTATTCTTCTTCTTCTGGACTCGCGAAGAAGAGAGGGAAAAATGAGGAAGGGGGAGAGAGAGATTGGGGCTCGCCTGATGAAAAGAGAAACAGATTGAGATCGAGTATCGATGTGACGGACATGATCACCAACTAGGGGTGGGCAAAAAATTCGTAACTCGTGAATTCATCGAACTCGCCTCGAAAAAAACTCGGATATGACTCGAGTTAGGAAAAATCGAGTTACCACAACTCGAGTTAGGCCCAACTCGAAATTAAATGACGTGATTTCGAGTAGGCCCAAACTCGGTCGGCCCTAACTCGAGTTATCAGCATAGAGTCAGCCCATGTAAAAATATCGCAGCCCAAGCCCATCGCCTAATCGCTAACCCTAAGTCCTTTGTCCTTGCACACTCCGCCTCCTCAGACATCAATCGCTCGCTCGCTCTCTCTCTCTCTCTCTCTCTCTCTCAGACTCTCTCTACTCTCCTACTCTGAGTACTCTCTCACAAACCTCACCGCCTCTCACCTCCTCTGAGGCTCTGACCGGTGACCGGCCCTCAATCCGCCTCTCACTCTCTCTACTCTCGGTCTCTCGCTCAGTTTGGTACCTGATTTCCTTCTTCTTCTCATGCTTCGATACAGAGAAAAGAGGGAGAGGTTTTCTGGTGTCTCTCACTCGGCTTCGTCTCAAGTCTCAATCCGCCTCTCACTCTCAGACTCTCATTGCTCCAAAACTCCGCCTCTCTCACCTGAAGTGCTCTCAGACGCTCAGTGCTCTCACAATCACATTAACTCTCAGTGCTCTCAGACGCTCTCAAGACCTGAACCACCCACCTGAATTTTGTTTCAGTTGCTTATATCATGAATGTTTCCTTTAATGGATGCATTTGTCATGAATGTTTTCAGATTTTATGAGATAAGTATATCAGTGCATTACTGAATTTCGAGTTGAATTTTCGAGTTACGAGTTAACTCGAGTTATCATGACTTGATTTCGAGTTGTTCATGGGAACTCGAAACTGCCTTATGAATAAGTCGCGAGTTAACTCGAAATATTTCGACGCGACTTCGAGTAGACTATAACTCGATCGCTACTCGACTCGAAACCACCCCTATCACCAACTAAAATCAATGACCTGGATAAATTTCTGCATAAATCTGAAAGTGTAATGTAGAAAAGCTCCCTCGAATTGGGTCGGTATCCTCTACCATCTTTTTGAGGTGGGTAGAGTGGCAACATTTGATCCGAGCCGTTAGATCTAATCTCGACGGTTAAAATTTTTCGGGCCTATCAATCTGGTTACATGCACGGGGCTCCCTTAACCGTTGAGATTAGATCTAACGGTTCAGATCATAAGTAGGATGTGATTCCCCTCGAATTGGAGTATTTCTTGATGATTCTGGATGATTTGACGGAACCCAAACTTCCTGATTGTGTGCTTCCCGAAAATTTACTATTCTACATAGGATTCTACTCACACAAAACGCGTCACGGGGTTTAAAAATATAGATTGAATTCACAAATTTATAATTGTTATTTAAAAATAAATTATGGAAATAAGCTTGTGGCGAACAAAAAAACAAAAAACTATACATCACAACATATGTTATAGTTTTTTTTAGAAACGCTAGATAGGGGCTATCTAGGGAAAACATATGCTATAGTTGAATATGTAGTATCGCAATTTTAATTGATGATAATTATTATTTATGACATGAGATGGAAGAGGGATTTCATTTTAAAGTTCTTATAAGTGATTATTGAAGCATATTTTTGAAGCTCTACTTTCTAAGTGCAAAAATCCTCGCTAAATAATCGCAATTAAAAAAAAATAATTTGAAATTTTCAATTAATTAAGCTCTACTTTTACGGAAATTGCTTAATTTAAATGATATATTAAGTCTAGAAAGTTAATTTTTGAAATTTTAGACTAAAATACCCTTCTCTTTTCTCTCTCCGCTTTCCCTTCCTAGCTGTATCTTGTATGCTTCTATTCTATGGTATGAGCTTGCATTATTTGTTTTTTTTTTTTTTTCCCTTGTAGGTAAGTAAATGCATGCTTTTATCCAACCGACAGATGGAAAAGAATAAAAATTATTTTTGTAAGATCTATTATGTTTTTTTGGATATGCCAAGCAAGGCGTCGCTGAAATAAGATACTCCATGGTTTCGTGGTGATTTTGTTTAGATATTAAGAGAAAACTTCTTCTTAAATTACTTAAGTAATTATTTAGTTTTTGTATTTTTGTTTTTAATTAATGAAAATTTTGCTATGATTGCTAACAACTGATTTCAAAATACTGATTTAAGAAATTCTTTAGTAGTCTCAAAATAATTTCTTTCTATTTCAGAAAGGAATCTCTATAGCAATTCTGAATCAATTTGAATGGAAAGTCGAGAGAGAAAAGGACATGGATATTTTTGTCTTAAATTTAAAAAATTGAATTTCCAGAATAAACATATCACTTAAGTTAAGAAAAAGAGTAAATAGCAATTATAAAGATGATTTGAGGGATATATAACTAATATTTAAGAATAAGAGGCTATATGATTAATTTGAGAAGTTTTGAGGGGTATATGACTGATTTTTCCTATTTATTAGCAAGATGTGATATTAAGTTTGAATTTTGATATTTGAAAATCACGTAGTGGAATAATATTCGTGGATAAATAATTGCATAGGAACCTGTTCCACTATATATGGCCCGAAATCCTCTGCTGTCGTAAATGCTCTCCTCATCCATTTTATTAAAAATTTAAAATTAATAAATTTAAATGTTAAATTCGAACCATTGATCCTGTTGATTTTTATGAGCGATACGCTTTCATATAAGTTTTATAAGTTTAGAATTAATTTGATACTAGATCAAGTGATCAACAAATCAATGAAACTGGTTATCTATCATTGATCAAGAGGATTTCGGTCCCACTATATATACACACACACATCCGTGGATTAATTAGACCCCGCCTATATTTCCAAATCTCCTACTCCCCTTTATACAAACACTAATTACGAGCTCTGACTCCCAATCTCCCATGGCAGAGCTGTCGATTGCTGGATGGTTTGCATCGGGTGCCATCAAAATTGTGATGGATAAAGCAGAGAAGTATCTCGGTACTAATGTTTTAAAATTGAAACAAACCACTCGTGAGATGCTTAAGACCTTGATCGAAAAACTTGTACTCTGCAAAGCAACACTCGAGGAGGCTGAAAAGCTGACTATCGACAACTCAAATCTCCAAACCTGGATGATTAATCTCCGATTGGCTGTGGACGATGCAGGCCTTGTGCTGGACAAAATGGATCGGAAAAATTCCATCATGGAGAATGTTGAGGGAAAGAAAGAGGTTAGCAAATTTCCTTTCAGCTTTATCTTTAAAAGGCATCTTGACGGCAGCCTAAAGAGTTTAAAGGAAGCTGTGGATAAGTTGAGCAAACTCTGCGCTGATATTCCAAATTTCATTAACTTGGTAAACATGAACGAAAAAAGCAGATCAAATAAGGTCCCAGAACCTGGTGATCAGCCAACGTTTTTCAGTGAACTTGCTGAAATTAGGGCATACATGCACATGCGTAAATGGATTAGAGAGACCATATTTGAACTTGTTGATCATGAAGAGACCATTTCACGACCGCAAGATGATCAGCTTCAGTCCTCAAAAGAATTTTGCATAGATTCAGGGGCAAGAAAATTTCCAGAGACCATTTCACTACCCGAAGATGAGATTCAGTACTCGAAACAACGCCGTTTAGATCCGGAGGCAAAAAGTTTTTTCCCACAGAACAACCATCCATGGCCAACCGAAAATTGGTTGAAAAAGCCAAGCAGCGGCATGTATCCCACGGAGACGTCAATGTTATTAGGTGGGTCTGACAATCCTCCGACAGTCGAGACATGTTACAGCTTTGTTTGGCTTCCATTATGTGTGTATATTCCGTCTATTATTTTCTCTTATGGTTGTTTCTTTTACAATTGGTTTTGCTAAATTAAGTGGGGCCGCTGGATGTACGGTCCCGCACATATGCATATTGGCGTATGGACCGGATACAAGGTGTACGGACTGTACACAGGTGTCCGGTAAATACACCTCTTAAATTATGCATCCATTATTTGAGGTTGATTTCTTGGATTGCTTGATATGACAAAAAAAAAAAAAGGAAAAAAAATAAGAAAGGGTATTTTTGTTTTTGCTTGTTTGTGTACGGATGTATATGAATATAAATTTGCTATATAGATATATGATTCTCTGGTTTGTGTGAAAATTTTGATTTTCTGGCCTGTAATTTTTTTTTGCACGGCACGCCGCACGCGCATTGTCTGGTACCGGATAGCTTTCAAAAAAATTTGACGGAACCCAAACTTGCTGAATATGTGCTTCCAGGAAATTTATAATTCTACAAAAGATTCTACTCCTGCCTAGTTTCAGATTTATGTTCCCACAGTTGACACGTATTTAGTTCCGATTCACTGAAGCAGGTACAAATAATTAGATCATGTGTGCCTGATCAGTGGAGATGAACGTACATCAGTTACTCTACACATATAGATGATGGTATATGACTATATACGCCACAGAAAATCTGGACTAACCATTTCATGGATGACTATTAATCTGAAGTACACCTTGTTTCAGATCTTCATACGTAGGGCTGTCAATAATGATCCGTTTCGCACGTTTTCGTTTCGTTCCGTCCAGAACGGAACGGAAATGGAAGGGTTTTTAGTTACGTTTCAGCATACGGAACAGAAACGGAATGGAATGCTGTTTCGTTCAGATTGACGGAACAGAAACGAAACAGCCCATTTACGTTTCGTTAATTTACGTTTTTCCGTCGGCCCAGCAATCCAGCCCAAGCCTAGAGCTGCTGAGATACGAACATCAATGCCCTAGCCGCTTCACGTCTCTCTCTCTCTCGCGAGTATCGCCTCTCCATCTCCCTCCCTCTCCGACAACCTCTCACCACACCCGACCCCTCTACCTCTCATCTCCGTCACCACACCTCACCCTCTCTTTCTCCTCTCCGACAGCCTCTCACCACACCCCTCTCTCACTCGAAACCTAGACAGAGAGAAACCCTCTCCTCCTCCTCCTCTCGCTCTCGCCAACCCTCTTCTCCTCCTCTTCCTCTCGCCAACCCAGAGAGAAACTCCTCTCTGCCGTCTGACCAACCTCAACCTCCTCCTCTTTCTCTCCCCCACCCACCATGCTGACCTCCTCTTTCCTTTGGTCCCACCTTCCTCCCCCTCCTCCTCTCCTCCTCCTCACCTCCATTAACCACCTCCCCACCTCCTCTTCCTCTTTCTTCAACAGGCGTCCCTCTCGAGTCACCTCTCCCCTTCTCTATCCCAAGGTGAGCTCGCCATGGCCAAGTCATCAAGCGCGACCTCGCTATCTCTTCCCCTTCGAGCTCGATCGTGTCGTCTCCCCTCTTTCTTGATCAGTCGGAGTTTGAGGTAAAGGAGCCAACAAGTATCCCGCGCATGGCCCACCTCTTTTGCAGTACTGGTACAGGATCAGGCCTAGCAGTGGTACTGGTACAGGATCAGGCCTACTGGTACAGGATTTTCTAACTTTTTGGATTTTTTTGGTTTTTTGTTTTATTTTTAACGTTTTTTGTAACATTTATGCTGATCTTTGATTGACATTGTTGTCAGTATGTAATTTGTCCCGATTTTGTGATTTGTGTTATTTCCATCTGTTATTCCTATTTGTTTTGAGTTAAAATTATTTTCTGGTAATAGGTTCTGATTATGTTTTATTGTAGTTTTTATTTTACTTTATCAAGTTTTTTTAAGGTTAGTTGGAATTAGGATTTTGCTAGCACCAGGAGACTTGTATTTTCAGGCTTGTGTTTTCCAGTTTTTCATGCATGGCTTGAACTAAGTAGTTTTTGTAGTAGGTTTATGACTCTAGATGTATGGCTGCCTGATTGTGTAAAAAATTTTGTATTGTGATTTGTATTAACTAAGAAAAATCGATGTCATTTCAATGGTAACAAAATGTAACGTTTTTAACGTTTGTTCCGTTTAATTAGACGGAACATTAAACGGAAATTTTTTTAATTACGTTTTATTAACGTAACATAAGCGGAAAAAATTTTAGTTACGTTAATTACAACGGAACGTACACGGAAGTTGCTATTTCCGTGTACGTTCTGCACGTTTGACAGCCCTATTCATACGCCACAAAAATCTGGACTAAGCATTTCATGGATGGCTATTAATCTGAGGGACACCTTGTTTCAGAGTTTTCTTTTCAAGAAAATACTAGATGATGGTCTGCATAACCCGGTATGACTCTTGAGTCATAAGAACGATATTGTTGAAAAATAAGGCGTTTCATTCTGTACATCAATTAATTGCAAGCGATCCATTATAAGGACTGTGGGATTCGATCGAAAGTAAGAATGACAATGTATTTGACTTAAGAGCACACAAACCGCGTGAGAATAATAGTGAGGAAAACGGCAATTGAAAACGAACTATTATGAGTAAGGACTGAAGTATATGCCAGAAAAAAAAAAGGGGCAATGTATTTGACTTTGAGGCAGAACACACAACGCGTCACGCGGTTTAAAAATTTAGAGTGAATTAATTCACAAAAATATATTTGTTATTAAAAAAAATTATGGAATAAGCTCGTGGCGAACACAAAAAAAAAAAAAAACTATACATCATACCATATGTTATATCTGAATATATACTATCGTAATTTTAATTGACTACAATTATTATATATCACATTAGATGGAAGAGGGATTTCATTTTAAATTTCTTATGAGTGATTCTTGTAGCATATTTTTGAAGCTCTACTTTCTAAGGGCACATATCCTCGCTAAATAATTGCAATTAAAAAAAATAATTTGAAATTTTAATTAATTAAGCTCCTAATTTCATAAAGTAGTACATTTGATAATTATAAGGTAAGGCAATGTATTTGACTTGGGCACACAAACCGCGTCATGCGTTTACAGATATAGATTTAATTTATTAAATTACCATGATTAATCACCCGTTCTGGCTAGGAAAATAAGCCCAATTAATATTTCACACTAGTGCGAAAACATCCCTAAAACATTTCAAAAGAAAGAAAATGAAAGGAGCAAAGTCTTAATTACTAGTGTACTTGTATCCCTAAAAACCAGAAGCTGGTTTTCACCTTTCGGATGAATTTATTTTACATTAATTAATTAAATCGATTACAGAAGTTGATGATTCTTGTCTCTTCATTTTTGTATGAATAAGTAATTTTTTTTTGTCACAAGAGTTGGGTAATCTGTTGTTTTTATCATGAAGCAAAAGGATAATGGCATGCCATAAACCGTTCTAGTTTTTTTTTTTGTAACTTCATAGGATTCCTTATTTAGGATTTTTGAGGGATAAATTAATTAATCTCAAAGTTGAACTGAGCCAAATCAGGCTTCTTTGAAAGCATTGATTTCATATATAGACTGCATTTGTAAATGAAATGCATACCCCTCTCTATATTTAAAAAGAAAAATGTATTTGAAACTTACGTATTTCAATGGAATTTTACATTTGGTCAGAAGTTGTAATTATCAATTCTTGTCATTTTTACTAATTTGATGGGCGGAAAATTTATAAAGTAGAACACTAATACCTTTGGGAATTATTCAGAGTCCATATTTTATTATCTCACCAGGACTGAATTTTCTGGCCTGTAAATATGTAGCACGGCACGCGCATTTGTCTGGTATATATGGATAGCTTTCATGATAATTTGACTGAACCCAAACTTCCTGATTGTGTGCTTCCCGGAAATTTACTATTCTACTACAAAGGATTCTACTCCTTTCTAACTAGCATCAAATTTCTGCTGCACAATTGACGCGTCATTTGTTCAGATTCACTGAAGCAGGTACGATTAATTATATCTTACGTGTACCTGATCAGATGAACATCAGTTACTCGATACATATAGATGATGGTCTGCATACGCCACAGAAATCTGGACTAAGCATTTCATGGATGACTATTAATCTGAAGCACACCCTTGTTTCAGATTTTCATACAGATTTTCATGAGAACAATATTGTTGAAAAATAAGGCGTTTAATACTATACATCAATTAATTGCAAAGCGATCCATTGTAAGGACTGTGGGATTCGTTGACTTAAGAGCACACAAACCGCGTGAGAATATATACTTGATTGATAGTGAGGAAAACGGCAATTGAAAACGAATTATTATAAGGACTCAAGTATAAATGCCAAAAAAAAGGGCATGTTTTTGGCATAGAGGCAGCAGAACACACAAAACGCGTCACGGGGTTTAAAAATATAGATTGAATTCACACATTTATAATTGATATTTAAAAATAAATTATGGAAATAAGCTTGTGGCGAACAAAAAAAAAAAAACCTATACATCACAACATATGTCATAGTTGAATATGTAGTATCGCAATTTTAATTGACGACAATTATTATTTATGACATGAGATGGAAGAGGGATTTCATGTTAAAGTTCTTATAAGTGATTATTGTAGCATATTTTTGAAACTCTACTTTCTAAGTGCAAAAATCCTAGCTAAATAATCGCAATTAAAAAAAATATAATTTGAAATTTTCAATTAATTAAGCTCTACTTTAACGGGAATTGCTTCATACACTCCTAATTTTTTGAGATCCACTCCCTTTGAACGAAAATGTCCTTCGAATTTCTAACTGGATGTGAATTTAGAGGCATAAATTGAAATAATGCGAAAGGTATTTTCGTCCAAAAAAAGTGTATCTCTAAAACTGAGGAGTGGCAATTTCCGTCTTCCACTGTATATATGTATATACATTTCCCACTATACTCCCAAATCTCGTACAGTCGTATTCCCCCTTGTATACAAACACTAATTAAGAGCTCAGACTCCCAATCTCCCATGTCAGGAGCTGAGCTGACAATTGCCGGATGGATCGTATCGCCGATCATCAAAAGTGCGATTGAGAAAGCACAGAAGTATGTCGGTAAAATATTTAAATTGGAAAAAACCACTCGTGTGATGCTTGAGACCTTGATTGAAAAGCTTGTACTCTGCAAAGCAGCCATAGAGGAAGCTGAAAAGCTGATGATCGACAACTCAAATCTCAAAACCTGGCTGAATAGGCTCCAGTTTGCTGTTATAGAAGCAGATGTTGTGTTGGACAGAATGGATCAGAAAATATCCATCAAGAAGCCTGGTGTAGGGAAGTACGAGTACAGAACGATTACTTCCGGATCTACGATTTACTTTAGAACAAGGTATATTGGCTGGTTAAAGAATATGATCTTTAAAAGGGATCTTGGCAGCAGCCTAAAGAGTTTAAACGAAGTTGTGGATAAGTTGAGCAAACTCTGTGCTGATATCCCAAATTTCATTAAGTTGGTAAAAATGAACGAAAATTATAGATCAAATAACGTCCCAGAACCTGGTAGGTCTAAATTCTATGATTTGTGTATAGACCTGGGCAACGTATTAAACGGAAACGGAATGAGGCATTCCGTATTCCGTTCTGTTTCAACAAACGGTATGTACCGGCTGATTCGTATTCGTTCCGTTTGGACGGAACGTAGCGGAACGGTATAATTTACACTGTATTTCACATAAACGAATCACGAATTGCATTCCGTTTCCCGTTCCGTTTGCGAAACGGAATGAAATTTTGTTCCATTATACGTTTCACATGAACGGAACGGAACGATTTCGCGTATTTGCGGTATACCGCGCCCACTCCTATTTGTGTAACAAAAGAGTGGTCCAGGATAGTATTGACGAGTCTTTGGGAGGCATGAAGAAAATTGCTATATCAACTAACGTCCCTGAACTAGGTGATCATAGGGAGACCATTTCACAACCACAAGCTGATCAGCTTCCATCCTCCAAAGAATCTTGTCTAGATCCAAGCACAAGAAAATTTCCAGAGACGATTTCACGACCCGAAGCTGAGATTCAGTACTCGAAAAAACGTTATTTAGATCCGGGGGCAAGAAGTTTTTTCCCACAGAACAAGCATCCATGGCCAACCGAAAATTGGTTGAAACAGCCAACCAGTGGCATGTATCCCATGGAGACGCCAACGTTATTAGACGGGACCGGGTTTGACAATCCTCCGGCAGTCAAGACATGTTACAGCTTTTTTTGGCTCCCATTATGTGTGTATATTCCATCTATTATTTTCTCTTATGGTTGTTTCTTTTATAATTGGTTTTGCTAAATTAAGTGGGGCCGTTGGATGTACGGCCCCGCACATGTTGGCGTATGGACAGGATACAAGGTGTACCGAATGTACATATAGGTGTCCGGTGAATACACCTCTTCAAGTATGCTATGCATCCATTTGAGGTTGATTTCTTTGATTGCTTGGATATGACAGAAAAAAAAAGATAAAAAAAGGTTATTTTGTGCTTTTGCTTGTTTGTGTACGGATGTATTTGAATAATATATATATATATATATATATATATATATATATATAGAAAGCCTTCAATCAAAGCGCTTTGACCGGAGTCTCGGTTAAACCCCGTCAGATCTCAATTTTGAAAATTCAAATGACCGATCCAAACTGTCAAATATGATCTCCATATTGAAATCTCCTTACAGACCAAAATTTTCATTTTTTTGAATTTTTTATGCATTTTTTTCGAATTTTCAAAAATCGTTAATCTAATTTGTTCTGAACCCTACAAAAATTGCTGTTTTTGAAAATCCGAAAAAAATACTTAAAAATTTCAAAAAAATAAAAATTTTGGTCGGCAAGGATATTTCAATATGGAGATCATATTTGACGGTTCGGATCGGTCATTTGAACTTTCAAAATTGAGAACTGACGGGGTTTAACCGGGACTCCGGTCAAAGCGCTTTGATTGAATCCTTTCTCTCTCTCTCTCTCTCTCTCTCTATATATATATATATATATATGATTCGAGATTTGTGTATTTATTTTGAATTACTCTTGTCCAATTAATTTTCAGCATGTACAGTTTGTTAATGTTATTATATTGTATTTGGAATGATCCCTTGCTCATAAAGTCATAATTAAGAGCAATCATATCGTTCACGCCGGGGTTGAACATAGATGAGGATCTAAAATTTAAAAGTAAAACTTTTAGATTACTATTTTAAAACATTACTTAATAAAGAAATAAAAGTTCCACTATGAATATTGGGCACATTTTATTCAACATAATATATAATTAATATTTTGCCACAATTGTATTGAGTTATTCGAATTGGTAGCAAGGGGGGCCCGCTTGGTAGGTTATAGTAGCGAGGTTAAACTGGATGATACCAAAGGCTAGTGAAACATCACTATTGCCTGCGCCAACTTCAAATTTCCTCCATTGCAAAAAAGGTTTAATCAGCTTAACCTCTCTGTCAAAGACCTTGGCACTCTCTCTGGTACATACAACAATATCACTATAGACGCTCCAATAGCTAATGTTCCAGTTGCTCAAATTGTTAAATATATTCTGGTTTTAAGTTACCATGATTAATCACCTGGTTCAGCTAGGAAAATAAGCCAAATTAATATTTCACACTAGTGAGAAGACATCCCTTACACATTTCAAAAGAAAGAAAATGAAAAGAGAAAAGTCTTAGTTACTAGTGTACCTGTATTCGTCTTGTGATCAGAGGAATAACGAAAAAGGGGAAACTAGAAGCTGGTTTTCACTTTTCGGATGAATTTATTTTAAATCAGTTTAATTAAATCGCTTACAGAAGTCCATGATTCTTGTCTCTTCATTTTTGTATGAATAAGTAATTCTTTTTTTTTTTTTGTCAAAAGAGTTGGGTATTCTGTTGTTTTAATCATGAAGAAAAGGATAGGACATGCATAAACCGTTTCTAGTTTTCTTTTCTATTTTTTTTTTTTTAACTTCATAGGGTTCCTTATTTAGGATTTTAATTTGAAGGATCCTTTTTTTTTTTTTTTGAAGAAAAACAAGGGTCTTGCTCAGGATAACTGAAATTAAAGTTTAGAATACAAAAATGACAACCAGAGGCTGACTAAAACATCTATCACTAGAAAAAATAGAAAGCCAAGTAAGAAATAATAACTGAAAACCATAAAAAAACTACAGAGAATAGAAAAGAAAGAGTAGCATCCTAATTAGCCAACGTAGATCAAGGCGGTTTTCTCAAAGAGTGCCATTCCAACATCCCATTAATTAATCTCGAATTTGAACGGAGCCAAATGCCTCCTTTCTCGCAAAGACTAACATAAGGTAGATTCAACTTTTGTTCCCCATTCATTCGAGAGAATGTTAGGTTCAGTTTGTCTTTTAAGTAAAGCACAATAGTAAGTTTAAACTAATTATTAAAAAGTATCATCTATTGTCATCTCTAGATTATTATAGAATAGTATAAACGAATGGTTTTGGAAGGTCTGATATTGTAGTGGACAAACGTTGGTTTTAATGAGATAAATGAGAAGTTACATTGATGGGCTTTAAAGCCTGGAAAAATACTGGGTCTTGAATCCTTGATTGAAGTGGATTAGTTATTTAGTTATAGATGAAAGAAAATCCGAAATTTTAAAAAATAATATTAAAATAATATAATCCAATAAAATTAATATCAATTTAATCAGTTTAATATAAATAGTATCGTAAGATCGGAATCCTGGATTCCGAACGTTAGATCGGAATCCTGGATTCCGATCTAACGTTAGATCGGATTCTCGGATTCCGATCTAACGTTAGATAGGAATCTGGGATTCCGAACAGTGCTGTAACTGCTCAAATTTGCCTTTTTCATGGTTTTATTGTAATTCTATTATAAAAATTAATTAAATATATGAAATTTTAATATTAAATTAATATATTATGAAATTTTAGTAATATATTTTGAAGATAAGATATTAAATTAATATATTTTATTTTACTTCTATTATAAACATTAATTAAATATATAAAATTTTAATATTAAATTAATATATTATAAACATTAATTAAATATATATTTTGAAGAATGTTAGTATAATATAATTCAATTTTATGAATAATATTTTAATATTTAAAGTTTTCATATTAATTTGATATTAATTTGAATAAGGCCCAATGTCACAAGACGCTGGTCCACCTCCTCGGTTCGTATCATTTTTGCCTTATGCATTTCGGGCATCCACGCCTAAATAAGTTAAAAAACATATTATTTACTAAATTAAAAAAATTTATTATTTCCTTAAACCCTAAACCTATACCCTAAATAATTTAAAAAAAAATTATTTCCTATATATATTATTAAAATATATTTATATAAAAAAGAATTAACTATATAAATAAAAAAAAACTTACTCGTACGCCTCGAAGCTCAGACTGACTGAGATGCAGAAGCTGATCAGCAGGAAGAGGAACAGGGGGGGCAGCAGGGAGGGCAGATGAAGAAGCGCCAGGATCTCCTCCTGATGTAGATGCGCCAGGATCTCCTCCTGATGTAGATGCGCCAGGATCTCCTCGACGCCTCGTGGATCGACGTGGATCCTCTGGTATTCTTCTTCGCGGTGGCATTTCGACTTTTACTGCTGCAATTAAAATTTAATAAAGTATAAAATCTATAAAAATTTCGGCAGCATCTCCCCTGTACCGGGAGAGTTTTCCAAAAAATCATAGCCCAATTAGAACCCAATTTCAACCCAATTTGAACCCAACCCAACCCAACCCAACCCAATTTCATTTCAATTTGAACCCAACCCAACCCAATTTGAATAAATCATTCAAATTTTACAATCATTACATTTCACAAACCATTTCACAAGTATCAATGAATCAATAATTCAATTATTGCATTTCACAATTTTACAATCATTGCATTTCACAATTTTACAATCCATCAATCAATCTACAAGCAATTCACAAACATTTCTATTCAAACAATAATAAAATAAACATATAAAAAAGCTAACCTGGAGTAGAAAGGAATTGACTCTCTTGTAAATAATTTTTTACCTACATTTTTAATTAATACCATCAATTATTATCATTTTTCTAATTTTTCCCATATTTAATTATCAAAATCTTAATTATTAAAAGTAAAAAAAATAAACAAATTAAATTAATTACACATAAATTTTCATATGAATTTTTCTTATTTTTCGGTATTTTTAAAATAATTTTACAATTTATTATCTATTTTTCTAATTAATTAAGTAGTGAATAAACAAATAAAAAGACAAAAAATATATCCAATATAATTAATAAATTACATACAAATTTTTTCTGATTTTTTCAGATTTTTTGAATATTTTTTCAATATTTTTCCTATTTTTTTATTTAATTAACTAAATTATAAACTAATAAACTAAATAAATAAATAATTAAATTAATAAAAAAAAACTTACTGTTCTCAGAAGTGCGTCCGAGAGAGCGAGAGCGGCAGCGAAATCAGATCGGAAACCCATTATATATATAAAGGTTAGATCGGAATCCGAGAATCCGATCTAACTTTAGATCGGAATCCGAGAATCCGATCTAACGTTAGATCGGAATCCAGGAATCCGATCTAACGTTCGGAATCCAGGATTCCGATCTTACGATACTATTTATATTAAACTGATTAAATGGATATTAATTTTATTGGATTATATTATTTTAATATTATTTTTTAAAATTTGGGAAAGAAAATTCAGCTGATCAATTATGGGCTTGATAATTGTACGGTTTCTGGGCCTTAATAAAGTTAAAGATTGATGAGCCTTATTGTTTTTCTTATTTTTTGCACATTATAAATTTATAAAGTAGAAGATAGTTTACTCATCGATGGAAAAATTATTCTAAATTAGTGGAGGCTGAATACAAATACTGCAATTCTCCTCAGTTCACTTACGCTTAAAAATTTGACCTAGCCCGTTGGGCTTGTGTTTGGTCAATCTGAATTTCTTAACTAGTTTGGCACTTTCGAACTGAGGTCTGACCTGACCGAGTCAATACTTTTTACACTTCTATTGTTCAGTTTTAAGAAGTGAAGAAACGGAACTGCAAATAACTATATATTAATAAAAATTAGAAACGTGGCCGAAACTAATAAACTCTTCGCAATCTTACTAGATAATCACTGTGAATAGATGCCTCACAACTTCACAAGTTACAAGTGTAAGAACCTATCCACATGCCCATATTCATTGACATTTCTTATAAAAATTATATATTTTAATTAATGAATCTTATCTAGGTTAAGCAGTAAGTAGTCTAATTAATGTGTTTGTATATACTGAGCAACAATCCCATTAACGCTGCATGCAGAGATTTTTCAAAACAGAGAAGCTTCCAAGTTACATATAGAAATAGAAAGACCATTAAGTGTCCAACTAATGGTCCTAAAAATTCTGTAACCTTAAAATTTATGAATTTATGGGGAAATAATTCACGGTCCAGTAGCTCTACGGGCAGCTAAGACTTCCATCTATAAGACTAGAATTTGAAGCTACGCGTCTAGTGTAGCTGGCTTTGAAGCTGAATGAAAGGGGGCAGGCTCCTTTTGCAAGCATTGATTTTATATTTTGAATTATGATTTATTAATTACGTTTCATCTTAATTATCTTGATATTTTTTTTCAAATCAGGTAAAAAAATATTTATACATTTTTTTATAACCACATCTTGTCTTAACATATATTTTGATAATGCCTTTGGAAATTAAATTAAAAGGATTTTAAGAATAAAATTATGTTATCAATTTTATAGATTAGTTGTATTTCGAACTTGGTATAATTGAATTTTATATTATATTTTATCTAGAGCTGTAATTATCGACTGTTGCAATTTTTAACTATTTGCTGAATGTTGAAATTTAAAATCAAATATTATTAGAATTCATACAAATATTTATAATGTGCATATAGTATAAATCACAAAACAAGTCATTGTGAATAAATCACAATACTTATTTTTCTTCATCCCATCAGTACTCTTTTTTTGGAAGAAAATCTAATCAGTACTTGATTTCTGGCCAGTAAGCAGCATGTGCGCATTATCAGTTACGAATAATTTTCATAAGAATTTGAAGAAAGTAGCATACAATTTAGACGAAATCTAAACTTGTGACTATGTTCTGCCTGGAAATGTATAATACTATATGCAGAGAGTTCTACTCCTTCCCTGTTAAAATTTCTGCTTCACAGCTGCCGCTCTTTAAAATTTTAATTCAGATTCACCGAAGCAATCAAGCAAGTACAATGTATTAGATCGTGTGCCTGGTCAGTGGAGGTGATTTTCAAAAAATCGAAAGTATTGTCCAAAGATGTGGGTCCCGCATCAGTTTGTCGACACATATAGATGTGGTCTGCTTACGCCACAGAAGATTTGGACCAAGTATTTCTATCATTAATTCACAATCATGGATAACTATCAATTTGAAATAACTTTCCTTCTTTGAAGGAGTTGTGGAAGGAAATTCATTTCTTGAGGGATTCAATTTTGGAATTTCTGGAGAAAAAAGATTGGGCTCCAGCTCATGCTAACTCTTACGTCACAAATATATTTATCCGCTGCCGGAGATATTTTGTGACATTGACAAGTAAATTTTTATTCTATAACCTCGGATTGTTTATTAAATTAATAATAACAAATATAAAAAGATCTTATTAAATACTATTGCATTGCTAAGTTTGAGATTTTTCTTTTTATAAGGAAATTACTGAACAGCCAGCAACTTAGAAAATCATTAAAATAATTAAATAAATCCATAACGATCCTAACTAGCTGATTTCTCCATTTTGTGAGACACTGAAGCCCTCCAAAAATTTGTCGAGCTTTCCGTATAATGCACCTACTAATACATTTAAACACAAGGGTCATGCTTAGTAAGGAGGAATAGACTTCTTTAGTGTGGCATAAGAGTTATTCCTCTAATATTCCTGCCAAACAAGAAGTGAGATTAGGAGTTTTAAAAAGAAATAAACTTCTTTATGTTAGAGATATATTTTAGAAGTCATATGACCATATAAAAATTAAAATTGCACATGACAATTACTTTCTAACACTTTAAACCTTTTTCTTTTTGTAATTATTTTCCAAGTTTGATCTCCCTCTATACATATGTAACTCATGGTTTTTTTATTAATAAAATTCGCCGCATGGTGCTTACCATCTTGCCCTCAAAAAAAAAAAAGCTTCTTTAAACTATGACACCTCAAGAGATGGAATTGTTAGTTAAGTGCACAATTTTAATTTTTATAGGTAATTCCTTTAATTAACCACAAAACAAGCATGCACAAACAAGGAACTAGTACTAAGCCATTCACATAAGAGAAAGGGGTTCAAAAATATACCTCCCTTGATATCGTAATCAAGGGGCTTCAACCACAGCTTGATTGAAGGTGGTGCTTGCTCCTTCGGCCTCCTTTTCGAAGCTCCTCGAGTCCACTTGGTATTAACCAAATCCTCGACAAAACTATGCTAGTAGCTTTGGAGGATAAGACTAATCCCTAGGTAACCCGTTCTTCTAGCAAATTAACAAATCAATTTGAGGAAGAAAGGGGGCTCAACACATGAGCAATAGGGAGATGAAAGAGGGAGGAGGCGCCGGCCACAAGAGAGGGGGGCGGCTAGGGTTTTTAGAGAGAGAGAGAGAGAGAGGGGGGGATTTGCAACCATACAGCCCTTTATATAGTGTGCAAACCCTACCTACCTCACACCATCTAATCCCTAGGTAACCCGTTCTTCTAGCAAATTAACAAATCAATTTGAGGAAGAAAGGGGGCTCAACACATGAGCAATAGGGAGATGAAAGAGGGAGGAGGCGCCGGCCACAAGAGAGGGGGGCGGCTAGGGTTTTTAGAGAGAGAGAGAGAGGGGGATTTGCAACCATACAGCCCTTTATATAGTGTGCAAACCCTACCTACCTCACACCATCTAATTACAAGATTGCCACCCACCTACCTCCATACAAGGCCGGCCACATATTGGGCCCTTTATGGGCTATGTGTTTTGCATAAAGGATCCACTCAATCAATTATTAAATGGACATTTCTTGTTGCTCCCAATTTGGTTCCCTATTGGGCTTTTAATTAACTATTTAATTAAAACATTTTAATTTATACATGTATTGAATAAATAATTATTAACTTAATAATAATTATTTAGGGATTAGAAAATGCATTAATTTATTTATATATGATCCCTTTGATTTAATTAATTATAACGGTCTATAACGCTATTTAATTAATTAATCAACTTATCATATTTTGCAATACTAATTATTGCAAATAAATAAATAATGCATGCATGGTTAAAACATCAATTTTGTGTGACCCTTTGAGGATTTATACTACGTTGGGCATGGAGTTAAATCGCTATTTAATTCCAATAATCATAAGCGGTATCTAGCAACACGTTATGATTCCCAATTCACATAAATAGTGTACAGCTACAATATTTCAATCCTGCATAAGAGAATAAAAGCATATCTCTATTTTGATTCTTATGTCACACGATATCACCGTATAATCCAAGATAGGAATGTGTCATTCTTGCAGATTATATGTTTCTTGATCTAGAGATAATTGTATCAGTTGCTAGCAAACAATCTATCTCCATCAAGGGGCCCAAACAGATATCGTCACTCACTAAATGAATTAATGAGGGACATACGGTTTTCTTGATAATTTAGTTTTTTTCCGCACAATTCAAAAGAATATAAATAACGTCCGTATAGCAGCCCTTATCGGCAATCAGCGGTAGACGATATTTATTGAACCTATCCTCATGTGGAAAAGATAAACATCTCAAACTTAGAATCAAAATCGTAACGAAATAAATAATGACACATAACACAATCCATATATTTATTTCGTTGGGTCATGTCCTGTACTATGTTCAATTAACATAAACATATGCAATTAAGTTGGTTACTCTTAACCTTTGATTTATAGAACTTAATCATCACTTAACTTGCATATTAATTTTATTGATAATTAATGTTCCTTGTTAATTATCAAGATTATGGACGCTTTAGATTTATTGTTGTCATTTACTACTAAATGAAAAACAGCGATCTATAATTCAGATTCTCAACCTGAATGAACTGTCAACACATAAATCAAGGAACAAATGATATGAAATCATCAATGACATAAAATCATAGAAGTAGCCAATAAAAATTGGCTTCTATGACATAACTCTAATAAGAATAACATTTATCGTGGGACCCACAAGAGGAATTGCATTAAAAAATATTTTTCTTTCACTATGTTGACCTTAAAGTCCTTTGCTACCAAGTACCACCCTTTCATTTATTTTTGCTGAGTCATTTTTGACCTCTAGTATGCTTATATTCATTTCATCGATTTCAAGTTTTTGGTCCTAATCACAAAAATTTGATTTCATCTATCATTTATGAAAGTATTAAACGGGTGTGTTTTTTTTTTTTCAATGAAAATATTTTTTTCTTTTTTCCGATGAACATGAATCGAAAATTAAAGAAACAGAACAGGGGAATGACTTATTTAACAAATCTGAATTAATATTGCTCAAGCTAGCATTGTAGTTTGAACAATTTTTTTATTCCTCAATGTGCATAACTAACAAGAACAAATTCTTCCTCTTTAACATGACATAATTTAGTATGAGTTCCTCCTCTTAAGTTGATCCCTTACCAAACGCCACTGGAGGTACTGTTATAAAAATCCTAGCCATCATTCCATAATTCAAACAGCTTATTTTGGCACGTGACCGTATTTTAAAAGTAGATTGGAACAATAAGTTTTCATTGATCTTTTTTCCCCCTCTCAATCGACGTACTAATTTTGAAATTTATAATTACTTGTAACTTCTTTTAACTAGTTTTGCTTTTTCCTTATGAAGTTTTTACGTAGGAATATATATAATAATTTCAAAACAGAGTTCTCACTGGAGAAAATTTCAATTTAATTAAAATATCATTTTCAATTATTAGTTTTGGATTCTCCATTTTTACCTCAAAAAAAAATTATTAGTTTTGGATAAACATGCTTCACATATGTTTTCAAGTAATGCAAAAAAATAAAAAATAAATAAAAGTGAAGTACTTGAAGTCAGATAAATTGTACTAACTTGTAGACGACCTATGATTAACTTGAAAATTCATGTGGTGCTTGTTGGCCCAAATTATTTCATGACATACTAGAAGAGGCTTTCTTTCAATCTTCTGTGGTGAATTTGGACTATTTTAGAATGGTTGCGTATATTGCCAGGAGTTTCATAACTGAAACCTTTGTCGGTGTCTGTGTTTAGAAGGTTGTACCAATTTGGAAAGATGTAAAAGTTACTTTGGTCTTCAAATTTTGGATATAACCATAAATTTAAAATCTTCAGAATAAAATAGTTTTGTGGGACGAAAATTGAAACAACAATATATAATGGTTTATCATATTACAAATTGAGAAACGAAATACGATACAACACAGAGCTCGAAAGCTAATACATATCAGTATTGATCTGTCGGGTAATGAAATACGGTTTTCAATAATTAATATATAGTATTCATCTGTCGGGAATCTTTTAATCAGTTTGATGAATATTTTATGAAATGGGCTAAAATCAATCGCGTCTGACGAATGAAATCGTCAGCTACGATCAAATTTCAATTTTCGAGATTTTAACAGTCGATCTGAACCGTTCAATGTGTTCTCCATATTGAAATCTCGTTGGAGACAAAATTTTATATTTTTCTGAAATTTTTTAGTATTTGTTTGATATTTTACAAAATTCTTAATCTAAACAATTCTTGACCCTTCAATAACTATGATTTTTAAAAATCTTTTAAAAATAGTAAATAAAATTAGAAAAATGTAAATTTTGGTCTCCAATGAGATTTAAATATGGAGAATACATTGAACGGTTCAGATTAGCCATTAGAATTTGAGATATAATCGCAGTTGACAGATCCATCCAGTCGTGGCTGATTTTAGCCCATCTTATATTTTATTGCTGTTTAAAGGTTTGTGCCTTTGAAAATTTTAATGTCGAGATAAAAGAAAAAAACGTTTGATCGATATAATAATAAATTCAATCGCTTTTTTAAAAGATTGGTAATTAAAATTACTTGTAATTATTTATTTATTAATAAAAGGCCGGGGCTTGACCCCTGTTTTTTGTTAAAAAAAAAATTATCTAAGACGACCCTAAAAGAAATAAATTTATCTAAGACTTAAAATTTAGAAACAACTAATTAAATATTTTCAATGCTGACATATATTATAAGTACACATGCATGATAATCTAAATCAAATTTTCTATGATAAATATGGTCCAAACAATAACACCGCGCTTGATGACAAACGAAAAGAAAAAAAGAATAAAACACCGATAATGTCAAAACTAAATCCATATTGAAACAAAATAATTATTTATAAAACAGATTCATATTATAAGAAATGTGAATAGTTTAAAGTAAACGAACCTAATAATTGTTAATTAATTTGATGCTTGTAATAATAATAACAACAATAATAAAAAAAAATTTATAATTAAAATATCACATTCGATTTCAAAAGCGCAAGCTAATTTTGCGTTGGATCTCTATAGCCGATAGTAAATTGTCCATATATCAGAATTTGATTAATTACCTATATTTAAAGACTGCTTTTGCTAAAAATAATATTATCCAAATTAATTTACATTAAAATCCGCATGCTCATAAAACCGTTTGCACCCCTGCGTGTCGGAGGAAAGAAAACTGATAATGCTGGGCTTTTTTGTTGCTTGAAAAAGGGTGAAAATTGAAGAGTGTTAATTGAAGGGTGGACAAAAATTAGTAGCGTGTGGTGTTACACATTATAATTTATATATATCAATTAAACCCTGCCCAAAGTTCCCCAAATTAGAGTTTTAGATATTAAGAAAAAAACGCGGTTCCATTGAGATGGGGCCACGTGGAGGCTCTGTGACGTGTCCAATAGTCTCCTTCCGTTTGTCTGAGTTCTAGATTTTGTTTATAATATGTAACAATCAATTAAAATATTGGACCCATATTAAAATAGTCATCCTTAAATGGTTGTCAGTACTCTGCCACACAGAGTCTGTTCAAAGGCGCCTCATAAAATCAGAATTCGTTGCTTGGCGGTGATTTCTCCTTCCTTTTTCTGTTTGCTTTGGCGGATTTAATTTTCCTCGTCCTTTCCATCCTCAACCCTTATATAAGAGAAAGCAGGATAGATATTCAATTCTTGCAATTTCATTCTCTGTTAGTCATAGTCTCCAAGCTTAAAGAACAGAGATAAAAGAGAGAGTATATAGAATTATAGATGGTTTATGATGTGTCTCTGGCACAATTGTGGGAAGTTTGCAGAAGGTAAGTTCTGATTCCGTTACAATCTGTAATTTTTTTCCTTTTCTTGTTGCGCACTTCTACAAGGAATTAATGTTGGGGTCATATTAATTTTAGTAGGAAACTAGTAAAAAATTAGTTATTTACGTCGATTTAATTAGACCAATTATGATTGGGAACCAAATAAAAGTATAAACCAGTCTAAGATAGAGTTGCTTAGTTTAATTAAGTTACTGGAAAGAGGAAACTTCACACAAGCAACGTTTGAATTTGATTACAGCATGTCCGCTCATTAATTCTGCCTAAAAGATTGCTTTTGTATCCTCTCCAATTCGGCCCATCAGTGTATCTACTATGATTTTATGTAGCTTAATTTCCAAGTCATAAAAGTACACGTGACATGAAACGGAGTCTCCAATTTTAAACCAATATGACAGTGTTTAGCCTATTTAATGCCTTGTCCCTCTTGTCTTACTTCCCTCTCAAGTAACAAATTCTCTCTCCCTCTCTCTCACCAATCACCATCTATTTCTTCATGCAAACACAGAGAAAGAAATGGATCCAAGTATTTCAGGAGGGAGCACAAGTCCCCTCAATGTAGAAGATGAATACAACGCTAACCTACGCACACAGTCGTACTTAGACCTCTACACCATGGTGCACCCAAACCGAACCAGAGGTCAATGCCAAAACCAAAACAATAATCAAAATCAAGATCACAATCCAAGCCCAAGTCCAAGCCAAAACATTCACCTCTCTCCTATTGCTTCTGGCTTCTTCAGAAATCTTCCACATTCTGTTCTAAATCCAAGCCAGGAAACTTTAAACGGCCTTAAATTGTCGTCGATTCTGGTAGAATTTTTTCAGACCACAATGGAAGCTTGTGCTGCATGTAGTGTGCTTCTTGCATCACTAGATAAAGCAAGACGGTACCACAAACATATCAGACGTTTGCTACTTCGGCTTTCTGAGGTGGCAGCAGGGCAATTGAACAATGGACCGGGACAAGCTGTGTTTGCAGAATTGGAGAGGCGGGTTGAGGTTGACAACCCGCTTTCATTGCAAAATCTCTCTCTCTTTCACAACGCACATTCGAGGTATGTTTTGTTTCGCAAACTTAATTGTCTACATGGATGTATTATGTTCTCTAGGGTTTATATCATTTTTGTTTCTTTCTGGAATTTGGTCCTTAATGCAAAGACATGCATTTGTTTGAAATACAGTTATGTTTTAATTTCCATGTACTTCTTCGGTCCTTGTTGCTCTGAACTGGCATCCTCTTAAGTAATTCAATGAGTTTGTTTAATCTGAAATGTTCATTAAGAAATCAAAGCTGCTCACCTTCAAAAAAGCTTGCACTGATTATAATCAGAAAGTCCTGAATGTTTGAACCGGCCCTATAGAACTTCAACATGCGCAGCACATATGATTTGATATAGAGCTCTAGGGCTCGTGAGTCGTGACACAATCCAAGCCCCCAAAATGAAAATTCGGTGCATATTGTTTCGGACAAAAGACAATCTTGCATTGAACTAAGGCTTATTTAAGTCGAATGTGTATTGTAACTTTCAATGTGAAATCAATACATAAAATTCATTTTAATAAATTCATATAGTAACATTCCATTTCTTTTGTCAATACCATATTTTGCACGTCATATTTGTCTGAATTTTGTTATTTTCTTAAAACTAATATAATATGATATTTAAGTAAGAAAAACTTTTGCAGGTACCATCCACTTGTTTTCCGCCTCGCCTCTGCCCATCGAAGAAAGCTCTGCCAAGCCCGTTTCATTCGTGTTGTGAAGAAAGTTTCGATTCTTATCATTTTCAAGTGCATTGCCAAGAAAATCCAACGCAATGAGAGGGCAGAAGTACAAATGGACATGGCAGTGAAGGGAGCATATATTGTAGAGAGGGATTTTGACACAATAAGTAGAATGGTACAGCGGGCTTACGATGAGATTGAACATGGTCGAGACGTGGTAAAGATGGTGCTTGAAGAGAGGAAAAGACAGCTAGTGAGGGAGGTGGCAAGAGAAGTGGTTGAAGGAGAGGAAGAACTCATGGAGCAACTAGAGGAGCTAGAAGAGCATGTGTATCTGTGCATGATAACAATCAATAGGAGTAGAAGACTAGTAGCACAAGAGATTGTGGGGGAAGACCCCAGATGATTTGAAGAGAATTGCTTGCATTTCTATTCTTTTAATTTGTTGATTCTTTATTTATTTTTTACTTTTTAGGGGTTAGACTGTGAGAACAATTATAGAGAAAGATATCAATTAGGCCAATTCTTTGAAGAGTGAGTTGTAAATATAAAGGATATAATAATTCATAGATCACTAATACGATCACCTAAATTTCCACGGTTTTGTCTCCTTTTTGTTGCTTAGCCAAAATTACTTTTGTATACATAGATGCATCAAATTTCATAGGTGGAGATGGAAATTACACTAGTAAAGCGTTATAAATTTTGCATAATCAAAAACAAAGATTTCTTAAATCTAACAAAAAAAATATTTTCCAACTTGAAAAAAGTAAATAAATCTTCCATAATTTGCATGTAAAATAATAAGTTTTAGCAAATCATGTATGGGGTTCATGAACTTTGTTAGCAAATATAGGGTTCCCCATTCATCCAAATTTGATAATTAATTAGATCCGCTCTGAACTGATATATAAAACATTTAAGGCTGTACAATAAAGTGCCATCTTTCCAATTACAACAAAAGTGCTTGAATAATGAATGGCTAACCAGAAAAAAGCTGTTATAACTGCAACTAAAAGTTAAATCTCGAATTGGGAATGTAAAAAGTTAAGCCTCCAAGCGTAGCTGCAGTGTCATGCACTCATGCTTACTCGATCATTTTTGGAAAACATGATAATTTTGTGTTTGTCTAATTTCCCCATCAAGAAAAAAGTTTGGTATCACATTGTGTTCATCTGTCCTAAGTGGCATCACTTTTGTAGCAATTTTTTTGCCTTTCGTTTTTCGTTTATTTTCTTGTCTCTCTTATATCTCAAAATTTAAAAACGTAAAAGCAAAGGAGAAACGAACCAATTCTCTTTGAAAAATGAAAATTTGTCCTCTTGTTGAATGAAAAAATTACTAAAAATGTTGTTCCGCCCGTTGAATGAAAAATAAAAAAGAACGTGGAGATGCGGGGTATCGATCCCCGTACCTCTCGCATGCTAAGCGAGCGCTCTACCATCTGAGCTACATCCCCGATTATTATTCAGTTTAAATTGTAGATTCAAAAGTTTATTAAATAATTATCATTAATCATGATATACTAGCTGGAAGCCTGGAAGTCAAGACGTGCACGAACTGTCTTGTGTAATCTTGGTAATTCTTGCGACCATGCAATGTCTGCTCGTTTCGTTAATATTTTTAATTTTAAAAATATAAATGTCGAATCTAAATTGTTGATCTTCTTCGTTTTAACGAGTGATGTATTATTATATAAATTTTATAAAATTTGAAGTTGATTTAATATCCGATCGATCAAGAAGTTAAAAAAATTAACGAATCTAGTTAATTATAAGGTGGCGTTTGGTAAAGGAATAACTTAAGAGGAATAAGTTGAGAAAAAAACTTATGTCATGGTTGTTTGGTTATGTGAATTGAAGGAATAAGAAATTAAGAATATAATATTTCCTATATTGAAATTAATATATTATTTATTTGTTTATTATTGTAACTAAAAAATATTATAATATTACAATAATATATTAATCATAATTAATAATAAATATTAATGATAATTTATTCGAAATTCGAGACTAATCCATTATGGGACCTACCGTGGAAGAAATTATTCCACCAATTTTGGTGGTATATATAAGTTCGTCCTTCTTAATAGATTAATTATAATATGTTTCTGGTTTAACCTCTGGATCAAGTATCAAATCAATTCAAAATTTTATAAATCTTATTTGAAAATGTATTGCTCGTTTAAACGAAGAAGATCAACGGTTTAGATTTGAAATTTACATTTTAAATGTTAACGAAAAAGTAAAATTATGACATTTGATGGCACCGTAAATTTATAGCACCGGAACTTCACCCAATATATATTTTTTAAATTAATGAGGCTTTATGTCAACATCTATACTTGTGCTGACACTTGTTAATTAAACAACATTTTGAAAGTTTATAATAAAATTTATATATATAGGAGGAATGGACATTAGTGGCAAACGTTGTCAACTTTAATTCACGCTGAAAACTAACAACTTTAAACTATTATATCTGTGTCATATCACTTCAAAATATAAAAATAAAAAATACTCTACAAATCCAGTGGTCCAAATATTGTCAAAAATTGATCGGGTGTTTCAGGTGCATCAAAATGAAGTTGTCATAATTTAATATTTTTTATGTATATAAATTAATATAAATTATTCAATTAGTTAGTATTGCTATTTGAATGCTTTAATGTAATTATATGAATTTTGTATCGATGATCATATGAAATTTTTTCACGTCAAAATCTTGAATTCCTCCTTTAAGATATATTTTCCAAAATTGTAATTAAAATTAAGGTGGGATATCTATTTCATGATGCATTACTTAATAAGTAATACTCATGGACAGAATAAGGAATTGAAATTAACATAATGCTGCTGTAAATGACAAGATATAGTACTGTAAATGCTTTAGTTAATTCAACATTTCTTGACTAACATATGGGTCTCAATACTTATTATAAATAATAAATTACAGGGTTAATTAGATTTATGCCATTGTGAAAATTTGAAATTAGTAAAATACCATTACTAAATGATAAATTAGTTTTATGCCACTGTAAAATAGTAAAAATTAGTTTTACGCCATCGACAAATTAATTTACCAATTTTACCCTGTTAAATATGCCACTGCAAAAATTTAAAATTAGAAAAATACCACTACTAAATGACAAATTACTTTTTTGCCACTACTAAAATTTGAAATTAGAAAAATACCATCACAAAATGACAAATAGTTTTATGTCATTATAAACTAATTAAAATATGTTTTGTTATAGACGGCCAAGCTACTGTATTGTTTGGTTATTTATTTATGTTATCAATTTCTGCATTTGATCTATATTAATATGAATACTTTTATCTATTCTGACAATGCATCTCTAGTGACCATATTTGCTTTGGAAAATTTATTCGTATAAATAAAGGTGCAATTAACTATACAATTATATATTTTATCATTTTACCAAACTTAATCGTACATGAAGAATCCACACAAGCAAACCCTGGATCACTGTACCAAACTTCATTTAACCATACAATTATATGGTTTTCTTTTCCCATTTTATGTATATTATTATTTTGTAAAGGGAGCCTTTTGAACGTCATTTTTCATATTGCCAAATTATGAAGAAATACACTTTACCAAATTTAATAAATTCTCTGTCGTTCCTCCGTGCTTTTTACTTAGGTTTATTAACAAAGGGTAGTTTGGGAATTTTGAGAAATATTGAGAGAATTCAAAATGGCATTTTTAGAATTAATTTTTTTTAAATGAGATAATGACATATATCTAATTTAAATAATTCGATGATAGTATAAATCTAATTTGCAATCTAACAATGACATATCTCTTATTAGCGAATTTTCACAATCGCATCAATCTAATTATTAATGTTGCACTTAGAAAACTACATAGAACTATAAATTAGCTGGCTCCACTCGTCTCTTTAATTCCGCATCGGGAGAATAAATGATTCTCTGCTTATTCAGGGAAAATTTTGTCATCGGGAGAATAAAAGAAAGGGAATGAAAAGAAGATAGACTCGGTCCTTACCTAGCATTCATATTTCTTAATAGAAGGCCTTTGTAGTAAAGGAATATATTGCGGCCTTCCTACATATTTTTAATAGTTCGCTATATTGGGCTTATTTAGTTCAACCCGTTTTACAGCTTCCATATACGATAGGAGCCGATGTATGCTGGCCTGATGGAGGTAAGAAATTGGGAACCAAATCCTGTGCCGCGCGGCACCGTGCAGTGCAGAAATTCAGACCGTCCAAATTAAATCCAATGGATAAGGGAGCCCCGTGCATGTAACCTGATTGTAAGGCCCGAAAAAATCTAACCGTCGAGATCGGATCGTACGGCTTGGATTGGTGCGCGGTATGGTGCCGCGCGGCATAGGATAGGGATCCAGAAATTGACCTTCTAAGACGAGTAAATACTAAATAGTTTGGTATCCTGGGCTTTATTTAATAGTAGAAATTAAATGAATTCATCAACATTATTAATTTACAAGAATCGATTAAGATTCATCATGCATTGCATCTGACTTTGCTTGCAGCTAGATTTGCTGCCTTTTCACCCCACAATCATACATAAAATTCAATATAGTTTTTCATTCTAATAATCTATAATCAATATTTTAATAACCAAGGATGGCGGGCAACTAGCGACTCTATGAAAAGCATGCCTCAGCCACCCTAATCAACCACCCATCCATAGATAATTCAAATTAATACATTACATTTACCCACTTGTCATGTCAATTGAATTGTACACTGCTGGAGAAAGTCTGGCCAAACAGCCAATTGGAATTGACAATGTCAGGAAAGACCAGCGTCTGGCCGTCGGTAGCTGTGGCGCGAAAGGAGAGGGATTGACCGTTGAGGTAAGCACCAGTCTGCCAATTTGCACCCCAGTTTCTTACCAACGGTAACCACTTGGTGTTCGAGCCCTTTACGGACATGGCTTTGACCGATCCAGCTCCGGCGACATTTGTCACTAGAACCAACTCCCAATAGTCGAACCCGTTTACTGTGAACCGAACTCCACCCGTCTTGTAACATGGAACTCTGTAATAAGAACATTGACGTGATTCTATTTGCATAGTACGAAAGGGGATATATATATATATTGTCAAAGTATTCTTCTTTCTCACTAGGAGACTTGAACTTTACTGATCCTGGATAATTGATGGCTGATTTTTCAGTTTTTACTTTTCTTAACTGTTTAATCATAAATGGATCATGAAGTTGATTAAAAAGGAAATCTTTCTGCCTTCTAGATGTTATTTGTCCATATGGGGTAAACCAATTACCTTTGATACATCACTGGAATAATACCAGCTCTAAAATCTTTTCCAATCTGCCCCCAGGCCGGTTGCGCCATATCAAAGTGTTTTCGAGGAGGATTGCACCACCCGCCAGCATTGTTAGGCAATGCATAGTTTGGTGGGCAGTAGTTGGTGGCAGTGATAGTGACCGTTGCGCCACTTATGCACCACTGCGGGACCAAATCGTCACGACACTTTAACTGGTAGCACTCTCCACAACTAAGCCCGTTATTGAATAGCTGTGTACTCAGTGCAGCTGTATTAGTCCCATATCCTTGTGTATACAAGTTTCCGTAGCCGCATGCCCCACCTATCCAACAAAATAATTTCTTCGAAATCAACAAATTGACATTTCAAAAAAGTAATAGTAATAATCAGGCAGATATGTTTGGAAGTAATTTTCTTTTGTTTATATATACCCATTGTCCCGGCTGCATCGCTCCCACCGTAGAATGTTGCAAATGCCTTCATCCATCGAGATGGTGGTAATCCGGACACACGTGCTGCCAAAAAGTTCATGGCTAGCAGAATTAAACAAAATCTTGAGATCTCCATAAGTATAGGCTCGGTATTAATTTCTATCACACTCACGTTCTCAATTTGGCCAGCTTGATGAATTGGTTTGGATTTTGAATTTGTCAAATCTGTAGGAATATTTACATATATATAGAAGTGAGAAAATGTTATCATAAGAAGTCTAAACTTGAAGCAGCATATTGCATGTGAGATAAGCCTCAAGTTGCGGGGCATATAAGCAGAATCGACTCTCTTTAATTTTACGTACATTGCTTAAGCTGTTTGAAAGAGTACCATGTTCTCCTCTCTATAAAATTCATAATTTATATACATTCCTTCAAATACACCAAATTCATTTCTTTTCTTTTTGTTGATTTAAGATAGGACTAGGATATGCATTTCATCGTAACTTCATTTATACACATATAATCCTTGTTTCCGATGAAATGAAATTAGGATTTCCCCTTGGGTAGTTTAAATTACAAGAAAATATCAACGGCCCTGATCAAAATGTTTTTCTTTTTATTTCATTTCATTTCAATTAATTTTGCATGATTTTGTTGACCTAATTAATTATATGGGAATTACAACCGAATGACACAAAATTCATTCATTTTGATCAATAATTTTCCCACGAAAAGAAATGAAATGAAATCCCATGTTAAAAAAAAATGGGATCAGGACCGTAATTTTGTTTTTCTTTTTCCACAAATATAATCTATAATAGTACATGACGAAGAATACTAAAATGATTGATAATTAAATAAGGTACTTTGAGAAACTAAAATTTGGAATTCATAAAATTATGGATTATGGAGTTAATATTTTGGGGCAAACCATGTCGGCATTTACTTTTATTATTAAAAGAAAAAAGACCTATGTTATACATCGTATGTTGGACAGTAAAGGAAACGAGCACAAATACATTACTCAAAAGAAAAATAAATGCCGACATTAAGAAGGTTAAAATGAAAGAAAAGAGAAAATATGGTGGCGTTTAGTTGGGGTTTGAATTCTTTTTTTTGCGGTAATAATCAGCTTCATCATTTCCAGTTTACTAAGTAGAAATGTAACAATCAATTGATTGAGAAACTGGATCCGTACATGTAATTATGAGCTAATTAAGTATTTTAAGCTAGTTCCAATTAAGCCTCTCTTACAATGCAGCAAGCTATGGTGCGGATCATTTTATCCAAAAAGAATTGAAAATACAAATTGGTTGAATTCTTACTCAGAAATCGTACAAATTGAACATTTTCCAGTACTCAGCCACCCGGGGGGGGGGGGGGGGGGGGGGTATACAAATTAACTGGGAGGCAACAAAAATAGATTAATTTATTTTTTTGAGACTACTACCACATAGAATGCGCTCTGTAGCCTCTCATTTTTGTTAATAATTAGAATTATTGTATACATTTAATTTATAAGATAATTAAGATGCGAATTCACTACCAGAAAAAGTGGTTTTAGCACCGGCTCATTAACACCGGTTTTTTCAAATAACTGGTGTTAAAAGGAATCAATGGCATAACCGTAATTTAATTAAACTTTTTAACACCGGTTATCACAAATTAATGAATCGAAAATATAAAAGAAAATATAGTTTATATCAATTTGAACCGGTTTTTAGAACTAACAGGTGTAAATTAGTGATAAAGTTAGCACCGATTTTTATATAATAACCGGTGCTAATCGGTTTAGCACCGGTTATTATATAAAAACCGGTGCAAATTGAGTGCTAATTTTAGCACCGGTTTTTATATAATAACCGGTGTTAAATGGTTGTAGCAACTTAGCAGCGGTTATTATATAAAAACCGGTGCTAAAGTTAGCACTCAATTTGCACCGATTTTTGTATATTAACCGGTGCTAAATGACTTGTCCATAATATTTAAATATTTTTTATCAATATTTTTCATATTATTCTTTAAAACTGATGCAAAATTGGGGTATATATCTACCTCTCTCCTCCATCATTGTTGGGCTCCTTCATTGCAAAAAATAAATTCCTTTTCTGTTAGTGTTATAAATTTTGTTTTAGTAAATTTTGCAATAAAATAAAATAAAATAAATATGATTCCAAACATCTAAAATTGCAACCAGAAAATATAGTCACGTGGTAAACCATAAAGGATCGTGTAAGAAGCCTTATGGTTTTGGATTTTTTTTTGTTTTTAATTAGAAACAGAGAAAGTAAAATAATGTTGAAATCTTTGGTCTTTGTTATTCTTAGTTGACAATAGTTTATTTTGTGGACTATCAGGCTTTCCCTACTTGATTGAGTAGAAACAGAAAGAAAAGATCTAATTGATTTTCTTCATTCTTCCTTCGCATTAAGCTTTCTTTAAACAATTATATATAATAAAATATCACATTCATTGCATGACGATTTAATCCCTGTAATTAAATTTAAGCTTTCATTGCAAAAACATACTATATTATTTTTAATGTAATGTTAGTACAAAGATTATGTAGCATGCATGAGTTCTAAAAATTCAACTCTTTTAATGTGATGTTAATTAATTTGGAATAATAATTAATTTTTGCAAAAAAAAAAACATTATCGAAATTGGCATGGTTGGATTCATGTAGTTAGGGGTGTACAACGGGTGGGTTGATAATATTTTAGTAAAATTTGATTCAAACCCGACAATACCGGGTTAGAAAATAACTTTAGTTAATCTAACCCGTCAATTTTTTTATGTACGGATTTTTACGGTTAAGTGGATTAAAATTTTGATCAAATAAAAATACACACAAAAATCATTTTGTGGCTATTACAATTTAGTTCAAGACAACTTAGAGACGCACTACAAGTATTTTTCAACTTTCGAGGTCTTGTGAGAGACACAGAGGGCGTGCATGGTTATGGAGGAGATCAAAACTTCATGACAGAAGAGATAGTTGAGTAAGGACATGAGAAAATATGAGGCGGAGATGAGTAAATAGTGATAAACGGGTAGATTGAAGTATACACGGGTTACTAGTAGAAAATCTGTAACACAACCTGAAGTAACGGGTTTGTAAAAATTAGAACTTGTACCCGACCCTGTATCATGCTAACCGGGTAAAAAGTAATTCGGATCGGATGGGTTAAACAGGTTCACGATTTTTTTGTATGAGCAAGGTTCTGGTGCCATAAATGCCACACTTTCCTTTTTATTTTAAATTAAAAAATTGAAAATATAATCATCTGATCCAAATCGTTGATCTTGTTCATTTTAATGACGGATGCGTTGTCCTAAAATTTCATAATTTTTAAACTTTGTTTGATACTTGATCAAGAGGTTGAAAAATGAACATATTAGAATGAATCTATTTTAATTATTTTGATCCGTTCATTTTTTGACCTTTTGATCAAGAATCAATTAAACTTCAAAAATTATAAAATTTTATGACAATGCATCCATTGTTAAAATGAATAATATCAACGGTTTGGATCGGACAATTATATTTTAAGTTTTGAAATTTAAAATAAAAATATAAAGTGTAGCATTTTTGACATAAAAAAAGTGTGGCACCAGAACCTTACTCTTTTTGTATACACCTCTGTATGTAGTAATGCCAGATCTAGATCTAACAATTAATCCCTAAAATTTGGGCTTAACATAATAATATATATAGTTTATTCGTCAATTAAATATATGTAATTTGAAGAGGAAACTCAGTTTTATATTTAAATGTAATTTTTTGCAATGAAGAATAACGCATTCTTATCATAAAATTAACGGTATTAATATAAGAATTATATCACATTTAGAGATTTTCTGCAAAAAGCCAAAAATGAATCTTTACTAAGAATTGTATCACATTAATTAGCTTGCCAATGTATGTTACTATAAGAATTATATCGCAATTAGCTTGCAAGAAGCAAATGCTTTCTTTGCTAAGCAGTGTTGTTGAATCAGAACACCTTTTTTTTTTTTTTTCCCTACGAGTAGTAGATACATTTCCTCTTTAATTAATTTGAATTATCAAGTTTCTTTATTTGTCTGTTGTTAGTACAAAGTTTATATTTTATGAAATTTTTAATCTAAAAGATTTGTAAGAAGGCTAATTAAATTTCTATATAAATAGTCAATGTATAGTCAAATATTACTATTAAGGTGGATAGTGTACAATACTAGACACACTTTTGATAACTAAAATTAAAATTTCATTTGTCTTAATTGATTAACCGAAAAAAGTTATACAAATATTTTTTAAATATTTTTTGACTAATTAAAGGAATATACATTTAATTCCATTTGCAAATTGTAGCTAGTTACTTTGCAGTTAATTTGTGTAGTAATTGCCAAAAAAAAATTCAATATACATAATTATTTGCCTATTCCGAATTTTAGCCAGGCTTCCCTCCTATTTTTTTAGTCCAATTATTTGTCGTTCCCTCTAATTTTTCGCTATTCCCTCTTTTTTCTCCGCAATTTCCCTCATTTTTTGGCCACCATTTCATAAACCCTCTCTCTCTCCGCCAAACCCTATCTCACTCACAGATCGCTCCGCCAAACCCCCCCTCTCTCTCTCTCTCTCGCCTGAGAGGAGAATTGCTCAATCCTTTCAAGCAATCGCTCAATCCGCTCAATCGGCATAGAAGAGAATTGCTTCAATTTCTTGAGGTAATTAATTACGCTAATTGACTGTACACAATCGCTATTTGCTTCAATTTCTGATTTTATTTGTTTTCTCCTCTCTCTCTCTCTCTCTCTATCTCTCGCAGAGAAGACTACGAGTTCTTTCTTTTCGGTTTGTTTTCTACTCTCTCTTCTATTTGTAAACTGCATTCGTAATTAAGGGTTAAGAGGAAAACTCTGAGGTTTAGAGTTAAGAAGAAGACTCTGGGGTCTGAGCCAAATGGATTTAGGGTTTCAATTGTATCTTTTTCTTTTTACTCCTCTGAGGTTTAGGATCTTAATTGTGACATTATACTTGTAATTTTATTCAATTAAAATTTGTGTATTTTGGATTTATTCTGGTACCAGATCCAACATGTGTAGTTGATTTCGGAATAGAAATGTTTAAGCCTTATTCAATTAGGTTTATGTCAATATTGCTAGGCATGTCATGACCTTAATTGGATTTAGGAATTGGAAATTTGTCCAACAGGTGCATTATTGATAAAAAAAAAAAACATGTTGATATATGTGGTCAGGTTGGAAGAAAGAAGAGGTGCGGATACCAGAGATTGAAACACTCTCCATCGAGCTTCAGGTGATGACTAAACGCAAGGTGGGGACATGCTATGGGCGCTGGTACGATCTAGTACGAGTCTTGGAATGGCTACTGGTACGCTTTTGTTAGAAACCAAGGGCCTGATTGTGGAGAGACTTGACAATGACTGAAGTGCAAGGAAAATAAGCTGTCAAGGACCTATTAGTAAATTTAACTGAACTATTTTTTGACATAATACATAATATTAATACCAAAGATTGAAATCATCAGATTGAGGAATTAATTATCATTCGGCCCCTGACTCTGTCCGAAAGAGCGGTTGCACTTACACTGGCAGTTTCCTTAGATTGTGATTACTTCTCCAGGCGTGGTGGCTGGTAGGATTTATATTTTATATTTAGTACATATTGGTTCCTGATCTGAATGTTTTACCTGCTCTTCTCTTTGAAATATAGTACCAATTTGTTTGACTGATTTTCTTGTTCTTGGTTTGTTCATAGAAGCTTAATATATTTAGGGCTTAAAATTGAATTTGATATTGTTACCTTTTCCTCTTGTTTTTTCTCTTCTAATTTTATTTATTTCCTCATCTTTTCAGGGCCTCCCTGTTATTGTACATGAGGAATAATCAACCAGGTGTCAGGACTCAATCGACCATCATTATTATCATATTCTCTTTTTCCTTTTTTCTTCTCAAATCCTTCCTTCTTTGAATGATAATATGTATGTAAAGGCAGTTCCAAGTGCTGCTTAATCTATAGTTGATCATTGATTAAATTTGAATTATTAATATTTGTTGTGTTTTGGATGGCGATATTATGAATTCTTTTAATTTAAATAAATTATATATGTATCATGCAAAACTGAAATAAAGAGATGACCTGGCAGCTGTCGCTAGGTTGCCAAGGGTCACAGCTGCCAGGGTGTATATATAAAAAAAAAAGAATACAGAGCTTTGCACCGGTTTTTAGAAATAAACAGGTGCAAAACTTCATAAACAATTTGCACCGGTTTTTAACAAAAACAGATGTTGATGGCTAATATTTAGCACCTATTATTATATGAAAACCGGTGCTAAATTAGCACCTGTTATTCTATGAAAACCGGTGTTAATTATCCTATTAGCACCTGTCCGTTTGCACCTGTTCTTATTTCTATTTGCACCCCCTACCATACGCACCGTCTAGCAAACCGGTGCTAATAGGATTTAGAAACCGGTGTAAATTAACTTTTTTGTAGTAGTGATTCTAGAAGTTGGTAGATAATCCATACTTGTTTCTATACATGACAGACGTACATATAGCTACCATGTTGTAAATTAATAGTACAAAACTAGAATAAAAACTTTCTACGTATTTTAATTATACTATTCTTTCGGTTAAAAAAAATCTAACTGTTAAGAATTGCAAACAATATGTGCTCCACTTAATTTTAGTTGCATCTATATCCCTTCATAAAAGTGTGATTGAATTTGTATAACAGTATTTTACTGCAGAAGATGAATTAATGGTTTAATCGTACGTACGTCAATTTCTCAAATAGTTCCCCAACATCTAATCCTCATATTTTTTTGCTGATACCTCAACTTAAAATTAATTCTATAATAATAGGGAATCACAAAGTAATACACAAGAAGGGCAACAGAAAAACAGTGTAACCTTGAGCCGAACTAATTTATTTTATAGACTAGGTAGAAAAGACTTCAACCTGTGTATCCGGATCTTAAAGTCTAAAAGTCAGCCATGAATCGGACATAGATAGAGATAATTACTAATAACTTAAAAATAATGTCAACCGTAAATTAGAACTCAAGTTTGCGCCACACTTTATGTAATTTGTGGTTAGAATATATCCACCTTTATTGTGCTTAAACATATATATATAGAATGGCTAACGTTCCATTGATGGCACGTGTCATCAATTTTCTATCGGCTCGTTTTTCAAAATTCAAAAGTCAAACGGTCGATCCAAACCGTTCAAGTTGATCAAAATATTGAAATATTTTTGGAGACCAAATTTTACATTTTTTCGAATTTTTTTGCTATTTATTATGATATTTTCAAATTGGAGGGCCTGAAATACTCTAATCATAATATTTTAAAAAATATCATAATAAATAGAAAAAAATTCGAAAAAATATAAAATTTGGTCTCCAAAGATATTTCAATATGAAGAACAACTTGAATGGTTTGGATTGACCGTTTGAATTTTAGATCTCGAAAAATGACTTGATGGCATGGGACCCTCCGTGCCATCGATGACACGTTAGCCATTCTCTCTCTCTCTCTCTATATATATATATAAGAGCCGTTCATCTAATTTTATTTTATCCTTGTAAAGCCAGATGTATAAAGTCTAGTTATTGTTCGATAATTTAAGGGAACAGTATATGATTATGATTGTCACATGGAAAAATATATATTTTTAATAATACTATTAATTAGGTGTTAAAAAACTATTATTTGTTGCACTTTTTTAATTGTTTTTATAGTAAATTTCACAATTCTGTTATTGTGCTCAGAATTATTTGTTTTCTGAATCTGCAGGTACAATTAAGATCCAAGAATAAAATATAACGAAACACTACTAAACTACAGACAATGTGAACATGATTTAATGTTTTGAGAAACCCAACAAAAAAAATAGAAACTAAGCCGCCATTGCATGCAACACTTGCTTAAAGCTTACCCAAAATCTATTTTGCAATCCCGAGCAAATTATTGACTAAATTGAGAAGGTCAAGTTAAGTAGTTTTTAAGAAGAATGATTTTCCTCGAGCGCGCCTCTCCATGTATTTAATTAAGAGGTACATATAAATATTTTTTTCTTTGTCCAATTTCTAGTTGAACAAACCTAAATCTGAAGTTGGGGTTTAAGGGCGTGTTTGGATGCAATGGAATAAGCCGGGAATAGGGAATATGAATAAGGAATTTCGATTTGCGTGCTTATCCTTATTCCTTATTCTTATACCATGGTGTTGTTAGTATAGGAATAAGGGCCCTTATTCCTTATTCTTGAGTTGTTTGGGTTGCACAAGAATAAGAATAAGCACGCAAATCGAAATTCCTTATTCCTATTCTTTATTCCCGGCCTATCCAAACACACCCTAAAAGAATACAGTAAGAACAATATCTTTACCATGTAGAAAGAATGTATTGACTTTAAAATAAGCCCTAATGACTATTTTTTTTTATCTTTTCACTTTTTTTTGGAAAAATAGGGGCCAAATTCTATTTTTTCGAAATTAAATGTCCATAATAAATCTTTAATTGGATGTTGAATCTGCGACCTATTAAGGTGAGCTGCCAATTATTTAAAATTTTTAAATTGAAAATTGATCATTGAAGGGAGAAAAAAAAGTAACACTTGAATTTGAATTAGTTTTAATCATACATAAAACAATGTCTAAAGTAAAATGAAGCGAATTCTACGGAATTGTTAATACTATACGTTAAGAGTTGTGCACTGGAATTATAAATAAAAAAAAATAATGGAACCACAAAAGCTTTCAACTTCATACCATAATCGTCCTCTTAGTACTGAACTTTAATTACCCGTCGGATTGGGAAAAGAATATATTTAAGCTGGCAGCAGCGGTCATAATGATTTATGGATCTTTCCTTGGGATATGCTATGGATTCTTTCACTTCTCTGATGAAAAAGGCAATTACAGTGAAATTTCCTTTTTTCCATTTTAGATTTCTTGTACCGCTATGCCGGATAGGGCTGTCAATGAAATCCGTTTATCTGTATCTTACCGTACCGTATAAGACGGGTATGGATAAAGTTTTATTTTCGTTAAGTTAACGGGTACGGGTACAGGTAAGGAAAATTTTTCGTTAATTTAACGGGTACGGATACGGATAAAAGCTATTTCGTACCGTTTTCATAACGGGTAATTGTCACAATTAAAAAGATACAATTAGATGATACATATGGCATCTTATATTGCATGATTGATAAAAAATATTGCTAGATTTTATTTAATTTAATATTTATAATTCTTTCCATTCTGTGTACCAAAAAAATAAAAAAACAAAAATCTAAAATATTCGCCACCATTGTTGCACTTTATTAATATACTTATTGATATAATTTATTTATACAGAGTGTACAAATTTTATTATTATTATATTCATTTTTTATCGTTACCGTACCCGTATCGTTAATTCTTAACGGGTACGGGTAAAACTATTTTTAACGGGTACGGGTAGGGTACGGGTAAAGAAAATTTTAACGGATGCGGTAATGAAAATACCTTCTACCGTATCGTACCCATTGACAACCCTAATGCCGGATCTTTTTTTTTTTCTGAAAATGAACTGCCCGTAGGCTAGGCCGGATCTACTTGATGTCCGGACTCCGGACCAACCTAGTATCTCAAAGTGCAGTAATATAATTCGAAATTGTTTTTTTTAAAGATAAATTGGGTTAAACCTACCAACTGACATTTAAATTAAATGTCTATAAAAGATCCTTCAGTCGGCTTTCGAACTTGCGACGTTTTACTTAAGATACATTGCTCTTTGTCACTAAACCAAATGTTGGTTCTCAATTCGAATTTAATTTATTTTCAATAAGAAAGCTAATATATTAATACTACCATCAATATGATTATCCATGCCAATAAAAGGATTCACTTGAAATAGAGAAATTACTTTAATTTTGAAAATTAATTTTCAAACAACAGAAATAAATAGCAAATAGATCAAAGATTAAACAAAAAACATTTAACAGGCCAAAAAAAAAAAAAAAAACTGGTTAAACTGAACCAAACTATATTAGCTGAAGCACGAAATTCTGGCTTCCAAAGAATTAGAAAAAAAAAAAATCAGCATACTTGAGTATGCACCTGTGACAGATTAAAATGTATGTACAATAACAAATTAAAAAAAAAAGGATCAATATAGAAATTAATTATGAACAAATCAATCAATCAAAACGAACTGGAAACCCATCATGAAGAGATATATCAAGATGTTCAATATGTTTGAGGAATTGACACGTGGGGCCCACGACTGCAGAGGTGCTCGAGCAGGAGGGCTTGGTGCTTGCGGAGGAGGTGAGGAATTTGTAAAATCTGGTTTTATAGTGCCGTTTTTGAATGAACCATAACCTGCCACAATACAAATAATTTAAATTTCTAAAATTTAAATATCCGAAATTGGACAATATGTTGACTTTACCGGGCCTAGTTGGTTAATCAGGCCAGTCCAATTTTGGGCTGAGGCTCTCTGTCTGTCGGCCAGGTATTAAATCGCAGTGGTACACCAGACAGGACTAGTTTGTTTGTTCATAATGATTGGTGCGATGTAAGATTAAATTTTTGATATTTCTGTTTAATTCTGAAATAAAAATTGGAGATAAGCCCCTTATAAATATCATCTCTTTTCTGCTTTGAGGTAAGCCTTCTTAATGACACTTAAAAATCACCTATATACTGATAAATAGTAATTCAGTGCAGTGATCCGATCATGATGAAGACAAAGCGGAAGAAGCTTTTGGATATTTAATTTTATTTCCTTGGTAGGAGATATGATACTTACAATCAGCCTCTTGCCAACCCAAGATTAGCTTCTCTCGATCAAAGACGACATTTAGGCCAGTCATAGCAAGTGCTGCATTAATATTAAAAAGTACCAAAAAAACAATTATATAACATTCTTTTGCTTCATTTTTAGGTTCCCAACTCGAAAAGAACAGTAAAATTATGAATCAAATTGCAGCTTAAAAGTTTTCAGAGTTAATGTGTCTTTATAGTTAGCTCCTGATCATCACCAACGTAGAAAATTTATTGAACTTAAGTGACCTTACCTCCAAAAACATTCCCATCAGTGCTCTTAACCACTGCTAAGCAGTATCCAACTGGATTTGAATTCTGCAATGAAGTATAAAATTAACCCAAATATATGTTTGTTTTTCCCTAACAGAGTTTACATCAGGTTTACTTGTACAACACAAAATATTTGATTAAAGTATTCGACTGATATGCATGCCAGAAAACAAATAGAGGATAATGAAATTAAATTAAAATTTTTAGTGGTACAAATCTGTACCAACTCCAATCATTCCTGGATTCCATACAGGTTAATTACAATCATATTAAACGTCTAACACATCAATTAACACATAAAAACAAGGTAATTCTAAGACAGTGGACCTACAGTTGAACATTTTATTCTTCACTTACCTGATCAGTCAAGTAAACAATAGGTTCTAGCCAAGGAAATTGGCTCCCGCTTTTTGTTGTAAAGCTCGTAGAAGGATAGGAAGCATTTTCGGAATTACTGGAAAAAGCAAGCATAGATAATTATCCTACAAAATCTTGAAATATGGCAATATAAATATATAGAATGAAATTTAATGCTTCAATGGGCAACAAGTACAAACAGCAGAAGGAATTAGAATTCTCTATTTATATTAACGAGGAAGAATTACATTGGGAAAACAAGTATTTGAAGTGGTAGTTGTCTATATATGAACAGAGTCCAATATATTTATGCCACAATGAACTACATATTTTTTGCATACCTTAACTACATACAACTACATTTGAATTAATTTGAGCTTAAAGAAACTTCTAGAAAATTCTTCAACAGAAACAAAACTTACATCTCAAAGCAATAATCTAATGGAACATTTGAAGCTGTAATTCTATTGTCTTCAATCTGTGCTGAGAACTACAATAAAAAGAAATCCAAGAACCAACTAGTTACATATAAAACACATATCATATTGTATTACCCTTTTAATTGATGAAATTATTTACAACTTACAGCAGATGTGAACTGAGTATATAATGGGTCTTCTAGTAATTCGAAATTAGTACCAGAATCAACTAGTGCAGTAAACTCTGCTTTGATAGTCTTATTGCCGACTAAAGTTGCCGTGATATTGATGTTGTAGAATGGACTGAAATGAGCACAGACTGTTGTTTTAGATTATTAACAGCAATTTGGCTTTTACAATTCCCTTGACAATTCAGTAGACTATTCAATTGTAAGCAGACATAGGATCCCTAACTCCTCACATGAAAAAGTAATAACAAAATACAATTGATCACTTTTACTGAAATTGCAATGTCACAAGTATCATAGATATAATACCAGAGATTATTGGAACTGTACGAACTCTCTCATGCTATGATCACTAGTTTAAAAAAAAAGAGATATCTATATCTCAAGAAAACTTACTATCCATTTTGAATAACAAGTGGAGTTTGACTTTGGCCAGGGTTGCCTTTGTCTCCAAAGTTGAGCCTACCGTTACCATCGTCCCCAAAGCACATTGAAAAGGAATCTGAAACTGATCCATTCTTTGCTAAGATTGTTGGAACTGAGGAACTATCTAAACCAAGTCCCATTAAGCCGTTGGGTACATCACTTAAAAATGCACCGGTCTGAATTTCACCACAGCTGCATCATAAACATAAGAACAGGATCAATATCTCTGACTCTGCCTTTCGAGTATTTGATTGATGCTCAATTCATTCTTTTTTCTGTTGGTGTTGGTATAACAAGAAACAAAATATTTTCATGTGGGGGGTTAATTGACAAAGGTAACTTCGATTATAACTTTAAAAAAAATGAAATAATTTTGGAAATAAAAAATCTAATTTATAGATAAATTACTGAAATAAGATTCTATACTATTTGATTATTGTTTCATGATAAGGATAGTTAATTTAGGCTGTTGAAACTTCAAATCTCAAATTTCATCTATATTTATATGCCTCATGTAATACCTACTATGTCAGATTTTAAATTTAAACTTTATATTTCATGATTTAGTTACATATTTTTCTACATCATTTGATAGATAAGGCCAGAAAATATTTCATCATGCCAGAGCTATACCCAAATACAACAGGAAGTTGGATGCTATTCTGAGTATTGCGTTCGTTTACAAATGACAGGACATCTTGCATCAAAATGCCTGAAGAGGAAGTATCGGCTGTTGCATACTGTACAGAGTAGCTACAGTCGCTGGTGCTGTTGAGACAAACGTTTCTGTAACGCTTATCACACTGACTACTGGCACAAGTGATTGTCTTGCTCGTCGAAGATGTGTTTGGCATGTAGTTGTGGAACGTAATATTCTGCATGGGTTAAAATTAATCCTGCTAAACAATGTAATATATAGCGTTCCTATCTAATTATTCCTATAATTATACATGGTTTCTTGTCTCACATGGGTCAAATTTGTTGTGTTTCAGATCAGGTCCTGTTATTTTTTATATGAACTACTGTACAGTTTAAATCTATAAATTTTTTCATCAATATTCATTGATAAACTTAAGTAGAATGAATATATATGGGCGGTTAACTAAAAAATGTACCTAATACGTTGGTGATCAAGTCAAACCTCAATCATTTACCTGTGTCCATATATATAATTCTGGCCAACAATGTTTAACACCCAAAGAAATTGTATATACTAGCCAAATGCAGAAGAACGAACTCAAAATAAAGTTGAAATTGATTCAAGCTTTGTGTAAGTTGAGAAACTAACATACTCCATATGAAGGTGAGGTATTTGGAGCGCATTGTCTACAGTTGCATGGTACCCAGAAGAGAGGACTTCCTGTATCCAGCATCACCAAAAATATCTGACTTGGAGTCCCCAGTGAAATTTGAGCGTAGTACAATCTTATATTTATACAAAAAAGAAAATCAGAACAAACTTTTTTTTTGAGAGAAATTTCCTGTAGGCATAAAATAAGAACAACATAAACTCATTCAAATAGGGTATGAAACCATTATTAAAAAAATGTTATGATCATATGTTCAGATGCAACATAACACTGAAAGTTGCCTGGGACAGAAAAGGAGGTACAGCAGACAGACATTATAACTCATTTCACTTACCCATGAAGATATTGAATTGTATCATTGCCTTTAGCGAAGGAGTACATGTCCCCTTGAGCAAGAAACCGCCGTCTGTGCTGGTACAGGTCATGATTGATAAGCATTTTGTAATAATCGGCAGACCCACGTAGCACATCCTCCATGTGCCATGTGGAAGGAAACCCATTGGACTCTTGCCATTGCCTTACTGTGTCAGAAAAATGGTGGTGGAGTTGGAGGCTTAATTTATCAGCAGCTCTGGCATGATAGAATGTTAGAAATATCGACACAAGGACAAAAAGAGAGAAATGAGAAACAGCCATAACTGGTCTCCTGAGAAGAGATGGAATGGATGAGCGGGAGGCACATAATTATTAACATGACATAACTTGGAAATGGTCAAGGGAGAGAGAGAGAGAGATGGAGGTAAAGGGACGTGCTAACCGGCTCTTTACATGGAGACTGGTACAATGGATGGGGGATATTGTCAATCTCTGTAGCGGGTTATTAATTCAATTTATATATACGGTACAATTATATATACATATATGAGTAGCTTGGTAACCTGCTACGTGTGGTTCAATAATCTGAGCAATGTCAAACAATTCGGGCTGTTATGGTTTAAGAAATATTCTAGCGATATTGTTGGTTGAGGAGTTAGTGAATGATTAGGGGTTGTAATTCTTTTTATAAATAAATAATGTTCGAGTATTTTAATGCTGTTGGTTTTATGCGTTGTTTGACCTTAAAACTAAAATAACGTATATATACCTGGAACATTAAAATGATTATATAATTAATATAGATCTTTGATATAACAGTTTGATTCCATTACGATAAGGATCGTTATTTTTCTAGTTTTTATTAACTCTTAATTTAAAAAATAAATAAGCATTCAATTTGAATTGTCTAGCACAAAGTACATATATATGAGAAACTGATAACTCTCATCTCCAGTTTTGCTATCGCTTATCATGGCTTGAAGCCTTGAACAAAGCGAACACATAAAATATACAATGTGAACATATAAATTATCAAAGTGAATACATACAAACAAATAAGTTTAATAAAAATAAAATGAATATATATGCATATAAAAATATGAACAAAAATGACAAAACTTATTTGTTTGTATGTGTTTATTTTGATTATTTATATGTTCATCTTATTTATTTTATGTGTTCATTTTATTTAAACTAAGACAGCTGATGACAAAATCACATATGATTGTTATCATTTGTCTGGGTGAATCACTTCACCTTTTCCATATGTTATGGATTAGAGATCTGGGAAAGTTTTTTTTTTTTTTTTTTTTTTGAAATGAAGAGATCTGGGAAAGTTGGATGATGCAGGCCACCTGGATGGAAAAGCTGCTTTGATTGGGGTAGACATAAATAGAGAATTCAAGGGCAGGTTTGATATATTTCTATTATATATTCTTAAGGAGAATTGCTAAAATGCTATTCATATTACGGATGTCATTCGTTCTTGAATTTCATGCTTCAAACAACCAATTCAAACCGTTCATTATTTTTTTCATATTGAAATCTCATTAGAAATCAAATTTTATATATTTTTTAATTTTTTACTATTTTTCTCAGATTTTAAAAAATCTGAGAAAAATAGTAAAAAATTTTAGAAAAATGTAAAATTTGGTTTCTAATAAGATTTCAATATGTAGAAGATAATGAACGATTTGGATCGGTTGTTTGAAACATGAAATACAAGAATGAATCCGTAGCACGAAGGTCATCCATGCTATACATAGCATTTTAGCAATCCTCATATTCTTAGTTTTTCCGGCCATTGATTAAACATAAGCAAGAAGCATAAAAAAAAAACAATAGATTGAATTTTCAAATAGAATATAGAAATAAAATCGAAAGACTGTGGAAGAAAGTTTTATCCAAATTCAAATTGACTCAAAAATAAAATACAATAAGCTAATAAAATCAGAGCAAAAGAGAAACTGGGAGAATTAAAGGATGCCCGCAATTAGCTATTTACAGCAATTTAAGCTATTTTTTATTTAACAATCTAAAATGAATCTAAAAGGTAGAATCGTTGAAGGGAAGTAGAGTAATGAGAAGGAAGGGTATTTCAGTCACAAAATTTTTAATCTCATTTTATTTATTTGAAATATAATCGAAATTAATGAAATGGGTTTATATACAAACTAAACTTGATTAGAGAAATTTATATCGAAATATAAAGATTTGTGGGGGTTATTTCCAATTTAGAAAGATTTGAGAGGGTTACATCCAATTTTCCGTTTTAAGTTTTACTATGCTTGAACGCAGTTCAGAATGACATTATATAACCTGTTTTTATAATTAAAGGACTGGAGAAATTATTGAAGGTTTTCAATGATTTTTCATGGGTTTATCTATTTTAATTAAATAATTAAAAAGAAGTAAACAAGTTCCCTAGATGCAAAAGAAACAAAAATTGTGATTAATTATAGTTCAACATACAGGACCAAATCAATATTTACAATGTAACTAATTTAAACCAAACCCAAACATAAGGACATCCAAACATGCCAATCAAACATATAATAGCTCAGTGCGGAACAGAGAAATTGAAACCAACAGCAAACATAATATATATCCAAATGCGACCAAAATATCAACTTGAAAATAAAAATTTACCAGAAGTGTCACCAAACTAAACTGATTTGCAAAAATACAATAATTAATAAAATAGACAATATATACATGTAAAATAATATTTTCACCAAACTAAACTTATAAGGGTGCGTTTGGTGAGAGTAAGGTTAGCGCTAACCCTGAGGTAGTGTGCTAACCAATTTACTCATGAAGGGTGCGTTTGGCAACAATAAGGTTAGTACGGTTAGTGGTGTAAGTTTAGTACTTTTTGGGATTAGAGGGGTAGAATGGTGAGGGTAGTGATTTGATGGGGTTAGTACTAACTTAAGATTAGAGAATGTTGTTTGGCGCGGTATGTTAAGGTTAGTATTTTGAGTTTAGGAACTAATAATGATGTAATTATTACTAACTATTATTAATTAGTAGTTATTAATAACTATTAATTTTAATAAAATTTATTATTAATTATTAACTATAAATTATAAAAAAATAAACCATTACTAATTATTATTATCATTATTATAGTAACTATTATTGAATATCGTTAACATTATAATTTCATGATTATTATTAATTATTAATTATTATTACTATAACTATTATCAATTATTAATTATTAATTTATTATAAATATTAACATAATTATTAATATTATTTATTTTGAATTATTAATTACTTTAATTATTATTATTATAATACTTGTTAACTATTATTAATTGCTAATTATGATTAATTATTAGTTACTAATTATTATTATTCCTCATAAATTAGTAATAAATAATTAATATTGCAATTGTTATTACTAATTATTAATTATTATAAATATTACCATAATTATTAATTAATATTATTATTTATTTTAAATTATTAATTATTATATATATTATCATAATTATTAGTTATTAATTATTAATTACTTATTATTATTAATCTTCATTAATTAATAATTAATAATTAATAATTAATATTACAATATCTATTATTTATTTTGAATTATTAATTATTAATTAATTTAATTATTATTATATTAACTATTATTAATTATTACTTATTAAGTTATTATTGAAAAGAATAACTGTCACACCCCGCGCCAACACACCGACACACGGGGCGGGACGGTGGGACGGTATCTTCTGCATCCATCCGACGGCCCGTCAACCTACGTCGCAAGCAGAAAAAAAACAAAACGGATGTCAGCTACAAAGCTCAGTAACCGGTTATTTAACGACGCAGCTTCTCTATATTAGTTGTTAAAGCAAATTAAACATGACTGGATGTGATTCGGTGTACTTTCTTGAGGAATATCATATAATATAATACGAGAGTATCCACCTTACATAACTCCAACCCTGCGGGAATAATTCCCGTGCCAAATCCACCCTACATGTCTCAATCCTTACTTAGACCTGGGAAAAAAGGTCCCACGCCAAGTCCACCATAATAGATTGTGCTTTTCTGACTGTACCTGTGCTTATTCGATCCTACCCACGAGTGTATACCTAGTGTATAGACACTCGACCCTAATTGCTCCTGCCCTCCACCGTGCACTAAGTGGGGGCTAGTATACACCAGTACTGGGTTACTACCGCGGAGTTCCGTGGGGTAGTCCGCTTCCACACACCTAATAGTTCCAGCCAGTCCAAACAAAAGAAATATATATATATCAAATGACCGCTAATCCGCCTAGAGGCTGGATAGCAGAGTAGATCAGTATGTGTTGCCCGTGATCGCTATTATAAGGAAGCCACCGGCATTAGCTGGGGTGCAACCTCCCGATAATAGAAATCCCAGATAAAACAACTTAGCTACTCGGTCTCATTCTGTTTCACATTCATCATCCATTTTCAGTTATTCCAAGTCACATTTATATTTCATAATAAAATTTACTAGTTCCTATCAAAAGAATAACAAAATCTCAAAAGACATCCACAAACGGGCATACACATGCAAGCAAAGCCAAACGGTAATCAAATCAAGCAATACGGAACTAATTATAGAGAAGTCCGGTTACCTGACTGAGCGATCCATAGCACAAGCAAATCGGGATGACTATATCTGCAACGTAGAACTCGAATTTCAAATGGCCGACTATTCAAAGCCAAGGTGGTATTCACAGTTTGCTAGGAAGAGAGAGAAACAGAAATGATATACGAAATGAAATGAAATGAGGCTGGGGTCTATTTATAGTAGAGGTCTGGCTAAAATGGTAAATATTCTAGATTACTTAATGGCTAAGTAAGCATAAAGGAATTACTTAGCTATTATTTCTGAAAATATTAATACTATTTATAAAAATAACTGAGCCTATTCATAAAGATATTAATTATCAGAAATTATTTATATAAATATGGATTACTTAGCTACTAAAAATATGGATAAGATCAAATAGATATTTTCAAAGTGGATAAGATCAAAGAGATATTTTCAAAGTGGATAAACATGGACATATTTCAAATAGGACCTTAGAATTCAATGTATTGCAAACAGGTCCTAAAATTCAGGGATATCACAATAACTTTTATATCATTTGTCATGAAAGGGAAACTAACTCATCATTTTGCTAGGTTAGTTGGGTAGTGAAAGTTTAGTAACTAACCTAACTAATCTTGATTCATTTGGCATCCCAAATTAGCAAGGTTAGTTTGCTAACCCAAGGGAAGCACTAACCCAACCCTTACCAAACGCACCCGAAATGTCAAATGAAATGAGGTTAGAGCGGTTAGCAGCTAGCCTGCTACCCTCACGCTACCCAACTAACTCAACAAAAACTTGAGTTAGTGATTTATCTCTCCTGAGTGAAGAGAGAGAAATATTAAACAAACCCTCCATCCATTTTTTTATTGCTTCTCTTTCGCTTTCTCTTCCATATGGTTGTCTCCCCCCAAGAAAAATAAATAGGATTCATTGTGGCCCATATTGCATTTGGAAAGTATAGGACAATTAACACCAGCATTCCCATTAATAATTAATAATATTGTCAATTGTAATTATAATAATCATGATAATTATATACGTTTTATTATAATACTAATAATAATTATAATTTAATTTTTATAATTATTAATAATTAATGATGATTAATAATAATTAGTAATTAATAATCAATGATAACCAATAATTAATAATTCAAAATAAATAATATTAATAATCAAGGAATTTTAACTATCTATTTTGTAACCATGTTTTGCTTTATTTCATTTTCCATAATCAGTTTGGAATTGCAGTGTTTGTATGTTAGTATTAAGAATATTATAATTGTAGAATATTTTGTACTTCATCACTTGTTTATGTTTTAAATATTTGTAATTAGAACGTTTTTATTACTTAATTATTTACTAAAATTAATCAAATCCAATTAATAATATTGTAATTATTAATTATGGTGATAATAATAATGTAACATATGCAATCTATGTAGCTCTCGTCCAATCAAAAAATGTAAAACTTGGTCTCCAAAGGTATTTTAATATGGAGAACAACTTGAACGGTTTGGATTGACCGTTTGAATTTTGGATCTCGAAAAATGACTTGATGGCACGGGACCCTCCGTGCCATCGATGGCACGTTAGCCATTCTCTATATGATATATATATATTAAATTATTTTTTCAACATAACTCGTTCAATATTTGCAGCAAACAAAGGCAAAGAGGCACTACACGTCAATATACTACATTGGTGTGCATTTTAAGGACATCTATAAAAATCAAAAGTAATCAATAATTTTTTCATTTCTCTCTATTACTAACCTCAATATACCACACCAAACAACATTCGCTAACCTTATACTACCACTAATCCCTTCAAATCACTACCCCTATCATTCTACCTTTCTAATCCCAAAATTTACTAAACTTACCCTACTAATCGTACTAAACTTTGGGTTGCAAAACGCTCTTTTCTGTTGTTACCAGACTCGGTTTTTAGACAGAAAACTGGGGTCTGTAGTGAAGAGAGAGGTCAGAGGAGTGGGGCCCCAATGCCGATAAGTTAGAGACAGAAAGTGGGTAAAAGATCGGAGGATCTAAGGGTCGTTCGGATCGTTTAGGAATTTGAGGAATTTGGAAAAGTTGTAATTTTTAGAAATAAATTTATTGAGAATTGTGTAACTTTGTGAAAAATTTTGGATTGTTTATAATAAATTTATGGTAGGAAGATAAAATTTTCCAAATTCCTTGAGAAATCCAAATGGCCCTTAAAGTTAGAAGAAAGGATTGGGAAGCTACAGGGATATCAACTTCGAGTATTGGACTTAGCAATTTCCGGAGGTCTGCTAGAGACAAAAACACAGAGTGCATGAAAGTTACAGACCAATGAAAGAGAAGGGAGATGGTAAATTCATCCATAAAAAGACAAAAGGTCTAGAAAATTCAGAAAATCAAACAACAGATCCAATGGTCAGACTTCAAAGAATTTAGGATAATGAGTTAACCAAACAATTGAAATCAGATTTTGGTTCAAAATTAAGTTATAGAAAATTTATAAAGTAACTAATTAAAATTTTGTTATAACAAATAAATTATTCAATACTATTTCAAGCTAAAATTTTCTCAAAAGTTTGTAAAAGTAGGCCAAGATTATTCAAGTAAATAGAATTTAAATAAAGTTGTCAAACAATTTATTCGTTAATTGAATCTGAAATTAGAAGTTTGGTTACTCAAAATACTAGGTTTCATAGAAATATTTATACTTCAACCAAAATAAAAATCAACATCCCAAAAGAAAATAATTTAATAAAAATATTTATTTCTTAATAAAAATGAAATTATTTGGAAAATTACCGATAAAGAAATTTTACATATGTGATTTATTTCCAAAAAAAATTATTATTATTATTTTAAAGAAGTTTTTCATATTTGTTATGTTCTCGTTTCAAACATAATGCACAACTAATCTAATGACAAATTTTTTTCTATTTGAAGTAAAGAATCTATAAATTTATATCTGTCAGTAACATCCGGCCATTGATTTAAACGATCGATGATTAAGGATGTAAATGATTGTTCTAGACCTTTGGTCATTGTTTTAGCCTTTGAATTGGTGCCATTATATATAGTAGAGAAGTAGGGATAATTTACTTGAAAAGAATAACGAGCTCACTGGATATTAAAAAGGCGAAAAAATGTTATTAAATTCGTTAAACATTCAGGACCAGATAGACATTTACAATCGAACTTAAATATAGACAACCCCAAACATACCATGGATCAAACACATTTCACTCAAGAAAAAAAAAACACGCACACACATATTAAGTCATCGCGTGAAAAATAAACAGAAAAGCATGCCACATATCTTAATTTGACCAATACGTCACAAAAACTTTCATATCAAGAAATGAATCTAGAACTTGAAGATGGTAATTTACCAGCAGTGTGAGTGTGAGCAACTCTGATTTCCAAAGAATTAGTAATTAGTAAAATGAAAGCCCCATATGGGTTACCAAGATAAGAGATGCCACAACACATATTATAGTAGCGGCGCCAACAGAACAAGTCGATGCTCTATTTGAATCCGTAGGAACTGGAATTACAGGGGAATAAGGTGAGCTTGGAGCAGGAGCAGGAGCAGGAGCAAATGTATTCTCATCAGTAGAGCCTATAATTTTTTATATTTGTATTTCAGTGATTTTTGTAAAACTGTAAAAGCTGTCAGGTACTCAAATCAATGTAAGACAAGAAAAGGTTATTTCACATATGTATTCGATCTGAGTACTTACAGTTGTAGGGCTTCCAACCTAAGACCTCCTTCTCTCTATTAAAGACGATTCGTTGGCCAACTAGGAAGTTCTCTGCGTTGAAATACAACACACAAAAATTTAACCAAAGTTAATCATAAAAGGTTTAATTAACCAAAATTTCTTTACCTCCAATTATGTTGAAGTCGTATCGTACGATAGCCAAGCAATAACTAAACGGTCTCTTGCTATTCTGATTTGATTAAACAAGATTTGCAGTCAGTTATGATATGGCCCAACATTATTAATTGTGGTAGTATTCACTTTCAAAGATACCTGATTGCGCACGATATGAACAGTAGTAAAATAACAATCAATCATATACAAAGAAAAATTCACTTATACCTGCTCAGATATAAAAACAATAGGATAGAGTGCTTGAAATGAGCTTCCACCTTCTGTCGTGAAGTAAATAGAAGGTACTTGAACTTCATTTTGAGTAGGACTACACAATAAATCACAATTGAATTTAGGACACCTCATAATCATTATTTTGGAAATTTCTATACGATTTATATGGAAATTATTTCAACTCATGTAGTAAAAAGAATTGTCTCTAAATGCAGACCGTGAGTCAAAGGATACTATCCCGTGCCAAAAATTTTATTTGTCACATTTACTCACGGAATGATATAACAGATCTGACTTAGTTATAACTTTTGTTATTTTAAAATTGTAGAACTCTTGTTCTCAGTATAATTACCTTATTTCATAACAGTAATCAAAAGGACACCCAGAGATATATATTGACGGTTCTGAAACTTGCGCATCAAACTAGAATTAAAAAAAATAGAAAATTATTAATTATATATTTATATGTGAGGTCAATCTCATGAGTTAATATGTTGTCACTTTGGATGAATCGCAACATTATTAAACAGTTACACTGGTAACAAGCCATCCATAAACAGTTGAAGTAAATCCGGAGTACGTAGTGCCAGAGTCGACAATAGCAGTGAAAGACAATTCGCTGATCGTGCTCCCTACTGTAACTTCTGTTATGCTGATGTTGTAGAAACCACTGGGAAAATAAACAAAAATGTGTACACAGATGTAATAAAACAGAATTACTTCATCTGTTTGAAGCAAGTATATAGCTATTTTAGAAGAGCCAGTTTGCCAGCATTAAGACATCGGAAACAGCATGCTTCTCTATTTATTAATGTAATCATAATCATAAAGGTATCTGGTCTTCGAATATCTACGTCAGATGCATGAAGAAATTAATCTTAACTCGGTAAATTCACAGAAAAATGTATTATGTTACTGTTACCATTCTGGGGACCCACAATTCTGAAGAAAGGAATTAAAAACAGAAAAGAGTAACATACTAGGGATTAGTGTTAAGAGAAGTTTCATATTGGTCAGCACTGCCACTATCACCGAAATTAAGCCGGCCGTAACCATCTGTTCCGAAGCACATGGAAAAGGAGTCGGAGGTTATCCCATGGCTTGCTATTATGGACGGAACTGATATATTACTCATTCCTAAACCCATCAGACCGTTTGGTGCTACTCCATTGAGCAAATCACCTGTCTGAACCTCTCCACAGCTGATTAATTTCAATATTTTTAGCTGATTAGTTGTTCCACATGTTGAATAAAATTTAGTAATATAGAACCACAGAAAATATATTCGATGCTAGAAGCCTAGAATGCTGCACTTGCCACTTTGCCAGCATAGGTTATGCACCACATATTAGACGCTAGACCATAATTTTGATAAATTAATTTACAAAGACTTGCATGCCTAATCTGGAAAATAACTTTGACTAATGAATTAATTTTTCGATTATCAGCATACCCGAATACAATAGGGAGCTTGACTAGATTAGAACTTATGTGTCGCGCAATTAAGTGAAGATCATCCTGAACTAGTATCCCCGAGGAGGAAGTGTATCCAAATCCATACTCCATAATGTATGTGCAAGATGCAGTTTTGTTTGTGCATTGGGTTGTGGAATTGGTAAAGCATTGGTCGCTACTGCATGATATCATCTTGCTTGTTGTAGATGCACTAGGCACGTAGTTGCTAAACATCATGTTCTGTTTTTTGACAGTACATTAATTAAGACCCAAAAATTCACCAGGAAATTTCTTGTTCACCGACAAACAAAGTAAGTATTAAACAAAACTATCATCAGGCTGTACTATCTTCGGTAGCTTGAAAGGGACACAAGTAGATAAAAAACTAAGGACCAAATTATTTAACACAAACTTAATTAAAGTGAACTGTAAAAATTGACATTAAAATATACCTGATAAGAGGGATCAGAGGTAGGGGCACAGTTTTTGCAGTGGCAGGGCACCCAAAACAGATCGCTGCCAGTATCCAGTGCCACAAAAAATGTCTGCTTTGGTGTCCCAAGATCAACGAAAGCATAGTGCAAGCTTTTGTTTTTGTTTCAAAACAGTCACGAAATTGAGTACAAAGGTGAGAATTTTAAATGTAAATGTGAAAGAATTAATATTTTCACTTTTGAAGTAGAAGCGGACGCCTACACAAGCTATAATGTCTATAATAATTAGGATGAAGATTTTACTGCATGAATGTATTCTGTTACAAGGTAAATGCTTTGTACTTCTTAGGATAACAAAATTAATGACATAACAGAGGCCATTTTTTTTCATTTTACAAAAAAAAAAGACAGCACATTTTTTTCTGAAAATTAATCTAGCAAATGTATGAATATTGACCCTTCTGTTAGAAGCCGCTAATCGCTATTTTCTATAACCTGAAATAAACATGTACAACAAAGCAACAAAGGCAATGACAAATGAAAATTTAATTTTACGTACAAGCCGAGATACTCCGTAGTTTTATTTCCATTGGCGAAATCAAACTGCTCACCGGAAGCCAAGGACCGGCCACGGTGCCTGTTGAGGTCGTGCTTGAGAAGTGCGCGGTAGTACTCTACGGTACCATGTGGCGCTTCCTCTGGCTTCCAAACAGGAGGTAACCCTTGAGAGTCGGTCCATTCCCGCACCTTGTCAGAGAAACGATGATGAAAATCTAGACCCAGCTTGTTTGCATAACAAGAGGTCAGAGCGATTGTTAGAATTAGAAAGAAGAGGAAAATAGAAGAGTGAGCCATGAGTTCGGAAGAAGAAAAGGAGGAAGCCGAATTGGAGAGGTGAAGAGAAGAGATCATGGTACTCCATTTATATAGCAAACATGAAATGGAACTGGTCAGAGGAAGATGAAGAGACAAGCGAGCGTGGTAGAGTGGATGAGTGATGAAATTGGAGGTGAGAGAAGCAATACATTCTCATATCATTTTTCCCTTGGTGCCATGGAGTTGTAAGTTGTAACTTGTAAGGGGGGTGGAGCGAACGGGTCAAATCCCGATTTCCTGTGCTTTTTTTCTGGTGTGTCCATTAGTGATGTTAATTTAGTTTTTATATATACTTTTCTTTCTTGATTAATTGTTCGATCAATTTGTTGAACTCCAATTTTTCTGGTGTATCTGTCTATAACTTTATGTTGGTGGCTTCCTTCACTCTGTATCTTTATTTTGTAGCTAATTAGAAAGGCAATATGTACATTTTTTTATTTTAAATTGCAAAAGTAAGTGGTCAAAGAGGTCCAATTTTTACATTCATCTTTTCTAACCTGTGGGTTTCAGATATATATTTTGTGGAGGTCATTTTACAAAATTCAGATAAATATGGTTCTTTTAGTTTCTACAAGAAGAAAAATAGGTTTCTAACTTTTATTTACATAAATTCGTTCTTTCCATTTGTCATAAAATTTGTAATTATATGTCATATTATATTTAAGATTATTTCATTAAATATCTAAAGACTAGTGGTTTATTTTGTTCGATTTGAAAGATCGGATTGGTACACAGTTATTACTTACGAATCTCTCGCTTCCTTATTACACTCGATATATAATATCATTATTAACAAAATAATATCATTATATCACAGACAACTATCTTTTTTTTAGATAAGATGGGACTCAAACATTACTCCAATCTATTTTGAAATTAAATGTTACAAAGGAACCCAGTCGGGTTTGGATACTGCTACAAGAGCTGGTTTTCCAAAAAAGTATATAGACTCAATCCAATAGATTTGTCTGGATATTTATTTTTTTTCATTATTATCCTTTGTTATGTGAATGACTAAAACAATTTTAATATTTTTTCTATCGAAACGTGGTATATTGGAAGAAAATTCTTAATTCATTGTACCGTTGCTTCATAATAAGTTTTATTTGGTCAAAGCAAAATATTGACGTAACGCTTGAGAATTTGTATTAAGGTTGGTACTTATCAACTTATGGATCTTTAATAGGATTTATATCACTATTTTATATCTTAGACAATGTCAAATAATTTTCCATTACTGAGGTGTTACGGGAAATTATATAAAAAACTTATAGGACAGTATGAACAAATAATTAGAAAATAAAGTAAAAACAAGAGAAAAGAGTGAAAAGAAATTATCAAATACCATGAGTTTGTAGAAACATTGACCGAGAGAAATAAAATAGTGAATTATTGTTTAAAGTAAACTGTAATGTTGTTATAATTTGGTCATTTAATCGAGTATCAAATCGATACCAAATTTTATAAAACTTATAAGAAAACGTATCATCCATAAAATTGAGCAAGATCAAATATTTTGATTCAGCATTTTAATTTTAAAATTTTTTAATTTTAATATAATTTGAGAGGACGGTATAATAGAGGATTTCCTTCCAGGGGATGACATTCAGATAGAGGCGGGAAGGGGCATAAGGGTCTAAAACTTTCGCGCCTCTTTTCCACGAGAGAAATCACGGCAAATTTTAGTGTTTCTCTCGTGATTCTGTTTCGTGCGAAATCTACTTGACGTTTGACACCTTGGATTTCCATTCCGATCAGACGCTTAAGCAAGATCGGGATGGTGCTTTGGGCACGTAATTTTACGCTGGGGACATTCTCCCAACATTTTTTTGACACATTTGCCCATGTGTTAATAAAGCAAGAAGCTGCTCCATTTTCTCCCGCGATTATAGCACATAAAAGTTTCCATAACTAAAATTTTCTCTTATGGAAAAAATTTTTACGTCCATCTTTTAGTTGCTATTTTAAAGAGCCAAATTCTCAACCGAGCTTAAAAATACACCTGAACTCTCAAAATTTTTTATACTATTATAGACTTCATCCTTAATCGCATATTGAAGACAGTCGAATACTCGATACATTCTCTTTTACCTTATTTTTAAATTTTATTATTATTTTGATTGTTTAAGAACCGAAAATTAATTCATTTTCTTTTGAACATGAGGCTTTTTTTATGTTACATGAAAAAGTAATGTTTTCAATACCAGGCCGATTACTAGATATTTATGATAATATTGAATACCAGATCTTAGTCTGGTATAAAAAGCTATAATACCCATCTATCCTTTTTTTTTATAAATTATATCATTTAAAAAAAACATACATAAAAATTAAATAAAACAATAAAAGAGAACTCAATTACAAACTGTGATTCATAAAATTATAAAATTAAATATTTTAAAGTATATATTTATGTTTTAAGAACTTATTTATCAATAATTATTATGAATTGTTTTTTCAAGATCAAAATATTTATGATGTCATATAGTATTTAAAATTCAGTTATAAAACTTTACGTCTTTTGCTTAACTAATTCGACAAAAATCGAGTCTCTCTGTGAATTCCTAACTATGTTCTTGATCGTATCCGATACGGTGCGGGTGCGGGGATACGTTTATTTGATCAAGCATGTTTTTATTTAAAATTTTTTCCAATTAAAAATATGGACTGTTTATTACTAAAAACATATCTCGGTCATATCTGAAATGTATCTATGACGTATTTAAGACTTATCTTAACCTAATCCACAATTCAAACACATTAAAATAAAAAATACATTAAAATAATAGAATTCGTCATGTAAAGTATCGGGTGCTGACTTATTTGGGTTGTATTGGGATACATAACATAGGTTGTATGCATAAATAGTTGTCATATATCATTTTCAATATTGCATGAAATGACGTATTGATATTTTTTTTTTATAAGAATTAAGTAGAGGAGTTCTACAGCAAAATCCAAAGCATATCTACTTACTGATGTATTTATCTCTAAAGCCAAAGCCATTAATGTTCTCTTCTATTATTCCTAAGTATTAAGTTGCTGACTTTATTACTTCTATAATAAATAGCAAGCAACGGAAATAGAATGAAGCGTGGATTTTGGATGTTTCCAAATGGGATTCAGAGAGTGCGAGGACAAATGTGTAAACAAAGAATTAGGAGAATGCCCCCAGTGAATACTAACGTGCCCGAAGCACCCCCCGCAAGATCGATACACGGTAAGAATGGAGTCACAGTTCTATTTTGGAAAGAAGCTAAATACAAGTTCGTTGTATTATGTGAGGTGAATAATTCTTCAAAGTTGATACTTGTGATTTCATAAATACACTTTGATTATCTATAATGAGAAACATTGATAGAATTTTGGAATAGTAGTTGGGCAAATTTGACAATGAGGCATTCTTTTTTATCCTTTTTAAAAGGGATAATTATTGCCGTCCTAAAATTGTCTTTGAAAATTTCCACTCCAAATTCAATTTACTTAGAAATTTGTCACTTTTTCATTTGTAACGTTTGATATTGACAAAAATATCCTCTTCATTCTTTGTTGAAATTGTCTCTGTTTAAGGGTTTCTACTAATAAAAACAAATTGCCTCACCAATTATACAGAGAATACGAAAATGAAATTATCAATTGAATCTTGTTAGTTAATCTCTCTCGAATCTGAAAATTGGTTGAGAGTTGAGACTAATTAGCGTCTTAGTGTTTTTTTTTTTTTGAGGAAAAAAAAATCCAGTCTCCATCTTTTTATTATAAATAGAAGTACAGAGCTTAGCCAGTAGCTAAAAAGGTAAAAGAAAAGAAAAAAGTTATGTACGTAAAACAAACAAAGAAAGCTTAATAGAGTAGCCCTCAATTGAGACTAAGAACGTAGCGCCTCCCATTCAATGTCTTAGTGTTAACGGCGAGATTTTTATTTTGAGTAAAAAATGAAGGTCATCCTACCTTTTCATTAAAATAAAATGTATTTAGCCTGTGACCAAATTCGTACAAAAAAACTCCATTAAAAAACATATCCTAAAAAATAAACCTATTAAAGTCTTAAAACAAGGAAAGATGAAGAAAAAAAAATAAAAGATAGAATTGAATTCTAAATACCGGAAACCGGAAGGTTCAAGTGTTTCCACTTATATACACTACAAGAGAGATGGTCTATTGCTAGATTTGTCAAAATTTTTAGATAGATTTTTTTTTATTAGTGTTGGACTTTGTTCTATTACTAGATTTAATTGATACACTAAAGTCTAGCAATTTTTTAGCAAGACTTAATTTTCTATTAATAGGTACTAAAAAATCTAGCAATTTATTTTTGATAGACTTTTGAATCTTGCAATGTTTAATGTAGCAATTTTTTGCTTTAAAAAAAACGTGGGTACAAAAAATGAAGGTTTGGTAATCATTTCAATGTCTATGCTGTATTCTTAAATAAAAAGAAAAATAATTATATATATACAATACATATATTTATGTCTATGTTACAAAAATGAAGCATACATCCAAACATAATTAATGGATCAAAATATATAATAAGTGATGGCAAGGAACAGAAATTGAAATTAACCGATAACCAAGGCACATGTCGTAATATGATTCAAAATGTTCCACAAACTTTGTCAATTAAAACAAGTATGAAGGTAATAATTTATCAGCAGTGCAAAAGTCTGATTTAAACAGAATTAAAAATCAACGTAATGGAAACCATAAAAAAGTTTACAGAAATAAGACAAGTGAGGACACTTATTATGGTAGAATGGGTTAAAGGATATATGAGTTCATGCAGGTATTAATTAGGACTTAGATGGAGCAGAGATGTACTAGGCGCAGGAGCGGCCGCTTTGGTATTCTATTTCTAGCTACTATATAGCCTGTAATTATTTATAATTTTATATCAATATATCTTAAATAACTGTTACTTTTTAACTTAATAAAAATATTTATTTCATATTTCTGAGTACTTACAGTCACTGGGCGGGCTTCATGCCTAAGACCTTTCTCTTTGTATCAAAGACGATTCGTTGGCCAATTAGGAAGTTTTCTACATCAAGTTAAGTAAAGTAGATAAATATTAGAAAAAAAAGCTAATTACAACATGAAGAATTAAGCAATTTTCATTACCTGCAATTATGTTGAGGTCGTACTGTAGGATGGCCAGGCAATAAGCATATGGTTTGCTACTATCCTGGTCGATTAATGACAAGAGTATTTATCAGTTATATTGTATGGCCAAGTATATCTACCATTTTCATGTGTAATTCATTTGTATTTATAGAAAAAAACTTAGTATTTGTACCTCATTAAAAAGTAAAACAGTTGGATAAAGTGCTTGAAACGAGCTTCCACATTGGGTCGTGAAGGAAACAGGAGGTGTTTTATTTTTCGCTTGATTTGCACTGATGAAAAGGGGATCATGGTTAATTTGCAGTCTAATATATAGCAGATTAAGTAGCTCTATACTTCTTTCTGGAAAAGACATTATCTATTGTCCCCTGCTCTTTCCAAGTGATCTAGTAGTTTGCATCTACTGACTACTGTTACATTAAATTTGACATTCACATAAAATAGAAGAATTTGGGTCCAAGCATGATAATATTTTCCAATCAATGTCTTGCAATGTTTAAAAACTTAAAAATTTGTTTGTGCTCTATTCTTGATATAAACATAAAATTAAGGTTTTTTTTTTTTTTTGGGGGGGGGGGGGGGGCAGAAATTTTTCGAGGCTTGTTAACAAGAGACAGAAATTAACTTTTTTTTCCGTCAAAATTTACTTTTTCTTGCAAATTCCCCTACTTGTTTTCTTCTTTTCTTGTAACGAGAGAAAGAAATTTTATTTCTCTGGAATTAATTAAAAATTCATTTTAAATTCAAAATGAGAAAATGGAACTGATTAAAGTTAGACCAATAAACACTAAAATTGCACCTATATTTTAGCACTTGAAAATTTGACGATACCTTCACAAGTCACAAGTTAGCATAATTGATGTGAGAGAAGTTAGCACTTGAAAATTTGAAGGTACCCTCACAAGTAGGGCTGTCAACGGTACGTCATTTATCGTTATATCGTTTTGTTTAATCGAAATGAAACGGTTAGTGACATAGAAAATTATACCGTTTTTTAAGTGGCGCGATTGATGGCACAGTTGGTTATACCGTTTCGACTATTTCAACTTCATTTTCAAACTGTTTTATGTGTAATATACGATTGATGGCACAGAAATTTATTTCGTTTAATAAATAAAACGGTAAGTATGCCGGTATTGTACCGTTTAATAAGTGGTACAGTAATAGTTTGATGTCGTTCCGTGTTATCACATTTTGACGGCCCTACTCACAAGTACACTCTTAATATGCACGTGAGCAGTTATTCCATATTAAAAATATCAGGAGATAAAGGGAGATGCGACGATGTGAGAGAAGCTGATTTTATGAAATATTCAATTCCCGATCACTAGCTACATTCCAATTTCAGAGATTCACAAATCCGAGCACCCTTATCTCATCTCCCATCCTCGCCTAGTCGCCTTCCTCTTCGTTGTTCTAGACACTAGAGCACAGACTAAGGCCCTGATCAAAATCTAATTTTTTTAACATGGGATTTCATTTCTTTTTTTTTTTTTTTTATTGAGGGTCGGATGGTAAAGTATGGATTTCATTTTATTTCATTTCGTTGAAAAAATTATTGATCAAAATGAATGGATTTGATGTCATTTAGTTGGAATTTTCATACAATTAGATCCAACGAAATCATGTGAAATTAATTGAATTGAAATGAAATTCCACGAAAAAAATATTTTAATCAGGGTCTAAGTGGAAACATTATTCAAGATGAAAAATGCACTATTTTATTTTATAACATTTTGGAGAATAATGAAATCTTTTAACTAGAAAGTTTATGAATATTATCTATATATTTTTTTTAAGAAAAAATCGTAGATAATAATGTCTAAGGGGCTGTTTGGATTCCTCAAGGAATTTGGAAAATTTCATCTTCCTACCATAAATTTATTATAAACAATCCAAACTTTTCACAAAATTACACACTTTCCAATAAATTTATTCCTAGGAATTGCAACTTCCCCAAATTCCTAAGCTTGATAGAGCACAAGCACGTGTGCATTCCCTGTATCTTGGATTTTTACTCCCAAAAACTACGATTTTGGGCTCAATCTATCTCGCAAGTTGTTATTGTAAATTGATTAGTGTCATATGTAGTTTTGTCATCTCTGTCATCGCTAAATATAAAGTGAACATATACAGTAAACAAAGTGAACATATTGACAATCTAAGCGAACACATACAAACAAATAAGTTCAATGAAAATAAGTTGAATATATATGTAAACTTCTGAACAAGTAATGACAACACTTATTTGTTTGTAAGTGTTCACTTAAAGTATCTATATGTTCACCTTATTTTCTGTAGATGCTTACTTTGTATTTAACGATGGCAAGAATGACAAAATTACAGATGGCAATTATCATTCCTGGTTATTATTAGTCTATAGCAAAACCTCTATCTAAACTTTAAAGCCCACTTTAGTATTTTTTTGGGCATCTTAGAAAAAACAAAATGTGGATGATTCAGTTGCCGGATCGGGTAAGGAAGTCCGCTTGCACATATTCCCCTTATCAGAAGGAAAATTCGCTTTAAGAATCTCACTTCGGGAACAATGTCATATGGGCTAAAATAATTAGGTGATAAAGAAATAAAGGGGCACTGATATGTTTTGACTTCGTCAAAAATATTTTTGATAACTGCCACATATTTCCATTTAGTCAAAATGCATTTTTAGTTTTCAAATTTGTTCTCCAAAACATTTCGAAATGCAAAATGCAAACTAGAATTACAAATTAAAAATTTTGATAATTGTAAATAGCACAGTTACTGCTTTAATTTAAATATAAAATTTGAAACTTCATGTGCAAACCATCCATGAATTGCGTAATTTCAATTTAACTATTTCATAACACATACTTAATTGTTATTAAATATGATTATTATAAAAAATATATTTAACTAATTTTTTTATGTTAACCACAGCAAAAAGGAAACTGAAGTTTTGGGATACTCCTAAAAAAATCTATAGAATGTATTATACATATCATGTTCTAATTATTAATTTCCTGTTTTGGGCCGGGGTTTATACCTAAGTAAATTTGCTCCCTGTCAGAGACGATACGTAACTTGGTAGTCTGTTAATAATTTGGACCATCAAAATTGACAGTTAGTTTAATTAACAGAATTGATGAATCGATGGTCAAACTTTCATGCCGAGAAATGGTTAGTTTAATTAACAGAATTGATGAATTGATGGTTAAACTTTCTAACTTATTTTCAAATTAAATGTGCATAACGTCTTTGAACTTATTTTTTAGTTAACATCGTGGATCAAATATATGAGAAATTATATAACTCCCAATTTATCTTAAAGAAAAAACTTACAAACGAATCATGGCAAGAAACAAAAAACTTGCAAACAAATCATGGCAAGAAATATTGGGAGGCTTGACCCCCAAATTATCTTCAAAAAAAAAAAAAACAGAAATTGAAATAACAGACTAAGCAATTCATACATCGTAATTAACATGATTCAAATGTTACCAAAAAAATAGAGATAAAATAAGCATGATGGAAAGAATAATTTAACACCATCGCAAGCAAGTCAGATTTAAAAATGAATCAACAATAACAAAATGGAAAAATAATTTATAAAAAAAAAAGGGCATGTGATGACACTTGTTTTGGTAGATTGGCCAACAGATGTACCGATGCGCTATTAAAAATTAGAAGGATCTGGGGCTGCTCGATGCAGGAGCTGGCGCGTCGGTATATTAACTGTAGCCTGTAATTATTTATATTCAAGTATTTGAAATCATTAATTACTTTGTAATTCAATAAAAATGTTATTTGATCACATATTTTGAGTACTTACAGTTGTAGGGCTTCCAACCTAAGACTTGTTTCTCTATATCAAAAACGATTCGTTGGCCAACTAGGAAGTTTTCTGCATCAAAGTAAAAGTGATAAATATTTGACAAAAGTTATGAAAATATGGAAAATTAACCACAATTCCATTACCTCCAATTATGTTGATGTCGTACTGTATGATCCCCAAGCAATAAGCAAATTGTCTGTTGGTATTCTGGTCCGATTAATGAGAGAAGGGTATTAATCAGTAATATTGTATGACCAAGTATCCAATATGATCATGTATTTATGTGTGTTTAATTAACGAAATGAATTTGGTCTATGTACCTCGTCATAAATTGGAACAGTAGGATAAAGTGCTCGAAACGTGCTTCCACCTTGGGTCGCGAAGGAAACAGAAGGTATTTTAGTATTCGCTTGATCTGCACTGATGAAAAGGGGAGAATTAGTTTGTTGTGTAATATGGCAGATTCAAAGTAGATCTACTCCCTTCTGGAGATGACATTACCTAATTATCCCCTGCTTTGTCCACATTTTGTTCCTCTATTGTTCGTTAAATTTGAGATTCAGGTAAATATGTGAAAATATTATAAATTTAGGTCCAAGAACGACAATATTTTACAATGAATGCTAATTCCCATGAAAACAAATAATGATTTTTGTTCTTTATTCTTGATAAAAATAGCACAAGTGGTTATTTGGGGTGAAACATAAAAAGAAAAAACCAGTGATTTTCAAGACCTAGTAACATTTATAAATTTCCTGACTTGCTTTCTTCTTTTCTTGTAACAAGAGTGAGAAATTTAATTTCACTGCAATTTAGACTTAAAACTTCATTTTTAATTCAGACTGAAGAAATGGATCTTATAAAGTTAGAACCAGTAAGCGAACTCTCTTGTTACGTCAGGGGCCATAACTCACTTAATTTGAGGTTTTACCTCTTCCATTTTTCTCAAAATAATTACCTTGTCTCGAAACAGTATTCGAAAGGAATTCCTGAAATATTTATTCGCTGTTCTGAAACTTGGGCAGAGAACTATCAATAGATATATATAAGAAAAAAGTTACAATAAGTATTTCATAATGATATTAGTAATTATGATAAACTGGAATACTAAAAAGTTACGCTGGTTGCGAGCTTCAGGTAAATGCTGTCAGTAAATCCAGAGTAGGAAGTGCCTGAGTCGACGATAGCATTGAAAGACAATTTGTTGGTTGTGGTCCCTACTACAACCTCTGTCAAACTGATGTTGTAGTGTGCACTGGGAAAATTACAAAGACAAATAACATAGGTATTAAACAGAAATGTTTATATTCTACAAAGGATAGCCTACTTCAATTAAACATTCATCAATTTGGCCATGTTGGAAAATACCCTTTCATATATACTGGCATATATTACTGTACTGAACTATCAAGAGCAGTGTCTTTGTTTGCTAATCAACACAAGATTCTTGTTGTGTACATTAGTTGCAAACTTCTCTATGTCAATGCAAAAGGAATATGTTAATCTCAGAAGTAACAAAAAAAATACTGAGGAGAGGATAAAAAGAGAACAACATACGAGGGATTACTGTTAAGTGAAGTTTCATTCTGGTCTTTGCTTCCTACATCACCAAAATTCAGTCGTCCATATCCATCCTTCCCGAAGCACATCGAAAAGGAGTTGGTGATGGAGATTGCCTTATTGTATGCTATCATTGATGGAACTGATATGTTACTGCTACTTAAACCCATTAGACCATTTGGTGGCCCACCATTGAGAAGATCACCTGTTTGAACCTCTCCACAGCTGATAATTAATAAATTAAACAAATAAATTAGTTATTACGAATATGAAATAGTCAACTTCTGTCTATGCTTAACTTTAGTTGCAAGAACAGAACAAAATGCCTGTCCCTGAATCTGAATTTACCATCATTTATCATGAGACACCAATGTCCTTTTTCAAAGTAGACATAGAAATATTTTTGGAACAAATCAATCAAACAATGATTTGCATACCATATGCTTATCAAAAAACATACTTTTTGAAAAGGAGTTTGTAATAATGGAGTGTTTTAAGAGTATTATCATACCCGAATAAAATTGGGATGTAGACAACATTAGAAGTTGTGCCTTCCTTTGTCAAGTAAAGATAGTCCTGAACTATTATCCCAGAGGAAGAGGAAGAATAGTTTCCTGATCCATATTCGATTGTGTAAGTGCAATCTGCGGTTTTGCTGGAACATTCTGTGCTCGAATCTGTGAAGCATTGGCTGCTGCTGCAAGATATCGTCTTGCTTGTTGTAGACGCACTAAGATTATAGTTTCTAAACGTTACGTTCTGCAACAGTTCAATTAAAACCAAAGAAATCAGAAAAAAAAAATTATTGTTGAGGGGCAAAAAATATTAAAAAAAACATAATTATATCTCAACATGCACTGAATTTGATTGGCGTGATTAATAGGAATAAAAAAATCACCTGACTATTAATAAAAAATAAAAGCAAATATCAAGTTTTTTAAAATTAAAATAATAAAAACATACTCCATATGAAGAGTCAGAAGTAGGGGCGCATTGTTTGCAGTTACAGGGAACCCAAAACAGAGGACTGCCAGTGTCTAGTGCAACCAAGAAAATCTGACTTGGTGACCCAAGATCCACATAAGCGTAGTGCAAGCTTTTTTTTTTTCCCCCCAAACAGCCAACCAAAGAAAAAAAAAATGAACATTCATCAATTCACATACTGATTACATAGGTAGAGTTCTTGAAAAAAAAAAAGAGCCATGTTTAAGACCCTTAAAATACATGGAATATATATCTCATCATATAAACAAATTAATAACATAACAGTCTTCATTGCTTTTTGAGATTTTGACAAAGTAATACAGAAATAATTTTATTTTGAAAATTGATCAAGTAAATTCAAGAACAAAGACATATTATGGAAAAAGGTATAGAGCAAAAGAACAGATAGTTATGCAAAAGAATTGTAAAAACTTGATTTCACATACTTGCCGAGATACTCATAAGTTTTATTTCCACGGGCAAAAGCATACAGTTCGCCGGAAGCCAAGGACCGTCCACGGTGCCTGTGGAGGTCATGCTTGAGAAGTGCCCGGTAGTATTCTACAGAACCATGTGGCGCTTCTTCTGGATTCCAAGCCGGAGGTAACCCGTGAGAGTCGGTCCATTCCCGCACCTTGTCAGAGAACCGATGGTGGAAGTCCATACCCAGTTTGTGTGCATAGCAAGAGCTCAGAACTGCTGCTAGAAAGAGGAGAACAGAAACAGAGTAAAAAGCCATGGGAATGGATGAAGAATAGAAGTGATTCGATCTGTACGATGTGGCGAAATGCAGAGAGAACAGAGCGCCAGTTATATAGAGAAACTAAAAACTAATGGTCAAAGTTAATTTTTTTTAAAACCTGAAAAAATTCGAAGTGGATGGCAAGTCATGATTACTTGTGGCTCTTTTTGGCATATCTATTCGTGTTGTTATGTTCACTTCTGTCTTTTCTGATTTATTCAGTCAATATTAATAAATTGGTCGTCCAATTTGTCTCCTCATTTCATTTTTCTTCGCTGCAGTTGTCAAATTGTTTTTAATATTACGAAATTATTTCTATTATGATTTTTTTTATTTATAATTACTATCTTCTCTATCACCTTGAAGAATGTTATGATTTACAATGATGAAACTGCATGTTAGAATTGCGATTACATCGAATTCCTTCAACATGAATAACGGCAAATATTCTTTTTCTATATTAGTGGCAGAAAAAAAAAATACTCATTCTTGCTTATATGAAATTTCGTTGTAGTTTATTATATTTCATGATCTATTTGTTTTAATGAGGACATTTTAATATATCTTTTGATTGCCATATTAGAAAATCTCCTCATATTGTTCATAGTCATAATTCAGAAATGATGGTTAATGAATGGATAACAGAAAGTTGCACAAGGAAATTACGGTAATTACCACAAAAGTCCAGAGATTAAAATGGTTGGATTCAATTCAGGGAATTATGTAATTGGCAATTTTGATTTTACGATGAAAATGTGGAACTGCTGGGATTTAAATCAGGAATTTATGTAAATTTAGAACTTGAATTAAGAGGGAACAAAATGATAAAAGGTGATCGGAAATTGGTTTGAGAAGGTACATAGTTGATATTAAAAAAAAAAAAAACATTGTGAGGTTATTTTGTTTTAGCTTCCAAAAGAAAAACGTATTTCAGAGAATTTCATAACTCAAATTGTACGTAATAACATAGGAAGGTAGCAAGCCTGCATACTAGGGCTGGCAACGAGTTGAGCTCAAGTTTGATTTGAAATTAATTTGAGTTTTACCGAATCAAATCGAGTTTGTATCGAATTTCTTAACGAGCTCGTCAAGCTAAATTATAGTACTTTTATGTATACTTTCAAACAAATAATATACAAATTAATTAATATTTATCAATTTTAATATTATTTTTACTTATAAACTAATATTGTATTCATTTTGCAATAATATTTTAAATAAAAATAGCATATATATGTAACAAATAAATATATTACATATCAAATTATGTACTAATATATATAAATTAGTTAACAAAATTATATTTCGAGCTAATTTCGAATTAATTTCGAACGAGTCGAATTTGCTTCGATCCCAAATAAATCGAGCCAATGTAGAATCGAGTCGAATTTTTCTCAAACCACTAGCTTTTTTGCTACCCTACTGCATAAACACGACATGGCCATCAATTTGTAGAACGTTGAAGTAAGTCTGGCTACTAACGAATCTTGTGGCATCCGATCCAACAAAAAAAAAAAGGTGTGCATATAAATTTAGTTTTTGATAATGAATTTATTTTTTACATCATAACTTGGTTTATCGGTATTTTTATGAATGGACAAATTTATTTTTGAGGGCCGGGTGGCAATTACACACGGACTGATTTTATTAAAAGTAAAAATAATCACAGATTAAAGAAGATAAAAAGAGAAAAAAAAGACAAAAATAAAACCTAAATCCTAAACCTATACAAAGAAATTAAAACTACAGACAACTAAGTATATTTTTATAAAAAATCAACATTATAGGAATTTCTAAACTTACTTTTTTAGGCCTATCTGTAATTGAATGACAATTATTTTGAAGTTGGAGTAAAATTAGAAAAAATAAATTAGTAGTCAGTTTGGCATTGATCTTTTATTCTGTTTGAGATTCAATTTGTGGGTTAGTACGTAGGCAAGATGTCAGAATGTATGTTGGATATTAATAGAAACAAAATTTAGTTGATTTTTATAAAGTCATTTAAATTGAATTTTAATAATATTTATCTCAAAATTAATTTAAACATTAACAAAATATTTTAACTAAAGTTAAATTTGCACGTATTTCGGTTTCTTTTGAAGTTGGGCGGCTTTTCGTTGCACACAGTTTCTATTTATTTATTTATTTTTCCGAAGGCCTGTTGGCTAGCTGCCAATGGCAAATTGTATTGAAAAGAAAAAATCAGACAGTTACAAGTTTCTTTTTATTGTTAAGAAGGGATATTAGATAAGGCCATTGCTATGTATGCTTAGCCACCAATATTCATTAATTGAAGTTTACTAATCATGGAAATAAGAAAAAATAATAAAAAGTACTCCCTATAGTGCTTCACAGCAAAATTATAATTTTCTTTAGTGGATATATGCTTTGGTGAGAGAGAGAGAGAGAGAGGAGTGGAGGTGAGATGATATGGCGGTATTAAAAATATTTGGTCAAAGATTAGATTTATTGATGGTATTACTGAAATTCCGATGTATAGGTGGAAACATCCTGATGGAAAAAAAAAAAACACTTTTAATTTTATAACATTTTTTTTTGTTTCAGTAACAAGAGAAGAATGAAATCCTATAACTAGACAGTGCACGAATAATATCTGAATATCTTTTTAAATTTGTACATAATAATGTCTAAGAATCTATTATACACAATAGAACGCATGTGCGTAGATTTGGGCTCAATTTTTCTCGCAAGTTATCGACTACGGCAAAAGCTCTTTCCGTTTGGCAGAAAGACCAATTTAGTAATTTTTGATGGGCCTCTTAGAAAGAACAAATTGGATGATTCGGTTGCTAGGTTGAGGAGTCCTTTTGAGTTTTGACTAGGCCGAAAATATTTTGACAACTAAAGTCTTCAACATATTTTAATTTAGTCAAAATGCATTTTTTATTTTCGAATTTGTTTCTCAAACATTTCGAAATGCAAAATGCACACTAGCAAGATTTACGAATGAACACTTTGACAATTCTAAAATGCACACTTGCTGCGTAGATTTTTCATATTTATGTGCAAACCATCCACAAAATTGCACAATATATTATTACGTAATTCGAATTTAAATATCGTACAACATTTACAATTAATTATTATATACACATGATTGACTGACTGATTTAAAATTTTAGCCAAAAAAGGCAATTCGGGTGTGTGACACTCCTTAGCTTAAAATCCTTCCATTTCAAAATATGAAATGTATCATCCATATCATGTTCTAATTATGTCCAGTTTGGGGACTTCTGACCTAAGTAATTTTGCCCTCCATCAGAGAGTAAGTCGCTCAAATGGGAAGTCCTCTGCATTCAAATTATATTTGTATTATTTTATTTTATTTTATTTTTTTTTGGAACCGAAATAAAGGTCAAGCCCTTGTCAATAATTAGAATAAATATAGTGTGTACAAAAACTAATAAAAGTAGAAAAGAGAGGAGATCGTTGTAATATATACAATACATATATTTATGTCTATATTACAAAAAAAAAAGAAGCAGAAAACCAAACATAGTGTAAATATGATCCAAATGTTACCAAAAACTTGAGTCAAAACAAGCATGAAGGTAATAATTTACCAGCAGCACGAGCAAATCTGATTTACAAAGAATCAATAATCAACATAATGGAAGTCACATAAAGATTAAGGAAATAAGAGATGCCACGACACTTATTATTGTAGAAAAACCGACAGGACGGGCCAATGCGCTGTTAGGTCTTGTTGGTGGGGAAGGTGCTGGTGCTTTTGGAGGTGGTGTCTTGGGAGCTGGTGTGCTAGGCGGAGTAGCAGCCGGAGAGATATGCTTATTACTAGAGCCTGTAATGATGTATATCAAAGTATTTGAAATTATTGTAATTTTTCAAGTCAATAAAACTGTTATTTCACATATCCTGAGTACTTACAGTTGAAGGGTTCCCAACCTAAGACCTGTTTCTTTCTATCAAAGACGATTTTTTGGCCAACTAGGAAGTTTTCTGCATTGAAGTAAAAGCAGATAAATATTTGGCCAAAACTAATTCACAAAATGGAAACTTAAGCAAAAATTTCATTACCTCCAATTATGTTCATGTCGTATTGTAGGATGGCCAGGCAATAAGCAACTAGTCTGTCACTATTCTGGTTTAATCAAAGACAAGAATACTAATTAGTTATACACGTCTTATATGATCATGTATTCTTGTGTGTTTAAAATCCAATTTTCACCATCTACCTGTTTAGCATATCCAATAGCAGGATGAAGTGCATGAAATGAGCTTCCATCTTGCGTCGTGAAGGAAACAGGAGGTAATTTAAGTTTCGTTTGATTTGCACTGATTCAAAAAGGAGAATAAGTTTGTAGTTTAAAGTAGCAGATTTAAGTAGTTCTATTTCCGGTGCAGAGATTATATATATCTACTGTCCCCTGCTTTGTCCACAGTCTGTACCTCAGTACCTTCATTTTTTCATTAATATTGACCTCCACATTAAAATGTGTAAAAAATTTGGCTCCAAGCTGAGCAATCTTTGCCCAATCAATGCCTTATCAGTTTTTTTTTTCTTTTTCAATGCCTTATCAGTTACCATGTAAAAGAAAAGCTTTATTTTCTATATACATAAACAGCACATTAAGAGGTTAGGGAAAAAGGGAAAAAAACCTGTATGATTGGCAAGACCTTTTAAGAATTTACAAGGAAGTTTTTGCCACGAAATTAAATTTTGCGAATTTTCTTAGAATTAGCACCCCCCCCCCCCAATTTTTCCCCTTCTCTTGCAATTAGAGAGTGATATTTAATTTCAGTGTATTTAAAATGTAAAATTATATTGAAAATTTAGAATGCGAAAATTGATCTGAGAATTAGATACTTCATTTAAATTTTCACAATACCCTCATAAATTAGCAGAATTGAACCCACTAAGTTGATGCACTTGCGCCATCACTGGCAATAACTCCCCTTATTTTGAGATCCTACATCTTTTCTCAAAATAATTACCTTATCTCAAAGCAGTATTCAAAAGGACTTCCTTCAATAGTTATTGGTCGCTCTGAAACTTGGGCAGAGAACTAGCAATAGATATTAAACCAAGTTATAATGAATATAGATAAATAATCGATATCAGAAGTTCACACTGATGTTAATTTTGATGAAGCAATACGAAAAAGTTACACTTGTGGCAATCTTCTTGTAAATGTTATCAGTAAATCCTGAGTAGGAACTGCCTGAGTCGACGACAGCATCAAAAGGCAATTTGTTGGTTGTGTTCCCTACTACAATTTCTGTCAAACTGATGTTGTAGAATCCACTGGGAAAATTACAAAGAGGAATGAATGCACATATGTATTAAACAGAAATGATCATACTCTACAAAGTAGGCTAGTTCAGTGCAGACTCAGTTGAGCCATGTTGGAAAATATGCTTCCATACTCATTTTTTGCTTACATTCCTGTACCAAGACATCAAGAGCTGATGTCTTTCTTTGTTGTGTTCATTAGTTACAAACACCTCTATCTGAGATGCACAAGGAATGAATCCAATGAAACACAAAAATCTATCTACTATGGTACTGTTAGAGGGGCACAAATTAGTATTAAGGAGAAGGGAAGAAAGAGAAAGAAAAAAAATACTAGGGATTAATATTAAGTGAAGTTTCATTTTGATCGGGGCTGCCTTCATCACCAAAATTGAGCCGGCCATATCCATCCGTCCCAAAGCACATTGAAAAGGAGTCGGTGATCGAAATTAAGGAATTGTTTGCTATGATGGATGGAACTGATATCTGACTAAGTCCTAAACCCATTAGACCATTTGGTGCCCCACCATCGAGAAAACTGCCTGTTTGAACCTCTCCACATCTGATAAATTTCAAATGTGATATATTAATTTGTTATCAACTTATCATTATTAAATATTCAATTTCAACCTATATCTCAACGGACTTTGGATTTAGTTACAATCTAGAACAGCATAAAATGTCTATCCCAAAATCTGGAGTTGCCAGGATATTATCATGACACACCAATGTCCTGATGAAGGAATTAATTAGAAATTCTGTTGGAATAAATTAATTAAAAAATACATGCATCCTAATTATGATTATCACTAGCATACCAATATGGCAAGAAGTTTGATATTATGAGTTTTTTTTTAGATTATTATTATCATACCCGAATAAAATAGGGATCTTGACAACATCAGAAGTTATGCTTTCCTTTAGTAAGTAAAGATCGTCCTGAACTATTGTCCCAGAGGAGGAAGTATTTGGAGATCCATATGGAACAGTGTAAGTGCAATCTGCAGTTGTATTGGGACATTGGTTTCTGGATGTCGTGAAGCATTGGTTGCTGCTGCATGATATCGCCTTGCTTGTTGTAGATGCACTAGGATCGTAGTTACTAAACTCTATTTTCTGTGATAGTTTAATTAAAACCGAAGAAATCACAACCAATTGTTCAAGGACTAACCAAAAATTAACAAAACAAACTTACCATCAGTATGCACTAAATTTGATTGGTTCAAAAATGAAGGTTATATAATAGAGAAAAAATATGTAACTTTTTATGAAAATATATTTTAAATGTACTGATAATTAAAAAAGAAAAAACATACTCCATATGAGGGGTCAGAAGTTGGGGCGCATTGTTTGCAGTTACAGGGAACCCAAAACAGATCACTGCCGGTGTCTAGTGCCACCAAGAAAGTTTGGTTTGGTGTCCCAATATCCACAAAAGCATAGTGCAAGCTTTTTGTTGCCGAACAGTCATAAAAAATTAACAAAATAAATGAAGTTTCATCAATTCATTAGTAAAAATGTAACACCGTCAGGTATAGTTATCTTAAGACTAAAAAAAATAAAACAGTGAAACATACGGATGCTACAATTTAAAAATAATTAAAAAAAAGGATAGAATTTGAATGTTCAACAACGCTTAGGGTCAAGAATTTGCTGTGTCAATGTACTCTGAGTTCCTGACAAATACATGGCATTTTCATAGTTTAAAATTATCACAGTCAATCGTTTCTTTCAGAGTTTGACAAAGTAATACAAAAATATTTTAACTTTTAAAATTGATAAATTAAACTTAACAAAATTGACATTTTCTCAAATGAAGTAATTAATCTCCACAACCAGAAACAAAATGTAGAGAAAAGCAATAAAAATTAATAAGTGCTTCATTTGACATACTTGCCGAGATACTCAATAGTTTCGTTTCCACTTGCGAAAGCATACAGGTCGCCGGCAGCCAAAGAGCGGCCACGGTGTCTATGGAGGTCATGCTTGAGAAGTGCCTGGTAGTACTCTACAGAACCGCGCGGCGCTTCCTCTGGATTCCAAGCAGGAGGCAATCCTCGAGAGTCGGTCCATTCCCGTACCTTGTCAGAGAATCGATGGTGGAAGTCCAGACCCAGATTGTTCGCATAGCAAGATGTCAATGCTGTTGCTAAAAGGAGGAGGATAAAGGCAGAGGAATAAGACATCTTTTGGAATCTTCAATGTAGGTGTGATTAAATGCAGAGAGCAGCGCGCCAGTTATGTAAAGATGAAATGGAACGGGTCAAAGGGAGCAAGAGATGTGCGTCCACGAGAGAGAGAGAGAGAAATGTTCAATTCAATAGAGAACAGAGTAACCAGAGAGATGTTGTGATCATTTCCACAATTGCACTTGTGGACATCTATAATATATAGAGAGATGGATGATCACTTTATATATCTATTTGTGTAGTTTTCTTTTTCTTTTTTTTCTTTTTCTGTTTTTTTTTTAAGTTGTTTTGGCCTTTTGGGGATTATTTGTGCTGTTATGTTGAGTGTCTTCAAGTCAACATTGATAAATTGTTCGATCAATTTGTCTCCTGATTCCATTTTTTTTCCTTCATTGCAGCTGTCAATTTTCTTTTCTTTCAACTATTATGAATTTATATTTTTATAAGAAAGAAGGGGTCAAAGTCACCAAACTTTTTTGGAATTATATCCATCCAGTCGGGTATTTAAACTGCAGCCTCCATTCAAAGATGTATTTTTTTACAACTTAACTAAGGGTCTTCTCGTAACTATTATGAAATTAGTACTAATATAATTTTTATTTTTATTTAAAATTACTATCTTCTCTATTGTCATCTAAAGTATTATATTTTATTGATTTGCTTATTACAGTCGTTATAAAAGTTGAATTATATGAATTTAAGTGTCCTTCAACATGATTAGTGGCCGAATTCTTTTGTTATAATTGCGGAGTAGAAAACACTCAATTCTGACCTCTATAAAATTTGGTTGGTAATTTATTTCATATCATTTGTTTTAAATGAGTACATCTAGAATATATATTTTAGACATTGCACAGACTAATTTTATAACCGGCCTTAAATTCAAATCGTTCATTGTAAAATTATAAATTAATACGATTAATCATAATTCATGTTCGGTTTAAAATTTCAATCCACCATAGAACTATCATATATTTTATAACATATATTTTGATTGCCATATTAGATAATCTCCTCATATATACAGTCAGAAACGATGCTTCCGTTTTTCAAAGATAAATGAATGAATCACAGAAAACTGCACAAGGAAATTGCCACAATAGTTCCATTTCAAGAGTCATCTTTGGCTCCGTTTGGATAGGTGTGGGAAAAAGGAAAGAAGGGAAGAAGTGAGAAGAAGTATTGAGAAGTGTGTAACTTTGTGAAGAGTTTGGATTGTTTATAATTTTTTTTCTTCTTCTTTCTTCCAACGATCCAAACGCACCCTTTAATATGATAATAATACGCGTCTCAAGCTTTCAATTATTATTATTATATATATATATATTTTTGAAATGGGTCTCAAGCTTTCAATTATAAATACAAACCTTTGTCACAGTCATTTTACAAAAGTCCAAAAAAAAAAACTAACTATAAATAATTATTGAGAGTATGTCTTCATGCATTACAGCTACGGACACGTACTTACAATTGACATCTCATTATAGTCATATATCTTTTATTCAGTTTTTAATTCAGAAACAAGAACTCTAAAAAGAGTGCTAAAATTAATTCTGAAAAATAGAATTATTGCAGACATTAATCATTCACGACCAGCCATTTAACTAAAGTCGCATACTATTGCAAATTATGCCTTTGAACCGTCAAAACTTTTATTAATTGGTGCTCAGTCATTGACGTATGGATCATATTTTATTTAACATTTATTTTTCAAATTATTTCTGACTTTACAAAATAACTATAAAACTACTATCTTTAATGAGTTATATTTAATTGTATTCTTATCAAACGAAGTTTACTTTTATACGTAATACCTTCTGACAATAGTTTGTAAAATTATCTCTTAAATCTTGAGGAAATATCTCGTCCGTGTTTTGAAATTTGCTTACCCATCTAGTCGAGAAAGTATATGTATTACCTGGCTAAGCAATTGTGTGTGTCAAAAAAAAAAAGAAAAAAATATATATATCAACCCTAGGTGGAGCAGAGACGTACGTAGGAGGAATTCTGAATCCATCCCCTTTATTGCAATATTTTCTTTCGTGATTAGATGATTGACAAAGTCAAACTTTTTATGTTTGCGTCGAGCCATGAGCTTCTAAAACATAAATTTGCAAATATTCCAGTGATCTATGTCACTCAAAATAGCTTAGTACTGATACATCCCATGAAAGCAATAGAGATGGTTGAGAAAAAGCATTAGTGCTAATTAAACATTTCATAAACAATGAGAGAGGTTGAGCCTGATATCATGGGGATAAAATCAAAGTAACTTTCATGATTTCTAAAAATATTTTAGAACTTACATTAGTTTTGACTTTTTAATTTGCAAAGATTTTATTTATATTGGTGGATTCAAATTCAGGAAATTATGTAAATTGATTATTTTGAATTATGGGGAAACTCTTTGAAATGGAAAGTTAGAGGGAAGAAAATGATAAGGTGAGTGGAGGGAAACTGCTGTGACAATAGGTTCGACAAGGACATACTTTATACAAAATATAATTTTGTGACGACATTTTATTATAGATTTTCAAATAAAAAAAAATAATTCGTAAAATTTCCAGAATTTAAATTGAACGTAATTAAAGAAGACGGTAGCTTGAATAACTTGACATGGCTGGCACGTAGCATACTTCCAATTTGCTTACCTAATTGTGATGGCAGCTTGCTAACGTAAGAGTATCTTGGGCTACTAACGAACCATGTGCCATGTAATCTAACTAAAAGGAGTGCATGTAGAAATTTAAAAATGATCTTTTGGTAATCTTACATCTTACATATAATAAAAATGCGTGGATGATCTCAAAAGGTGCGAATGAAAATGTTCCTATTAAGTGAATAACTAAAAAGTGCGATTTAAAAGGTGTCTCGCCAAAGGATGCAATCGAGTGGATGTCTCCTCCACCAAAGGGTGCTAATATTTTATCTATAAATAGTACTCCATTTTTCAAGTTTTCATTAACCATTTCACATTTACGAAATGACAAATATAATAGATATCACATCACTATCAAATAAAAATTCAGATGTAATACATGCACGGGTCACAAAAAATTTGGTTTACAACTAATTTGAAGAAATTTAATACATGGAGCATGAATTTTGTTCTACTAGATAGTAACTTTTTATGCAATACATTTTTCTCCATGTATCATGTTGATTTCAATATCTAACAAAAATTTATTTTCAATATTTTCTCCATGTATCATGTATGAAATGCATTAAAAAGTATTTTGTAATACAATTTTTCTCCCTGCAAAATGTTGTTTAATTATTGTGTCAATAACTTTATGGACATATATGAAATGCCAACAACTTTATCTTATTGTAACTCTTTTCTTTATATCCTACTTAAAAAGGATAACATTATGTGTGTGAACCTATATATAATATAAGTGTGACGACCGACCGATTTTTATTATAGTTGACCATACTTTGACCAGTTGACTAAACTTTGACCAGTCAAAGTTTGACTTGATGTTGACCACGATAAATATTTGTATATTGATTGTTGAACCGTGTACTTGTGTGGAACCGAATAAACATAAAAAAAATTTGACACCTCTTGCTTGCATGGTGACACGTGCCATCTTCATATATCAATGTTGCCTTTTATGCATTTCTCCCTCTCTCGTTAATTCCATCTCCTACAGAGCAAAACCCAAAATGAAAATCGAATAGGAGGTGACTCCATTTCCATTTCCGATGACCTTTCACCACACTTCAAATTATGTACCTTGCCATTTGTTAGTTGCTTAAGAAATGATATCAAAAAGTTAATTGAAATTTGATGAGTCGATCGATTGGAGTTTTGATGAGTCGGCCAATTGGAATTCTGAGTCTACGTCGCAGTCAGGATAGTCGATTGGATTTGTCTATTGAATTCTGGATTGCTTAATCAGGTAACCGGACTTCTCTGTATTTAATTTCGTTTTGATTGAATGATTTGATTTATCGTTTGGTTTTGATTGAATATGTTTATTGTTTTGTGATTGGTATATTTTACGGGATATCGGAGTTTGGAATTGGATATGGAATTGAATCTGAATTTTGAGCCCTGATCCTCCTGAGTTCGGGGAGGGGCCGGTCCTGATCCTCCTGAGATCGGGGAGGGACCACTGTGACTGACTGACTGTCTGGACCCGATTATCTCCGTAAAATATATTATTTGTTATGTGGATTAATCCGATCTGATTGTATTTGTTATATTAATTAAATGTAGAGAAGCTGCGTCGTTAAATAACCGGTTACTGAGGTTTGTACCTGACTCTGTTTGTTTTTCTATTGCGACGTAGGTTGACGGGCCGTCGGATGGATGCAGAAGATACCGTTCTCAGCTCGCGCCCCGCGACCCGTCGGTGCGGGACGTGACAGATGGTATCAGAGCATTCGTTCCTCGGACTGTGTTTGGGTCCTTGTTCATTTCATTTGGAATTTGATCATTTGGTTTCTATTTGATTGAACTTGACTAGTTTTCGTCCGTTTGAATTTCGCGGACGAAATTCTTTTGAAGGAAGGGAGAATGTGACGACCGACCGATTTTTATTATAGTTGACCATACTTTGACCAGTTGACTAAACTTTGACCAGTCAAAGTTTGACTTGATGTTGACCACGATAAATATTTGTATATTGATTGTTGAACCGTGTACTTGTGTGGAACCGAATAAACATAAAAAAAATTTGACACCTCTTGCTTGCATGGTGACACGTGTCATCTTCATATATCAATGTTGCCTTTTATGCATTTCTCCCTCTCTCGTTAATTCCATCTCCTACAGAGCAAAACCCAAAATGAAAATCGAATAGGAGGTGACTCCATTTCCATTTCCGATGACCTTTCACCACACTTCAAATTATGTACCTTGCCATTTGTTAGTTGCTTAAGAAATGATATCAAAAAGTTAATTGAAATTTGATGAGTCGATCGATTGGAGTTTTGATGAGTCGGCCAATTGGAATTCTGAGTCTACGTCGCAGTCAGGATAGTCGATTGGATTTGTCTATTGAATTCTGGATTGCTTAATCAGGTAACCGGACTTCTCTGTATTTAATTTCGTTTTGATTGAATGATTTGATTTATCGTTTGGTTTTGATTGAATATGTTTATTGTTTTGTGATTGGTATATTTTACGGGATATCGGAGTTTGGAATTGGATATGGAATTGAATCTGAATTTTGAGCCCTGATCCTCCTGAGTTCGGGGAGGGGCCGGTCCTGATCCTCCTGAGATCGGGGAGGGACCACTGTGACTGACTGACTGTCTGGACCCGATTATCTCCGTAAAATATATTATTTGTTATGTGGATTAATCCGATCTGATTGTATTTGTTATATTAATTAAATGTAGAGAAGCTGCGTCGTTAAATAACCGGTTACTGAGGTTTGTACCTGACTCTGTTTGTTTTTCTATTGCGACGTAGGTTGACGGGCCGTCGGATGGATGCAGAAGATACCGTTCTCAGCTCGCGCCCCGCGACCCGTCGGTGCGGGACGTGACAATAAGTGTGAACATAACTAAGTTAATTTCCTTATATTATGTTTAAGTTATCTTATTATAACTCATTTTTAAAAAAAATGCTACTTAAAAGGGATAAATCATTTTTGGATAAAAACTAAAAATAAAGTGAAATGTAATAATATAATATATCAAATCAGTTTATAAAATTTATAATCTTATAGGAAATATACTTTAAAAATAAGTTTGTATACATTTGAATTATAATTCTAATTGTTGATTAAAAATCATCTCTAACTTAATAAATGTTAATATTTTTATTAACCAACTGTTAATATTTTTACGAACTGTTTATATTATTTATTATTTTTATTACTTTATCTATGCTTATATAGATGATTAATAATTATTTAAAGTTGCACCTTTCATTTATTTAATATGCAAAATGTCAGCATTCATAGTTTAATTATAATAATTAAGACGTGACATTTTGATTTTAAAATATTATTAACAAATAATAATTTATTTTATTAAGTGGTAAAAAAATTGAAAGGGTGGGATTATGTTGTTTCATGATAAAGGGTACAAATGAAAAGGTGCTTGATAGTCCCAAAGGATACAAATAACATATTTCAAACAAAATGATAATAATTTATTCCAATTCTTTATTGTATCCTTTAGCAAGGCACATTTTAAATCACACCTTTTTAGACATCCATTTGATAGGAACCTTTTCATTTGTACCCTTTGGGACTATCCATGTATCTTATAAATGAAAAGGTGCATGGATAGTCTCAAAGGGTACAAATAAGATATTTCAAACTAAATAATAACAATTTATTTCAATTATCGATTGCATCCTTTGGTAAAGTATCTTTTAAATCACACCCCTTAAGACATCCATTTGATAGTAATTAAACAACATGATATAGGGAGAAAAAATTATTTCAGCAACTTATTAAATTTGATATTTTTAATACAATTTTTTTATTCAATTCATTTTTGAATATTTCGTAATACTTTTTTATTTGTAAGAAATCTAAAAATTTTGTAAACATTAAAAAGAATTATATTCTTATTTGTAAAATAAATAATTGTCTTTTTTATTTTAAACGCTGCATTTATGTAGTCTATATTCAATGAATGAATCCTAAAAGATGCCTTAAACTAACTAGATCATCCCATTCTTAAAGTGTAGATATATATAGTTGTAAATATAATAAAGTATTCTTTTTATTTTAAATATATATTAAAAAATCATTATTATTAGGTTACTTAAATGTCAATAAATGAAATGGTGGGATAATATATCATAAAGTGTCCTTTTATTTTAAATTATTATTGAGAAATCATAATTAGGTTAATTAAATGATAACAAATGAAAGGGTGTGATTGTGTGTGAGAAAGTATAGTTTTTTTATTTTACATGATTGTTAAAAAATAAAAAATAGGTTAATTAAATGTTAACAAATAAAAGGGTGTGAGTATGTAGTCTTATTCAATGAATGGGTGCGAATGAAATGGTGCCTTTTAACATATATTTCATAGGGTTCAATTAATATATGTCTTTCCAAATGATGCAATCAAGTTGATGCCTCAAAACGTACGATTTAAAAGGTGTATTGTCAAGTTATTCAATCAAGTGGATGTCTCCTCCACCAAAAGGTGCCAACATTTTATCTATAAATAATACTTTTTTAAGTTTTCATTCAACCATTTCACATTTACAATAAAAGAAACATAATTGATATCACATTAATTTCAAATAGAAATCTAGACGTGATACGTACACGGATACTGAATTTTGTTCTTCTAAAAATAAGGTAAATTTTTATACAATAATTTTTATTAATATTGGAATGTTTAAATCATTATTAATTATCATTCTTGAGCAAATCAATTTATAAAATTTATCTTCTTATAGCAAATATACTTTAAAAATAAGTTCTTTTATATTAAAATCATTGATTAAAAATCATCTATATACTTAAAATAAAAATTAACATCATAATGTTCCATATATTGTTTACAATGGATACCATTATCGTCGAGCGAAGCTCGACGCACAGATCTAGTATTGTTTACTGTCATAATAGGTTATTGTTCATTGTATGATGGATAATATGTAAACATATAGCATTTGAACTTTTTGAAACTGTCTTTTAAATTGAATTTTAACAATAATTATTTGAAAATTATTAATTTAAAACCATAATATAATATTTTTAAACTGACATTAATTTGCACGTATTTCATTTTTTTTTTTCGAATTGGACGACTTTCCAATGTAGACAATTGGAATCTATTATTAAAAAGGAATATTAAATAAGGCCACTATTCTTAGCCCAATATTATTTATACAATGAAGTTTACTAATCATATAAATAGAAAAATGACAATAAAATGTACTTCCTTTAGCGCTTCACAGCCAAACTACAATAATTTTTAGTGCATATATGCTTTGGTGGTAGACAGACGGCGAGAGAGAGAGAGAGGTGGAGGTAATATATGGCGGTACAAAAAATATTTGGTCAGATATCAGATTTTCGATATGGTATTAACGACATTCGGATGTTTTTTTTTTTTTTTTTTTGAAGAAAAACAAGGGTCAAAAGAAAAGAGAAAAATGAAATTCAAAATTGTAGAATCGATATCCGTAGTAAATTCCAACACACAGAGATGGTCCCCTTTTTTATTTATTTTTAAGGGAGAAAAATCATTCATTTATCCAACGGGCCGTACTAATGTGCTAGCTATAAATCCAGGACCAAGTCGTACTAATGTACCGGATTTGTAGAAAAAATCAAAAGAGAAAAAAAAAAACAAAGAAAAAACAAAAAGGCTGTACATCCCTTGGAGAGACATTTTCAGTACTAAGCATGGAGAATTGGAGATAAGTAGATAACATAATCAAATTGCACAGAATGCCCGTTCCATTATATGAAATAAATTATAGCACAAGTTGTTTTAGTCAACCCTTTCATTCAATATTTTTTCCATTAATTAATTTGTCTATGATGTATCTCTCCTCTTTTATATTTGTTGTTGGTTCCTCAATTCGAGTCCCCTCTTTAGTGGAATTTCTTGTGCTCGGCTGATTGACACAAACGGTATTCATTTTTTTATGAAGATAATCTAGTATTCGTAATATTAGGAGAACTAATTAGGTCCATCAAGATGAGAAATTGGGCTTAAATTCATTCCAGTCACAGGCCCAATAGGCTGAGCCTGTTCTCCGTTGATGTCCATACTTCCGAAAAAATTAATAATGACGTTACTGTTCATATTAATTTTGATAATAACAGAAAAAAAATCGAAATTTTAATACTAACGTTACTAGATCGTCATTCCAGTTGACGAAAGTCCAATACCTTTGGATCGTCATCCCAGTTGACGATCCAAGCTTGGATCGTCATCCCAGTTGACGACCCAAGCTTGGATCGTCATCCGAAATGACGATCCAACGATCCAACAAAAAACAAATATTAAAAAAAAGGTTGTGAAATTATTTCGGATGACGATCCAAGCTTGGATCGTCAACTGGGATGACGATCCAAGGGTATTGGGCTTTCGTCAACTGGGATGACGATCCAGCAACGTTAGTATTAAAATTTCGATTTTTTTTCTGTTATTATCAAAATTAATATGAACAGTAACGTCATTATTAATTTTTTCGGTCCATACTTGGTGTTCATAGTCCAATTTGTCGAGCCTTTGACTGGGAAATGGTAATATACATTGCCATTTTTTATGTTATAGAAATAACAAGGTAGGAAATAACTCAGCCAAATTCACCCAAAAATTCTAAAATAAAATTTAGAGTTTGAAAATCCAATTAAAAATTCAAAGCGATAACACAGCTACAATTAATCCGAATAGAAAAAGTTAACAAAAAACAAAAGGAACAGACACAATGCAGTATTGGACATGGTAGAGGGACTGAGTTCTGGGGCCCATGATTTCAATCTGTGCGGCTGATTGGCTTCTGATTGTGGTGGGGCTGGAGCTTGTGCAACTGGAGTTTGTGTCAATGGAACTTGTGTGGCCGGAGTATGTGTGGCAGGAGTGTGTCCCGCTGGCGAAGGGGCGAAATGTGTGTTGTCTGTAGGGGGAGTTGTTGAACTCTTGCCACTATAGCCTGCAAATTATCAACACATGAAATATTTAATGACTGTGCTACATTAGCAATATTAATAGCTATGTTGCTGGTTTTGTACATGTCATCTATATGAAAATTAGGAATACTTACAGTCAAACTGTTCCCATCCCAGGACCATCTTCTCTCGATTAAAGACTACCCGCAAGTCCCTCAGGAAATTTTCTGTATCAATCAAAAAGGTCACAACAAATCAATAAATTTAAAAGAAAACGTTTTTTTCCCTGTTAAAATTGATTTAGGAAAATTGGTCAGTTAATTTTAAGTCAATGTATTCCGATTATTAAGTAGTACCGTCATTGATGAAGTGAAATGGGAGATCAGATAAGGCTACTTACGGCCAATTATGTTTATATTAGTGCTTTGCAAGACGCCAATGCAGTAACCAATTTGTTCTTGAGTTGTCTGCATTTAAATATAGATTTTGTAAGCATATAGATCAAAGTGACGCACCAAAAACGATACCTTTGAAACAGAGTTGGGTTTGTGTATTGTTGCTATTGAATTCTACCACTAACAATTGATTAGTATTGATCCTTCTCATTATAAGTACTCTAAGGTAATAATTTGATATACTTTCCAAACAATCCTACCTTAGATAATATAGGTACAATCGGATGCAATGCAGGAAATTGGCTTCCACCTTTTGTTGTGAAGTACACTACAGGTCTTATAATTTCGGTTTGTCCAGCACTGCAAATAGTTAACTCAGAATATGACAGTGGACTCAATGAAGTTGATTTAATCTCATAAAGGCAATGAAATTACCTCAATTGGTAGCAATATTCAAAAGGTAGATTTGGATCAGAAAACTGGGTCTCTGTAACTTGTTCTGCGAACTTCAACAAAAAGGGAAAATAATAATAATAATAATAAATTAGAAAAACACTGATGGAAGAAACTTGAATTAGACAAGACAAGCTTAACAACTTCTACCAAATTCTAGAAAAATTGACTGCTTACTGCTGTTGTGAATTCCTTGTAAATTTGGTCCTCCAGAATTGTAAAAGAAGCGCCGGAGTCAACCATAGCTGCGAAACTAGTATCAAAGGTTGTGTTTCCTATCGCCATCCCCTCTAAGTTAATGCTGTAGTATGGACTACTCATAAAAAAAAGAAAAATAACAAAGATGTTAAAGATTACATTTGATGATAATTTAGGATATCGGGTACCTTATTATAATACAAACAAATTGTGTTACAGTGAACTTACGAGTTGTTATTATCAACAACTAATGGTGTTTCAGATTGATCCGAGCTGCCTATGTCCCCAAAGTTGAGCCTTCCAGAGTCGTCATCACCAAAGCACAAAGAAAACGAATCTGAAATCATACCTTTATTTGCAAGAACGGTAGGCACAGACAAATTATCCATAGCAAGACCCATCAAACCGTTTGGTGCACTTCCCTCTAGGAGACTGCCAGACTGGACCTCTCCACATCTAGAGGCAATATAAATTTCCATAATTTGTATATTTTATACAAAAAACAAATTACTTGAGAGATTGCAAAATCATTGATAATATTCATAAATTAATAGGATCCTTCAAGAATGAGGCATTTATTCCCCTTAATTAATCATTAACACGTGATAAATTCCACCTCGTCTCTCTAGCAAATAGATTTATTACATTCGTTTTTTTACTAGGAAATTTCTAGTTACCCATATTAAAATTCCACTTGGCATCTCTTCTAAAATGGCTTAGTAAAAAGAGAGAAAAGGAAAAGAGAGAACATACCCAAAGACAACTGGAATTTCCACGGTGTCTACACCAGTGTCTCCTTTCGCCAAGTACAGAACATCTTCTACTAAGAAACCGGAAGAAGAAGTATTTGCCCCTAAATAATTGATGGTGTAAGGGCAGTCGGTGCTCGTTCCAGTGCAATCTTTTTTGGCTAGGAGACTGCACTCGCTGCTGCCGCACGAGATTGTCTTGCTTGTGCTAGATGCATTGGTGCTGTATGTACTGAACTCCAAATCCTACTCAAATTCCAAACATTCACATTAGCCGAGAAATTAATGCCTCAATTAATTTATAGGATGAATGTAGCTAGTTAAATCATGTATCTAAAATTAGAATGGAATTTCAGAAAAGAAGTGTACTCCGTATAAAGGAGACTTGAGAGGTGCGCATTCCACGCAATTACAGGGTAACCAAAAGAGGTCACTGCCAGTATCCATGGCCACCAGGAATGTTTGATTTGGTGTTCCCACTGAAACAGCAGCATAATACAAGCTGTCCTCCCCGAAATAGATATCATAAAAGAAAATTAGTAAAAATGAATGAATATACTTGCAATAGTAACGCAAAATGTGCCAAAAAGCGCAATAGTTAAATTTCTGATAACCACTCTGCACAAAATTATGAATCATTGGTCACAAATTGCTCGTGTGTTAAGGATGAGACTGTGACATACTGTTGTGTGTTACTTATTCAATTGATATTTATTGTCTTACTTAATATATAGTGAACTTTTGTTTATGGGAGAAATACTCGGTTATCTCCTGCGGACTCTTTGTCTTATTTGATAATAAAATATAAACTAGAAAAATGCATTACAAAAGCTATAAGGCAACAGGTCATATTTTCAAAAAGAAAAACATTATAATCCTTACTAGGCGAGAGAAGGTAAGCTAAGAGTTTCATTTCCCATGGCAAAGTTATAAACATCAGTAGACGTAATCAACTGGCGATGTTGGGTGAGCAGTGCTCGGTCATGCCTAACAAGCTCCTTATAGTATTCTACACTTCCTTCTGGTGCTTCAGAAGGGTGCCACGTGGCAGGGATCCCCTGCGATTCAGCCCACTGCCGAACCTTGTAAGAAAAACGATGGTGAAAATCAAGTGAAATTGTGTCACCAGCAACAAGTGCGAAAGTTGTGGCTGTGAATATTAGCAGTTGGAAGGAAAGATAAATGAGAGAGGCCATGTAGTGATTGTTGTGTGATTGTTGTGTGAACTAATAGTTGGATTTGAATATGTCTATATATAATGGTGCACTTAAGTGTAGATGGATTGGAAAATTTGAACGAGTCATGCATGTGATGATTTCTGAGTCAATTGAGAGAGAAGATATGTGATTTAATAAAATTATAAATTTATACTAGAAAGAGATGCCTCTAAAGTCATGGTCTTACCCGGAGGTAAAGGGGGAGATAAGTAAAGTTGAAGAAACAAAAGGTGACTGGAATGGTAGAAGATCAGAATAAATGATTAATAACATGGAGGAAAGAAGACTTTCCATGAGGTCAACCTAAGGCATTAATGAAGTAAGTTTTAAATAGTAATGAATTGAAGCATGGAGAAGACCTCATTGAAGTCAATTTAAGCCATTAATGAATCAAAGTTTATATATTATTTTTAGTTTTTTAACTTTTAAGTGGTTACTGAATTAGTTTTAAAATATTAGCTGTAAGAATACTTAACTGAAGTCTTCAGATTTGGAAACGATGGGTGTGCATTTGGTATGACGCTTCGTATTTATAATCACATGTCTATATTATACTCTGTTGCAAATTACTTACAGGAAGGCCCAGATGGGTTTTTTTTGGTTATAAATGTTAATCACATGAACTGCTGGTCTGACTCGTCAGACCATAGCCTATAGCAGTAAGCCAGCGACAAGTTCCAGTGGAACTTGAAAGTATTATAAAGGATTTGGATGCGACAATCACGTTATATGGAAAAGATTATACCTTCAACGATTTTGAACAATTTGGTTTTAAGATATCTTCGTTGGAACCTGATCCCATATTCAACTCAGACATAGGATATATAGGATATAAGACTTAGCGGAGGAATAAGAAACTAGGTAAAGTATCATTTCTTCGATAAAAGTTCTGAAGGGGAAGAAACTTCCATTAACTGAGGCATATAATCAAAGAAATATCAATAAGAAAGACATATGCCGCTGGTAGTCATGAACTTCAAAACATATATATTACTATATATCGAAAACTAATTTTGATTACTAGATTATCCCCACCCCCCATTGAGCTTTGAAAGTTGAAGCTGCTTGAGCATTGATTGTTGAACATATATCTTGCTCCTGGAGTTTCTTTTTCTGAAATAAATGTTAAATTTTATTGATGAAATATTAATTGTAAAGATAGTATAAGAACATATTGTTATGTAAAGATAGTATAAGAACATATTGTTATGTAAAATTAATTATGATGCATATTGATATATATGAAATTATGAATAAATATCATATGTTTGTAGACATTCATATATAAATCCTTTATAAATTCACATTAATATGAATTTTATATAATAATTAACTCTATAAATTAATGTTAATTACATAAAATATAAATTATACATGTGGGTAAATAAAATATAAATCGTAAGTTTCATACATAAAAGAAATACGAACCAGAAGAAAGTGAGGACTAAATCGAGTGGAGAGTCTTATAAATTAGAGAAAAGCAGGGACTCCAGGAGAAATGTGGGGGGACATATTTTAATATTTATGCACCTGGAAAAACGCGGCGCTCTTCCGCGTTCCACTTCCACTCGCGCGTTTTGGATTTTTTATTATCTCGGATTGCTCCGGACTGAACTTTGTAGTATTTCACGCAGAGCAGAAGAGTTCACACTACAAACCGACTCATTTCAACCCGCTACAGTTTCTACTCACGCTATGCTTTCATGCATTGTTAGATTGCATGAAATTAAAGACTAGCTTCTGTTACATTTTAAGGCCTGATAATTAGCCACCCGGAAATTTTCTCCGAGCATTTGTTTGAACCAAATTTACTTAGCATGAACAAGGTACACAAAATGCACAGGGAAAAGTACCAAAACTTATGACGGAAATGAATTTAATTGCAAAGGGAAATTGAAATAATATATGGCATATGAGGCGTCGGACCTAGAGGGATGTCAGATGTGGTTGCAGTTGCAGGGCATTAAAATAGATCAATCTCAGGTTTGCAAAAACAGGGTAAATAACGGCCTCCATTGTTTGAGTAATGACACATCAATAGTACATAATGTTCATAGTACGGTCACATTCCTACCAATTACAATTTATATATCAATTATATTAACCGATTTAATATAACAATTAACCTTCAATATCTCAAAATATGGAATTGCCTGCTCCAAATCTACCAAATCTTCCATCATAACAATTTCTAGTCAGTTCCATTATAAAAAATCAGTATAGTATCAGGGTTACAGGTAACCAAGTTCAGAAAACAAAATATCAATACATGTATCAATCAATAAACAGAATAAGACGTAACAAAACCACAAGGAGAAGACGTAGTGCAGTATTCAACATAGTAAAGAATCTGAGATCTGGGGCTGACGATTTCATGCTCGGTACCTGCAGAGTCGTCTCTGGATACATTGGGGCAGGAGATTTGGCAGCAGGCGGATGGGGGAATCACAAGCAGAGTGCTAACCTTCAATCCGAACCGTCCAGATTAGATCAGATGGTTCGGATCAAAAGTTGGCACTCTGCTGACCTTACTGGTCCGGCGAAGGGGCAGAAGCATTCTTGTCTACAAGGCGAATGGTCGAACTCTCAGCTGTTAAAATTTTTACTATTTGGAGTTAGTGTTTTTATTAGTGAATAATTAAATATCACAGTCTCATTAGCAGTAAATGTTTATTGCAGCCATATTACAGCATTAGTCTGGACCATCCCAAGACTTTCTTCTCTCGAATGAAGACTACACGCAGGCCCATTAAGAAGTTATCTAAACCAATCAAATTATCCCAACAAAATTAGCCAATTTGACCAACAGAAAAGTTCTTTTTTGCTGAAAAATTGATGAATAGAAAATAGCTTGGATTGTAAGGTAAACAATCTAACTATGCGTGTTCCAATAGAAAAGGAATTTATAATCGCATGCTAAGGTGAAAATGGGGATCAGATAAGACCACTTACTGCCGATAATAGTTATATTAGTGCTTGGTGAGACAGCAAGACAGTATCCAACTGGGCGCCTATTTGTCTGCATTGTGTTATAAAATCGTTAATTGAATTTCATTTTCACAGAGAGAGTTGGATTTTTTACGTTGGCTCGTCTAGCCTTTCACAACCCTACTCATTTTAATCGGACTTGGGACCAAGTTATACTAAACAATGCAAGTAAAACTTAATATAGGCGGAGTTGTTTTTTTTTGTGTTATAAAATCGGTAAGGATACATCATGTAATGCACCAAATATAATACAATAACAGTCTCAAGCACATATTAATTAGAATCCTTTACATTGTGATATTAGTTAATTATGGGTAGTCAGTAATACATCATCTAATGCCAACAAGGCTTTGCTGAAGTCAGGTCATGTCGTAAATTTGCTTTAAAAGTTTTAACTAATGAAATGATATAAGACTCAGTTTTGAAGTCCTATAAGCTTTACTAAAAATGGGTACCATGATATTTTATCATTTATGTATTTATCTATAATCCCCCATCATTATTATATATCTGTTCCAGATGTCTGGATAGTGGCATTATTGCCTATTTCAATTATGACTTCCAAGTCTTCATTCTTCTTCATATTTGACCCTGTTAAGTTTTGAGACAGCTTAATTGGTTTGGAATAATGAATAATATTGTATTATTCTAATAGTTTACAAGTTGTACAACGCCTTTTATATAGGCAGAGAAAGATTAATGGAAAGAAGAAGTAACGGTAAAATATTTTACCGTTTGGACCTCTAACGGTCAAATTTCTAAAAAACAAAAAATAAAAGTTTGCAACCCTTTTTAATTAATAAAAGGTCGGAAGGCAAACTTAATCTAGCCTATGATGACAATTATTCTGAGGCTAGTTAGCCCCTTTTATCATCTATGTTTTCAACAGACCCTTTCAATTGTTTATGCGCTTCACACTTTTTAGTGTTTAGAGTGGATAATTCAGATTGCATAACCCAGTTGCTATTGAAAATAATACTAAAGTGCGGGAAGGGAGGTGTGCAGCAGCGAGATCAATAACCAGCGTGTTTGATATGCATGAGGTTAGTCTAATTTCTATGTAAGTAAACTAATTTTTTAATCTATAATTGTTCAAAAGTAATGACTTTATCCATTGATTCACTAATATCGAACTGTCTCCTAATGAAACAGAGTACAATGAAAGCCTAGTAAACAGAGCCCGCCGTATCGTTATGGCCCAAATCATATCTTTGCACACAAAGATTCATAATAATATATCTATTGCTGTCACTTTAATTTAGGTTGCCTTTTCTGTTTAAAAATGTAACATGTGCCTTGGTAGATGGATTAATAGTGCTTGGTTCAACTAAGTGATTCCTTTTCAATCAGTACGTAGTTAGCAGGCCTGAACTTTATTTTATACATAAAGGCAACTATTATAGCGCTAAAATGGAAGCTATTGGTATGGTACTTATCATCCAAAAAGGGGGAAAAATAAAATAAATGTATAATAATTAATTTCATGTATAAATAAAACAAAAATTTCAAGTTAACAATACGATTTATTCGTATCCAAAGAGGTATAATATGCTGTAAAGCTAATCTAAAATTTCCTAATGTATACATCAAAAAATTTAAAAAATATGACCTTATTTTTCCTTACATTGATATTTACATGACCTCAGGAAAGAAACACTAAAATTATAAAAAAAAAATTAACAAAAAACCTGTTGTTGTAAACTGAATCAATCAATGAATAAATTAAAACATACCGAAGACCATAAGGAAAACACTAAATGCAGTACTCAAAATGGTAGAGGGGCTGAGAACTGGGGCCCATGATTTTCTGCCTGGCAGCTGAGTTGCCTCAGGAAATAGTGTCGAGGGAGCTTGTGCACCTGGTGAAGGTGCAGAAGCCTTCTTGTCAATAGGGGAACCTGTCGAAGTCTCGCTGTTGTAGCCTGTGAATATTTTTGTTTATAATTGGTGAATATATATATAACATAGCACCAAAAGGCTAATGCAACAAATTGCTAATTCCTTTACTGATGATTATGTGCATGTCATCTATAGGAGAATACTTACAGTCAAACTTCTTCCAACCCAAGACCATCTTCTCTCGATCGAAGACGATGCGCAGGCCCGTTAGGAAGTTTTCTGTAGGGGAAGCAAATCGTCTCAACAAATTAGTAAATTTGCTAGAAATAAGAGTTATTTGAAGATTGATCTAGCAAATTGGTTCCGAATTCATCATAGACAAAATTGAAATGCGTACAAATAGAATACGGAAGCACAATTAAGAAAATTGTTGAAAAGGGGGTTAGGTAATGCTACTTACGGCCAATTATGTTTATATTAGTGCTCGGCAAGACAGCAAGACAGTATCCAATTGGCGCTTGACTTGTCTGCACAATAATATGCAATTTGTAAGTACACAGATTAAAAAAATTCATTGTAAAATGGTACATTAAAACTGGCACGAATTGTCCACCATAGTGAATCATAGGGTTCAAGCAAATCTCATAATATTTTAGTTTGTTCTATTAGTTAATCAATAGGTACTTCTTGTGTTAAAATGTCTACAAATTTTTCCAAGTCACTCTACCTCGGAGACCAGATATACAATGGGATGTACTACAGGAAATTGGCTTCCCCCTTTTGTTGTGAGATTCACTATTGGCAATACAACTTTAGTTTGTCCAGAACTGCAAATAAACTTGGATGAATTAGGGAAGCTGCCTTGAATAAAATTGATTTAATCGAATAAAAAAAATGATAATTACCTGAATTGGTAGCAGAATTCAAAAGGAAGATTGGCATCAGAGATCTGGGTCTCTGTAACTTGTTCTGTGAACTACAACAATGATGGGAAAAAATAAAAAAGAATAATTAAGCATGGGGATACAACCTCAACAAATTAAGCAAATTTCTTGATAAACTTGTCCACTTACTGTGGTTGTAAGTTCCTGGTAAATTTGTTTGGCTAGAATTGTAAAGGAAGTGCCTGAGTCAACCAGAGCTGTGAAGCTAGATTTAGTGCTCGAATTTCCTATCACCATCCTTTCTAAGCTAATGTTGTAGAATGGACTAAACACGTGGAAGAAAAAGGAGAGTAAACAACAGTCAAAAGGCCATAATTCATAGTTCTGCACATTATTGATTAAGAGTTCATACAAATCACAAACTACTCTGCAAATAGCACTTACTAGTTGTCAACAATTAAGGGGGTTTCAGATTGATCTGGGCTTCCTTTGTCCCCAAAGTTGAGTCTCCCAGAACCGTCAGCACCAAAGCACATAGAAAAAGAATCTGATGTAAGACCTTTTTTCGCAAGCATGGTAGGTACTGATAAATTATCCATGCCAAGACCCATCAGACCATTTGGTGCACCACTCTTTAGGAAAGAACCAGTCTGAACCTCTCCACATCTAGAGAAAATATAATTTTCCATATTTAAATCTCCAAAAAGAAGTTCTTCACAGAGTAATATATTTTTCTCATCTTTTTTCAACTTATGCATAATTTGTATACTATTAAATGCATATTTTCCCGGGAAGTTCTACATATTCTTATTAATATTCCAGCTAGCGGCATTCTTACTTCTTAGTGCTAAGTCAAAACAAAAAAACAAAACAAAAATGGAAAAGAAAGAAGCAGCATACCCAAAGACAATCGGAGTTTGCACAATGTCAGCACCTGTATCTCCTTTTGCCAAGTATAGAACATCTTCTACTAAGAACCCAGAAGAAGAAGTATTCACCGATGCATAATTTATAGTGTACGTGCAGTCGCTGCCCGTTCCAGTGCAAGCTGCATGTACACTGGTAGGGACGTTGCACTGACTGCTGCCACATGAAATCGCCTTGCTTGTGCTAGATTCATTGGTTTTGAATATACTGAACTCCAAATTCTACCCAGTTTATAAATATATATGCACACTAATTAGTCCTATGTAACAAACTAAATTCTCGTAGGAAAGTAAATTGTCAAATTAATAGAATAGAATTTCAGAAAAGAAGTATACCCCATATAAAGGAGAGGTGAGGGGTGCACATTGCTTGCAGTTGCAGGGTAACCAGAAGAGGTCACTGCCTGTATCCATGGCCACCAAAAACGTTTGATTAGGTGTCCCCACCGTAACTAGAGCATAATGCAAGCTGTTCTCCCACAATTATCATTAGAAAAGCAGAATAATCAGAAAATTTAAACAATTACATAAACCAGTGATGAAATATATGGCAAAAGGAGGTATAATTACTAACCATTCATTCATTTGGCAAAAATATTACCCATTGTTAGAACCGTGTCATACTGTTTTGTGATTCATTTTAATTAATTGTTTAGTGAGTTGAACCTTCTAGAACAAATTTAATGTATGTGAACTGAACTCATAATTGTTTAAAGAAATTATACATTTATAATTGGTAACATATATGGGACCAGAGGTGGGGTTACTGTACCAGAAGTGTCCAGAAGGTTTCAGTTTGCCTTTCTTTTCATTACAAACAGAGTACCAAGAAGGAAAAGAGAAAATCTAATTACCTAAACAATTAAAGTTATCCAATTTTGAAAGGAAAAGAGGATAACACTTACTTGCCGAGAGTACCTACACGCACGGTTTCATTGCCGGCAGCAAAGGTATATACATCAGTGGCCGCAAGCGATCGGCCACGCCGGCTGAGCAGCGCTCTGTCGTGCATAATAAGATCCTTATAGTATTCTACACTTCCTACTGGTGCCTTCTCAGGATGCCACGTGGCAGGAAGCCCCTTTGACTCAGCCCATTGCCGAACCTTGTCAGAATACCTATGGTGTAAGTCGACCCGAAATGTGTCACCGGCCGTAAGTGTGAAAGCTGTGACGGCTGTGAATAGTAACAGTAGGAAGGGGAGAGAAGTGAGAGAAGCCATGGAGTGCTTGCTGTGACTTGTGAGAAATAAAAATTGGATATGAATTGGTCTGTATATACTATAGTGAGAAAATTTTAGGGTAGATAGATTGGAATTTTGGACCAAGTCAAGTTATGAATTTGTGATGTTATAGTCAATGGAGAGAGAGGAATCAACCAAGAAAGACCAATATAAAAAAATTTAAAAAAAAATTAGAGAGAAGACTTAAGAAGTTCTTCAGTCTTCAGACTTGTGGAAGAGAGAGAAGGGGAGAGACGCGTTTAAAGTCGTCGTCTTGTTAGGAGGAAAAGGCGGAGGTACTACTATAAAGTACAAGAAACAAAATGGGGATGGAATGGAAGAAGGATGAGAAGAGACTTTGATTAATGATTGATGATAAATTGATAACATGGGAAAAGGTGACGTGGCCTTGGAACCGTCAACAAAAACTTGCTAATGTCAATTAAAGTCATTAATGAATATTAAATAAACTTTTCGATTAATGTACTATTTAATTATACTTGTTAATATTTTAGAGTGGACCAAACCTATATGATACAAAAAAGAAAAGAAAAAAAACATATCTTCAAGCAATTAATTCCCTTTTATTTTGATGAACGAAGTTAATAATGTACTACTTAGTTATTGCACTTGGTGATTTAAATAAAAGCGTGTACCTGATATCAACATTTAAATATTTAATTCAAAATGCCAGCTAATGGCTAAGTTTTAAGATACTTGGTGATGGTAGTACAACGGTACAACCGGTAACAATGACTTTGGTTAATTAGTATATTTTATTTAGTGGAACGAGATAGACGACACAAATTAACAATAAGAAAGAATTCCAATAATTCCGCCAGCGATGTTTGATTACAAGTGAATATATTAATATTTGGACTGTTAATAGTTGTTCTTTTCGTACGTACAAATTTAGAATTATAAATTCCTTAGGGGAAAAAAAATAAAACTGCGATAATGACAATAAAATAGTAAAATACCTACTCATGATTGCAGGTATAAAGATATATATTGCTAACTGCAAGTAAGAATTATGGCTCCGTTTGGATAGGTGTGGGGCACCAGCATTCTCGGCAGTCAAAAAAAGGACTGCTCCAAGCAATCTTTTTTATTTTTTTAAATTTTTTAAATTTTAAAATTCAAATGGAGAATCTAAACCGTTGATCTTGTTAAGTTATATCGGCGATGCATTTTCATATAAATTTTATAAAATTTGAAGTTGATTTGATACTTGATTAAGTGACCAAATTATGAACGTATTAAAATTAATCAAACCAGGTTCGTTCATTTGTTGACCACTTAATCAAGTATCAAATCAACTTCAAATTTTATGAAACTTATATGAAAATGCATCGCCGATAAAACTTAACAAGATCAACGGTTTGGATTCTCCATTTAAATTTTAAAATTTAAAAAAATTAAGAAAAATGAAAAGGACTGCTTGGAGCAGTTCTTTTTTTGACTGCCGAGGATGCGGACGCTAGGTGTGGGAAGAAGGGAAGAAGAGAAGAAGTGGAAAGAAGTATTGGGAAGTGTGTAACTTTGTGAAGAGTTTGGATTGTTTATAATTTTTTTTCTTCCCTCTTCCTTCTTCCTCCTTCTTGCATCCAAATAGAGCCTATATGCAATATAGTCAAAATATAAAATAGTGGGAAAACTTTTAGAAACGATGAACCAATTCTATTCCTTTTGAAAAGGACTAGATTCAATTCCACCACCTCCTTTTCGGATTAGAGAAGGATTAGAGAATTGACTCATGATGAATATGGGATGAACTTAGACCTGGGTAACGTATTAAACGGAAACGGAATGAGGCATTCCGTATTCCGTTTCGTTTCAACAAATGGTATGTACCGGCTGATTTGTATTCGTTCCGTTTGGATGGAACGTAACGGAACGGTATAATTTACACTGTATTTCACATAAACGAATCACGAATTGCATTCCGTTTTTCGTTCCGTTTGCGAAACGAAATGAAATTTTGTTCCATTATACGTTTCATATAGACGGAACGGAACGGTTTCGCGTATTCGCGGTATACCGCGCCCACCCCTAGATGAACTTGTGAAAACTAAAAAAGTAACGGTTTGACTACAAAAAAAAAAAAATCTGGTCCCATTTCCCCTTTTCGAAATTTTCACAATTTCAATCCATTCCATTTTGTTCAGCTACTATTCGCTACAATATTTTGATATGCAGATTCTAGAAAATTACGATGACTGGCTATAGATATATATATTTTTAGAACAGAATGAGTTCCTTTATTGTTACTTAAAATTACATCGCCCTAATTTGCTAGTAAATGGAGTTTTAAATCTCCTCCATTTTTTATGACTAGCAGCAACGCCCACTCAATGTGTGGGCGGTTTAATATGTGAAAATATTATTTGACATAAATATGTTGTCTATTTTCAATATTTAAGATCAACATTGTCTTGTCAACTCTAAAGGTAACAACAATATCACCGGATTAAGCAAATAGAATCAATAAAAGTATAGACATGTGAATAACTCAAAAAATAATTCGATGAAAATAAATGTTTTTCAATAAAAAGTTTCACTTAAAAGTAAAATTGGATATAACCCCTCAAATCTTTTTAATTTAGATATAACCCGCTCTAATCTTCAAAGTCAGATATAATCCCCTCAAATTGAAACGGATATAAACCCTTTTTATTGAATTTAATTATATTTTGAAATTTTAAAAAAAAATTGACCAAATTAACTGGTGTCCGTCCTCCCTCTGTTTCAAAAAGGCTTTTGTAAAAAAAATATGACAAATTAAAGAAATAAAGTTTTTATCTAAACATGATTTAGCCTATAATTTCAAGAACCGAAGTCCAAATTGGACTTAAATGAAATGAACGAATTAAGATAATCAGATGATTTACTACAAACATATATAATGCTCTGCAAGTTAATAAGGTAGTGTTTTTCAAGTTTATTAAAATATGCTTTCAGACTAACAAAAATGTGCTTATCAGGAGAAAAAAAAATCCTAACGATTAGGGCAGGGAACGGGAAAAAGTTTTCCTAGTGATTAGGAAAGGAGAAGCAAACATACCAAATTTTTCTTTAAAAATTCTTTTGAAATCGCTACAACACATCCTTAGGAGCCAACCAAATGATTTATACACAATAGCTAATAAGCATGCAAAGCATTAAATGCAACATGATGTACAATGTTTATTATTTTAAGATGAAAACATCTTATAACAGCCAATACACAAATAGCATAAAATAAATTCTAATTTAATAATACCATAAAAAAATCTATCTAATATCCTATATTGTCCTTGTATACTCATAAATCTTGGCTCCGTGATTGACTTGAAAGAAATGACAAAAAAGTGTTATAGAGAAATTGATGAAACATACATCTAACAAATCTGTTTTAAAAAACAAGGCGTACAAACGCTTCAAAAACAGGCTTTAGTGTGGCCATTTTGCACAAGGGGACTCGCAATAACCAGTCTTGATAGTAAATTAGAATTTCATCAGTAAGCAAATTTGCCTTTAGCCTTTAGGAGGGTTGGTTCTTGTGGAGTAGATGTGTCTAGCTCTGCGATCGATGCAAGCAAAAGTCACAAGCGAGATGAACCTAATTACCTGAATTTTGCAACAAATGAAAGATTACTTTTGAAATTCCCCTAAAAAAAAGAAACTACCACTGAATAAAAAAAAATAAGGAGTTTGATCTTTTACAATGAAATTATTTTACGATCTTGACAATATATCTTTTGAGATATCACCTATCACAGAAATACTGGAGAAGTTCATCACCCCAAATTACTCAATCAAGAAGTCCTTCTGTTGGTCTTACTCCGATCAATTGTACATGGCAGTGAGATGCACAGATAGGATAAACTAGTCACATGCAACTCATAAAAATTAACAAATCCTAACTATGTAAAAACATATATTACCTTTCAATATTTGCTGCCCTAAAAAAAATAAAAAAAAGGGTTGCTTTTTCCAAAATAGCTGAATCAGAATCTAAATTTCAGCCCAAGTGCCGAACCAATCCCCATAGGCTATTAAGCCTGAACTGGCCAGCAACTCAGTATTGCACCAATTATCAGTCCCTAATACAATATATAACTATTCTTCATTACCTCGTTTCTAGAGACTATATGTTGTCTATGAGGAATGTAATGATTAATCATACAAAGAAAAAAAATACATTCTATTTATCCATTAGCAAGCTGGTATCAGGTTAAATGCAATACATGTGATTATTATTTTAAAAGGGAAATGAAAGATATGAATCTAAATGGAATTAGTTAAAAAAAAGGGAAGAATCCCAACAAATGTGTCTATCAAATATTTCTCAGATCTTCATGCCAGATCTTCAAATATGTTATTTCATTACAAAAATTTAAGATATTATTTCCATCAAAGAAAGCAAAATTTAAAAAATAAAAAATTACAAAAGAGAAATTAAAATTTAAAATTAGTGTCAAATGCCAATTTCAATGAAGGACATGTAGTGTGCATCATTATTCCAAATCTTGGATTATGTACAATATTACATAGTATCTTTATATTCAAACACACAAAAAATATACTAAAGTTAATTTTAATACCTCAATTTCCTCATTGGACATCTAGAAAGGGCTAACAACGAACATATCTCATAACAAAAAGCAACAACACGTTCTATAATAACACCTACAAAGCCTGCAAGTGACTACTATATAAATATCAAAACTAAGAACTAAAAGCGAGAAATAATCCTTAAAATTCATTTTTACCCTCTATCATTATATAATAAAATTAATAGCCTTTAACAATTCAAGCTAGTAATTACTTTGAGCCAACTGGCCTAAGCCAATAGCACATATTTTCTTGTAATTATTTTCCTGAATACTATTCAGTATCAAGTTAGAACAAAACTGCACTGCATGAATGTATAACTTCCCAAGATAATGAATCAGAAAAAGAAACTGTAAGAAAGAACACAAACCTGATGAAGCAAAGTATTCCTACAAACAGTAACTCGAAAAGGATTAGCAACTGGTTACAATTGGCATCTTTCCTGTACCTCGATTCCGGGTCCTAACTAAAAGAACCAAAAATATGAAGTAAAACTTAATATTGTTTCCAAGAATATATGTAAAGCAAAATCTCAATACAATTTTTACTGCTAATAGTTTAATGATAAACGAACTGTCATTTTTTAGATTAATTTTGAAATTGTAAAAGAATCACATGAAACAAAATTAATAAATCTGTAGCTTACACCCAAACAGGATGATATGGAGCTCAAGGGTATATGTATTGATCTTCTAAGAAGACAAATCTCTCACCATAAGAGCCGCAACTAAAACCATTTGTATCATCCCAAATTAACTCATCATAGCAGACAAATTAAGACCCTATGAATATTTTATGGCCGTCATTTCCTAAACCAAAATCGAATAAAGCAACCAATAAAGAATAGAAATAACCAGATAAATCACACAACACAATTATTTGAGTAATAATTCATAAAAGCATTGTTCGATAATGCTTAGCATATGCTTTTCCAGGTAGTGCTTTGCGAAAAGTTCTTTATAACTCATCAAAACAAATGTAAACAAATAGAAAGAAGAAAGTACCAATAACGATGAGGATGGTCGAGATAGGGGTGGTGTTGGCCGCTCCAATCACGGTGGCCGCCTCCGGCAGTGGATTTGCAACCGAGTCCTCAGACGGAGCCATTATAAGCCATTTTAGATCTGATTTCAAATGGAGGAGGCGGCGACAATAATTGCGTTATCTCAACTTTTTATTATCGCTGGTTAGGGCACACACGACGGGTACAGGGAGGGAGGGAAAACGGGGGAAAGGGGGAGGGAAGAGGGGAGAGTGGAAGAGAAGAATCAGTAGAGAAAGGCGGCGGGTTGGAGAGAATGAGAGCAAAACCCTAGCACTATTATAAAGAATAGGGGTGCGGGGATGGAGCGTATAGATGGAAAATTAAAGAGGCTAGGTCAAGGCGCTGCACAAAATAAAAACATATAAAAAAGTGCGGAAGCTGGGATCGAACTCTCGCGGTGCATAGTTACGCAAAATTTAGCTACAGTCCAGCGAAAGTTAACAGATCTATATCAAAAGTTTAAATCTTTTGATTGGTTGTTCAATCCAGACCACTGATCTGATTAGATCATAATCAATCTATGGTCTATATTGCATTGGGTAAACAATTGTTTGCACCTTTGGACTCAAATTTGGATAGACCTTTAAACTGGTGCTTTTATAAGTAGTAAAGATAAACAAGAATTCATTTTTCTCAAGTTTAAATATTCATAAAAAATCATTGGATTCAGCATCTTCAGTAACTTAATTGCAATTAGATAAAAACAGTAATCTAGACTTTCAAATTTGAATCTTCACAAGAAATTCTCTACTCGAATTTGAATCTGTTTTTTTAAGATGTAGAATGTTGTTTGTAACTAGTCAATCAAAACAGAACAGTTTTTAATGAAAATGTCGTTTGTTTAGAAAGAAATATATAGTGTATATATTATTTTTTTCAGTTCCAAATGAAATTGGTTTTCTCTAATAAAAAAAAATGACATAATTTCTAATCATTCATATTTGACTCAACTTCCCGTCAAAATTGTATTCTCAATCTCCCCTATTCTCATAATAGTACGGCAAGATCAGTTTCCTTTTTTGTTATCGTCTTGTACTACTAGTCTACTACTAAGATATTGTTTCTTTTCACATAACAGTATCTTTTTTCCTTTTAAAGTAACAGTGAATTGTTTGTTATTGAAGGGTGGTTGTTGGAAACTGTTGGGTTATCAGCTGTTGTGGGCCTATTAATGTCTTGTAACCTATATTTCATCATAGATAATAGATAAAACTATGTTTAATGTTCTCTAAAACCTATGGCAATGTTACAGTGTATTCTAAGATTACTCCAGTCTTCAAAGAGTGCTCATTTCCTTCAGCCACCTTGTGTGGCGGGTCTTTTGAATCGGGCAATAATGTTGTAAACGGACGATAATTAATATTAGTGGGTGCGTCGCGCGTTGCACGATCTATTATTTTGTCCTATGTTTTTTTTACAATCTTATTAATAGTAAAAATACGATGGAAAAAAGAGCAATAAATCTAAACTTAATTTGACAAATCGAGGTGTATAATTTTATGATCAACTTAATGCAAAATAATGACAACCTCAAATTATCTAGTACTTAACTTGAATTGTCACCTATTCCGGGTTCGAAAATATTTTTGGCAATTGAAATTATCTGATAAACCCTTACCATAATAAATGTGTTCAAAACATCTATAAAAAAGAAATGTGTAATTTGATTTTCTACATACAATAATAGTACAAATAAAAAAACAAAGACTTAAAAAATCATGAGTACTGAAATCACTAAGGTACCTGTCTCCGAAGCTATTAGGAGGCATTATATGTTACCATGTCTATATGTCACTTCCATCCAGTACTGGAAGTCTACATAATTTGGTTGGCAACAACAAATAATAATAATGATTAAATTTCACAGTATATAAAATTAAAGGAGAAATAGGAAAGAAAATAGCATAGTTTAAGAAAAGAAATGATAACATAGAGCCCCATTGTTTTTCTTGAAATCAAGATAGTTGTCCCCGACATTTATGCTCCTTGGAAGAACTTGACATCCTAATATAATTTTATAAAAAGAATAAAGAAACATAATCAGCTGTCTCAGATAACATATAAAATACAAAAACAGTAGAACTCGGCATCTTAATAAATGCCATCACACATCTTTACTCTTGCACTCAACATGTAAGATGAAAATATAGGTGCACTAAAAGCATCAATGGATCTGCTGTCTATCACTTACGATAAAAGAATCACAAATAGAAGTCACATTGTAAAAACTTCTATAACCTTGTCAGTTATGAAATAAATACAATTAACCCTTGATTAAGATGCTGGCATATGTAGATACTATTATCATCATAATTTCAAAAGAGCAAAGTAACTATACAATGACACAGATTTTTATCAGCATCAGATGCTGGTAAAAAAATCAATTGAAAAGTTGGAGGAACAAAGAATCTAATGACATACTTATAAGTAAACATCCTACTGGACTGAAATGCAAATCGATTCAGGAACTACATTAAAAAAAACTCAAAGTTGCCTTACCTGATAGAAGTATGTAGAATATGGTACCAATGGGCTTAAAAATGAACTCTTTGTGTCACAAATCAGGGCCTCTATCAGTTGTTATGAGTAACAGTTAGCTGCAGCAAAGAATCAAGAAACAAAGCAAGCCAAAGTTAAATTTCCAAATGATCATTAATTAATTAATAAATTAACTAAAAGATTGCAACTAATGTACTTTATATTCATGCTGAGGTTTTACTTTAACACTATATGGTGATTCAAAATTTATATACTGGTAAGTATAGTATGCATTGGCTAGTTATTTCTGTTACCATTGTACGTATAATTACTGTCACATGGATAACTTATCATTCCTTTTACCTGTCTTTAAATTCTACAGAGAACTTTCTAACCATCATGAAATCACATTAACTCTAACTTGTTGTTAGGCAAGACACCAAACTTTAAGCAACACGAAACATGATACAGCCAGATGAAATTGAATGCAAATGTAAAACAATTACAAAACTCTTTATACTGAGCCTTTATCTATAGCACTCATGTAAATGAGGAGCCAACTTAATCGTGAAATTAGATTTTTTTTTTTTAAACCCAATTTATTGCACTCAATCCAGACAGACAAACATCAAAATAACTTGAAACAAAAATAACCGCCAATAATGTACATGATAACCATATAAACCACCACAATAAAATAAATCCAAAAAAATTGAGGTAAAAATTTTGAACTGGAAAAAAAAAATTAGCAAACCTTCAAAGAACCCTCGCGAATCACATTAGCAGCATGCCTCCTCCATTTTTTTTGCTTCCCTCAGCTCCCCTATCGTCATACATCTAGCAGCATCTATGTAGAAATTATTAAAATTGTTAGAAATAACCCAAGGAATAAACTTAAAAAGGAACAATGCAATGCAGCCTTCAAAAAAGAAGAACATGGAATAAAATGCATATCTATTGTACATTTAGGTTCTATGTGTAAATAAGGGATAACCACCTCTCTGTTCTACTGTAATCCTCTAATCGAATACCAATATCAACATCGAAATAAGGTCAACAAACAATTCACCAATAATTTGGTCTTTACCACATATTTAAAAGAGACATAATCATCAGTATATCAGTTATGCAATTATCTAAATAGAACACGTACCAAATGTACTAATGAATTTTTTTACACTGGTCAAATAATGAATTGAGTTAGTCATTAGTTGCATAATTCTCTCAATCAACCTATAAGATCCTGCAAATTTGAACCTCATATTAATATGACACTCGTATAAAGCACACAAAAACCATGCAATCTGTAAATTACATACACATCCCTTATGTTGCTGGGTTAAAACTTAGTCCAATAAACATAGCCCAATCTACATCCCAATAATTAGTTGGAATAACAGCTCAATAATATCATATCGCTATGTCAAAGGAAAATATAATTATTAATGGACCTATTGGTATTATCTAATCGTTTCTTACACGTATAAAAGTCATGTTGAACAAATATGGAATTATTGATAGGATAGCATCTTCTCCTTCCGACGCTGGTGTTGAACAAACGCAAAATATGTTGGAAATCTTCTCCAGAGATCAACAATACGGCGGCTTCTAGGGAAAGAGGAGTTTCAAACCGAGATAGAGTTTCAAAAATCAAAAGAAAGGAGGAGAGGTTGTGGGCTTCAACTGCCATCGGCCACCAATGTCAATTGCCGCCATTCATTGTCAGCCCTCATTGGCCTTAGCGCAGCCTGAGAGAGGAGAATTTGTGTCAGAAGTGCCGGAAAGGAGAAAAGGAGGCAGTGGGTTAGTTGGATTTGAGCCATCGAAAAGGAAGCACAAAAATTATAGAAATTGAATGATACAGAACGACATTAATCAACAAAAGAGGCAACATAAGGAAAAGGGGCAAATAAATAGGACCGGAAAAAAGAAGGGAACCAAGTCGATATGTGCAATAAAGAGGACAATCCAGTACCTCTCGAAAAATCGAAGGAGCAAGGCATGTCTAGCAGGGTGGGTAGACCAGTAGCAATAGAAATGAACGAAAGAAAAGAAGTAAGAAAGGGAAAAAAGTTACCGGATCAGATCTCTAAACAGAGTGCAAATGGTGGCCAATCCGTTTGCGTAACTCGACAGCCGAGATCTTGTGATAAAGCGCGGCAGAGGTCCTTTGTTCTGTCACCTTGAATAATACCCAGCAGGTTTCATCGATCGAAGGAAAAAGAATAGAGAAAGAAGGGACAGGAGAAGACAATGTAGAGAGGAATCTTCGTACAAAACCCACACACTGATGAGGGATAGAGAGGAGCTGTGCTCACAAGTCATATGCATCCTATCGTAGCCGTTCGATCTCACCAAACCTAAACAACGGCCAGGATCGATTACTGTGCGAACAACTGTTTACCCACAGTTGTTTCGGGTCGGATCCGAATCACGGGAATTAATATATTATAAATGATTCCTAAATTCCAAAACGGACCATCCAAATGGGATCCGATTACAAAAAAAAAAAAAACATAGATAGTGGCCACTATCTCATGATCTTGATGTGAACAGATGCATTATTGGATATTCACATCCAAAATTACTATTCCTATGAATTGCTTTTTCCTATATAAAAAAAAAACAAATCTTAGTAAAGAAAATAGAAGACTCTTTATATAATACTACTTTGGTGAAAGAAAAAAAAAAAACGTTCCTGATCTTAAATCCAATCAAATCAAAATTCAATTATTACTCAACGTTCCGTGTTGACACTGAATACTAAATTGTAATATCTGGTAGGTTACCTGTATCTATCAGGGAATCAGGGAGACTCAATGGGAGAAAACAACCCAAAATAAAAATCCAGGGTCTGCTCACATCAGAACCTGCAACCACTTATTGTGATTGGGATTGGATGAAACAAAAGGTGAAAATGGAGGGTGTGGATATATATGTACGGTCGTTGTTCAGGATATGTACACCTCAATATTTTTGGGACTTCACTTCCTTGCGCAATTAATGCAGAAACAAAACTCTGTTAGATAGTATTTAAATTATGCACTCTTTAGAGTCAGTTGGATCATGAGTGATCGGAGGTGAAACCTAAGTCAAATTAAACCTCAAATCTAATTTAATGCAGTATAGCTTGAGGGTCGAATCCACAGGGACGGTTATTCTAAACTATAAACCTTAAGTAACTTAGTTTAATTGATCTAAGGGTAAACAAGTCAAAAAGTTGATTAATTGATTAAGAGGATTAAATTTAAACTAAAGGAATTAATCTAAATTCTAATTAATGTCTAAATTACTCTAAAAATTAAAGTAAAGATCTAAACTCGAATTAAGGACTTAAACTAGGGTCAATTGATCGGGTTTCACTTCCAGACACTATCATGGCGGGTCGCCAGAACAGTACGATAATTCAGTTTAATTAGTTTCTAAGTTCTCTAAGTTCAGGTCTTTGGTTTAAACTCTGGTCCAAATACTAACTCTCGTTATTGATTTGGTATTACTAAGTTTTAACCTCTAAACCTCCCTAAAAACCTAAGTTTCAACTCTCGTTCCTTGGCTTAAGTTTTAGGGTTTACTTTAACTATTCGGTAGGATATCCTAAATCTCTCGATCTTAGGAGGGAATAAACCTCTCGGGTCTCGGCTAAGTTCCGGTTTCACCTTTTGGGTATACTAACTATCCTATGGTATGGGAATACAAATTGTTTTGTATTTAGGGAACTTGGTGCTTATCTATTAGGCAAGGCCTTAACCTAATGAGCGAACCTTCAAGACAATTCAATTCATATTCTCAATTCAAGCAATTAAACTTAAGAAAAGCAAAGCAACTTAGAAAAATTAGAAAACTAAATTAAACTTCATAAATCTACCAAGTCATGGTTCCTTACAATTGCCCCTAAATTAAACTACTCACTACAAGACATACTAAACATAAAGACAACAGGTTTCAACAGACTAAACATAAAAAGACAGAAAATAGAGAAAGAATACAACAAAGAACTAAAGGAAACGCTCTCAGCTTGAGTCCTGGCGGGGTCGACAGCTTCCTGGCGGGTCGACAAGAGACAGGCTGGGTGTGATTTCTGTTAACTCCTCTTGAATCTTGCTCCAAAATCTGACTCTTTTCAAATCTCACTTTCTAAAACTCTCTTGTTCCTTTCTGGTGCCTTTCCTATGTTTAAATAGCTTTCGAAGACGGTTTCCATAGGTGGAGATCATGTCTGGTTCGTTCAAAAATAAAGAAAGTGCTCTGCCAGAAATATCTCTCCAAATTGGGCAAGTCGGTTTGTGTCTGGCGGGGTCGCCAAAACAGGGGCCTTGTCTGGTTTGACCCTGTTCCTTTGCTCCATTCGCTGGGATCTTGACTTGCTCCGTTTGAACTTTGCCTAGGGCCCAATTTTGCACCAAATCGTCATTGAACCTGAAATTAATCAAGGGCAAATAGCAGTACCACATTTCTAACCTAAATTACATTAAAATTTAACTAAAACACAAGCATTTAATTGAAATTAAGGCTTAAAAGGATTGAATATTCCGATGTGAAATCCGCCTATCAATGAGTTGGATCAGTGAGTTACATATTTTTCATTAGGATTTTCGAATAAAAATATTGTTAACAATTAATGATTGAAATAGCGACAAGCATAAAATTAAGCATTAGGATTAACGTCTATCCTGAATAGTTGGCTACACAAATATCACATTTTGATTAGTCATTAGCCCAAATTTTTATATTACTTTAATTAATTCAAATATAGCATGTAAATTTTAAACTCCACCGACGTTAGAAAACTTGCTTGGGCATAGATCTTCAATAGACTAATTTTATCGTGATTAACCTGGACTAATTATTTTTTTATATTTTGGCAAAATAGTACGTACAACTCTAAAAATATAGAACTTAATTTTTTTACAAGATTTTGATCTGTAGAACACATTATAATTTGGATCTACTATCGGTACAGAAAATATAGTCTGGACTATAAGTATTGTTTTGAAATAGTAATTGATTAAACATTAATAAAATTTAATTTTAGAATATATATTCAGATTACTATACAAATTCGGATCAAATTATTACTAAATTTTAAATATTCGTTGCAAACTGACCTGTACTTCTATTGAACGAGGATAAATATGAATAAGCAAGAGTAAGGTATAAAGAAGAAGGAAGAGTGAGGATAAATTTTGATAGAGGAATCGAGGATAGAGTTTATGCATTATTCTCGGATGTATGTTTGGATGATGTATAAAATATACAAATAGAGGGAAGCAAATATTATTATGAATTCATTTTCTTATACTCCTTACTCCTCTATGGAGGAATAAGGAATAAGCTTATACCCACCTTTTAATTCATATTTGGTTTGGTCCAAAACTAGATATAAGACCTCTTATATCTTATACCCACTTATTTCATGCCATAGCTGTTTGCTCAATACATCAGAAATCTATATTTGAAAGTTCTTGGTAAATATTCAATTCATTATAACGAGGGTTACCGAAAAATAATCATTATTACAAGGGGACTTCGCTTTTCAGCATTAAAGCAGACCCTAGAAAGGCAAATTAAGGAGACTTGACTTTTACCAACAAAGACTTTGAAAAATGGTACGGTTTTTGTGCAGTGTGGTGAAAATTGTATATAGTCTAGCTAATTGGCAGTATCATACGTACGCCATGAAAAGGAAGATTTTTTTTTTTTTTTTTTTGTATATTATCGATCCTTAGCACTGCAACACAATTCTTTTGTTTTTTAAAGGACAGAACTGTACAATTCATTTACTACATGCAGTTTAAGAAATTTGTGCTTGGGATTAATCATTAGATATCCATCAAATCAGCATTACATCTAAATTAAAAAGGTATGGATCCTATAGAAGGTTTGTATAAATTTTACTCATATAAGTTTATACATGATTCCGACTTATATGTACAGAGTTTCTACACTAAAAACGGGCTGGAGGTGAAATTTTTGTTGATGTCAATTAGCCAACTTTTTTTTTAAGCACTCTCCATTTCTTAAAAAAAATACAAATATTTTATTTATTTTTTTTTTTTGCTGTCGATATATACTTGATACACTGATAGAATCACGTGTCAAAACATTTGTCATAAAAAACGATAACAATTATTTTTGTGTGTCTCTGCCATTAAAACGTATCTAGAAGCAAAAATCGAGACACTTAAGAATAGCAAAATAATAGCGCCCTTTATAAATTAATATTTTAATTTTATAAGACTTCCAAATTAAATAATAACAAATAAGAAATTATCTGATACGCCATTGCTAAAAGTCTATATTATGGCAAAATGCAATTCATTTCTTTAGATTTTAACAAATGCTACGGCTTGGTAACATACCGCTCCCAAGGCTGTTCTATCACAGCTATAACTCGTTTGATCAGAGATTACAAAAGGTTGATCTCCTCTTTGCAGTTATTTAAAACTGATCGCATTAAAAAATAATTTTTTTCAATAGAACTGTTAATGCAATTAAAAAGTTTGCAAAAGGAAAAGAAAAAACACGTGAGAAAGCAGAGCTAGAAGCGTGTGGAAATTGTGGCCTGGATGTTCTCTATTTGCCGCTTTTACACGTTTCTTGCATCATCAAGCCATCAAACAAGTGGAAGAGAAAAGACACACATGTACTGCACAGAGAGACCATGAATCATACCTTGCATTCTTTTTCACAAATAACTGACAATATTGTGTCGTATTAACAATTAACAACAAAAATTTTTATATTACTCATTAATATATATATTGAACTCATTAAGTTGGGAATGCCTAGAGTCCAATATACTGGACATGTACACTCATGAAACATAATAAAAAAATTTTTTTGAAATTACAATGTCATATCCATATATAACACTATACTGACAGAAATGTGGTTGAACCTAACCAACTGACTCGAGTCCAGTCCCAAGATAAGTAAACAAATGTTGTTCTACTTGCTCTTTTGTTTCAGTCTAGTAAGATCAGTGTCAAGTGTTCATTCAAAAAAACAGATCAGTGTCAAGTGTCAACTAGAAGTAGGTCTATCTATTAGAAAGTGTGCTAATTTTCATTTTTATGCTAATTACTAACTAATTAAGCCAAGAAAACAAAGCACAAAACGGATCTAGTACAAAAGCCGATTTGACACAAGAGAAATGATGGATTTTTACCTCTCTTGGTATAGCAACCAAGAGGCTCGAATCCTTGGGTTTGGTGTCGGTGGCGTGCTCTCCAAACACCTTCTATTCGCGGTGCCTCGAGTCCACTATGGTATTAACCAAGTTCTTCTCAATTCGTGCTAGCGAAGAGAAGAACGAGTCTAATCCGAAGCGTTCCATTTCTTCAACCAACGAACCAAACTAATTTGTGGGAGAAGGGATGCTCAACACATGAGCTAGAGTGGAGAGGAGAGGAGGGGGGCCGGCGCACCTCTTGGGGGGGCAAGGTGGCGGCTAGAGAGAGGGAAAGAGAGAAGAGGGCAAAGGAGCCTCCAATAGGTGCCTTATATAGCCTCTTAACCCTAGCTAGGAGTTCACACTATTTACAAGTGTGCCACTCCCACCTACCACCCTCATGGCCGGCCTCCTAGTGGGCTTGTTTGGCTCACTAGTCCATCTCCTATTTGGTCCCTTAATTCTATTAATTAAAGGCCCACTCAAAGCTATTTAATTTGGACATTTAATTTACTAATAAATTAAAGCCCAAATAACTTAATTAAATTAAGTGTGTTGTTTATAAATAATTATTAACTTAATAATAATTATTTAGAGATTAGACAATGCATTAATTTATTTCTATATGATCTATTTGACTTAATTAATTATAACGGTCCATAACGCTATTTAATTAATTAATCAATCTATCATATTTTTCAATACTCATTATTGCAAATAAATAAATAATGCACATATGATTAAATACCAATTTTGTGTGACCCTTTGAGGATTTATGCTATGTTGGACATGGAATTAAATCGCTATTTAATCTCAATAATCATAAGCGGTATCTAGCAACACGTTATGATTCCCAATTCGCATAAATAGTGTACAGCTACAAAATTTCAATCCTGCATAAGAGAACAATTATGTTTCTCTATTTTGATTCTTATGTCACACGATATCATCGTATAATCCAAGATAGGAACGTGTCATTCTTGCAGATTATACGTTTCTTGATCTAGAGATAATTGTATCAGTTGCTAGCAAACAATCTATCTCCATCAAGGGGCCCAAACAGATATCGTCACTCACTAAGTGAATTAATGAGGGACATACGGTTTTCTTGATAATTAACTTTTCCCCGCACAATTCAAGAATACTTAAATCAAGTCCGTATAGCAGCCTTTATCAGGAATCAGCGGTAGACATGATTTATAGCATCTATCCTCATGTGAAAAAGATAATCATCTCAAACTTAGAACCAAAATCTTAACGAAATAAATAATGACACGTAACACAATCCATATATTTATTTCGTGGGGTCCAGTCATGTACTAGGTTCTATAACATATACATATGCAATTAAGTTGGTTACTCTTAACCTATGATTTATAGAACTTAATCATCACTTAATTTGCATACTAATCTTATTGATAATTAATGTTCTTTGTTAATTATCAAGATTATGGACTTTTTGATTTATCGTTGTCATTTACTACTAAATGAATAACAGTGATCTATAATTCAGATCCTCAACCTGAATGAACTGTCAACGATTAAATCAAAGAACAAATGATCTGAAATCACCAATAACATAAACTATAGAAGTAGCCTAATAAGATTGGCTTTTATGACATATCTCTAACACTATCAAACGTGTCAAAATACCACAGAAAGCATCCATTTTCATTTGCGTTTCGTTAGAGAAAACGAAACAATAATTTATTTTTTTAACCATTTAGTTCTTGAAACGATACAGAATTATGTTTCGTTAACGCACTTCAGAAAATACACTTTGAAATGAGATTGAAACGGTTGAAATGATACATTTTGGTGTTTCGTTTGTTGTTTCGTTATTAAAACGAAATAAAAAAATAATTTCGTCAACTGTTCCATTTCAACTATATACGGAACGACAAAACGATAAACAGGGGGCCGTTGACATGCCTAACCAGAAGAATTATCTGAATAGTATCGAAGATATATGCATACTGCAATATAATATATATAATATGTAACAAAAGAAGTATTCGGCAGGTGCGAATCTGACTGACTAGCATGTGGACCTCCTGGATGAGGTGTTTCCAGGAAGGTGATTCTAATTTTTAAAATGTCTCCTTGCGGTTGTACACCTCAATAATTTTCATTCATGGTGTTGAAATTTCAAATATATTTAATTTTTTATTTCCCTATCCATCTGATATAGCAAGGGCATAACATTTGTAGGTGATTTGCGCTTATTTTACTGTGACTATGATTTGTGACTTCACATATAAATCAATGCTTTTGTTACAGAATATGGTCTCAATTTAAAAAATCTGATCAATTAAGCTATCGGTATTTATTAACTTAAATTTCAGTGCCTTTTCATCTTAATTTAAGTCATGGCTTGAAACTTTCAGGTTTAATGATTTTTATATATGTATAATATCACAGTAATGATTTTTATATATGTATAATATCACAGTTTCTACTTTCTTGCATCATCAAGCCACGAAGGAACAGTGAAAAAGGCCAACAAAGAAAGTAATGGCGCAGTTAAGAGGTTGACACGAGAGACGAGCCGAGCTCCGGCGTCGCCTTACCCAATCACAAAGCTTAAAATTTTGTTCGGTTCATCACAAAGCTTAAAATTATTTGGGCCTTAAAAACTTAATTTAGGACCCATAAAAATAATCAAATATCAGAAATAATATGTCTAAAATTTTGTTTGGTTCATCACGTTTCTGACACTATACCTAGATCATAATTCTAGTCAACTTAAACAGTATTTATGTTGTATGATGATCGTCAGATACTATATCATTTAATTTCTTGATTATATAATTCAATTCGTCAGCTAGTTTCTCACCATCCCTATTTAACGGATTATACTCTCTATATTAAATATTTAGTGACTATAAAATAACAATATACAGCGCAGGTTTAACACTTATATAAATTTAAAGATATAAGTTGATTTAATTAGCTCCTTTAATTTTATTGTGACAAATAATCTTTTAGAAATTGTTCATTGCTACAGAGGGATATTTTCCATTCTTTAATTATATCATAATTTCCTTTATAGTATACCCCTGCATATGTATGATTTTGTATGCTCGTATATAAAGCAATGCTGCAACATGTCTGATAACTTCTGACGTGAGAGGCTGATCACATACTATATTCTTGTAAATTCTAATGCTACAACGATTGGAGAAGTAAAAAAGAATTAATTGAATTTAGCTAAGAAAGTAGTTGAAGAGGACTGTCATTCTGTCAAATGCTTTCCTAGTTTGGCAGCAACGCATTTCGAAGCTAATTCCATTTAGTTTTTGTGTTCAACAAAATTTATGTTTTTACTTAGTTTAGGAATTCGGTCCATTTTCTAGAGGAAGTAAGTTGCTTATTGAATATGTACACTACTAGGTAAGGACTAAGGACTTCACCTATCTAAAACAATTTTCGGACTAGAACTAATTCAAATTCAAAAGAGAGGAAAAATTGAACTTTGACACTGGGCTCAGTTTATAACATGAAAGAAAAATGAAAAATGAACCTAATTACCTATGTTTGCGTCTGGCTCAAACTCAGTTGTAATTTTTTAGCCTACGGGCGTTTTAACTTTCAAAAGTTGTAATTTTTTATTTTTTTGGGCCTAAGCCCATTTAAAACTTGAAAACAGAACTTCGGATTTGGCATGATAGGGCTGCATAACGTCGGTTTCACAAATAGATGTTGGTAGAGCTGCATAACGTCTAAAACGAACATGAAAATAGTCGATTTCGTGAACCGTTTCATTTTAAAATGAAATTGATCATCCATTTGCGTTAACTGTTTCGTTGGTTGAAACCACAAAAATACACATGGACGAAACTGTTTCAAACTTTCGTTAACTGTTTTGTTTTTTAAACGCAACAAAAATCTTTAATCGTTTCGTTTTGGACGAAACGAAACGAAAGGATGGTCGAAACGGTGACTGTTTTCACCCCCAAGATGTTGGTGTTGTAAGCGTTCATAAATAGAACTCTATTTCTGATTTCTGTTGATCTTGGTGCTGTAAGTGTTCACTTTATTTGATATATTTGTTCATTTTATTTTTCACTATGTTTGTTATATAAATGTTCATTTTATTTATTATACGTTGATCTTGTGTTATAAGTATTCAGTTTATTTGTTCGATAAGTTCATTTTATTTTTTATTTAATTTATCTGTTAATTCTATCATTATAAATGTTTGCTTTGTTTATTATGTCAGTTTACTCTGGCATCACAAGTGTTCACTTTATTCGTTATATCAGTTCATTTTATGATGTTATATATGTTCACTTCGTTAACAGTATATGTTCAATTTTGTTGTTATAAATATTCATTTTATTTTGTTATATCAATTTATGATGTTATATATATATATATATATATATATATATATATATATATATATATATATATATATATATATATATATATATATGTTCACTTTGTTTATTGTATATATTCAATTTAGTTAGTATAAGTGTTACTTTATTTTGTTTAAACTGTTCATTTTTATTTCTGTATGTATTATTCAACTTTATCTTTTAGAAGTGTACATATTTTGTTGCAATCTGGATTAGCTGTAGCGCACGTACGAGCCGATCTTGATCGGATGGTTCATTTTTTACGGACCTATCAATCTAGGTTACATGCACGGAGCTTCCTTGTCCATTGGATCTTGATCAGACGGCTAGCGTGGCGCGCGACACCACAGGATTTCATTTCATTTTGTTGCCTTTATACGTTCAATTTGTTTTATCTTCTAGTCTATAGGGAAGAGATGGGAGCGATAAGAGGTACAAAAGGTAGAAAGAAAAAAAAAATAGAAAAAGAGAGAAAGAGGAGGGCGCTCCAAGGGAGGAGAGGGAATAGAAAAGGAGGAGAGCAAAGACGGATAAAGCGAGCGCGTAGGGGGAGGGGAGGGGATTTCTGTTCAACAATGGTGCTTGATGTTACACACGATGACATTTATAATATCTAGGATGCGTATGCTATTGAGTTCGATCTAAGATTTACACCCTGTAATTCTTCATCACGACCTACTGATTTAATTTCGACGGTTAAAATTTTCGAATTACGGAGCATCCATTAATGAACGGACGGTCGTGAGGCAAACTCCACTGAGTTCTTGTAGAGGATAACGTTCAAATAAAGGCGCCCTCCAATTACACGAACCACGAACTCTTGACAGATCTACGCCGTCCAAATCAGATTGGACGGTAGATACTCTACCAGATTATAAAACTGTCCAAATGGCCAGTTTTCAACTTTTAAAATTGAGCCGGTCAGAACCAATCTAGATGGGGTATTCAAATGGAGTTCTGCTCCTTTACAAGTACTATAAATCATTAATTAGATGGGTTTTGATTGCATCCTGTCCGTGCATTTCCTATGTCAAGTCACTGCTGGATCATAAATTCATAATTGAGTCAAAAACAAAAAGAATCCGATTGTCTTTTCTCTTCTTATGAGTCGTCGTTGTAGAGAAGGAAAAGGTGAGGTGAAGGGAACTGGTGCCAACATGCCTTAACTTACACGTGGCACACGATTTTGTGCACATGCATCAATGCATGTGTGTATACCCACCAGCGAGACGGAGAAGGGATTGGAGAGGAGGGCATTTGGGTCTGATTTTCTCAGATATTTGTAACCTGAGAAAGGTTTCATCTCTCCAAGTTGTAGTTCAGTATTGAATTATCATTACAAAAATTTTAAAGCATATTATTTGATTAAACTAGACGACATTGAATATCTTTCTGCATTAAGCAAATTGTTGTGAATAAAAAATCTATATTGCATAAAAAGTAATTGGCTTTACTATATATATATATATATACAATTATAAGAATGTAGATTTATTATCTACTAAAAATCAATTTTAGTTTTAAAACATTTGACTTAAAACAGATGGGTCTGGAAGAATCTAAATTTATCCAATTGGAGAGCGTTAGGGGAAAAAAATCTGTTAAATGCTCATATAAACAGTAATAACTACCGAAAATCCAAATATGGGGACAAGGAAATTAAATCTCACGCTTAAGCTTTAATGTGTTGTTGTTGACCGTTGATGTGATAAAAAAATGAATTGTATTAAAGTGAATCCTTGACTTCATGCCATGATAGGCGTCTAGAAGAAAAAAATCTTCTACTTTTTCACATTTTTGTTCGGAAAATGAAAGATTAGTTTCCTGGTTAAAAGGGATTTGGACGTGGCGATTCATAATTCATTTTGTCTGTCTACTTTTCAAAAAAATAAAAAATAAATCATAATGGAATGGAATTCCTTTTTTTTCCATCTTTTGTGAAAGTTATATATTCTAGTAACGAAGACTTAATGATGGAATTCTCCTTTCGCAAGTTCAACATTTTTCTTTTAATACATTTATTTACAAGTATTCCAAATCAGTCCAAGTTATTCGGATTAATAATTTCAAATCGAGGGCAACAAATTATAGAGTAAATACAGCATGTAATTAATATAATGAATTATCCAACTTAGAATTGTTCTAAGTGGCACTCTTCTTTCCCTCATGTAATGAACACTCCTTTTTTTTCCCCCCTATCTAAGGATCTACTATATAAATCTTACTTTTATTTGAAAGTTGAAACAGTAATTAAATTGATAGGAAGTGTGATTGAAAAAAAAAAATTGTAGTTGATAATGAAGGCAAGATAGGTAAACTAGATAAACTTCAAAAAATTGCAAAATGTTTTCATGCGTGTCAGACGTTGAATGGAAGCGACATGAATTAATTGCTTGATTATGACAAAATAATTAAAGATCCAAGGGGTTATCCAGACGAACTAAAATTGAGTAAACAACCCGCGACTAATTAATTTCTCCTAGAAGCTTGAAAAGAGTCAAATGTCAAATGCTTTAGGAGTGGAAATTTACCAGGAAAAGAACGAGTGCGGTTCATTTCAAATCTTAGATGATGTACATATATAAAGAAAAATAATAATCAAAATTAGTAAATCAGCTTGTGAGAACTTCTTAAAACTAGCGGGGTTTCGCGCGTTGCGCGATCTATTTTTTTTTATTTGGATCATAAAATAGTATATTGTTTGATAAATTATTTTCTGTCATTCATATAATTTAAAATGCAAAAATAAATTCTGATAAAAAACCAAACGTTTTATAAGGTAAAAAAATAATTTCGCACTATTTTTAAAATGACAAAAATCATATGAAATATTTTGAATTATGGCATAAAAATTGAATGTTAGAAATCACACGAAATATTTATGAAATATTTTGCGGTATTTTCCAGTGAACAGAAACCCAATTCAAATTTAACGCAAAAAATTTACAATTTTGAGGCACTGTATTTTTGAACTCCTTATAATTTTGGAAATAAAATTTCACCCAGAAATAAATTTTGTAATTCTTTGAAATAATAAAAAAGAAAATCATATTTATGAAACCATGGAAATAAAATATCATGAAATTTTCAAAATTATTTAAATATTTTCAGAATCGATAATTTAAAAAATTTATATGAATAAATTCGTCATACATCATTCAGGATGGATATAAATTTTGAAGCCGCAATAATTTTTTAAAGATCCTCTAATAATTTAAAAAAAATCTTTATTTTGTTGAAAACGTTTAGAATGGATGTGTCCATTTTCATTAAAATGGGGAAGAGTTCCAGGAGGAACACAAATACGGTCCGGTTTTGAGTTTTCCTTTAGTCCCACAATTGTATTCCTTCTCTATGTAGAGCCTTTATATATAGAGAACCTCTCTCATTAAATGTCAACTATGTGGGATCTTCTGTTGACTGTGTTGCATGTCTTTAGCGGCTCAGTAAAATAAAGTAAGGTCAGTAAAATAAAGTAAGGAAAGGGTAAGGATTAAAAAAGGAAAAAAAAGGAGTGTGAAGAAGAGGTGCTCGTGTCCAGTTTCTTACTGGAGTGCACGTGATAGCAAGCTTGGACCCTCGACAGTAATTCAGGAAATGATTGGACAGGATCTCGAGCAATAAAATCAACGGCCAGACCATTTTCCGATAATAGCGGATCCGGATTATTAGCGAGTGGGTCCCAATTGTCAGCCAGACTGTAGGCCTACAGTTCTTAGCTACAGTGTTCGGATGCGGATCCTATACTCAGGATTAATATATGTACTAGCGGGGTTTCGCGCGTTGCGCGATCTATTTTTATTTTTTATTTTTCTTTTTACATTTTATTCATGAAAGAAATCATATCAATTAGTTGCGTTGTGCGATAATTTTTAACATGATATATATATATAGAGTTTAGCTACGGTGAGTCGCGACTCACGGACCCTCCGGTGAGTCGCGACCAAAACTCCTAGATCTAGATCAAAATGACCGATCCAAACCATCCAATATGATCTCCCTATTGAAATCTCCATGTAGACCGAATTTTTCATTTTTTCGAAATTTTTAAGTATTTTTTTGAAATTTTAGAAAATCGTTAATCTAATTGGTTCTGAACCATTCAAAAACATCAGTTTTTAAAAATCCGAAAAAAATACTTAAAAATTTCGAAAAAATAAAAAAATTGGTTTGCACGGAGATTTCAGTAGGGAGATCATATTTGACGGTTTGGATCGGTCATTTTGATCTAGATCTAGGAGTTTTGGTCGCGACTCACCGGAGGGTCCGTGAGTCGCGACTCACCGTAGCTAAACTCTATATATATATATATATATATAATAGTACACAATCTTTTAAGAATACACTTAAATTTCAAATAAAAACACAATAATGAATTTTTTTGCAACATAATCTGTGTATGATATCTGAAAGCCTGTCATAACATGTGCGATATATTTATTCTCATTGATTGTGTAGATATATAATTTTTTAAGACTTATGAAATAATAAAAAATGGAAAAAAAATTTAAACCATAGAAATAAAATATGATGATGTTTGAAAATTATTTAAATTATTTAAAAAAGTATAATTTTTTAATTACATCCATTTATTATATTTGTTTCAGGAGGAATATAAAATTTTGTGGCGGAATGACTTTTTTTATGGGTGCGAAACAATTAAAAAAGCAACGTACATTTTTGTAAAATTGATTAAATGGAGGTGACCGTTTGGAAATAAATGGAGAGCAGAACTGAGGAGGTGTTGGTAGATTGTGTCCGGTTTGAGAAGGGACTTTAGTCCCACACGTGAATTTTAAATTGGAATATAGGGATATATAAGCATACATTCCTTGCTTGTGCTACCTCCCGTGACAGCTTGGGCCCCACGTAACGGATCGGGTTGAAAGTTGAAACATGTTATTATCCCCACCAGCGTTGCTGAGTATTATGCATGCATGTGCAACCACAGTAACGGGTTCGGATTGAATTATAGGAATTTTCTGATGTCACCCTCGAGTAGGCCTCACATGCCAGTCACACTGTAGGCCTACAGTTCTTAGTTACAGTGTTCGGATCCGGATCCTATACTCAGGATTAATATATGTATTGATGGATATATATACTTCACGAGTAGTGGAAATTTATGAATGTGTCCTTCACGCCACGTTATTTATTGTCTTATCATCTTTTCCCCTCATTAATTTATCTTGTTGAGACCACTTTCATAGTACTTTTATCTCTTTTGTATGAAAAAAAAATGTGTATTGATGTGTCTAAGCCGCTACATAATTTTTATATTTTTTTCACCGTATAATTAGTTTTATTGTTTATATTATATATAGCTCTAGCATTTATTTAAAAAATTATCTTTTAAATTGTTCCCTTAATAGATATACTTTTTTTTCTGGAAAGAAGTTAAAGAACAATCCTAGTAATAATAGCATGTAGTGCATCCCCCTTTATTCAAGGCATCAGTTAATCTCCGTCACAAAAATAATTCTAAAGTACATCTTTCTTTCACGGTGAATCTATTTTGATTTCTTCAATAATATTATACAAACTAAAAGATTAACATCATATATATGTTATTTATTATTCAATATAACGTATAAAAAATTGTCTTAATTCTAAATTTGTTTTATTTTCTACTAAATGATCTCAAAACTCAATCGCAAAAATTTAAATTGTTTTAAAACTAAATGATGTTAAATAAATAAATAAATAAATGTACTATGGAAAATAAATATGTACTGAAACCACACCTAACAGAAAAATAAGTTAAAGTACGTTGCGTCTTTAAAAGTCAAAACATAGTGAAAAGTTAGTGATCTTCAGAGTTTCTTCTAACTTTAATTACGTATCTGCACTTAGCAACCCTTTTGATGGAGGAGTTCTCTCTACCGGCATCACGAAAAACTTGTAACTCTTTTATTTTTCACTCAATATTTGTGAAAAAAACCAAAAGAGTATATATTAATTAGAGACCCATCCATCCGAGCGTCTCACCAATACTTTATGGTTGATTACGATATATGAAGGAATGGGTCCCATCGACTTAATGATATTTTAGACCTTTTGTGCGTACAAATAAATTAACCAATCAGCATTCAAAGCACCTTAGTTTTAATGAAAGAGAACATTCAAAGCACTTGGATAATAGAAAGGGGGTTTCAACACTCCACAAGTTCAAGTTTTAAGACCCACCTTACCTCAATGTCTGCTATAATGCCTCCTCATTCGTGGCATTTTATAGAATTATTGGAATTGCAAATTTTTAAAGGTATTGATGGCATTTTTTAGAGTTTATTTGTAGAATTATATTGGAATTGCAGATTTTTTTTCTGTAGGCCTTCCAACAAATGCCTCATTTTTTTTGGGTGTATTGATACGAGAGGATGCAACTTGATCAATCCCTTGACCTTTTAGATTAGACATGGGTAAGGCAAGAACAGATCCAAATTTTTGGGATAGGTCAGTTGACTCACCTTTTCTGCTAGCACTTCTGTCTTTAATGGGAACTTTTTATATTTCAAAATATACACATTAATTAGCTAGCAATTTGTACGTATCACTTTCTGACCTTAATCATTTTATCATTATTATAATATTATATAACTTGTCAGTGTATTGATACTTACGATCGATGCAAATCGTTAGCGACTGATTTTAGACGGTATGATTTTGTAGATAGTGTAGAGTAAATTATAAATAGCAGCAAAGATTTCATCGTGGACAAATAAAAAAATAAAATAATGTTAAAAAATAAAAATACGCGACCGATAAGAATCATTCCAAAATTTATCATTTTTATCATGTCCTGAAAATCATTCATGAAAAAACATGTCATTAACGGGAGAAAACACGTTTAATAAAGAAACACATCACTAATTACTCCCTATCTACTTCCCCTATGTTTTCCTTCCTCCCCCTTCCTCCAATCCTAAATATTTGTTCTGGAACATTTTTATCTAAAAACTAACATAACTACTTTTGTAAATTAATTGTCTTAATTTTGTGTGTCCCCAGGGGATGAGCATAACTATTTTCAAAATACCTTCCATATATAACGTAATTATGAGGTCGAAAGATAAATATAATAACATTGTTCTATTATAGTTAACTAAAATAATTACATTTTGTTTTCATTCAAAACGAACTCCAAAAATGATAAAAATTTATGTGAATATATTGTTCGTAAAAAAATTTTCAAAAAAATACTTTGATTAGATTTTGTTTATAAACTTGAAATATTAAATATAAATATGAAAAGAAATTTTGACATGTGGAAAAAGCGTTTGCTGACTGATTTAGTCATCTCAGCTGATGGCTTTCCTTTTGGGCAATTGCTTTTCTTTATGTTATACCGAGATTATAACATCATCAGAAGTGAACTTAACAAAGCATATTTTTTGTTTAAGAATTATTTCACAGCTTTCTATTTTAGTCTTCTCAGCTGATGTTTTTTTCTTTTTGGTAATTTGTTTTTCTTTCTGTTATTGCGAGATAATGATATCACCAGAAAAAAAAAACCTTAACAAAACACCCTTTTTTAAGAATTATTTCACAGCTTTCTAGGGCTCCGTTTGGATAAGGTGTGAAAAGAAGGGAAGAAGGAAAGAAGTGGGAAGAAGTATTAGAAAGTGTGTAATTTTGTGAAAAATTTAGATTGTTTATAATAAATTTATTTTTTTATTTCTTTTTTTCCTTCTTCCAAAATGAAATCTAAACGGAGCCCAAGAGAAAAAAGGTCTGGCTTGCAGTCTGGCACTGACATTTTACTACCCACTAATAACCTCAAATCTCACTTCATACATCATCATGAGGGTATAGTGGGTCCCTAGGCCCCACTATTTTGCCCTTTAGCAGAAAAAATGTTTCTTGCATTTAGGAGCATGAACGTACAAAAAAAAAACCTACTTTTTTCAATAAACATCTTAGTTCAATTTGATCATGAAATATGGAACTGTTTCCTGTATTATCTTATTTCAAATTCCCTATGCATTGCAAAAGTTATTTTTATTTAGAAAAATATGAGAAACATTCTGCTTCATCTTTCATTGCTTCATCATTTAGAAGTACATGTCAGCATTAAGGCTTTAATTAAATTATAGTGTTATTTGAAGTTGTGCCAATTACATCAATTTCTAGTTGCTACCAGATGTTTAAGCTTGAAGAATAATTCCATTTAAGCCTCCAAAATACTTGTAATAATAAAGTTTTACATTTCCTTCCGCAATATTTTGCTGCACACATCATGGAAGATTCTTTCGATTGAAAAAAGTTCAAAAGAAGATTCTTCTAGAATGACTTGAGAACGTAGAAGTGCTCATTTCCAACTAAAAAATATTGATCGCCATTACAATTATAAACGGAGCGGATAGTGGTGGTCGTACCATATTCGTATCAAGCTTCTAAATTTCTCCGAAATAACAGAAATAGCGGTATTCTGTGTCAAACCGCATGAACGTTACAGTCTTAATTGAGAAAATGACGTAACGCGTTATTACAGTTATTTCGGCGATATAACGCGTTATTTCAGTTATTTTGGCGAAATAACAAGCTGTTATTGCTACTTTTGTTAAATTGTGTATTCGATATTGAACTATTGTTAAGTTTGTACAAGCTGCTACTGCTACTCAATATTGGTACACTGCAGTATATTGAATGGTATGGCCGTATGCTATTTGTATGGAGTATTGGAGATGTATAAACATATAAGTTGATAGTTATAGAATTGATGTGTGTCAAACTTTGAAAATAATACTACACCGTTATATCGCCGTTATAACATCGAAATAACACTGAAATAACATGGGGACCTGAACCGTCATACCGAAAAAACTGAAATTTAAAAGCTTGATTCGTATTCATATTTTTTTTAGATATGGATACAGATACAGATATGTTCGGATACGGATACGACGCGGATGTTAAACAGATACGAATACGGTTCGGATATTGTCAGATATGGATACGAATACGGACATATTTTATCGGATACAGATAATATTTTGCTCAATTTATTTTACTAAACAAAAGACAATATTTGATTAGAAGAGTGTAAAGTTTAATTTTTTCGACTAGTATAGAATTAATTCAAAAAAAATAAAGACAACGACAAAAAAATCAATACTTATTTACACATATTGAGACATCACAAAAAGCAAATTTTAATCAAGCTTATACAAAAATTGACATCATATTACAGTAAAAAATAATTGTCATTTCTAATGCTATATAATTGAAAAAACTTATACCTATATGTCAATTATGATGCTATTTTTTAAAAAGTGTGCCATTACCATATACAAAACGGATATCCGTTTTGCATAGAAATACGAATACGGATAAATATCCGTATCCGCACTAATATTGCTTACCATATCTGTATCCATACATGTTTAAAAAAATTCGCATCCGTATCTGTTTGGATACGGATAATATTATCCGAATCCGCAAAATAACGGATATGGATACGGTTTAGAGTGGGAATTATCCGCTTCATTTTCACCCCTAATTATGGGTGCGTTTGGATAGGTGTGGGAAGAAAGGAAGAAGGGAAGAAGTGGGAAGAAGTATTGGGAAATGTGTAACTTTGTGAAGAATTTGGATTGTTTATAATTTTTTTTCTTCCCATCTTCCTTCTTCCTCTTCTTCTTCTCTCATCCAAACGCACCATATATGAAGGAAAATTTATCTTTTTGCTCTTTTATAATTCCGTGAAACATGCATCCCCTCCCACACCCAATTCAAAAAACTGATCAATAATACTAGACGATTTTCTTGACTTTCTAGAATTAAGAAAAATATTAAACAAATGAAAACAGTTACTAACTATAAATAAAACATTAAAACGATATAAAAAAAAGAGCAATATAATAATAGAAGGTGATAACAACAATGTAGGAATTTAAGGATATATTGAATAAAGCTAAAAAGAAATTCAGTTACAAATGATAGCAATTCTACAATAACATATATATGTTCTGTTATTGGCAACGGGTAGATTTTCAAATTTTTACATGCTTCATGCTATTGTCGGTCAGTAAAAATGCTGCAGTAATGAAAGATGAAATTTACATTTTCAAGTATTTGTTCTATGTACAATGATGTTAGTAAATAGCTATGTAAATAGATGGTGACAACTTAGGAGAAAATAACATTATCAAGTACTTGTAATCTGATTAATTTATTTGCCGGGGGCCTGCGATGAGTACGTTTCATGTTATTAAAAAAATATCATCCAACTTGCAAGTTAGTTTTATATGCTCGACTTAAATGCCAACATTCTATTTCAATTTAATGGAAAGAGATTTTTATTTCATCCATTTTTTTTATTAAAACAATGACATGTATGCATGTATTTTATGCTACATATATATGCACATTCTTTGAGAAAATGTTATATTATGATACCATAAATGTGTGAAATTTCATTACTGTCCTCCATAAATATATTCTAATTGGTTTGTTCTGATTATTGAGCTGGTATAACTATTTATATGATGCATGACTTTCATCTAAAAATTTTCTCATTACCTATGACAACGACGGTTTTAACTTCTAAATTCTTCATTAATGTCTCTTAGCCGGTGTTTTCAATCTGTACCTGATACTAGAAAATTCTGATAATACCGAAAACTGGAACAGTTACCGAAATGGCGATATCAAGTATTGTGAGAGAAACTACCTGAAAATTTTGGAAATATCGAAAAGTACCGAATTTCGACCACCAGTATAGATGTCAGTACGGTTTTATAAGCACTACGATCTTAGCAGCCTCTGGCGAGGGCTTCTAAAAATAAATTAATTCTTCATAAATAATTAAATATCTACATCTAATTCCAACATGTGGCAGTCAGAAAATTGTCAATTAACATATTTTTTTATAAAGTATGAAATGAAATTTACTTGAACATAGAACAAATTATCTCATCTTTTATACTTATAATAATTTTTTAAAACTCTCACATGTGATTGGTGCTTTTATTATTATTATTTTATTTTATAAAAAAAACCAGTTGCCACGTGGAAATGATGCATGGTAGTTTTTGTACACCAAATGCACCGGGTCCACAGAAAGGCAATCTCTTGTCCTCGCTGGCCTTCCCCAGTTCCCTTCCCCAATGTTATGAGTGTTTCATTTTCTCTATTATTTTATTCAGCCGATTCTTGTCTCAAGTCTCTCAACTAGAGAGAGAAACAAAAGAGAGAAGCGAAGAGAGAAAGAGAGAATCGTACCGTTTCGTTTCGTTTCGTTGCTTTCGTGGCAGTACCGAATCGGTCCATCTATCCCAATTCAATTCTCATCTTCAGATCGGCCGATCAATTCTAGTGTGGTTGAGGCGAATTGCCACTCCAAGGTGTGGTTAATTTTTCTATTTGTGGGAAATTGCTCGTTTGGGAAACAAATTGCAAACGGATATGTCGGGGTGTTACTATTTGTGCGTGTTTCCCTTTATATTTGGGTCAGAAATTGTTGGTTTCATTGATTTCATGATTTAATTTTGGTATTAGGTGATCCAAGAAGTCTCTGATTGGAGGTACTGAAGTGGATTAACGGTCCAAAAGTGTTGGTTATTAGAAGGAAAGAAGAATAGTTGGTGTTTGGAATTTGAAGGATCTGTGCTGAAGGTAAGAGTAGGTGACTTAATTGTTGGATTCATCCCCCCTTTTTGGTTCCTTGTTTGAGCAATGAATTTGAAATTCCTTCAAGTTGGTATTTAATTTTAGCCTAAATTCTTTGTACTAATTAATTAATGTATTAGTTGTCTTTAGTATAGCTCATAAATTTTAGCATATAGGATTTACTTACCCTGGCTTGTCAGTTACATTATTGCACCAGTTATGCCTAATAATTTAGGAATTAGTTTTTTAAAGTGCCATTTCGGTTACCGTTGCTGAACTAGAATTTGATGAGGCTATTCGGTCCAGAATAATTAATATTCCATAATTTCCACTTAATATCTGTACAAACCAATCGGTATGTTGCTTTTTTTCTATTTATTTTCTGTGAGTGAAGTAAGAACTCCATCTTTATTTTAGGAAAGCAATACATAACACTGGGAGTGAACTGCCACACAGTAAAGATCTCCGAGAAAGAAATAGAGAGTATATCCTCGCATCACATGAGAAACTACAGGTGGGTTGCAGTAGGATGAGGAGAAATGTGTATGGCACTCTTAAGACTCCTCAAGTCCTGCTGGTTGCCATCGTCAGGCCAGCATGCAGGCTCAGATGGGGCGGGTCGTCAGGATGGTTTGTTATGGTACAAGGATACAGGTCAGCATGTTAATGGCGAGTTTTCTATGGCTGTAGTGCAAGCAAATAATTTATTAGAGGACCAGTGTCAGGTGGAGTCGGGTGCTCTCAGTCTTTTGGATGCAGGCCCATGTGGCACGTTTATTGGGGTCTATGATGGGCATGGCGGTCCAGAGACGGCTTGCTATATCAATGACCATCTTTTTAACAATCTTAAAAGTGAGATATTTATCTTTCTTATTCGTATGTCATAGGAGATGTTTCCCCTAGTCCAAAGATTTTTTATATCTGGTGCTTTTTTGCAGAATTATTTTGAGCTAATTGATGTACATTTAGCTTAACTTGGTGTTGATATTTTGGTTTTTTTTTTTTCCTCTTTTGACCATCCTTTTTTTTCTGAAAGAAGAGAAGGTAACAAAAATCATTATGAAGCTCCTTGATTTCGATAAAGTGAGTAGTATGTCATGTCAAAAATTGGATATATTCTTCTGGTCAAACCTTCTCTGGATAGCAGTCATACATAACTTTTGTTAGTTGTAGATAATGTAATATAAAACACAGCCTTTGCTAACTCAACTTCACAATCTAAATTTAATTGTACTGTTCTCCCAGGATTTGCTTCAGAACAGAACACCATGTCAGCAGAGGTACTGAGAAAAGCATACCAAGCAACAGAAGATGGCTTTTTCTCTGTGGTAAGAGCAGAATGGCCGGTAAAACCGCAGATAGCTGCAGTGGGGTCATGCTGCCTGGTCGGAGTTATTGCCGGCGGGACACTCTATGTGGCAAATGTGGGTGATTCCCGCGCTGTCCTTGGTCGCCTTGTGAAGGCCACAGGCGAAGTCCTTGCTTTACAGCTTTCTGCTGAGCATAATGTTGGGATTGAATCGGTTAGAAAGGAGCTACAGTCAATGCACCCCGAAGATGAACAGATTGTCGTGTTGAGGCACAATGTTTGGCGTGTCAAGGGCCTCATTCAGGTAACAAATTATTGCAAGTATGTTGCAACACTTTATGGACATTTGTAAATACAATCAAGCTTGGATTTGTGTGAATTGTTTACTAATAATTGAGTTGAGTTAATATGAAAATATAAAGTCAACTAGTCACTTCTTTCATTTCACTGGCCTACTTTAAAGTTAAACTTTAGTTAGACTTTTAGCAAATACAGTGGAACTACTGGAAGTACTTCATTTAGCACAATTTGTAAAGAACCTTAAACTAAGCATGCTTTTATAACTCTAGAAGAGGACTCTTCTCTGCTCTTCAAGGCCATTAATTTATGTAGTAACTTAACGAAAATCGTTTTATACAGGTTTGTAGGTCCATAGGTGATGTGTATCTAAAGAAGCCAGAATTCAATAGGGAACCTCTGTATACAAAATTTCGCTTACGTGAGACTTTCAAGAAGCCAATACTAAGCTCGGAGCCAGCAATAACCGTGCAGTCATTGCAACCACATGATCAGTTTCTAATATTTGCATCTGATGGCCTCTGGGAGCATCTTTCAAACCAAGACGCTGTTGACATTGTTCAAAATGGCCCTCGCAATGTAAGTTATTGGATAGTTGCTTTGGTAGGGAATAACAACAAGCACAATCTGAACAAACGGAGAAATACTTAAGCATATTCCATTTTTAATATTTTTATTTATTAACTTTTGCAAACTAATCAATATTTTGGGTAGTTTCTATTATTTTTGTAATAACAAATAACCTCAACCGCACCATTTAATGCACATTAGGTTGCATCATTCTACACATAGGCACCAAATAAGGTCGAGTTAAAATGAATTAAGTCCTTAACTTCTTCATATTAAGTTGGCTAAATTGCTTCACAAACTTTTTATGCAATGTTACTAACATCTCGGATTTAGCTTGATCTTTAATTTTTTTTTTTTAAAAGAAACAACCTGAGTTCACACTCAACAGAAAATGTACCTTTTTGTGCTTTTCTGAGTGTTCTTATTGCAAATTATCTAAAGAATGATGGTTATTACTTTGAAGTTTGAACGCGTCAAAATTATTTTCCAAAGAATCTTATAAGCAACAGTATAACATGATGACCCTGACAATATATATCGAAACAAATTGAAATAATACAACTTGATGATCCTGATGATATATATTGAAACAAATTGAAATAATGCAGGGAAGTGCAAGGAGGCTTGTGAAAACTGCAACGCAAGAGGCAGCTAAGAAAAGAGAGATGAGATACTCTGACCTTAAGAAGATTGATCGTGGGGTCCGGCGGCATTTTCATGATGATATAACTGTCATTGTAATATTTTTGGATTCAAATCTGATCAGCAGAGCTACCTCAAACCGGGGTCCAGCCGCCTCAGTCAGAGGAGGTGGTGTGAACCTATCTGCTAGTACAGTTGCGTCTTACTCGACCTCCATTTGACTCTTTTGTAGTAAATTATGTTTTTGGAAAGAAAGCAGAATGGTACATGAAGGAGAGACTTAGCAGTTCTGCTTATGTTTAATTTGAATCTTATGATTAGTGTATCCAAATTTTTATGAAGAGAAATGGTAAGTGTATTGTGTTGCTATTCTGTACTTTCGTGCAATTTTTTAGTGAAAAGAGTAAGTTTTGAATTCTCCAGTCCTTAATTAAGGTCGTTGAATCAGCTACTGGTTTTTGACCCAACAAGGCTGGTGTTAATAGCGGTAGTGATATTTGGTTCGGTTAGATTCACATAAAATATAGAGCGGCGTTCTGCTGCCACCAAATTTTGGTGCCACAAGTTGCAACAACTTCATATTTTATCAATATTTAAAATTTTTTAAATTCAAACGCTGAATCCAAATCGTTCATCTTGTTCAGTTTAATAAGCGATGCGTTTCTATATGAGTTTTATAAAATTTGAAATTGGTTTGATAATCGATCAAGTGATTAAATGATGAACGTATTAGAATTAATCTGTCATAATTAACTAGATTCGTTCATTTGTTGACCACTTGATCGAGTACCAAACCGACTCCAAATTTTATAAAACTTATATAGAAACGCATCGCTTATTAAACCGAACAAGATGAACGATTTGGATTCAGCGTTTGAATTTAAAAAATTTTAAATATTGATAAAATATGAAGTTGTTGGAACTTATGACACCAAAATTTGGTGAGAGCGGAACGCTGCTCTAAATGATATTGCACAAAGATCTCTACTTTCGAATATAAAGAGGGTAATGGAGGCTGTTTGAAACTTGAAAGGATAAGTGATGAATGAGATGAGATAAGTATTGGATAAGGTTTCCAACACGTTGTAGACAGGACCTAAATGTTAAATGTAGCAATAGTTTTTCTTGTCCGCAGAATCGCTGCTCATTATTTGATTGAAATTGATATCTAGATCATACTAGAGACCTTAGCACTATTAATAGGACTGTGGATCTACATTATCTAGTATGACCTATTGACCTGTTTCGCCTATGAATTATATATAGATCAAATGGCTCCTCATGAGGTCGTCCAAGATATAAGACCACACGCTAACCAACAAAAGAGTCGCCGCATATCATCAAGTGGCAGATGATTCAGCACCTTAGCGAGCAGCATTATATTATTTTCGTAAGAATTAACTTAAAAAAGAAAAACTGATTCCTATGGGAATGAAAATATTTTTTAAAAAATACTGAAAATTTTAAAAGATAATAAAAGGATAAATTCAAACAGTATATTTATGAGCTAAGTAAATTAAATAGTAATAATAATATTACAACAACAACGACGACGACGAAGTCTTTAATCCCAAATAAATAAATTAGAATAAACTAGAAATGAAATCTAACAAGATCTTGTTTGATTGGGTTTCGTTTAAAAAAATAGTTGTATTCTTTTTTTAACAAAACATAGCGGCATTCTTTACTTTTACTGGTCAGTATTTTTTTTTAAAAAAAAAATAAATGAAACACAGAGAAAAAAATGAAAAAGAAAAAAAAAAACTTTTTGCCATTTTGCTTAGAATCTCAATTCTCAAATTCTCAGTTGTCACCTAAGCCAGAGGTCGCAAAACCTCTTCCGATGCTCTCTTCTCACGCCGCTGCTCTTGCTTCTCTCCCTTCCTCTCTTCCTTTTCTTCGTCGAAGCGCTAGACTCCGCCTCTCAACCTCCCTTCTCTCCTCTCTCGCTTCTACCTCTTCAGTCGATCCCTCTCCTCCCGTCAGAAGCAAGTATGGGGGAATTCGGCTTGAAGAAACCGTTGAGGTCGGGTCAGAGAAATCAAGGCTCGACGCTTGGATCGCTTCTCGGATGCATGACGTAAGCCGGTCTCGAATTGTGGCCAGTATCCGATCCGGTCTCGTCACTGTCAATGGCCGTGCTGTCGATAAGGTTTAACTATCTCTCTTATTTCTTGAATTTGATATGGTGTTGCGTAGTATAGTAGGTGTAATTTGTGTTTGATGGTACTCTTGATTAGGTCTCGTATAAAGTCAAGGGAGGAGATGTTGTGAGTTGTACTGTTTCTGAGCTTCAGCCTTTAAGAGCCGAAGCTGAAGACATACCTTTAGATATAGTTTATGAAGATGAGCATGTAATTGTTGTGAATAAACCTCCTCACATGGTAAGAAATTTGAACTATTTTCTGCCGTTTTAATATCATTTTTTTGCTGTTGTTGTATACTGATAAAAGTGGTTTGTTCAATGCAGGTAGTTCACCCAGCACCAGGGAATCCTAATGGAACCTTGGTGAATGCAATTCTTCATCACTGCAAAGTTTCCACCTTTACGTGGCGGACAAATAGTGCAAGTCTCCTTGAGGAAGGTGTTGATTCTTCTGACGAAGAAATAGAAGTTTTCCATGTTGATGAGTTCCCAACTGGAGGCAATGGGTCCCAGGTTGGCGAAGCCCTAGTTCGGCCTGGTATTGTGCATAGGCTTGATAAAGGGACTAGTGGACTTCTTGTAGTTGCCAAGGTGAGTGTTGTTTAACCAATTGGATGAATAACGATAGTCTCTAAAAACATAATTTGATTGAGACTAACAAAGAAAATATCTATGATAGTATGATTAGTAGCTCAACTAATAGATGATTTTAGTTGATAGGATGAGCATGCTCATGCACATCTAGCAGAACAATTCAAGCTGCACACAATTAAAAGAGTTTATGTCAGCCTGACAATTGGTGTACCCAAAGGCCATACAGCACGGGTTGAAGTACCAATAGGCCGTGATCCAAATAACCGCCTTCGCATGATTGCTACTCCAAGTTCATCTAACAGATATGCACGTCATGCGGCCAGTAGGTGGTTGATCTGTCTTGCTATGCGAAATAAAGTAATCATATGATTTGAAGAAGAAATTGACTGTCTGTTGCAATTGTTTCAAGGTATAAAGTAATTGAAGTTCTTGCTGGTGGTGCATGTGCATTGGTCGAGTGGAGATTGGAAACCGGCCGCACTCATCAGGTAATTGAGCATAGTGATAGTTTATTATTGGGTTATTTCAATATTTTGCGTGTTTATGTAAATTATGAGCAGAATTGGAGAGAACCTATATGGACATTTGCATCTTTCACGTAGTTTTTTTTATTATTATTGAATCAAATTGTTTTAAGCGTTTCTGTATGCTTTGGGATTGTTATCGAACCATATGCAAGCAACTAAATTGTTCACTTGGGCGACAAAAAAAAAGTGCCAACTCTAAAACTTAAATTAGCTCTATCAGGAGCTAATAATCTTGATTTTCAAACACCTGAAAGCACTATATTGCCCTTCTTTTTGGTAAATAATCTGTTTGTTAATTATTAGATTAGAGCACATGCAAAATATATAGGAGTGCCGTTGCTTGGAGATGAAGTGTATGGAGGGACCAAAAACATGGTCACATCTCTTCTCAGAGCAAAAAACCCTTCCCATTTCCATGACAACACCTTTGAAACGATCACGAAGTTAGACAGGCCATGCCTGCATGCTTTATCACTCGGGTAAGAAAAGTTAATTCTGATTTATAGTATTAATGGGTTCATGCTGGTACTGGTTATGTTCAGTTCATGCAGACAACTAAACTATATTGATGATGGTGTTCTATTTCCGCCAAAAATTTTAGGTGATTAAACTTTCTTACATATTGGTAGAAATACAAACAAAGTACAATGCAACTTGACTATCTTGGTATATTCGATTGATTTGATATTCTGCTTAACCATTTCTGCCTTTTTCAGATTCAATCATCCTCATACTGGAGAGTTCCTTCAGTTTTCACGACCTCCACCTGATGATTTTTGTCAAATACTTGATTTTCTTCAAAGCATAACTGAAAGTGCGAGCGATAACTAAGGATTTGTGGAGAAGACAAATATTATTCAACTAAAGCTCAAGTGACTATGAGCAGATGTAAAAAGGAGCGATTGGAAAATAACCTGATCTCTGCTCGGTTTTTGACACAATTGTGGGAAATGGAGCTCGAACTTTTCAATATTGTGCAGTTTTGTGGACATCTTTTGTTTTGTATCTTTTGGTGCAAAGCTAATTTCATTCCACGTTTTTATTTTCCAGATTTTTTTTTTGTGTTAGTGAAATAGATAGTAGCTACCTAGCAATTTTTTTCCCCTTTTTCCCTCACAGTATCATAAGATGTATGCATCTGATTGTTTTGAGAGAATAAATCTAATATCATAATTATTGCATGCAATTTTTTTGGTATTACAGCTGCTTGTTTTAGTGGATAATAACTCTTTTTTTACATTACGTTAGAGAACATAATATCGAATCACTGACAAGTAGCAGTCTCGTCTTTCACAAGACATGGGAAAGAAAAATACGTCCAATCACAGTCTAAAATTGCATCCAAGAAAATACCTTTTAGAAGAACACAACACAAGGCTTTTTTTGTCCTATTGAGCTGCTATCTAAAACATTTTGGACTTAAGATCATGTGTACAATTCTATTAACCAAATAATAATCACTCAACCAAAATTTTTACAAGATCTCATTGAAAAAAAAGGAAAAAAAAATCCCAAATGACAAGAAGATCAACCAGCAGGTGATGACCTAGCAACTGGTGGCAGTTTCACAGATTTGAGGTCACCTGGGTACGGCAACCAAAGCCCTAAACCTGCTTTGCTTTCCTTTAATCCATTATTATTCCCTTTAAACTCATCAAGGGACTTGACCCACTCAACTTTGGATGAGTGCTCTCTCGTGTGTCTGTGAAGTATAAACAAGGAATTGTACTCGCAATTTGGGAACATGAAGAATTTGAAAGCCTCTCCCAGCCGGTAAACTACGTAGCCAAAACTAAGCTGATCTCTTGGTGTGAAAAGATTGACCTCGTTGAACCAGAGGCAGCTGAACAGATTAGTCATAGTAGTGTGTTCCCTTATCAGCACAGCTCCCTCTGGTACATCTGGAGTTGAAGAATTATTATAAGCAAGACAACCTTCATCGAGAATATTTTTTTTTTTTACTATTTGAAAAGAATTATTATAATTAAGCACTCAAAATAAATACTTTTCGGCTGAATTAAAAGATTAATGAATAGAGACTCTTTTTCTTTTTTTTGTCAAGCTATTAAGACTCATTTTTCATAACTAAGAAAGAAATATTTGTAACTAAAAGATCTTACTGAACCCCCATTATTTAAAGGCTATACAACATTATGAGAAATAAACATAAGACTCACCACTTAGTGTTCTTTTGTTTGAGCTCCAAGGTGTCATCCCCTCGTAGTAGTATATTTTCATGTGAAGGTCTATCAATGGCCGAGCATATCGTTTTCTACGCTTTATTGCATCACCTTCCTCGTATATACTCTTGTGGTGCTTATGGCAAGCAACTGCAAATGTATGCTTCCCTCGCCATAGGTATCTGTCAGTAGAGTAGGTAGTTTAACATTGTCAACATCATCCATACCATACCCTTTACTCCAAATTTCATCTGTAGACGCATTTGCCTCATTTATGCAGAAATAAATAAAGAAAAAGGAAAGATAATGTATATATATTTTTTTAGTAAAGTAAAGATGCGCACCATTGAAACCTATGTCAGGGTATGCATAATATTATTCCATTAAAACATAAACAACAAACCTTTCAAGAATAAGCAATGGATCAACGATCAGCTCCATCTTGCCATCAATCCAGATGCTATATCGGGCTTGCGGGAACAACCTGTGTGTCAAAATTTTGGGAACTTTGCCATTCCTTCTCGGCTCATCAAATGGTAAATTATGCAAAGTAATGAGGCGCCAAATTCCAACCCATCTTCCTCCATCTTTATCTATTTTCATACTGGTATTTTGTTGTATAAAGTCTAAAGACACATCATCTACAACCATTAAAAAGCAAAACAGTTTCTTTGAGCGTGTGCTGATGTTTGTGGGCTGTTGTGGTGCATCATACCCATCAAATATGCCTGATGCAACAACAAATTTGCATTTTTTTACAAATTTTTTGTCGATTTCTTCCATTTCACCCCCTCCACCTTTACAGAATCCACAATGTACCTGAAATGAAGCAACAAAATGAATAGAAATATTGTATTCTTTATGTTTTTTCACTTCTTTTAACATGTAAAAGGTAAGGAAAACAATACATAACTGATATAAACCAGGTACTAAAATTAAACTATAAAGTCAGCACCTTCATTGAGCTTTTAAGCTTGAAACTCTCTTCCCTCTGTGCCCAGCTTTGATGGCCTCCAAACAAAGGAGAAGACTCCTCTTCCCCATTCACTTTTTTGTCAATTTCTATATACGACAATTTCTTAGGAATTGTATCAGGTGTTTTTTCAGGAATTACAACTGCATTCGGGTCATCTAAAACGGGTATTGCACAACCTGTTTGGAAAATTAAAAGGAAATAAATAGAGATTAAATAATGCAAAAAAAAAAATCAAGTACTGAAAATTAATCTGTACCAGACTTTCCTATTTTTTTGTTTTCTTTTCTTGGTTAATCCTTAATTATTTGATTATAGCAGAACCCCCCCCCCCCCCTCCGCCCGCAACAAAAAAAAGGAATTGTCTCTACTGCTGTTGGAACCATGCCAACCAGAAATGGCATTGTGATAGGATGGCAAACTGATCATCACTTCGCACTAGAGAGGAAGGATATTATCTAAATTATAAGAATAAACCACGGCTTCACATAATCCTTGCTTGAAAGTAAGAGAAAGTATCTTAAATTAAATCAATGTTAGTTGAAAGAAGTTCTTACGATGGAGTGGTTTTGGTGTCAGCCCCATGGAGTCCAATATTACAAGAACTTTGCTATCTTTCCTACAGAGAGCTGCAGAATAACAAGAACAGAAAATGTATCATTTACCAGTTCAATTGAGGAAAATGCCCTGAAGAAAACAGAAATCCAAAAATTTGAGTAGCAAAGTAAATCTGAAAGCTTTCCAGGGACAATTCATATGCACTTGTCACAAAACCAAACACCTTATCAATCTAAATAGATACTACATGGTGCTAATTTGACATACCTGACAGGAAGCTGATTGAAGAATGGCAAGACCAAAGGTGAAACAGCAACGCAAAGAGAATCAGCAATACCCATATGATTGCACATACAAACACTAATCTTACGAACCCATTTCTCCAAATTACTTTCATTGGCTCTGCCTTACCAGAAGAGAGAGCATCTATTTCATCATCTGTTGAACAGCAAAGCTAATAGCATAAGCAGTTGTATAGAAATACAAAAAACTTCATTCTTTCCTTCGTAAACCAGTATTTGATTGAGGTTTTTACAAGATGAGAATTAGAGAGATTGAAAAGAAATTGGGTACCAACCCAATTTTATTTTATAATCAGAAACGGATGCGCTCTCCACTCACACAATTTTAGAAAAGAAATGCGAAATTAGTTGGAATAAAACCTTTGGCACGAGATTGGTGATCGGATCGTTCAGATCTTCGGTACCCTCTGAGCAAGAGAGACCGCGCTTGCGCTTGCGATTGCGCTTGCGATTGCGCTTCCATTTCTGTCGATCACCTCTCTTTCATCTGTTTTATGAATTCGGGAAGATGTTTCGAAGAAATTCCCGTTTCCCTTTTCGTGGAAACCTTACTGTTAATCTAATTCTAATCAAAAGTTTTGGTGGGTTTTGAAGAGCTTATGGATCGAGTCGGGTTCTGTCAGTGAGTGTTGTGTTGTTTGGAGCGATTCGAAACAAATAGGAAAGTGGAACTCCTAGCTCGTTGGATCTAAAGCTTCGTTTCTACCATTTTTATTATTATCATGAGGATTGCTAAAATGCTATGCATAGCACGAATGGTTTTCGTGCTACGGATTCGTTCTTGTATTTCATGCTTCAAACAACCGATCCAAATCGTTCATTATCTTCTACATATTGAATTCTTATTAGAAACCAAATTTTATATTTTTTATTTTTTTGAAAATCACTGTTATTGAAGGGTCCAGAATTTATTAGATTAAGGCCCTGATCAAAATGGTTTTTTTACGGGATTTCAATTCAATTCAATTGATTTCATAGGATTTCGTAGTATTTCGTTGGATCTAATTACATAGGAATTCCAACCAAATAATACAAAATCCGTTCATAATGATCAAGAATTTTCCAACGAAATGAAATGAAATGAAATCTCATGTTAAAAAAAATGAGATTTTGATCGGGGCCTAAGTATTTTAAAAAAATTGAGAAAAATAGTAAAAAAATTTAAAAAAATTTTAAAAAATGTAAATTTTGGTTTCTAATTAGATTCAATATGAAGAAGATAATGAACGGTTTGGATCGGTCGTTCGAAGTATGAAATGCAAGAACGAATCCATAGCACGAAGGTCATCCATGCTATGCATAGCATTTTAGCAATCCTCTTTTATTATTATTATTATTATTATTATTATTATTATTATTATTATTATTATTATTATTATTATTATTATTATTTTGAACTAAAACACTGGAGGTAGGGCTGAAAACGGTAGCCGTTTCAACCATTTTTTCGTTTCGTTTCGTCCGGAACGGAACGGTAACGGATAAGGATTTCAGTTTCGTTTAAGGAACATAACAACTAACGCAAATAGAAATATTGTTTCGTCTCAGAACGGAATGATTAGTGAAACTGGTACGTTTCGTGGTCGTTTATTTCGCGCATTTCGTATAAAATTTTTTTTATGGTTTTATTATTAGATTGCAGTGGACCTCAGCGGAGAGATCGAGGGAGAAACGAGTAAAATTAGATTTCTGCAGCGTCGCTCCGTCATTTCTCCGCCGAACACAGTCACATCTATCTCTCTCGCCTCTGCACCACTCAGTACAATCGCCGTCGAGAGCGAGAGGTGATGATGGTGCCTCCTCTCCCTTTCCCGCGTGACCTAACCTGTCATTTCTCTATCTCTGTTCCATACAAAATGCAGAATAATTTATTTTCTTGCATCTTAATAAAAATGCAAAACAGTTAGGTAGTCAAAGACGGTGATAACCGTTTTGATCGTTCCCATCAACGAAACGATCAACGCAACATGTATTAAATCGGGTGCAACAATCAACGCAATAAGTACAAAAATTTCATGCATCAATACAACGGTTAACGAAAATGACCACTTTCGTGGTCGTTTTCCACGTTATGCACCCCTAACTGGAGGCTTATTGAAGAATATCGCGGATCGAGAACAAAAGCCCAAGGTAGCGGAACTCAAATCAAGTGCCGCGCGGCACCGTGCAGCACGCAATGTGAGTCGTCCAGATTAAATCCAATGATCTGGGTGCCCCGTGCATGTAACCTGTGCCGTAAGGCCTGAAAAAAATTTAACCGTCCAGATCAGATCGAACGGCTCGGATCGCTGAGCGGCACGGGATAAGGATCCAAGGTAGCGCCACACCTGACACCCCACAAAAAGGAAAGGCCCGGCCATTAACAGAATCTGTTTTGTCTTGGCCTCTTGGGTGATCCGTTTAGGGTCTGCACTCTGCAGCGTCTGTTCTAGAATTATTATAAAAAGATAAATTTTTCATTGAATAGATTTTGTTCTTTCGAATTGAAGTGCTGATTTGATGAATGATGATGTTCATAAAACCAACGGTCATCTCATAAAGCTGACATGGGAGAAGCTAATGATTTCATAATTATCTTAGGGGTTGCTTAGCTGCTACCAATCATTGGTTGTCTTACATACCATTGGATCTCCTCTGCAGGCTCATGATCATTCTAATAAATCTTTGTTGAAAGAAAAATAAACACTTAACATATAATATAGATTGGGTCAACAACATTTATTATAAAAATACATATATACACATGTTGGTGTGTTTGGATGAGCATGGAATAAGGAATAAGAATAAAAAATTTCGGTATGCGTGCTTATTCTTATTCTTGTGCAATCCAAACAACACAAGAATAAGAAATTTGGGCCCTTATTCCTATACTAACAAAACCATGATATAAGAATAAGGAATTTGGATAAGCACGCATACCGAAATTTCTTATTCTTATTCCTTATTCCATGCTCATCCAAACACTGGTAAAGAAAGCAAACACTGGTTTAAAAAAGATGATATGCGCAGCTAACATACCTCCAGCAAACTATTGAAAACGCTGGTAAAGAAAGCAATTTAATTGACTAAAATTAACAACTTATCCCCAAAATCCTTAAAATATTGGAGCTTTAGTTCCAGCAGGTTACAAGGAATTATCAAATTGTTATGTGCAAAATTCTCAGTTCAAATAAATTAAAAGAGGGATATTATTTTAAATTTATTATTAGTTATTATTATATACAGCTGTTCTAAGTTCAGAATATACAGGTACACCACATAACTATGATAAATTTCATTATTATTTTTCTATAAACAAGAGAGCCTGGAACAGAACGATCAATTCAGGTTGAGCAACAACGCAAAGCATCTCTCCCTTCAAAGAGTTGGGAAGATGTCATCATCTTCCTCTGCTCCAATGAAGCCAAAACTGGAGTTTCCTTTGTAATGAAAGCTGGGGTTTACATAGCATTTCATCTCATGGAAAAGGTTCAGGTTATCCACCAGTTTATGGAAAACATTACACCCACAGCACTGCAAGATAATAAAAAACCATCATGATAAATTAATTACAATAAGATGACAAAGGCAAAAATACTGATAGAGAATATAAGCTGCTATCATTTGGAGGTAGATAAATATAAAATACTTAGTAACTAATTTAAAATAAAATAATCATGGTGACATGAGCGATAATGGACAAGTCTGGTACGACAGCAAATGGGTACCTGTTGCAATACATTTTTTTCTAATTACATTGTGTTCAAGATCCGTAAACTTAGATTTCAAGTAAGATGCTAGTCTTCCACCTTTTCATTTACGTTTTCTTAACGACTTCCTATTTTCTTAAATATGATTTCAACAGACACCAACAATAGGTAGCAGCTAAGCACCACCTAAGACGGCCACCATATACCATTTGTAAGTTAATGATAATCCCAAGATCCCAAACAAAAGATCTCTGGAAGCTAATGAGAGTACTCAGTTAATCTATTTTTAATTGTCGCCAGCAAAATAATATTTCTAGCTAGGCCCTTCCATGATAATAACACAAAAGGCAGCCTCCCCTAGGTTACTGCCTGACAATAAGAAAATATTGTCCCTGCTTAGCATCCCTACTTTTCCACCTATGATATTTTTAACTATGTTTTTTAATGTCCATATATTCTTCTTCCCATTTTTTCTGGGTCCTAAGAGAATAATATCTTCCAAGTACAAATGGAAGATATGTAACTTCTAACAAAATTGACAAATACACACCATGTCTTTATGTTAAATAAGGAGCATAACTAGCATGATTGGTATGGACTTTCAAAAAACCGTTGCTATAATCAAATAGAACAAGAAACGCTACCATTTTCTGCACTATACAACTTTCTATTGTACAAACTTTAAAACTGCTCAAAATATAATGCATGACTATTCCGAATTCATCCTCAATATGATCACAAATACTTAGTACCTTCATCAGTGCTTTGATATTGTTAACATCAATAAGATATAAGAAAGCAAATATGCATCAGTTCCATTCACTTGTCTTTTTCTGCTTGAAGAGAGAAATTAATATTATTCTAGTTTTAAAAGTAAGTTGTAGCGAATAGAGATATAAGCAAATTACATGTTATTTTAATTTTATATAAGGTTAATTAAAAAGTATTCGTTATCAATAAAACAATTGCAAATGCTGAGGACAGTTTGGTTCTGAAACGGAAAAAATTGCTTGGTAGTTGTTACAGAACAATGGAAGTAGTAAGTATTGGTTGATAGAACACAATTTGAACCCCAATTACTGACAAACCAACTTAGAAAGCAAGAACCCAAAATTAAGCAGTAAATGCTAACTGACCAACAAAAACAAATAGATGACAAAAAGTTAAAAATTAAGATTAGTACTGTGTGAAACCTGAACAAAGACGGTGCCGTCAGTGTAAGCATGTGGATTGATGGCACGTGTTGTGCGCTGGCCGCACACATTGCATGTGAAGGCAACCCGCATCCTTCGGCGGGGAGATTTAGTAAAAAGGGACCACGGGAAGGTTGACACTGGCTGGTTGGTGGGGTCTGATTCAGCAGGTGCTGGAGGGCCCTCCATTCCTGATCCAGTTGTCCAGCCTCGGCCTGTAGCTGCACTTAGTACTAATCCCATAGCCGCATCCTATTTACCAAAGAAAATATTCTATTTAGCAAATTTCTAAGTTGTATGGTGCAGCAGACTCTTATTAGTTGTATGTCATAATTATATATTATACTCCCAATTTGAAATTACCAGGTGATGGGAGAGGATAAAAAACTTCCTTATGAGTTTTGCATGTATCAAGAAGGCTTAAAAGAAAAGGAACAATTGCAGATCGTCCTAATTTTGTAACCGAATATCAGATTATTGTCAGGTTTATGCACACGTGTCCTAATTTTATAACTGGATATCAGATGCTTGTTGGGTTTATACAGACGTAATTACAGAGCATGTGGATTATTTTTACTGTCCTTCTTGCATCCTTGCTGGCTGACCATTCTGTTAACAGAGCTAACTAATCTGGATGGTATTAAATACCCACTGATCGGGTATAAATTTGGAGCTTTTGATCCAAAATAGAAAGAAAAATTTGCCTTGAACATAATTCAGGGGTAAATTAAAAAACCAACAATTCCTATGACTGAGGCAAATTAATCATTATCCCCTGAAACTATATGGGATTCAGTGCTAGCATCAGGTCAATGAAATAAGCACTACCATTCAATTAATGAAATATCCTATATGTAATTATCAGACTAACATTAGCTCTCAAGTCTATACATGAAATTAAAAAGAACCTTGGAAAGGGGTGAAATGGAGAGGTGGCGATTAAATACAGGGACAAGGTCTGTGCTATTTGACTCTGAATTAAGATCAGATTCGTCTTTCTTATCTGAAAATAAATAAAGAAACAATAAATTAGCGAGATCAGTTGGAGAAACGAGAGCTTATCAAACGGAGAGAAAGAGAGAGTTACTCTTGGAGGCGATGGGGAGGAGAGAAGGAGCGCGCTTGGCAAGGTTGACTCGCTTGGGAGAGAAGAAAGAGAGAGGCGAAGGAGAACCAAGAGCTTCCATGGCGGGATGGAGAGGGAGAGAGAGGAGAGAACTGAGATTTTTTTTTTTTTTTTTGGGTTTCCTAGTAGTCTGTTCTGTTGTATATTTATGGGGTTGAGTTGGAGATAGATTGGAAATGGAGAAGGTTTATCCTGTTTGTCTCCATTTGTACGAAACTGTGGTTTTCCTTTTTTTTTTGTTGGAAGTAAACTAGTAAAGTCATTTCAAAACAAAAAAAAATAATATTTTAGAGAAAATCTTAAAATGCTGTTTTGGAAAAAAAAAAAAAGAACATATTTCCAAGAGGTATTGGAAAGATTATCTTTTTGTCTTATAACGGAGAAGGTTTATCAAGTTTCTCTTTTCTTGTTTTTTTTTTGGTTGAAGTAAATAGATCGAAAACCAAAACGATAACAATTCAACGGAATTCTTGAGAGCTCTTTTGGCGAAATAATTAATATGCAGCTTGAGTTGTAGAGATTGTGCGTACAGCGTAACAACTTTTACATAATATTTATTGGATATTTGACTTTTCCATTTGGTTGGCTAATATGAGGAATCTCCAGTTTTGTAGAAATGGAGACCATTGTAGCCGACTTAGATAAAAGGAACGGATGGGAATTCAAGACGAACAAAAAGACAAGGCGAGGAAATAATTACAGGCAGTATTTATTTGGGGCAGTGATTTAATCCGTAAATAAAAGCGAATTGTTTTCTTCTGCTCGGGGAGCCGAGCAGGGGAGGAGGCTTTAAGGGGGCTTGGCCCCTAAGATTTTTTAATGGTAGTAATAGCTTTTAAATTTTTATGCTAAATTTTGTTAGTACATAATATCGTTCTCTAATAAAAAGGTTCAAATACAATAGATAGTTCAAAAATAATTCGGTCAAGTTTATTATTTTGTTCAAACTTGTTTAGTTATTATTTTTTATCTCTTAAAGCAAAATCATGAGAGGAAAATCACAAATAAAACGTTTCTTAATATGAAACTCTTAAGAAAAACAAAACACTTCTTTATTTGATACAATTCATATTAAAAAAATTATTACTATATAGTAAAAAAAGATAATGGAAATTTTGAATTTGAGATTGAGAATATTGTCTTACTTATTCTTAAGATATTGTTCTTTGCTTCTTTCTTTTCCTTTATTTTACAACACGTTATCAGTACGAATTTGCTCGGAATGAGTCACAAAGTTGTTTGCACGAATTGCTACAAAGAATTTGCAAAGTTTTTGGATAAGTAAAAGAACAAATTGCTCAAAGAAATTTTGAGATAAATAAAATGTAGGATTGATATCATATAGTTTATTAATTTCAATTTCATTAAATTTTTTGTTGCTATATTTTTTGTTTGAATTTATAAGAATCATTCCATGAAATAAATGATGATAAAAACAATAAGATATTATTCAAACTTGAAAATTTATCAAGAACCCGAAGTTCTTATTACATGAAGAACATGTTGTTCATATTTGAATTGAAAATTATTTAGAACCTGAAATTCTTAATAGCTGCAGTAATTTGTTTAGAAGTTTAAGTTCTTAATAATTGAATTTATTTGCTTAGAACCTGAAATTCTATTAGAAATTTAATATAACTAGAAGTTATGGAAAGCCATTGAATATTATTAGATAAATAACCTACAGTTATTATTGGAAGCAAGCTTTTAAAAAACTCCATTTTTTTCGTTTTATAGCCGTTTTATCAAGATTTTTGTTCACACCACACAACCGTTTTATTCGTTTTATCACTGTTTTATCACCGGTAAACGCTAAATCACCACCCAACCATTAAACCGCACAAATCGCATTTTAAAATCTTAATTGGAAGCTAAAAATTCTATTAAAGAACCAAATATTTTATTCCTCAACATGAAGTTATTCCTAATTAAATATATTATAATTTATTATTGGTCGTTGAATAAAAAATAACTGAAATTATTTCAAATAAATTATTTAAATTGCGCAGCCAAACGATTTAATAACCATAAGTTATTAAATAAAATTTTTCTATAACTTATAATTGTGATAACCTGGAGTTATTAAATAAAAAATTTCTATTATTATAGGATACTTATTTCTATTTCATTTATCAGAACCTGAAGTTATGATATTAATTACATGAAGTTATCAAAGTAATAACCTGAAGTTATGATATTAATAACCTGAATTTGTGATTAAAGCATGTTAGTACTCTTGAAGAGTTTCAAAGAAAAATGTGACCATCAAAATCAAAAGGTCGTTATAATATGTGAGATTACATGATTTTAAATTTGGTTGTGAGTAGCAAAAGATACTCCAAGTTAGTATCATATCTTCTAAATGCAAGGTAAAATAAACAAGTTTCTAATGAATTAATCAACAAGTATGATTCACGTGAAAATTTATTCCCTAAAGTGAATGTGATTATATATGAATAGATTACAATGACATGGTGACATTAATTTTTGCAATGAAAAATAAAAATGTCTTGAAGATGTTTGTGACATATGTCTTGTAACAAAATATTGATAACGTACCAACAGTATGTCCAAATGCTTTTACCAAGTTTTATTGTAGGATTTTTTATTTATGTTTAATTTTTATATTATGTATATGTTAATCAAGATAAAATGACTGACGCAATATTAAGTAAAGAAGAATTGTGTCTGGTTGATAGCGGAACTATAAATACTATGTTAAAAAGTAAGAAATACTTTTTCTAATTGCATTCATGTGATACTAATATCCAAACTATTTTTTGCTCGAGTAATACTATTGAAGGTTCCAGAAGAGCTTGTATTTTGTTACATTAATAATAGATGATGCATTATATTCCAGTAGATCCAGAAAAAATCTACTAAGATTTAAAGATATTTGAAAGAATGTTCTTATATTGAAACTATAAATGAGAGAAATTATGAATATCTTCATATCGTATCTATTATAAATGACCGGAAAAAAATTATGAAAAAAATGCAAGTATTGTCTGATGGACTATATGGTACTTATATAAGCGCAATGGAATCAAATATGGTTAATATCCGGAAGTTAGTTGATCCAAAGTTATATGCATGATAGATTGGGTCATCCAGAAAATATAATGATGTAGAGAATAATAGAAATTGCAAATGGACATTCCCTAAAAACCTAAAGATCATGTTATAAAAAAAAATTGGCATGCCAAGTATGCTCTTTCGAAAATTAATTACAAGGCCATTTTCAAATAAAATTGGACCTGAAGTTCCATCATTTTAAGAACGAATTTAAGGAGATATATGTGCGCCTATGATGTGAAATCAGCGTTAATAAATTTATACCAAATTCTACTCAATATCGGTCTCAAGCGTACGACCTATGTTAAGTATAGTCGAGGTCGAACCCACAGTGACAGCGTTACAACTATTAGTATTGTTATTTCAATTGATTGAAAAGGGATACAAATTCTACTCAATCCACTACCGAGTTCGATTGAATACCACTTAATTATTATTATTTCATTCAACGTGAACTCCTTAATTCTTCCTTGATATCTAAATTTCACCTCTCAATTCTTGGTTTAAGTGCTCGAGTCAAATATAAATTATTCCTAAATAACCCTTAGTTTAGTTTTACTTGTAATTTTCATGATATTTACTAACTCCTTTCAATGCCGCAAGTAAAAAAAAAAATTCCCTCAAGACCAACCTACAACCCTACTTGTTTGTCATAATCAATCTCAATTAATTCAAGCATGACCAAAACTAGACAAGGCCTCTATCTAATAAGGAAAATAGAGTAATCAAGCGATTAAAGCAAACAATGGCTCCGTTTGGATAAGTGCGGAAAGAAGGTAAGAAGGAAAGAAGGAAAGAAGTGGGAAGAAGTATTGAGAAATGTGTAACTTTGTAAAAAATTTGGATTGTTTATAATTTTTTTTCTTCCTTCTCCCTTCTTCTTCTTCTTTCTTCCTATATCCAAACGCACCCAATTAGAACGATTAAGCACACAAGTATAAAGCATAGAAATAAATAATGATTCTAACTAAGCGAGTAAAACATTTCTAAACATACAAAGATACAACCATAGCCTTAGAATAAATGTCTAGCAATGCATAGAAACAAAGGGTAAAATCAACCAAAGCAGATAGGAAGACACATAATTGACTATACAACCGAAATTCGTTCCAAAATGCCTCTTCTCTGCTTGTTGACCTCCTCAGTCGTGGTTCGCAAAGCCAATCCGCAGAAGGTCCCTACAACTTGTTGCTGATGTTGAATTTATGTGCTAGTCTCGCTTTTGTCGCCTCAAAACTCGAGAGAATTAGGGTAGAACTTAGATTTGAACTTCCTCACTTGGTCTCTTACGGATGATATGGTGGATTATGGGTGGAAGGTGAAATGGTGGAAGATGGAGGTGGATGGAGCGCAAAAGCGGTGGTGAGATAAAGACATTGGGAGATTGCTTTCAAATCCCTCCAATGGTGCATATATAGCTAATATCACTTATTTATATGTACATTTTGACCATGCTTGGCACCAAAATACTACCCAAACTAGTGATATTCATTATACTTTTATATTTTATTTGGCAAGATTGGGTACTCCCGTGGCATTTGATTTGTTTTGTAGGAACTTGATAGATTAGACGCAATAATTGCATAAAGATGAGAATTTTTGGGAATAAAATGTCTATATCGAGTCCATAGCATTGTAAAGTTCATCCTAAACTTTCCAACGATCTTTGAATCACCTGAATTGGAGTTCGGATGAAGAAATAATGGTTAAAATACTATTGGTGCGCAACGCTGGAAAATATTTTCGGACCGAAATTACCTATTTTGGTCCGAAATTCCGTGAAAAACTCAGTTTTGGCAAGTTTTGAAGAAGAAAACTTTGTCTTATGGTCAGATCTCAAGATTCCTTGCCCTAACCTGGCTCCTAAGTCTTCTCCCTGGAATTAAAAACACAAAATTACATAGAGGAAGGGATCCCACCTTCCATAGCATAATTTTTACTTTTTCCACCACTGTTCTCGTGCCGAAAGGCTTGGGATTCCACCATTCTCCATACAGCACGACCTTAACAGTGACCTTAGAGCGATTCTGGACGTGGTTGAAATACTAAAATGATGCTCAAAATTGCATTATTTGCACTCAGAGAATGAAAATGTTAGAATTGTTGTCATTGGTTACGACTATCAAAGAAGGAGATCTTGTCAAGTGCACTGGATCTATTGTGGATGTTCCCATGGGAAAAGCCATGTTAGGCCGTGTGGTCGACGCCTTGGGGGTGAGCGAAGACGTGTTGAAGTGAAAGCACCAGGTATTATTGAACGTAAATTCGTGCACAAACCTATACAAACCGGATTAACAGCAGTAGATAGCTTGGATTTATATGGGTAATTACCATGTATATTCCAATCTTTTTAAATAAATAACATATGAATCATATTCTGGATAGTGTAAAGAGTTCAAAAGTAGATTACTGTGGTCAAATGACTTAGAATGAATCCAGAAACGATTGAAATGTTCAAACGATGCTCAGAACTGCATTATTTGCATTTCTATGCATAATTACCATGTATAATCAAATCTTTTTGAATAAATAACACATGAATAATATTCTTAGAATATAAAGAGTTTAAATTTAGATTATTGTGATCAAATAACTTAGAATGAATCCAGAAATGATTGAAATGCTTAAATGATGCACATAATTGCATTATTTGTGCTTTCTATGAGTAATTACCAGATATAACCCATTCTTTTTGAATAAATAAAATATTAATCATATTATAAACAGCATAAAGAGTTTAAATGTTATTGCTTTTGATGAAATTACATAGAATTAATCAAGAAACGATTGAAATGCTCAAACAATGCTCAGAATTGCATTATTTGCACTCATATGCGAAATTACCATGTATAATGAATTTTTTTTGAATAAATAACATAAGAATCATATTCTAAGCAGTATAAAGAGTCTAAATATAGATTATTATGATCAAATGACTTAGAATGAATCCAGAAAACGATCAAAATGCACAAACGATGCTCAAAATTGCATTATTTGCACTTTATATGCGTAATTACCATCTAAAATCTAATGTTTTGAATAAATAACATACCAATCAAATTCTCGACAGTATAAAAAGTTTAAATGTAGATTATTGTGATCAAATAACTTAGAATGAATCCATACACGATTGATATTCTCAAACGATGCTCAGAATTACATTATTTGCACTTTATATGCGTATTTATCATGTATAATGCAATCTTTTTGAATAAATAACAAATGAATCATATTCTAGACAGCATAAAGAGTTTAAATGTAGATTATTGTGATCTAATGACTAAGAATGAATCCAGAAATGGTTGAAATGCTCAAACGATGCTCAGAATTGTATTATTTGCACTTTATATGCGTAATTACCATGTATAATCCAATCTTTTTTATAATAAATAACATATAAATCATATTCTAGACAGTATAAAAATTTTAAACAAAGATTTTTGTGATCAAATGATTTAGAATGAATCCAGAAACGATTGAAATGCTCAAGCGATGCTCAGATTTGCATTATTTGCACTTTAATACATAATGACCAAGTATAATCCAATTTTTTTGTTTAAATAACACATGAATCATATTCTAGAACGAATAAAGAGTTTAAATGTAGATTATTGTGATCAAATTACTTAGAATGAATCCAGAAAAATTGAAATGATCAAACGATGCTCAGAATTGCATTATTTGGAATTTATATCCGTAATTACCATGTATAACCCAATCTATTTGGTTAAATACTATATGAATCATATTCTGGACAGCATAAAGAGTTCAAATGTAGATTACTGTGATCAAATGACATAGAATGAATACAGAAACAATTGAAATGCTCAAACGATGCTCAGAAACGTATTATTTGCATTTCTATGCATAATTACCATGTATAATTAAAATCGTTTTGAATAAATAACACACGAATCGTATTCTTGACAGTATAGAGAGTTTAAATGTAGATTATTGTGATCAAATTACTTAAAATGAATACAGAAACGATTGAAATTCTTAAACGATGCTCAGAATTGCATTATTTGCGCTTTGTATGAGTTATAACCAGATATAACCCATTCTTAACATTTGAATCATATTCTAGAAATTATAAAGAGTTTAATGTTGTTTATTATGATGCAATTACATAGAATGAATCCAGAAACGAATGAAATGCTCAAACGATGCACAAAATTGCATCATTTGCACTTTATATGTGAAATCACAATGTTCAATGAAATCTTTTTGAATAAATAACATATGAATCATATTCTAGGCTGTATAATGAGTATAAATGTAGATTATTGTGATCAAATGATTTAGAGTGAATCCATAAACGATAGAAAATGCTCAAACGACGCTCAGAATTGCATTATTTGCACTTTATAAGAGTAATTACCATGTATAATCGAATCTTTTTGAATAAATAACACATGAATCATATTCTAGAAAGAAAAAAGAGTTTAAATGTAGATTATTATGATCAAATTACTTAGAATGAATCCAGAAATAGTGGAAATGCTCAAACAAAGATCAGAATTGTATTATTTGTACTTTACATGCGTAATTAAAATGTATAATCCATTATTTTTTACAATAAATATCATATCAATCGTATTCTAGACAGTATAAAAATTTTAAACGTACATTTTTGTGATAAAATGATTTAGAATAAATCCAGAAACAATAAAAATGCTGAAATGACGCTCAGAATTGCACTCTTTGCTCTTTAAATGCGTAATTACCTTGTATAATCCAATATTTTTTAATAAATGACACATGAATAATATTCTAGAAAGAATAAATAGTTTAAATGTAGATTATTGTGATCAAATTACTCAGAAAGAATCAAGAAACGATTGAAATGTTAATACAATGCTCAGAATTGCATTATTTGCACTTTATATGTGCAATTACCATGTATGATCCAATCTTTTTGAATAAATAATATATGAATCATATTCTATGTTGTATAAGGAGTTTAAATGTAAATTATTGTGATCAAATGATTTAGAATGAATCCAGAAACCATTGAAATGCACAAACGATGCTCGGAATTGCATTATTTGCACTTTCTAGGCTTAATTACGACGTATAATAAAATATTTTTGAATAAACAACACTTGAATCTTATTCTAGACGGAATAAAGAGTTTAAATGTAGATTATTGTGATAAAATGACTTAGAAAAAATCCAGAAACAATTGAAATGCTTAAACGATACTCTGAATTGCATTATTTGCACTTTCTTTGCGTAATTACCAGGTATAATCCAATCTTTTTGAATAAATAACATATCAATCATATTCTGGACAGTATAAAGAGTTTAAATGAAGATTATTGTGATGAAATGACTTAGAATGAATCCAGAAATGATTGAAATGCTCAAACGATACTCAGAACTGCATTATTTGCATTTTCTATGCGAAATTACCATTTATAATGCAATCTTTTTGAATAAATAACTCTTGAATCTTACTCTTGACAGAATAAAAAGTTTAAATGTAAATTATTGAGATCAAATGACTTAGAATGAATCCAGAAATGATTGAAATACTTAAACGATACTCAGAATTGCATTATTTGCACTTTCTATGCATAATTACCAGGTATAATGCAATCTTTTTGAATAAATATCATATCAATCATATTCTAGAAAGTATAAAGAGGTTAAATGAAGATTATTGTGATGAAATGACTTAGAATGAATCCAGAAACGATTGAAATGCTCAAACGATGCTCAGAACTGCATTTTTTACATTTTATATGGGAAATTACCTTATATAATGCAATCTTTTTAAATATATAACATATGAATCAAATTATAGAGATTATAAAGAGTTTAAATGTAAATTATTGTGATGAAATGACTCATAATAAATCCAGAACGATAGAAATGATCAAACAATGCTTATAATTTTTTTTATTTGCACTTTATATGCGTAACTTTCGTGTATATTCAGTCTTTTTGAATAAACAAAAAAGTAATCATATTCTTGACAGTATAAAGAGTTTAAATATAGATTATTGTAATCAAATGACATATAATAAATCCAAAAATGCTTGAAATATTCAAGCGATGGTCATAATTGCATTATTTGAAATTTATATGTGTAATTACCATATATAATGCAATCTTTTTGAATATATAAAATATGAATCAAATTATAGGAACTATAAAGATTTTAAATGTAGATTATTGTGATGAAATGACTTAGAATGAATCCAGAAACGATAGAAATGCTCAAACGATGCTCAGAACTGCATTATTTGCAATTTATATGAGAAATTACAATATAAAATGCAATCTTTTTTAATATATATAACATATGAATCAAATTATATAGAGTATAAAGAGTTTGAATGTAGATTATTTTGATGAAATAACTTATAATGAATCCATAAACGATAGAAACGATCAACCGATGTTCAGAAATGCATAATTTGCACTTTATATGCGTAATTACCATGTAATGCAATCTTTTTGAGCAAATAACATAAGAATCACTTTCTAGACAGTATAAATGTTTAAATTTAGATTATCATGATTAAATGATTTAGAATTAATCCAGCAACGATTAAAATGCTCAAACGATGCTTAGAATTGCATTACTTGCATTTTCTAGGCATAATTACCACGTATAATCAAATCTTTTTTAATAAATAACACTTGAATCTTATTCTAGATGGAATAAAGAGTTTAAATAAAGATTATTGTGATCACATGAAATTGAATAAATCCAGAAACAATTGAAATGCTCAAACGATATTCAGAATTGTATTATTTGCATTTTCTAAGCGTAACTACCAGGTATAATCCAATATTTTTGAATAAATAACAAATCAATCATATTCTGGACAGTATAAAGAGTTTAAATGAAGATTATTTTGATGAAATGACTTAGAATGAATCCAGAAACGATTGAAATGCTCAAAAGATTCTCAGAACTGCCTTATTTGCATTTTATAGGTGTAATTACCATGTATAATGCAATCTTTGTGAATGAATAATGAATGAATCATTTTATAGACTGTATAAAGAGTTTAAATGTAGATTATTGTGATCAAATGACTTAAAATGAATACATAAACAATTAAAATGTTCAAACGATGCTCAGAATTGCATTATTTGCACTTTATGTGCGTATTTACCATGTATAATCCAATCTTTTTGAATAAATGACACATGAATCATATTTTAGACTGTATATAAAAAGTTTAAATTTAGATTATTGTGATAAAATGACTTAGAAAAAATCCAGAAACAATTGAAATGGTTAAACGATACTCTGAATTGCATTATTTGCACTTTCTTTGCGTAATTACCAGGTATAATCCAATCTTTTTGAATAAATAACATATCAATCATATTCTGGACAGCATAAAGAGTTGAAATGAAGATTATTGTGATCAAATGACATAGTATAAACCCAGAAATGATTGAAATGCTTAAATGATACACAGAATTGCATTATGTGCATTTTCTATGCGTAATTACCTTGTTAATCCAATCTTTTTGAATAAATAACATATCAATTTTATTATAGACAGTATAAAGAGTTTATATGTAGATTATTGTGATCAAATGACTTAGAATGAATCCAGAAATGATTGAAACGATCAAACCATGCTCAGAATTGCATTATTTTCACTTTATATGCGTAATTACTATGTATAATCTACTGTTTTTGAGTAAATAACACATGAATTATATTCTCGACAATATAAAGTGTTTAAAGTAAATTATTGTGATTAACTAACGTAAAATGTATACAGAAACGATTGAAATGCTCAGACGATGCTCAAAATTGCATTATTTCCACTTCATATGCGTAATTACCACGAGTAGTGCACTTTTTTGAACACATAACATATGAATCATATTCTAGACTGTATAAACAGTTGAAATGTTGATTATTGTGATCAAATTACTGAGAATAATTCCAGAAACGAAGGAAATGCTCGACCGATGCTTAGAATTGCATTATTTGCATTTTATATGCGTAATTACTATGTATATTGCAATCTTTTTGAGTAAATAACATAAGAATCACATTCTAAACAGTTTAAAATGTTTCAATGTAGATTATTGTGATCAAATGATTTAGAATGAATTTAAAAACGATTGAAATGCTCGAACGATGCTTAGAATTGCATTATTTTCAATTTGGAGGCATAATTACCACGTATAATAAAATCTTTTCAAATAAATAACACTTGAATTTTATTCTATGCAGCATAAGGGGTTTAAATGTAGATTATTGTGATCAAATGACTTAGAATGAATCCAGAAACGATTGAAATGCTTAAATGATACTCAGAATTGAATTATTTGCACTTTCTATGCATAATTACCAGGTATAATCCAATCTTTTTGAATAAATATCATATCAATAATATTCTAGACAGTATAAAGAGTTTAAATAAAAATAGTTCTGATGAAATGACTTAGAATGAATCCAGAAATGATTGAAATGCTCAAACGATGCTCAGGACTGCATTATTTGCACTTTATATGCGAAATAACCATGTATAATGCAGTATTTTTTAATATATTAAATATGAATCAAATTATAGAAACTATAAAGAGTTTAAATGTAGATTATTGTGATGAATTGACTTATAATGAATCCAGAAACGATAGAAATGATCAACCGGTGCTCAGAATTGCATTATTTGCACTTTATTTGCGTAATTACCATGTATAATGCAATCTTTTGAGCAAATAACATAAGAATCACTTTTCCAGACAGTATAAAATGTTTAAATGTAGATTCATGTGATCAAATGATTGAGAATGAATCCAGAAACAATGAAATGATCAAACCATGCTCAGAATTGCATTATTTGCATTATAATCAAATCTTTTTGAATAAATAACACTTGAATTTATTCTAGAAGGCATAAAGAGTTTAAACGTAGATTATTGTGATCAAATGGCAAAGAATAAATTCAGAAACGATTGAAATGCTTAAACGATACTCAGAATTATTTGCACTTTCGATGGGTAATTACCCGGAATAATCCAATCTTTTTTAATAAATAACATATCAATCATATTATTGACAGTATAAAGAGTTTAAATGAAGATTATTATGATGAAATGAGTTTGAATGAATCTAGAAATGATTGAAATGCTCAAAGAATAATCCAATCTTTATATGTGAAATTACCATGTATAATGCAATCTTTTTTTATATATAACATATAAATTATAAAACAGTATAACTAGTTTAAATGTAGATTATTTTGATCCAATGACTTAGTATGAATCCAGAAATGATTCAAATGCTCCAATGATGCTCAGAATTGTATTATTTGCACTTTATATGCGTAATAATCATGTTTGGTCCAATCTTTTCAAATAAATAACATATGAAACATAGAGAAAGTTTAATATGCACAATAGTGTTAGAAAGTGTGCTAATTTTAATTTTATGCTAATTACCAATTAATTAACCAAGCAAACAAAGCACACACAAGATCTAGTACACAAGCTATTCAAACACACGAGAAAAAGGATTGGAAGTATACCTCTCTTGGTATCGCAACCAAGAGGCTCGTTCCAATGCGTTGGTGTCGGTGGCGTGCTCTCCAAGAACCTCCACGCCGTGCTCCTCGAGTCCACTAAGGAATTAACCACCTTCTCTAATCAATTATGCTAGTAATTGAGAGAATTGTGCCTAATTCCAAAGCTTTCCCTTTCTAGTTAATTCTCCAATTAATTTGGTGGAAAAGCTTGCTCAACACATGAGCTAAGAGGTGGATAAGAGAAGAGAAAAGGGGAAGAAAATTCTGAAAATTTTCTTTCCTCTTTGGAATTTTCGGCCAAGGGAGAGAGAGGAGAGAGAGGTGTGTGGAGGCTAGGGTTTGCTCCCAAAGAACACCCCCTTATATAGACCTCATACCCTAGCTCTCATCCAACTTTTGAAGGACAAAATTGCCCCTCCCTAGCCGCACCTACCAACCCTCAAATTGGGTTGGGCCTCAAGTCTAGTTGAGCCCAATTCTCTTCTATTTAATTGCACCTTCCATTTGGCATTAAATCAACTAATTAATTTAAGGCCCAATTTGCTCAATTTATTAAATGTGTTGATTATTATTAATTATTAACTATTTAATAATTAATGTGGAATTAGACAATGCATTTAATTATTTCGATATGATCTATTTGACTTAATTAATCATAACGGTCCATAACGGTATACGATTAATTAATCAACTTATCATATTTTGCAAAACCAATTGTTGCAAATAAACAATTAATGCACGTGTGGTTAAACACCTTATTATGTGTGACCCTTTGAGGATTTATGCTATGTTGGCCATGGAATTAAATCGCTATTTAATCCCAATAATCATAAGCGGTATCTAGCAACACGTTATGATTCCCAATTCGCATAAATAGTGTACAGCTACAAAATTTCAATCCTGCATAAGAGAACGATTATGTTTCTCTATTTTGATTCTTATGTCACACGATATCATCGTATAATCCAAGATAGGAACGTGTCATTCTTGCAGATTATACGTTTCTTGATCTAGAGATAATTGTATCAGTTGCTAGCAAACAATCTATCTCCATCAAGGGGCCCAAACAGATATCGTCACTCACTAAGTGAATTAATGAGGGACATACGGTTTTCTTGATAATTAGCTTTTCCCCGCACAATTCAAGAATACTTAAATCAAGTCCGTATAGCAGCCTTTATCAGGAATCAGCGGTAGACATGATTTATAGCATCTATCCTCATGTGGAAAAGATAATCATCTCAAACTTAGAACCAAAATCATAACGAAATAAATAATGACACGCAACACAATCCATATATTTATTTCGTGGGGTCCAGTCCTGTACTATGTTCTATAACATATACATATGCAATTAAGTTGGTTACTCCTAACCTATGATTTATAGAACTTAATCATCACTTAATCTGCATACTAATCTTATTGATAATTAATGTTCTCTGTTAATTATCAAGATTATGGACTTTTAGATTTATCGTTGTCATTTACTACTAAATGAATAACAGTGATCTATAATTCAGATCCTCAACCTGAATGAACTGTCAACGATTAAATCAAAAAACAAATGATCTGAAATCACCAATAACATAAACTATAGAAGTGGCCTAAATACGATTGGCTCCTAGGACATATCTCTAACAATCTCCCACTTGGCCTAGAGTCAATCAATAGTGACTTCTAGCAAGTGCATAGTACTCAATGTAATATCCAAAATATACATGTCTCATACTAAAGCCTAGTAATAAAAGATACAACTCAAAGCCACTCAGGCATACGCCTAATCCCCATGGATGCAACATGCAACTCATGTGCGGCTCGAGATAAAGGCTTTGTCAGAGGGTCCGCTGTGTTCGCGGCACCGTCCACCTTCTTGACCTTGACCCATCCATCATTGATCAACTGACGGATGAGATGGAATCGTCGTAGAATGTGCCTAGTCTTTTGGTGAGACCTAGGCTCCTTGGACTGAGCTATGGCTCCCGTGTTGTCGCAGTAAATATCCACTGGACCTGAGATGCTTGGAACCACCTCTAGCTCGGTCAAGAACTCCTTGATCCATACACCTTCTTTCGCTGCTTCACCAGCCGCTAAGTATTCTGCTTCGGTGACGGAATCGGCCGTAGTATCTTGCTTGGAACTCTTCCAACTTACGGCACCACCATTGAGCAGAAATACGAAGCCGGACTGTGATTTTGAGTCATCTCGATCGGTTTGGAAACTAGCATCGGTGTAACCACTTACAACGAGCTCTTGGTCTCCACCATATACGAGAATGCTATCCTTTGTTCTCTTGAGATATTTGAGGATATTCTTGACTGCAGTCCAATGTGCCATGCCGGGATTGGCTTGGAATCGACTAGTCACGCTAATCGGATGTGCCACATCGGGACGAGTGCATAGCATGGCATACATAATCGATCCGACCACAGATGGATACTGGAATTTCTTCATGTAATCTCGATCTGTATCATTGGTCGGACTTTGAGACTTGCTCAAGAAAATGCCATGTGACATAGGCAAGAATCCCTTTTTGGAATTTGCCATGTTGTGTTTGTTCAACACTTTGTCAATATATGCATCTTGGCTCAAGCCTAACATCCTTCTCGATCTATCTCTATAGATCTTGATTCCTAGGATATAGGCGGCTTCGCCCAAATCTTTCATTGAGAACACCTTCTTCAATGAATCCTTAACTGCATTCAACTCGGGGATATCATTCCCGATCAAGAGGATATCATCAACATATAGAACAAGAAACACAACCACGCTCCCACTGATCCTCTTGTAAACACAAGGTTCCTTTTCGCTTTGAACGAAGTTCAATTTCTTGACTTCTTCATCAAAGCGTTTGTTCCAACTCCTCGATGCTTGCTTCAATCCATAAATGGACCTTTGAAGTTTGCATACCTTGTTAGCATTCTTTGGATCCACAAAACACTCGGGTTGTGTCATATACACATCCTCTTCCAAATTTCCATTTAGGAAGGCGGTTTTGACATTCATTTGCCATATTTCATAATCATAAAATGCGGCAATTGCTAACATGATCCGAATTGACTTGAACATAACGACGGGCGAGAAGGTTTCTTCATAGTCAATACCATGAACTTGTTTGTAACCTTTCGCTACGAGTCGTGCTTTGTAAATGGTCAAGTTGCCATCCATGTCGACCTTTCTTTTAAAGATCCATTTGTTCTCAACGGGTTTTATTCCGTTGGGAAGATCAACCAAGGTCCATACCTTGTTGTCATACATGGATTGCATTTCGGATTCCATGGCCTTTAGCCATTCCTTGGAGTCTGGTTTTCTTTTCATGTCATCAATGGTCAAAGGCTCATCGTTCTCCATGACGAGAACGTCGTGCAAACCTAAATATCTTATAGGTGGACGACTTGGCCTTGCCGATCTTCGTAGGGTAGATGCTTGAGGTTTTTGAACTTGCTCTACAACGGTTTGTGGGCTTTGTTCTTGAACTTCAAGTATAGGTGCGTCCTCAACACTATCGACACGCGATATGTTTGAGTATTCATTTGAGGGAGCTTGTTCTTGAACCTCTTCTTCCACAACAACTTGAGGAATGGGTTCGACTACAATCTCGTTCGGTGCAACCTCATTTGGCACTATATTTGGAACAACTACATTACCTACTTGAGGTATGTTTTGTTGTTGCGGTTCTTGAATTTCTTCAATAACCACGTTGCTCCCACTACTTCTTCTTGAGATAAACTCCTTTTCCAAGAATTCCGCATGTCGTGCAACAACTATTTTGTTCTCGACACGGTTATAGAAGTAGTAACCCTTTGTTTCCTTAGGGTATCCTACGAAATGACATTTGTCCGATTTGGGTCCAAGCTTATCGCTCACTAGCCTTTTCACATAAGCTTCACAACCCCAAATCTTGAGAAACATCATGCTAGGTTTCGAACCAAACCATAGCTCATAGGGTGTTTTCTCAACGGACTTTGATGGAACACGGTTCAAAGTAAAAGCTGCGGTTTCAATTGCATAACCCCAAAAGGACATAGGCAAATTAGTTTGGCTCATCATCGATCGAACCATGTCTAGCAAAGTTCGATTCCTCCTTTCGGACACACCATTCCATTGTGGTGTTCCTGGTGGAGTGAGTTGTGGAACGATTCCACACTCCTTTAGATAATTGCCAAATTCATGGCTCAAGTACTCACCACCTCTATCGGATCGTAAGGCCTTGATCTTTCGATCAAGTTGGTTCTCAACTTCACTCTTAAACTCTTTGAACTTGTCAAAGGTTTCAGATTTATGACGCATCAAGTAGATATACCCGTATCTACTATAATCGTCAGTGAACGTGACGAAGTATGAGAAACCTCCACGTGCACAAATGCTCATAGGTCCACATACATCGGTATGTATGAGATCTAACAATCCATTTGCCCTTATCCCTTTATTGGGGAAAGGCGCTTTGGTCATTTTTCCCATCAAACAAGATTCGCAAGTGTCAATTGGCTCGAAAGCGAATTGATCCAAGAGACCAACGGATTGTAGTCTCTTGATGCGTTTCTCGTTGATATGACCTAAGCGGCAATGCCACATTAAAGTTGCATTCTCATGTGAAACCTTACGTTTCCTTTTGTCATTTTCAACACTCAAAACAAATCCATTCGAATCGAGCACATAAAGACCATTCAATAAATGTGCATCACAAAAACGAACTTCATTACGAAACAAAGTCAAGCACTTGTTCTTTATTACAACATCATAACCATCCAAATCCAAACAAGAAACGGATACAATGTTTCGAGTGATACATGGAACTACAAAAACATCCTTGAGTTCCAATACAAAACCATTAGGCAAAGTTAGTTCCACGCTCCCAACGGCCATAGCGGAGACGCACGTGCCGTTACCGACGCGGAGTTGAACTTCGCCTTTCTCGAGCCGTCTTCTATTCTTTAGTACCTGCACATTTCGACAAATGTGAGCACACGAACCAGTATCAAATATCCAATCTGTGTGAGAAGTAGCGAGAAGGGTTTCGATGACAAATATACCTGAGGTAGAAGGTTGGACAGTTCCCGCCTTCTTGTCAGCTAGGTACCTTGGGCAGTTTCTCTTCCAATGGCCCTTGTTGCTACAGTAGTAGCACACGGTCTCGGAAGTGGCCGGGTTCTTCTTCTTCTTAGAACCCACGGGAGCACCCTTGGCCGGACCTTGGGGCGTCACCGGGCCTTTGCCTTTGCCTTTGCGGCCACGCTTTCTTATCTTCTTGCTTTTCCCACTCACCGCAAGAACATCCTTGGGGCCCTTCTCTTTCTTAAGACTCTCCTCCGTCTCAATGAGCATGTTTTGGATGTCATCCATGCTCTTGTCCATGCCGTTCATCCGGTAGTTCACAACGAAACCGGTGAAGCTTGGAGGGAGAGAATTGAGAATGAAGTCTTGAATCGCCCCCGAAGGGAAGGGCGTATCAAGCTTCTCAAGCTGCCGAAACAACCCCGCCATCTTCATGACGTGTGGCCCGACATCATGACCTTCGGCCAAGCGAGTGTTGGCGACGGCCTTGATGAGACGTGCCCTTTCGGTGCGGGCCTTTGTTTGGAACATGTTGGATAGGCGAGTGATCATGGCGAACACTCCATAGCCACTATCCATGAACTCCTTTTGGAGTTCCGCTTCCATGGTTGCCACCATCACGACGGACATCTCCATGTCCTCGTTTTCATGCTTCGCAAAGGCATCCTTTTCCTCTTGGGAAGCGGTTGCCTTTGGAGCCGATGGCATGGGAGTGGTGAGGAGATACTCTCTTTTCTCATACCTAAAGGCAAGCCTTAGGTTGCGATGCCAATCCAAGAAATTGGCACCGTTAAAAGCGAGCTTCTCTCTCTCAACAAGAGAACGTAGCGTAAAAGATGAGGAAGACATCTACAACAATACATAAGTTTTAAGGTCAATTAGTTTATGCTTTAAAATTTGTTTTAACTAAGTAAAACTTCCACTACATTATATCATGTCCCTAAATGTAGTGAATTTCCAAGATTCCCACAACTTGTTAATGCAACGACGGCGTCGGCAGAACATTGCACCAACAAATGTGAAATAGGTTCTCCAACCAATCATACGTTCCTATGACTCTTGGTTCGATTAACGAACTTCACTCCAATGACCAATCCGATTTGAATCATTGTTAAGTCACTTCTTTCTATTTGCTCCTAGTAAATCTGATTTACACCCCGACACGGATGATGGATCACGATGTCCCGCGTCGGCGAGAATACATCAATGACCGATCATACTACGTAAGAAGGAGATAGAAAGAAGGAGAGTGAATTTTGATTAGACTTAATTCTTTTTTTTTATTTGGGACGAATAACAATCATGACGCTTGTTTGGTGGTCGTGTAAACATACACCCATACCTAACCTATCACAAGCAATCATACAAGCATCTCATAGTTGTGGGTTTGTATGGCTCCCGCTTGCATTAGTTTCGCCACATCGTCCATGGAGCAAAACTAATCTAACCCTTGCCCTCCCACTAAATTCTATAAGGATCTAAATCCTATATAAAATAAAGGTGCAAAATACATGTGAAAACATCCTATTCCCTTCCTATCCTTAGGGGCATGCAAGCCTCACAAGTTACATCAAAAATTAATCAAAAATTAATTAATGGCACCAAAGGCCGCATTACAAACATTCACACATGCATTCATTTACAACCACAAGGCATTGAGTTTTGAGCCATACTAAACCCACTATCCACCTACAAAACAAAGTTAGCACATACAAGAACTTTGTTTCCAATTAACGATTTTCAAGCATCTTTGCGTATCGTTTGCTATAAGTAAATTCCGTGTACAAATCCTCAATTTTAAACAACCAAACTTGTTTAAATTCATTTAGAAAGTTCTTTCAACATCCCATAACAGAAAGGAGATCAAACAAGGAGTTTTTTAATTAATTTCAACTAGTTTGAATACTTAGAAAAACAGTAATTTACCAAAAAACGTAACTAATGGAATCCAACAAAAACAATAGTTTTCGGTCTCCACAAATTCTCAAATAAATTACTTAAGCTCCTTATCATAGTTGTGACTACCAGTAAAAAATTCAAGAAGAGATCTTAAACCATCTGGGAGAATCAAAAAAGACAAATCTCTTACAAGTGCACGAAACACCGTTATGAGATTTTCAGCTTATCCTCTCAACCATTTGGTCTGTTAGACCACCTTCTATCCAGTTTTTATATATACAATATACATAGAAAAACTTGTTTAGACTACAGGCTATCCATTCATGAAAAGAAAACAACCAAGTTTAGTTCAATAATATTAAGTTACAGCCTAAACAATCAACAAATTCTGTACTGGAACAGACTGTCAATCGAAAGGTTTTAACCTAGTTGAAGGTCCAAACATCCACGAAAAATTACGAAATTAATTTTCCTGGAATCCTAACTCAAAATAGAACAACTCCATTTAAACAGAATTTTTAAAGGAGTTCTCAGTTGGTACAGTTTATTAGAACAATCGATTTGCTCAATAAACTGGATCTGACAAGATCTTCCTTTTCATACTTGAAAACCCACAAATTAATCCAAGTCATGCAACAATTTATACATGCTCAGAAAGAGCTTCAAGTCCTCTTTATTTCTAGCCATAGAACACTGGTACTTATATTCAAAATATAAATCTTTCAAGCCATTCAAACAGGACAGTGCAAGCAGAAACTGGTTCTGCGCACTGTCGCCATTTTATTCACAGTAAATCTATACTAATTCAGAAAAATGTGAATCCAACGCCAAAAGAATCACAATCCACAGATCTACAACTGTCATGTAGATGGAAAGATCTTCCAGAGGACATATCACAGAGAAAAATGCGAAACAACACAGAAAATACCATTTCCAGACAGCAAACAAACGCATCATCTCTACTAATCCATTAATTAGCCAATTTCTCTTAATTAAGTGTTTAAAATAGCTTAAGTACGACCAAGGCTCTGATACCACTGTTAGAAAGTGTGCTAATTTTAATTTTATGCTAATTACCAATTAATTAACCAAGCAAACAAAGCACACACAAGATCTAGTACACAAGCTATTCAAACACACGAGAAAAAGGATTGGAAGTATACCTCTCTTGGTATCGCAACCAAGAGGCTCGTTCCAATGCGTTGGTGTCGGTGGCGTGCTCTCCAAGAACCTCCACGCCGTGCTCCTCGAGTCCACTAAGGAATTAACCACCTTCTCTAATCAATTATGCTAGTAATTGAGAGAATTGTGCCTAATTCCAAAGCTTTCCCTTTCTAGTTAATTCTCCAATTAATTTGGTGGAAAAGCTTGCTCAACACATGAGCTAAGAGGTGGATAAGAGAAGAGAAAAGGGGAAGAAAATTCTGAAAATTTTCTTTCCTCTTTGGAATTTTCGGCCAAGGGAGAGAGAGGAGAGAGAGGTGTGTGGAGGCTAGGGTTTGCTCCCAAAGAACACCCCCTTATATAGACCTCATACCCTAGCTCTCATCCAACTTTTGAAGGACAAAATTGCCCCTCCCTAGCCGCACCTACCAACCCTCAAATTGGGTTGGGCCTCAAGTCTAGTTGAGCCCAATTCTCTTCTATTTAATTGCACCTTCCATTTGGCATTAAATCAACTAATTAATTTAAGGCCCAATTTGCTCAATTTATTAAATGTGTTGATTATTATTAATTATTAACTATTTAATAATTAATGTGGAATTAGACAATGCATTTAATTATTTCGATATGATCTATTTGACTTAATTAATCATAACGGTCCATAACGGTATACGATTAATTAATCAACTTATCATATTTTGCAAAACCAATTGTTGCAAATAAACAATTAATGCACGTGTGGTTAAACACCTTATTATGTGTGACCCTTTGAGGATTTATGCTATGTTGGCCATGGAATTAAATCGCTATTTAATCCCAATAATCATAAGCGGTATCTAGCAACACGTTATGATTCCCAATTCGCATAAATAGTGTACAGCTACAAAATTTCAATCCTGCATAAGAGAACGATTATGTTTCTCTATTTTGATTCTTATGTCACACGATATCATCGTATAATCCAAGATAGGAACGTGTCATTCTTGCAGATTATACGTTTCTTGATCTAGAGATAATTGTATCAGTTGCTAGCAAACAATCTATCTCCATCAAGGGGCCCAAACAGATATCGTCACTCACTAAGTGAATTAATGAGGGACATACGGTTTTCTTGATAATTAGCTTTTCCCCGCACAATTCAAGAATACTTAAATCAAGTCCGTATAGCAGCCTTTATCAGGAATCAGCGGTAGACATGATTTATAGCATCTATCCTCATGTGGAAAAGATAATCATCTCAAACTTAGAACCAAAATCATAACGAAATAAATAATGACACGCAACACAATCCATATATTTATTTCGTGGGGTCCAGTCCTGTACTATGTTCTATAACATATACATATGCAATTAAGTTGGTTACTCCTAACCTATGATTTATAGAACTTAATCATCACTTAATCTGCATACTAATCTTATTGATAATTAATGTTCTCTGTTAATTATCAAGATTATGGACTTTTAGATTTATCGTTGTCATTTACTACTAAATGAATAACAGTGATCTATAATTCAGATCCTCAACCTGAATGAACTGTCAACGATTAAATCAAAGAACAAATGATCTGAAATCACCAATAACATAAACTATAGAAGTGGCCTAAATACGATTGGCTCCTAGGACATATCTCTAACAAATAGTGCATAGGGCTTTCTATACACCACGGATTTTTTCGGAGATCTTTTTATAAATTGACAAATCTAATTCAACCAATCTAATCTAACATATTGAAATCTCATAGCAAACCAAATTTTACAATTTTTGAGATTTTATTACTATTTTTTTTCAAATTTTTTAAAACATGCCATTTTTGGAATGTTATACTTTTTACAATATTCCAAAAAAGACATGTTTTAAAAAATTCGAAAAAAAATAGTAATAAAATCTCAAAAAATGTAAAATTTAGTTTTCTATGAGATTTCAATATGTTAGATTAGATTGGTTGAATTAGATTTGTCAATTTATAAAAATACCCCTAAAAATGTCGGCGGTGCATAGAAAGTCCTATATGCACTATAGTGCATATTAAACTTTCTCATGAAACATATTGTAGAGAGAATTAAGAGCTTAAATGTAGATTATTGTGATCAAGTGACGTAGAATGAATCCAGAAATGATTCAAATGCTCAAACAATACTCAGAATTGCATTATTTGCACTTTATATGCGTAATTACCATGTATAATCCAATCTTTTTGAATAAATAATATATGAATCAAATTCTAGACAGTATAAATATTTGAATATAGATTATTGCGATCAAATGACATAGAATGAATTGAGAAATGATTGAAACGTTCAAACGATGGTCAGAATTGCATTATTTGTAATTTATAATGCAATCTTTTTGAATAAATTACAAATGAATCATTTTCTAGACAATATAAAGAGTTGAAATGTCCATTATTGTGATGAAATGACTTAGAATGAATCCGAAAATGAAGTAAATGTTCAAGTGATGCTAAGAATTGCATTAGTTGCACTTTATATGCGTAATTACAGTGTATAATCCAATCTTTTTGTGTAAATAACACATGAATCAAATTCTAGACAGTATAAAGATTGGAAATGTAGATTCTTGTGATCAAATGACTTAGAATGAATCCAGAAACGATTGAAATTCTCAAACGATGCTCAGAATGGCATTATTTGCACTTTATATGGGTAATTACTATGTATAATGCAATCTTTCTAAGTAAATAACATATGAATCATATTATAGACAGTATAAAGAGTTTAAATATAGATTATTGTGATGAAATGACCTAGAATAAATCCAGAAACGATTGAAATGCTCAAATGATGCTCAGAATTGCATTATTTGCACTTTATATGCGTAATTATCATGTATAATGCAATCTTTTTGTATAAATAACAAATGAATCATATTTTAGACAAAGAGTTTAAATGTAGATTATTGTGATCAAATGACAAAGAATGAATCCAGAAACGGTTGAAATGCTCAAACGATGCACAGAATTACATTATTTGCACTGTATGTGCGCACCATTTATAATAAAATTTATTGCATATAACATATGAAACATATTCTAGACTTTATAAAGAGTTTAAATGTAGATTATTGTGATAAAATGACTTAGAATGAAAGCACAAGCAATTGAAATGATCAAACCATGCTCAGAATTTCATTATTTGAAATTTATAACCATAATTACCATGTATAATCCACTCTTTTTGAATAAATAACACGTGAATCATATTCTCGACAGTATAAATAGTTTAAATTTAGATTATTGTGATCAAATGATATAGAATGAATCCAGAAACGATTGAAATGCTCGAACGATGCTCAGAATTGCATTATTTGCACTTTTCATGCATAATTATCTTGAGTAATGCTATTTTTTTTAATAAATAACATATGAATCATATTCTAGACTGCATAAAAAATTTAAACTTTTATGTTCGTAATTACCATGTATAATCCACTTTTTTGAACTTTATGTGCTCACAATTGCATTATTTGAACTTTATGTGCGTAATTACCATGTATAATCCATTTTTTTGAATAAATAATACATGAATCATATTCTAGAATGAATAAATAGTTTAAATGTAGATTATTGCAATCAAATTACTTAGAATGAATCCAGAAATGATTGAAATGCTCAAATGATGCTCAGATTTGCGTTATTTGCAATTTATATGCGTAATTACCATGTATAACCCAATCTTTTTTATTAAATAATATATGAATCATATTCTGGACTGCATAAAGAGTTCAAATGTAGTTTACTGTGATCAAATGACTTAGAATGAATCCAGAAACTATTGAAATGCTCGAACGATGCTCAGAATTGCATTGAAATGCATTTCTATGCATAATTACATTGTGTAATAAAATATTTTTGAAAAAAATAACACATGAATCATATTCCAGACATTATAAAGAGTTTAAATGAAGATTATTGTGATCAAATGACATAAAATTTATACAGAAACGATTCAAATGCTTAAACGATTCTCAGAATTGCATTATTTGCTCTTTCTATGAGTAATTTCCAGATATAACCCACTCTTTTTGAATAAATAACATAATCATATTCTAGACAACATAAAGAGTTTAACTGTAGTTTATTATGACGCAATTACATAGAATGAATCTAGAAACGATTGAAATGCTCAAACGATTCTCAGAATTGAATTATTTGTACTTTATATGTAAAATTACAATGTATAATGAATTTTTTTTAAATAAATAACATATGAATCATATTCTAGGCCGTGTACAGAGTATAAATGTAGATTATTGTGATCAAATAATTTATAATGAATCCAGAAAAGATAGAAATGCTCAAACGACGGTTAGAATTGCATTATTTGCATTTTATATGCTTAATTATCATGTATAATCCAATCTTTTTGAATAAATAACACATGAATCATATTCTAGAAAGAATAGAGTTTAAATGTAGATTATTGTGATCAAATTACTTAGAATGAATCCAGAAATGGTTGAAATGCTCAAACGAAGGTCAGAATTGCATTACTTAGAATGAATCCATGTATAATCCAATATTTTTATAGTAAATAACTTATCAATTATATTCTAGACAGTATAAAAATTTTAATCTGATTTTTGTTATAAAATGATTTAGAATGATTCCAGGAACGATAAAAATGCTCAAACGACGCTCAGAATTGCATTATTTGCACTTTAATATGCATAATTATACAGTATAATCCAATCTTTTTGAATAAATGACACACGAATAAAATTCTAGAAAGAATAAATAGTTTAAATGTAGATTATTGTGATCAAATTACTCAGAAAGAATCCAGAAAATATTGAAATGCTAATACAATGCTCAGGATTGCATTACTTGCACTTTAATGCGTAATTACCATGTATAATCCAATCTTTTTGAATAAATAATATATAAATCATATTATGGACAGTATAAAGAGTTCAAATGTAGATTACTGCGATCAAATTACTTAGAATGAATCCAGAAACGATTGAAATGCTCAAAATTGTGTTATTTGAATTTCTATGCATAATTACCATGTATAATCAAATCTTTTTGAATAAATAACATATGAATCATATTGTAGACAGTATAAGGATTTTAAATGTAGATTATTGTGATCAAATGACTTAAAATGAATCCAGAAACGATTGAAATGCTTAAACGATGGTCAAAATAACTTATTTTGGGCTTTCTATGCGTAATTTCAAGATAACCCATTCATTTTGAATAAATAACATATGAATCACTTTCTAGACAGTACAAACTGTTTAAATGTAGATTATTGTTGTCGAATGATTTAGAATGAATCCAGAAACTATAAAAATGCTCAAACGTTGCTCAGAATTGCATTATTTGCGCTTTCTATGCCTAATTACCAGATATAACCCATTATTTTTGAATAAATAACATATATGAATCATATTCTAGACAATATAAAGAGTTTAAATGTAATTGTTTTACTATAAAATTACATAGAATGAATCTAGAAATGATTTAAAATTCTTAAACGATGTTCAGAATTGCATTATTTGCACTTTATATGTGAAGTTACAATGTATAATGAAATTTTTTTTGAATAAATAACATATGAGTCATATTCTTGACAGTATAAAAAGTTTAAATATAGATTATTGTGATCAAATGACTTATAATGAATCCAGAAACTATTGAAATGCTTAAACTATGCTCAGAATTGCATTATTTACGCTTTCTATGCGTAATTTCCAGAAATAACCCCTTTATTTTTTAATAAATAACATATGAATCACTTTCTAGACAGTATAAAATGTTCAATTGTAGATTATTTGATCAAATGATTTAAAAAATTAAAATGAATCCAAAAATGATAGAAATGCTCAAACTAAGCTCAGAATTACATTATTTGCACTTTATATGCATAATGACCAAGTATAATCCAATATTTTTTGAATAGATAACACATGAACCAAATACTACACAATATAAAGAGTTGGAATGTCGGTTATTTTGATCAAATGTCGTAGAATGAGTCCATAAGCAATTGAAATTTTCAATCGATGCCCAGAGTTGCGTTATTTGCACTTTATGTGCATATTGACCATATATAATCCATTCTTTTTGAATAAATAACACATGAATCATATTCTAGATAGTATAAAGAGTTTAATTTAGATTGTTCTTATCAAATGACAGTATAAATCCTGAAACGATTGAAATGCTTAAACGATACTCAAAATTGCATTAGTTGCATTTTCTATGCGTAATTACCATGTGTAATCTAATCTTTTTGAATAAATAACATATGAATCATATTATAGACAATATTAAGAGTTTAAATGCAGATTATTGTGATCAAATTACTTTGAATGAATCCAGAAACGATTGGAACCATCCAGTGGCGGAGCTAGAAAAATTTGTAGTGAGGTTCAACAATTTCATACTATTAGTATTTCTGTTAATTTAGAATAAATTCATATAACATTATATATTTTTATCTAATTTTTAAACACCATAAGTCTAATTTTAATAAAATATAATTTTAATCAAATTATATAGGAAAGAATATAGAATTTAAAATATAATACATTTCACTTCACTTAAATTGTATTTTTTTCGTTAGCAAAGAATTCCTCATCATTCTACACTATCGTAAATTCTGATATCCTGTCAATTAAAAACTTAACTTCGTGATTGAAATATTTAAAGTAATATGAAAATAAATTTATGACATGTTAGAATTTCTTCAAACCTGTCTTCAATTAATCTTAGTTGTCGCATTGAAACATATAAGAATTAAATAATATTGATGAACAACATTAGTACAATCCTTTACAGAAAAAGCATTGCATTCTTATTCATTTGTTGTTGTTATTTATATAATTATATTAGATAGAAATATATTCTGTTCTCAAAGTTAAGTAACAAAGTTACAGCATGCTTTTTCTAAAAGTAAAATGTTAATAAATAACTTAATTGAAAACTGTCTGATTTAATGTGTTTTTATTGAAAATGGGAAGAATCACTAACTTTACATAATAAACACTTCAAGAGAACTCAACCATGAACTATATGGGGTCAATAGACAATAGTAGAATTATTTTCTGTATTTATGGGGTTCAAATTAAGAATAACTATAAGAAAATTCATTTTATAAGTATAAAATCCCAATATATGGCATCATTTTTTTTAAATAAAAAGGGGGTCAATTGACCCCCATTTTATCAACGTAACTCCGCCACTGGAACGATCAAAAGCATGTCCAGAATTGCATTATTTGCACTTTATATGCGTAATTACCATGTATAATCCACTCTTTTTGAATAAAATAATATATGAATCAAATTCTAGACAGTATAAATATTTGAAATATAGATTATTGCGATCAAATGACATAGAATGAATCGAGAAATGATTGAAATGCTGAAACGATGCTCAGAATTGCATTATTTGCACTTCATATGCGTAATTACCACGAGTTGTGCTATTTTTTTGAACAAATAATGTATGAATCATATTATAGAAGGTATAAACAGTTGAAATGTTGATTATTGTGATCAAATTACTGAGAATGATTCCAGAAACGATGGAAATGCTCAACCGATGCTCAGAATTGCATTATTTGCACTTTATATGTGTAATTACCATGTATAATCCAATATTTATGAATAAATAATACATGAATCAAATACTAGACAATATAAAAGAGTTGAAATGTCGATTACTGTGATAAAATGACATAGAATAAATCCGTAAACGATTGAAATGTTCAAACGATGCTCAGAATTGCATTATTTGAACTATATATGTGTAATTACCATGTATAATCCAATCTTTTTGAATAAATAACACATGAATACTATACTAGACAATATAAAGAGTCGAAATGTCGATTATTGTGATCAAATGACTTAGAATGAATCTGGAAATGATTGAAATGTTCAAACGATTCTCAGAATTGCATTATTTGCACTTTACATGCGTAATTACCGTGTATAATCCAATCTTTTTGAGTAAGTAACACATGAATCAAATTCTTGACATGATAATGATTTGAAATGTAGATTATTGTGATCAAATGACTTAGAATGAATCCAGAAATGATTGAAATGCTCAAACGATGCTCAGAATGACATTATTTGCACTTTATATGCGTAATTACCCTTTATAATGCAATCATTTTGAATAAATAAAATATGAATTATATTATAGACAGTATAAACAGTTTAAATATAGATTGTTGTAATCAAATGACTTAGAATGAATCCAGAAACGATTGAAATGCTCAAACGAAGCTTAGAATTACATTATTTGCACTTTATATGCGTAATTACCATGTATAATCCTATCTTTTTGTATAAATAACATATGAATCACTTTTTAGAAATTATAAAAATTTTCAATGTAGATTATTGTGATCAAATGACTTAGAATGAATTCAGAAACGATTTAAATGCTCAAACGATGCTTAGAATTGCATTATTTGCACTTTATATGCGTAATTACCATGTATAATGCAATCTTTTTGAATAAATAACGCATGAATCATATTCTAGAAAGTTTAAAACTTTAAATGTAGATTGTTATGATCCAATGACTTAGAATGAATCCAGAAATAATTGAAATGCTCAAACGGTGCTTAAAATTGCATTATTTGCACTTTATATGCGTAATTACCATGGAATCCAATCTTTTTGAATGAATAACATATGAATAATATTCTAGACATATAAAGAGTTTAAATGTAGATTATTGTGATGAAATCACTTAGAATGAATTTAGAAACGATTGAAATGTTCAAATGATGCTCAGAATTGCATTATTTGCACTTTATATACGTAATTACCATTATAATCCGATCTTTTTTAATCAACGAGATATGAATCATATTCTAGACAGTATAAAGTATTTTAATGTAGATTATTCTGATGTAATGGTTTAGAATGAATCCAGAAATGATTTAAATGCTCAAACAATGCTCAGAATTGCGTTATTTGCGATTTATATGCGTAATTACCATGTATAATGCATTGTTTTTGAATAAATAACAAATGAATCACTTTCTAGATAGTATAAAATGTTTAAATATAAATTATTGTGATCAAATGATTTAGAATAAATCCAGAAACTATTGAAATTTTCAAACGATGCTCGGAATTTCATTATTTGCACTTTATATGCGTAATTAACTTGTATAATTCAATCATTTTGAATATGTTCTAAATCATATTCTAGACCGTAAACGATTGAAAATGCTAAAATGATACTAAGAATAAGCATTATTTTCACTTACATGCGTAATTACAATGTATAATCCAATCATTCTGAATAATTAAGATCTGAATCATACTATAGACCATATAGAGAGTTTAAATGTTGATTATTGTGATCAAATGAGTTAGAATGACTGCATAAACGATTGAAATGCTCAAACGATACTAAAAATAATTCTTATTTGCATTTTATGTACATAATTACTACGTATAATCCAATTAATTTGAATAAGTAAGATATGAATCATATTCTATACCGTATAGAGAGTTTTTTAAATGTTGATGATTGTGATGTTATAGAGCTTGGATTTGCTTGGATCTTTCAATTGTTGAAAACACCATGAGAATCCGAATACCAATTACATTATTCACAATACAAGTCAAGTAAAGTAACCAATTTTGGTTTCAATCCCTGAAACAAGTAGAAATTAAAATTTAGAATCCACGTGGAAAGAAAACAAATTTTACTATTTTACTTGCTGTGTTACTCTGAGAGAACATTTCACGTGCCAAAACGAGAATGAAACTTAATTGGACGAACCATACTATTAATCAACGACTATAAAAAATGACTTAAATTCGTCTAAAAGAAATTACAGCGAAAAAAAAACTATACAGGCTACTATCTCTACAATGACGTCAACAACACCACTAGGCGAGATATCGACGTGTCGTCATGCGAGTATAGGTTATCTATCTAAACTCAACATGGTAGACTTTCATGTTTATTAACAAGGCTTATTTCCTACTACAGTAATTGCCATATCACAACTCATCTTCGGATATAAAATCCCCCTCACGGCCACCACCACCACCACCACCATCTCTGCTATCATCATCATCATCATCATCATCATCATCATCATCATCATCTTTGCTATCATCTCCATCATCATTAACATCACTGTTATCATCATCATCATAATCATCCTCAACCTCAGTGGCATAAAGAGAATCATCTTCACTTGTTGTCAAAGAAAAGTACATGCTGCTATACTCATCTTCACTACTTGAAGCATTCGCGTGTTCATCAGCCATATTAACCTTCAACAAAGGATCATTTATCAAGAAGGTAAAAAATAAGAAAGAAATAATTGACAACCAATTTGATAAAATGTTTTTCTCGATCCACTCAAATGCCAAGTTCATATGATATCAGACCAGGGTTTTGAGGTTATAACCACATAAAAAATGCTCTTACATGTAAATTTCTCCCCTTAAAATCTATCCCTAAAAGACCAAAATACAACAAGTGAACTGATTATATAACTATTTAACCACACCATTAAGTAAGATCTTGCGCTTCAAAGCCAAATTTTCTGCTTAAATGGCATGCAATTAAAAGGAATAAAGGAACTCATAAATCTTAAACACTAGAATCAGATGTAGCATTTATGGTGAGGGAAAAAGATTTAACATGTACTTGAGAATTCTTTTTAAAGGAGCTAATGAAAATACTTTACATTTTAGGAACACATGAACCCTTTTTCTTTAATTTTGGGCTTCAGATTTTCAGAACCATATTGACCCCTAATTACATTTTACTAATTTCAAAGCTGACAAATGAATAGTAACCAGGATTGTGCAACTTGACCTACTTAGACCTAGAAATTCTGCAACGAATTTCAAATCGCCATTGTCTACGACACTAAATTATCTACTGTCAAGATTATCCAACTAAAACCCATATAATGAAGCCACATACATTAAAATAATAAAAGAACACAAAAATACCTCTTTTTTGCTATCCTCACGTTCAAAGGATTGTGGGGCCCAGATTTTCACATCATTCTCAATCCCACTGGTTGCAAATGATGGAAATAAAGGATGAGGCTCAATGCAATTTACCACAAATCTATCCCCTTTCAATACTCGTAAAAGCTCTGCATCCCTCTTTCGCCAAATAAAAACATGACCTGAATCTGACCCACTGGCCACATACTCACAACTGGGCCCTAGAAAATAAACTCCCTTGATTGTTCTTTTATTTGAATGCCCCCTAAAGATCTTTGGTTCAGACATCTCAAAATCATCCAAACTAGAGTTGCTTTTGAAGAGCACATGATCTCTTGGGAAAAGATAGATCTCCCCCCAGGAATGAGAAACTAGCAATTCACCTCTGTTGGAATAAGCTAGACCTGTTATTCCATAGCTCTTGCTGTTTGACAATTGGATTGGCGTTAAGCAGCCCACCAATCCATTTGAGGGTGACGAATTGCCGCCGCCCCACTTGCGGATGTCGTATATGCGAGCAGAATCATCAGCTCCAGCAACTGCTACAAGATTAGGGTTTGTAGGGTCTATTGCAATGTCATGCAACTCGACACTGAATAAGGATTGGTCCGTGACGTAAAGCAGCACTGTACGTTTATTTGTTCTTAGATCAAACTGAAATTATAAAAGAACATAGTGACAATGTGATATAGTTAATAGTGAAGTGTACTATGGATATGTTCCAAGCAAAGCACCCCTGCCTCTTTTGCAACACTTAAAAAAAGGAACCAAAATAGGTTCTCCATATTTTAGTTACCATACAATTGTAGCTCTCCAAAATGAATTCATGCTGCCAGTTTTAATGAAATAACCATTTAACAATACTTGTGTACCCGACACACTTCAGGAAGTAGAAAAACAAAGGAACTATGAATAATTAGGCTAGTTACGAACATGAGTCACAAGTCCTGCTTCAGAGCAGGTGTAAAATGTGTTAGCACTTCCCGGCTCGATGGCCATTTTGTTAACCGGTCCTAATTGCTCGCCGAGCACTCTTATAGTTGCTCTTTCTAACATATGAATATGCCTCACCTATTATTCATTAAAAAAAAATAGAGTTTACAAAAAGACAATTTAAACAACTGAGAATTATCCACGAAATTTTGTTATCGACAACTACTATCAGATATAATTTTTTTTTTGGCAAAACTATCAGATATAGTTGTGGTGGTTAGACGTGGAATTAACCTAACTACGGTGAAATACCAAACATAAAGCAAAGGAATGGTCTCAGTATATTATTTCAGACAATAAACAACCCACATTTTTGCAGGTATGAGTAATATGTGCATCAGCTAAGCAAATCAAACACATATTAGCTAATTATATTTATGTAAGATGCTTGTTGGTAATTTTTCAAGGTTGTGAATGTCGACTTATTTTCAATAAAAAGAACACGTATTACTTTAAACCTCAGCTAAAACTTACCCCAACCATACTTGTTATAAAGCGATACTGTGACAGGAAAAAATAAAAAACTAATAAACAAATAAATGTTTTATTTTGAAATATTCGCTTACCTGCCCATCAGCAGAACATGTTATTATACTAGTATCATTACTCCATGGCATAAATTGTGCATGAAAAATGTTTTCAGTGTGACCAGTATGAAGAGAGTATTTGGATGAACCAATTTGCCAATCCCATAGAATAATTTTTCGATCATCAGATCCTGAGAGGAGAATGTTTCCATCTGAGTTGAAGCACAGCGTGTTCACACATCCTTGATGTTCTTTCAGCTTTCTCTCAATTCCTAGACTCTTATAAATTCCCTACTTAGAGAGAAAAACCAAAAAAAAATTAAGACTAGCAGGAACAAGAAAAAAAGAAAAAAGAAAGAGACGTGATTAAGTGAACGAATGCTCACCTCAGAAGCACGAACTGAATCAGCGAAGGTTCGAGGGGCAATACTACCGACCTCCCTTTTCCACAAATTAACAATATATTTGCTACTGTTTTTTCTTTGATTAACACCAATCATTGTGGCACTACAGATTCAGTGCATAAAGGAAGGGGGCGGAGTCAGAATTATGGCATATAGGAAGCCAAAATCTGAGAGCCTGAAACCCAAAATAAAGAAGGAAATAAAAGATTGTTATGATAAATTTTAATTGAATAACAACTTGCTGATAATAAAAATATTATTTACAGGTAAGATATAAAAACAATAATCTTTCTATATGTTAACTGTTTATTCCACTATGAATAAGTCAAATTCTGTGACACTTGCATATTTTATCGAATTTGATAAAAGTTACAGCTCTATTAATATAAATTCACTATGACTTCCTGTAAAATCATACAAGTCAATAATTTTGAAATCATAATAAAGTTGGTCATTGGATAAATAGTGATTAGTGAATATGATGGTTTCAACTAACTGTCAGGTCAAATCATCAGCAAGTGGTGGTAAGTTCTTTAGTTGCATAATTGTGTACATGGAGCTCATAATGAGGGAGTTGAGAATTACAAATCAACTGTTCAAAATGACACTTGCAAAAACAGTCCAGTTAGGTACCACATTGCAAAATTATTTTTGAGAAATACAGAACTAAAGCAAATTTTCTTTCAAGAAAATAAAGCTTCTGCATATATAGTTCTTTCTTTTTAGTCGAGGACAATAACATTAACTAAGCACCATGTAAGACTTGTGGGAATCATGCAAGAAAACCCTTTAATTGAAGTGCAAAATCAGAAAAATCTTCAATTTTACTTGTGTGTAGCGATAGGCGCCTTGTATGCTTTTGTGGAACTAAGCTGAGAAGTTACTTACCAGAAATTTGCGTAGAGAGAGCCAGAGAGGCGGAGGAGCCGCGGAGGATTGAGAGAGAGAGAGAGAGAGAGGGTCAGACCAGTTGAGGAGTTGGGGTTTGGGAAGGAGTGGGGCCCAACTGGGTTTTGAATAGGGTGGTTTCGGCTTTGGGCTTTTTACTTTGAAGTGAGAAACTTTTTAATAAAAGATTTTAGATTATAAAAGTATATTTATTATATAAGACAATTTGATTAGGAAAGAAAAATAACAATAATTATAAAATTATAAATTCTAATTGAATTGAAATGAAAAGTGAATCAAAAAATGAAAACAATAATCCATTGAATAATTTTACACATGATATTGTTTATTATGAAACAATGCAAGGAAGGTATTAAAATCATATTAACTATTATATTTTTACTTAGTAACAAAAATGAAAAGTAAAGTTTGCTACTTTTATAATCGGTTTGTTTTCAAATTCTTCATCTTATATATCTTCATGATTAAGAGACTGATTCCATTATGCAGTTTTTTCCTTCACTTTCACTGTCTAGCATTTGTAAAGATTGTTTTTTTTATTTAATCTTAATATGGTGTGGTTGTATTAGTTTCATTGGGTATTTTTCTCCACCACTATCATTGTCTGGCATTTCTATAGATTGGTTTATTATTATTTGTCAATCTAAGTGGAAAATTATTGGAAATAGTTTGATAAATGTGTGAAGATGTGCATTTAGAAGATGCGATCAATGGGTGCCATGAGCGGATGCAATGAAAATGTGCTATGGGTGGATGTCATGTGCAAATGTCATGAAAGGGTGTCATGACCGGATGCCATAAAAAGATTCCATTGAAAGGACTTGATGGAAACATATGTAGTCTATAAATAAATAGAGAATTATTAAAATTATCTTGATAAATGTGTGATTGTGAATAGTTGCATTGAGAAGATGCGATGAAAAAGTGTCATGTGCGGATGCAACGGGCAGATGCCATGTGAAGATGCCATGAGCAGTTGCATTGAAAGGGCTATTTGTAGTCTAGATATAAAACTGATTAAGACTTTGAGAAAATCTTAGAAAATTGCAAACTTTTTTTTTTTAATAAAGGAAAGGGAGCACTACTTATAGATAAGATGTCGATAACTTTGGTGGAGGAGGCATATATTTAATTGCACCCTTTGGCTAGACATCCCTTAGATGACACCCTGTGGTCGCCATGTCAAGATAAAATAGGCATCTTTTCAATCACACCTTTTAAATTATCAACTTGATTGTATCCTTTGGCGATACATCTTTCAAATTTCATCCTATGAAATATATATTAAAATAGATAGATTTTCATTCACACTCTTTGGGATCGTCTACGCATCTTTATTATATGTAAGACGTGTTCATTTTGATCATTTATATGTTCACCTTGTCTATTTTATATGTTCATTCACTTTGTTCAAGCGATGACAAAATTACAGATGACGGTAATCAATTTCTATCATATAAGCATCGTCATTCCTTTGAAATTAAATGGAATGATTTCTCTCTTTCTTTTTCCCCATATATCGATCTGTTACACACATTTTACACTCCTTTGAAATTAAATGGAATGATTTCTTTTTTTTTCCATATATCGATCTGTTACACACATTTGGCTATTTATACAATACACATTTATTGAGAAATGCTAAAATCAAACCTGATCTTATCTCAAATTTGAAAGTTCAAATAACTAATTCAAACCATTCAATATGTTATTTATAATTAAGTCTCCATACCAACCAAATTTTACATTTTTTTTTCAAAACTTTTTACTATTTTTTGGTACTTTAGAAAATTCTCGATCTAATTAGTTATGAATCCTCCAATAACACTAGTTTTTAAAAATTCGAAAAAAATATAAAATTTGGTTGACAAGGAAATTTTAATATGAAGACCACATTGTGCAGTTTAAATAGATCATTTGAGCTTTTCAAATTTGAGATCTAATCAAATTTGATAGAACGCGTCGTCAAATTACTTTGACCGTAGCCAAACTCTATTTATTTCAATTTACTAATTTAGACACAATTTATCAGTTTTCACAGATTTTGAATAATTTATGGATGTCTTAAATTTCTAAATCTTTAAACCGCATACTTGTCTATTAGGATACTTGCAAATAGTTTGGACTCGCATATTGTTTGAACCACTCTTAAAAGTTTACAAATTATTGCATAATTCACATTAGAGGACTAAAATATAAAAGTTCCTTTCGTTCATCATTGGTTAAAAACAATTAGTGTTTTACTATTTTAATACTGAAAGCTTTAGTATAATATTCCTTCATCCTAAATTCCTAATCAAAAGCTGGAAAATTGCAACAATTAGATTCTGCTGCTTATAGGAGCCATTCGAGTCAAAAAGATGGTACTTCAGTGTTTCCTGTACAAGTCGTCTGTGATAAAAGACATTTCATCTTAATCAAAATACAGAAACATGCTACAGTTAGGTTCACCCTTTAACAGAAGCACTTCCAGTCTAACAGATAATTCATCTAGCATTAATACTTAGTATATATATTCCTAGTTTGCTATCCGACATAATAAGTTAAAACCAAGGCATCCACCATATATACATTTTGCCAAGATTTTTGTGTGAAATAGCTTCTGCTATGAGACGCCGAGCCTGTCCTTCAACTGATAAAGGCAATGAAGGTGCCGCTGCTACTCCAACAACAACTCCCTGAAGCCTGGCTTTGATATTGCTTATGGCCCTCTAGAAAAATCATTAAAAAAGACACATTTAATCATCATCATATGACACAGTAAAAAATGCCAGAGAGCTTTCTAGGAATTTAGCCCCAACATGGCATATTCGTAAAAAAAAAAAAAAGGCTAATTCCATAGCTCTGCTGCCAATAACTTAAGGTATTGTACAACAATCCACATTTTACACTAACTAAATAGAAATACCATATTTCATGAGCTTTAAACAATTTCCCTAAAATGATGACACCCCTCATGTTTACATTTTACGAGTCCATGTATACTTGAGCCACATTAACTACATTTTAATATGTTAACCCTCCTTCTAGGCAGGACGGCACAGCTCATTTTGTTTTTTTTAATCTGGTAATTTCAAAGTGTAACTTCCATACTAAATTTTTAAAAATGAAATTTATATAGCTTCTGAAATTGTAACTAAGTATACTATTAGCCAAAATATGAAGAGTACTTTCATCTCCTGAACTTATAAAGCTTTGTGTTCACATTCCCCATATTAATCACATTTGTTCAGTTGTTATATCCATACAAAAAAGCACAAACTAGATTGCAAGGTTTTATTATCAAATACTGAGCATGATTTGTGAAAACAAGAAAAAATCAATTGAAAAATGTTGTGGTTGACTGGTTGCATAAAACCTGAGCATGAGGATTTTGAACTTCAACTCCACTGGACTTGTGAGACTTGGTCCACTCAACAAGCGGGTCATGGATGAAGGTCTCAAGTACGCTCATCAAAGTCTCTTTATGTGTCCTTAGCACTGACAGTGTTATCTCGCACACCTTCAAGTATACGCCTTCATAACCAGTGATTCCCAAACCATCAATCATGTTCTGCATCGATTTTATTTGTCAGAGATAGAGGTGGAGAAATAAAAGGGACAGTTGGCAACTGCGAAGCAATGACTCTCGTAAGTAACAAAACTTTAAGACTGATATCTCAGTTGGGCACAAGCTCATTCCATCTCTCCTGATTCTTTTAAAAATGTTTTCATTTTTTGGAATTATCAATAGTTCCTTCAATCTTGCCATGACAGAAAGGCTTAATTGGATTGAACATCAAAACAACAGTGACAATATCTTAGTATCTAAAAATTGCAATGCATTAACTATGCTTATAGGTCAAGTAGCTTCTCGCCTGTGTAAGCCTGAAAGGGACCAACTCGGGCTTATCTAGAAGCAAGCCTCTATCAAACAAGCAACTAAAATCAACATGAACACAGTCACCACTCGTTGAATCGAACAAGATATTCTCTCCATGCCGGTCACCAAGTCCTACAATATGCCCCACCATGGACCACACAGCAGTTGTGTGTGCATATGCCAGCCTGGCACGAAACCATGCAGCAGGTTCAGAGAAAGTGGTCAAAAACCATTTGTGGAAAACAGGGGGAAACATTGGCAGGATCTTTGTTTTCAGCATCTCATCTTCTGGCATCTTACCCTGGAAATATGAACATCAACATGTCAGATCAGTAGTTACTTAACTTCTACGCATTAATTAACCAAGATTATAATCTCAAATAAACTTATCTGACCCACAAAGTAACTTGATTTCTTATGCCCATGAGACAATATAACCACACCTATTCTTCTCTAAAATTATTTCTACTCTGTTGAAAGGAAAACAATTTATACCAATAAAATACAGATGAGGGCTGGAAGAAAATTCCAAACAATAAAACTTAAACAAAATCAAATCTGCATTATCTTCTGGTTTCGATATACTTACCTGACACTGGTCATAAATCTTCTTAATCAGTGGGTTTGTCCTCTGCCGGTCAAACTTCCCAAGCGTTATATAAATATCCTGCAAGATGTGCCGAAGGCCACGAGTATGAGGGACCCACTCAACCATGCCGCAGTCTTCTGTGAGTGGGACCACAGCAAAGGTACGAATATACAGCTTTCTTCGGCGGCTCTCAGGATACTTGGAGAGGAGGCGGTTGATCATCGCATTGAATTCCATCATGCGCGCATCCTTCCTTAGGTCGTCTTTGGGTTTGCATAGGAAAGGCCGTGCGACACCATCACTTCCAAGAAAAACAACCTGATGTTTTCAAGATCTCTTGTTGTCATTAAGATTTAAATAATAATAATAATTACCACCAAGATCTAGGGACAAAATGCTAGAAGGGACCTACTTTTTTAATCAATCATTAGGTAAATCTTTTTATTTTTCAGAAATCGTTAGCAGAAGCTGCTAACTAGATTCAGCTGGTAAATCAGAACATAATTTTTTGACTAGAAGGAAGCAAAATACAATTTAATCTGCATGTAGAATCTCTAAAAAGACATGTACAATCATTTTTTACACACACACTGAGAACAAGTATAACCCTTTTGCTGACCATGTCGAACCCTAGTTCACCTTATATGACTAATTAAAGGTCTTATGATGCCCATGGGAATGATATTGAAAGGTTATTTTGTAACAAGTACTGCTTGATGTTTAGAAAAAATGGCAGCCTGGATAACCTACAGGAAAAGAGCAAAAATGAACATAAATTTACCTTTTTGGGTCTCTGGAGAGAAGAAAGGATTTCTGCTTCATCAGTTAGACCAGCAATTGTGACATGCTCAGAAGCTGAGAAAACATTAAAACTAGACTGATCTTCTGAACCGACATCAAATGATGGCAATGTAACAGTCAGAGATTGCTGAATGGGCAGAATAATCCCAAGTGGCATCATCCTCTTCAGAGAACTGAACTCAGTTGAGATATTAATGCTCCTTGATTTAGGGTTTCCGGGGTGGAAGCACAGCTTGATTAGGTGATCTACCAGACTGGCAAACTGAGAGAAGAGGTTGCTGTTTTCACTGCCATGGCGGGATCCCTTTCTTGCAGCTTGGATTATCTCATTCGCTGCTTCCCGCCGAGCAGGAACTGTTGATTTGGAGACAGCGGCCATCATCCAAAGGGCCTGTTGAGGATATGCCTGGAGGACAGATGTAATTATGTGCTTAACAATTCGCACAATTTCATCATTCTGGTGGCAAATACGAGAGATCAGCTGAGACAAGACAGTCAGCCATTGGTATGTGGGGAGATCTTTCAAACAACCTCGCATGACACTCAGTACCTGAAATATTGTTAACTAGATTTCATTTTAGGCAAAATCAAACATTGTATGCTAACCCACAAGGAATGAAATAGAACTAAATATAGTAGGGATCATGTTGGAAATGCAAAAAGCTGATGGTGCACCTACAAAATATCAAATTTTCCTTGTCCTTTATTTGTTTGACATCATATTGGTTAAAGACTTTTCTCATTGAGGGATATATACAAGTCTTGTGTAACTATAACCTTATTATCCATTCATTCATTTATTGTATCTGACTTTATTTTGAACAGGGGGGAGGGCAGGGGACACCAGCAAGAACCAACCGGAGCCGTTATCAACTGATAGTACCAAAAAGTACAAAGCTGCTTTTACCTAAACAGCATTCGAAAAACGAATGCATATCAATAAAATAGAAATTACAAAAAAATATTTTTACCCTTGTATGGACAGTTTTCATGGGCTTGTTTGAGGCTGATCCTTCTCTCTGGTAAATGCTTCCAAAGTCAAACCAGAGGGTCAAGAGCCTTGGCAAAGCTTGGAAAAGATTTTTATGGCCTCTGTGGAGACCCTTTGCGTAAAAAAGTAACACATCAGGTAGAATTGTCCACCAGCTCTTCTCTTCAACAGAAGTGCTGCTGGAACCAGAAGTTATGGGACCCACTTTTGCAGCAAGCCCGTCTTCTTGCCTCCTTCGTGCATCGACCAGCAGATCATCATAATATTTGGCCATGTAGAAGTAACCTTTCTCCCACTTGGGCTGCAACTCTCTAACCCTAGAGTAAAGGGAGATTATTTCTTCCTTCTGTTTCTGTCCTGTCTGATGAATCCATCTGGTGTAAAGGAGAAGAGTCTTAGCCACATCTGAATAGTCCTTAGAAGCCTGGCTGGCAGAGAGGGGACCACTTGGTAAAGCTAGTGAGAGGCTAGAGAGAGATGATACAACTGCTGGCCCCAGCACATCAGAAGGCATGTTTACCAGAGTCTGCTGCAACTCAGCAATCGCACCATCTGGTTTTCTCACACCCCATAAATACTTGGCCCTCTCCATATGAACATTAGCAGAACCTGAGGCATGAGCTTCCAGTATCGCATGATGTGCGGTCTCGTAGTGACCGGCTGATCGGCACAGTTTTGAGTACTGAAGCCAGCAGGTCCCAACCTGGGAGTTCAATCTACTCAGGCCATACACCAGTCGGCGAAAGGCAAGCAGAGGCTCTCTAGCCCATAGAGAAGGTTGTGTAATTCTGAGACGGTTCTCCCAGTCTTCCACTACTTTAACGAATTTTGGGTCATTAAGAGTAAAAGTTCCTTCAAGGAAGGAAGCTTCAGCTTCACCAAGCAAAGTGTTGAAATCCTTAAGCTCGCACAACATGTGAAGCTTGACAATGTATGGATAAGCACGCATGTAAGAGTCCATGCCAGCCGCAGCCAACGGCACTAGCAAAGCCTGTTTTAATAGTTCAATTTGCTTTTCCACCAAGAACTGATCTTTCTTGATCATTGCCTGAAATATCTTGGCAAGACCCATGTCAAAAGAAGCATTTGTTTCAGTGCCAGAGAGAGTTAGTCCCTCCTTATCAGAATGTGAGAGGTAATCATCCATCAAGTCCCACCGACCTAATCTCCACGCAGCTTGCAACCCTTGCATGCACCAAGTTTTCTTGTATTCTGGTATCCGGCATATCAAGCCATCTACATGTGCAACCATAGCCTGAAAGTGGCACATGTTAAGTAAACAGTTAAGAACATCAGAATGCCTCTGCACCGAACTCTGGCGCTCGGAGGAGCTCTCAATAGAGCACATTTCCATTTGTAAGGCCTGTTCACAGAATGTCATAGCATCAGCCCAGTTGCCAGATTTCTTACTAATGAGCAACTGGTCTTGCAGGTTTGATGACTTGCGCAAATTCGCAAAACCAAGAAGGCCATCAGGCTCATCCAATCCAGCATATATTTTCATCAGAAAGGATATGTCTTTGTCAGAGAACACACCACTTGTCTCGGCAGCAGGGTTGAAGGAACCAGAGTTATTTCTCACATGCAATTCATAGTACATTAAAGCACGTGCATGAGCCTGGCAACGGAATGAAGCTTCAGCTAAAGTGACCTTCGGAATAGCAGATAACAACTCAGACACATTTCCACACTGCATCATGTGGTCCCCATTTTTGGATGCAGAAATAGAAGAATTTTCATTTTTCAGTTTGACAGGCTGTGAGAGTGCAATCTCCTGCTTCAAATCATCAACCCACTGCCCAAGGTTGTCTAGCAGAGTAAACACAGCTTGGATACACACCTCGCTCTGGCCACTAGTTATTCCATGAACAGCAGCGCCACTGTGTTCTGATGCAGCAGCATCAAGAACAGACAGTATCTCCTCTGTAATCCCCTGACGTGCTTCTGCTGTACCATGACAGACAGCATTTAGCACCAGGTATGGTAGTAGGAACAATGCAGTTTGCATGTCATGCCTCACTATACCTCGACATGCGCTGAATATGCTAGAGCGGGATCCAGTTGCATGGGCTGTTAATTTTCTTATCCAGAAATAAATCCAACGCCGGAAGGACATTGTTGTGCGGTAAATCGGGCCCACAGAAGCAGAATCAGATACACTAGGGAGGAGGAATCTCGAGGTCAGACAGGGTGCAATTATTTCCTTGATGTAATTGGAGAAACGGTCCCACAATTTCTGACCGCGAATGTTTAAATCACTGTCAGACGCTTGACAGCCCGCCAGCTTTAAAAGCTCTTGAATAGCCAAAGCAGCAGAGTCTTGCACAAGAGTGTCAGAAGTTGCCCGAAATGCCCTTGCTAGATGCTTGTTTATCAACTCAAAAATAAGATCGTCATCAGAACATTCAATCTTAAATCGCTCAGAAGAAGTGCCCTTGAACTTAGCTGGGTCCACTGCACCAAGTGAACCCAGACAATCAGCACATTTTAATTGCAACCTCTGGCCCACAGCAGTATGTGACTCCTCAGAACAGCCCCTGAGCAATGCAGCAATTAGAGAACTTACCACATCTAGATCAACTGCATCATCAGCCCCGATTAATGCAGTAACACCTTCTCTTTTTGCATTAAGTAGCTTGCTTAATTCACATGCCACCATGTACCTGACATTTAGACTTTCATGGTTAAGACCATCAACAGCAACTTGGAGTTGATCCCTCAGAGTCCTTGATCCCCTTGCCTCCCTTATCTTTTTATTCACCTGTCATGCTGTACAATTTCAGCTTTATCCCAATTGAAACATAATTTCATGAAAAAGTTTAGTTTGATTATAAGTGTACCTCTGACAAAGCTGGAATACTAGGCAGCAGTGGCAGTTTACAAATTTCTGGCTCCACCAGCAAATATTTCTTCTCAATAATGTACCGTAAAATTTCAACAATCTTATCTAGGTGTACAGAAGGGCACTCCATGCACCTTTCCAGGGATGGTATAAAGGCTGCCACGATCTGTGACATCACATGCTTGATACTAGATGGTGAGAGCTCAGCCAATTGTCTAATAAAGAAATGCAGTGTATCTAAGCTGTCGCTTTGAAGGGCTTCTTTATCAATCGTGTAGATCAAAAGAACCATGATTTTGGGTACATGTGTGCTGAGACACGGCCCCATCATCTCAATCAGTTTCTGAAGTCGGTGCAAGCCCTGGTGCTGCAACTTTGGGTCATCACTACGGAGCATCTTTCTGTCGATACTATTAAGAAGACCAACAAAGTAATTCTTCAAGAAATCAGGCAGGTCATCTGATCCTGTCAGAATTCGAGATACTTTCTTAACCACCATTGGTATTCTAGTAGTCCTGGGACCAAAACAAGAATTTCTTAGAACTTGGAATTTGTAAAGGGGGGTAACAAAATATACATAATCCAACACTGGAGGTCTGATTGGCAACTTGTGCCTCTTTTGGGTGCAATCTCACAGCGGTTTAACCACATCTATGTAAGGGCATCTTTATTCTCTTCTTTTTAGAACAAAACAAATTTTAGAAAATAAAAACAGCTGCTTCTTTGCCAGACTCATGTTAAATAATAATGACACCTCTCATTTATTCCATATGATAGTGATAAAGAAATCTCTTTAAAACATTTTGTTACCTGCAATCTGTGTCATGCTGATCTGCATCACCATGAAAACACAAAAGCTCTTCAAGGAGTTCTTTAAAATCAGCAGCAAATATTTCTTTGCTATCTGATTGTGTCTCTTTTTGGTAGAACTCCAAGACTGATGAAAGTTGTTGTGCATCATTGTGAAACAATGCAGAAGCAAGCACCTTTGGCAGCCACTTCACAGTCAGCGAAACTACCTCTGTGTCGAGTTGGATTGCTAGCTCATGCAAAATCAGGACTGCCCTATTGTTACTCTTGTGTGAAACAACAAGTTTAGGGATGACAATTGGGACCATGCGCTTTACAAGCTCATCAGTTTTAATCCCTAAAACAGCCTCAGAAAATTCTTTTATTATGCCTGGATGACTAATGAGCATATCTGACAGAAAATCATATAGCGAGTTACGAAAAAGAATATGCTTGGTCATGAAAAGTTCAAGGCCTCCCTCAAAACATGTCGATCTCTGTATCAGTCTTAGTCCTGTCAATCTGACAATTGTGCTGTGGTGGCCAAGTTGTGTGATCAGTAAAGCAAAATATTTGAAGAAAAGTGGGGCATTCACATCAATAGTTTCCATGATTCTGGCAACACTTTCTAGAATTGTTAGCGAAAGCTGGAGATCCTTGGTTCTGGTAATGGCACTTTCGATTAGGTCAAAGAGCTTCAGCTCTGTCTCAGCATCTTCAGTAAATAGAGCAGTCAGAATTTCATTTTCCATGAAGCAACTTATCACACCAGAAAATTCTTCTCTAACTGCCTTGGCTTTATGAGACAGCAGAAAGTTGATGCATTCCATCCAACGCTGTCTATTTTCAATCAACACAGCTTGACTAGAGTGCCTAATAATACGAGGCAATATCTGTACACACGAAACAATCACCTCTTCAGGATAGTCTCCAAAAATGAATTTGAAAAACAGAGAATGTATCCTCATAAAGGAGCATAGTGGGAAAGCTTTCTCATTTTGCAACATCGGTACTTGTAGAGCAGCAGAAACAAGTGCTTCTTCACTATTTCTCTCTATGGATTCGCATTTTGAACAATAGAATCTTTTTAACAGAAGATCCAATGTTGAGACGCTTGTTTGATAATTATTTCCTGAGAACAGCTCTAGGGCACTTCTCTCTTTTACTTTGGAACAACTGGAGAATCCAGTCAAGCATGACAGAAAACCAAGAGAGAACACTATCCTTTTATGGACTGCTGCACTCTCATCTCCTTCTGCTGACCTGAAAACATAGGAAAGTACATGTTGAAAACATTGCTTACCCTCCAACCAGAAAAGCTGAGTCAGTTTCATCAATTTGACTTGCTTGTTACAATAACAAGATACTTACTCGAGTACATCGACCATATATTCAAGCAGGCCAGGACCAGAGAACAAGACAAAGATGGGCAATGAAATTACAGCTTCACACCTGACCTCTTCAGATTCATCATGCATAGCTAAGTGCAGCAACTCAAGTTCTCTTGTCGCATTTAGTTTCATACTGAGCTTCGAGAGAACTTGTATCAAGAGGCACTTTAGCTTCCACAGTGACCCAGAGGGACTGAACAGGTGACTGTTGCTCCATGCAACCATCAGAATATTTAGAAGATCAGGGTAAGCCGAAGAAATACAGTTTCTTTTGTCTGCATAAAGAAAGAATGGGTTTAAGAGGCAAAGCTAGAGCACACAGTTAACACAGGTATTGAAGAGTTTGGCAAACCCTTGTTAAAGTAATTGAGCATCAGACCTCGATTTCCAAAACGCTTACCAATAAAGCCCAACAAAACCAAAAGGCATCAGTAACAAACAGTACATACTGATCTTATAACACAAAGTATGATCAAAATAACGAGATTCCCTGCGAAAACCAGCTTCTTAACAAAAAAAACATTACCTGTCAAAGGGGCTAACTGGAGAGAAGAGAGATGTTTTATATAAAACAATCATAAAGAGGTATAGCACAAAATAGGCAAAGAGAAAGGTTGAATCCTCACCTTGGAGGAGTAATATGCTTTGAACTGCTTCCAAAAAAAATGACATGTCAAACAAAAGAGGGTTGCCTTCCTTTATCTAGATAACATCAATATGAGGTGTCAAACAAATCAAAACTTGAGTACCTTGATTCTTTGTAAAAGAATTGTTTCAAGTCCCTACTAACCTGTTTGCAGATCCATGGTATCCAGGACACCACGAGTTCAAAGATGCTATCACTTAAGCTTGAATCCGAGTAGAATGACATTGCAATGCACAACACATTTAAAGCATTTATAGTGTTCTCTGGTCTCATGGAATTGTGTGGTTGGCTATCAGGTTTTAAATATGAAACTAATTGGAAAAGCAATCTAGAAAAAGGATTAGAGATGCTGCTTTCCTCCTGCCCTCCGTGCTTCAAGAGACTTGTTTCGGTCATTTTCTGGCGCTTCAAGGAGCTGCTTTCACTCTCCTCACTTTTTCTCTTTTTGCCAACTTGAGCCAAATCACGGTCTTCACCATCAATAGTGCCTATCGCCAGGCGAATACAATCAATCAGCGGAAAGCATGGGTTTGATGTGTACAATGCCTTGATAAGAATTTCAGGCTTCCACACAGAAGGAGAGCATAGTTGGGCTATTCGTTTGTAAGCACTACACATTGCAATCTGAAATAGACAAACTAATTAGCATTTTCTCGTGCAAAACAAAGTATCATTTGTTAAGATCTTGGCCTAATTCCATAGGGACCCCTCAGATGCATGTATATATAATATTAATCTTTCTCAACAGAGGAGAAAACTCACAGATATCCCAAGACAAAACCAAATCCCACAAACAATGTCCTCCATCATTTTTTTTTCTTTGTGAAAATAAGAGAAAATTAAGAAAATTACGATTGTAAAAGAAATGTAAGATATGCCTGGGGCCTACCCATGGCTCTACATCAGAGCCAGCAGAAATGCTGTTCAACAGGGAAAAAAAATGACTAAAAAAACAAAAGCATCTGGGTAGAATTCAGCTCTGTAAAAGATCAAATGACCATCGGTAAATCAACTTTGGCATGTTGAGCTTTGAAAGGGTACATCAGAAATGTTCAGTGATTTAGGTTACTGACCTGAAGTTCTGCACAACTTGCAGTTTGCAATGCTTTTGGAAAAATGTTGATTAAATCAGTTGCAGTAGATTGAACAATTGAATCATGACAACATGAATGAAGTGCATGCAAGCACATCCCCATTGTAGAATCATAGTTCGCTTCTCTGCATTTAAAAGTTCAAAGTGAAAGCAGATGCAAGAATAGCGAGGTTTAATGGCAAGAGCCAAAAATATTAAAACTTACCTGAAATAAGGATGGCTATTCTTTTCTTGCCACAGAATGCATACAATTGAGAGAATAATTTTCTCTGTTGGAACCATATCAACATCAACAATTGTTGCAGTGATTCTAGCAAAATCAAAGCATGCCTGCTCAATCATGGGAGAAAAGAATGGAACGAATAAATTACAGAGAGAAAGGTTCTGGTACTATTATACATTGGTCAAACAAAGTTTTCAGATGCACATTTGATTACTAGCAAAACATATGTTGTAATAACAGGAATGCCCCTTTAAATGAAAATTTCTTCTTCCAGTTTTTCTTTTATTTTGGTTTATTCAGTGGACAGTACTCACTGAGGAGTGAGGATAAACTGTATTTTGAGATGGATTGAGATAATTTAAGCTTGATTGTAACATTGTAGCCCATTCAGAGTAATAGAAGCTACTCTAACCTAACGGATTCACTGGAAGAAACATCTCCCGTCTTACGGCTAAGGCTTTATTACACCTTAAAAGCTTATTAGGGTTGGTTAATTTGTCAATGTAGTACCACACTGTTGAGCCAATTGACAGAGTTTAATACCAGTAAATTAGAAATACTTGAGAGTTGAGACAGATAAAATTAACAAAAGTAAGAAACCCACCAACCCACCATATGCAAATTTGCATCACCATAGCAAATTAGAGAACACGCAGCAGAAACAAAAGAGATGCTAAGAAGCCCTCCCACGTAGAGAGTCCCTTCTGCCAAGCACTTACTTACAAACTTAATAAGTGAGGCTGCAAAAGGTCTCCATCTCACATCCCCAGTCAGATCAACCAAAACACCTGGCCCACTCCTGGGACAACAACTACCGGGAAGTTCATTGAAAATCATCGGTGAATTTTCAATTAATGAAAAACTTCCAGACAAACACTTGATCATTATGGAACCAGCATGTACACTGCGCTTGTTTGCATGGATGGATGCCACAACATCTGTTGATTTTTTAAGTAAGGTAATTGTCAGATCTTTTCTCAAATAAAAAAAAATGAAAAAGTAATAAGTCTGAAACTAGCACCTTTTAGGGCAACCATGGTATCTAAAAAGAATTGGCAGTAGGCTTCTCTCTCTCCAGTGCGAAGAAGTGACAGGAGAGAAGAAATTGTATCAAAGATCACTCCATGCCGAGAGCTGATGGAATAGAACTTAATTAAAAGTGAATTATATATATTAAAAAAAAAAGAGTTCTGCTTGATTTATCCTATAATTAATGTATGCTTCTGCATTGGATTTTCTTTTTTCAGGAAATTATTCCGTTGGTAGCAACTAAATAACAAAGCATACATGACTTCTCTAGTCTATTGATAATTAAGTTCTACAAAACTTTGGAAAATGAAATTTTAATTGGCAAGAAACTAGCATTAATAACCCTAGTTTAAACACCATACCAGAATGAGGTGTCAGCGAGAAAGGGAAGAAGAAAGCCAATAACCGGAAGAACTGCTGCAGCACGGCCGTGAAAGAAAGCTCCAGGGAAATTCCGGGCAGTGTACGAGAGAAGTTTCAGCACAGCTGTCGCCTCTCTTTCATTTTCTTCACCAAAATACAACAAATTTTAGTTTTTGAACTAAGTATATTAAGGTATATAAAACATTGGAAGTTGATTCATCTGCTTATAAGAAAAAAATAAAATAAAATTGTATGGTCAAAAGAGCAAGAGTAAACACAAAAGTAAAGTAAATTTGAACTGTTCTCTATTATTATTTTATTAATAATAAACGAGTCACAAAAGCTTTCTATTAATGAGACCAATTAAAAGGTCCCTATACAAACTTTTAGGATAATTTAATAGAAGTACATTGATTTATCTGAAAAAAAATACATAATGGACGAACATTGTATTACATATATAAACTCCTTTTCCCCTACATAATGCTACTCTTACCAAGTGTGCAAAAAAGAAACAAAATACCAAAATGTGAGAGAAGGATGGGAAGTAGAGGTAGAACACTGTACCAGCGGTGGATGTTCGGAGGAGGATAGGTAGTACTTTACGGAACTGAACCGCAAACGGATCCTCGCCGGAGGAGGAGGAGGAGGATTGGTCGGCGATCCTCTTCCGGAGCTCTTGTAGGAAGCTGGAGATGCTTGCCATGTTTCGCCGATCAAGCTCACAGTCGCTCTCGCTCTCGCTCTCCAGTAGTTGTTGTCCCGCCGAGAGGCGCCATTGATGAGAAGCTTACAATCTCTTTTCCCCCCTCTACTATAAAGTTTCCCTCCTTTTGTTTATGGGCTTTATGGGCCGGACCGAATACATATTGCAATTGCCGACTTGTTAATCGGCCCAGAGTTTGATGTCTGGGGTCTGGGGTCTGGGGTCTGGGGATGCAGAAAGCTAAGTCGGTCATTTCTCAGTGACCAAAATTAATCGTTTTGATTTGAACTTTTGAAATTACTGGAGTTAAGACTCTAGAAGGAATAAATTCTAGGGACGTTTGGTAAGTGGTGTGATAAATCGGAGTAGATTCTAAAATTTTTTAAGTGGTGCGTGTAATAGTGTTTGACACTGATATATATATATTCTTAAAAAAATTAATAGTGTTTCACAATAATAACATAAGTGGATGAAGAAATATTCAATTGAAAAATTACTATTACTATATATATAATCTTCCGTTGTATATCTTCTTTAATTTTTCATATTTTCGAATTCATCAAGTTGTAATTTAAACCAACTTTACTTTAACCTCTTTTAAACCATGAATTGGCTGAAATCACTAAAATACTAAAAATAATGAATAATGCAATATATTTTTACACAAAATTGCATATCACTATTGAATATGCAGTTATGTACGCAAACGAGGACGTTAACACCAGTGGCGGAACTAGGGGGTGGCGGGCGTGTGCCTGATTAGCAAAATTTATTGGAGAGGTTATAGTTGGGCCTACGCCAAAGGTCCGAAGCTGAAGTAAATGAGCCCATCTGGCCTAGTTAGTTGTTTAAGTAGAGGCTTCATCTCTCTCAATGTAAATATTCAAAGACCAATTCTCATTCTCCTACGCAAATTCATCTCCCAATTCCTGTAAGAGACAGAAAAAAATATCTAATTTTTAAATCGGTCCTCCTAATTTTCAAATCCATCTCCCAATTCGGTAAATCTCATTCTTTGTTACACAAATCCGTCTCTCTTACTCTCTCTCTCGGCTCGGGAGTAAGGAGTCGGGATGTTGCAGGCGACACTGCGACAGACTCCACGGCCACGACAGACAGAGCTATTTTTTACTCCACGCGGTTGGTCGGCCCACCCTATGTCGAAATCCTGGTTCCGCCCCTGGTTAACACATTTTAATTGCAAGCACACTAACTACTTAGTCTACTTAGGAGTGTCAAACGAATCTGTTCCGTTTCTGGTAACGTAACAAAATATCATTCTGTTTCTGTTCTATTTCGTTAGCTGCTCTATTTCTCATTTTTCACTGATTTTAGTCTATTTTTCATTGATTTCAGTCATTTTTCGGTAAAACGGAACACTAACTTGCAAAAATAACCCGTTCTGTTTATGAAAACGCAACTCATTTACCATTCCATTTCTGTTCCATTTCAGACGGAATGGAACGGAAATAGTCGAAACGACATACCATTGACATCCCTAAGTCTACTCCTAAAATGGTTTCCTTTACCAGGTAGTTTACGCTTTAGTTGCACTATTTAGGATTATAGAATTTTCTGGGAGAGTATCCTCTGCCAACCATTTAAGGTTGGTAGAGTGTCAATTTTTTATCCGAACCGTTCAATTTAATCTCGATGGTTAAAATTTTTCGGACCTATCAATCTGGTATTATGCACGGGGCTTTCCATTGATCGTTGAGATTAGATCTAACGGTTCAGATCAAAGATTGACATTGGCAGTGGATGTGATTCCAATGTAACTAGTCTTCCTATTTGGATGCTTTTTTTTTAAAAAAAATAATAAAATAAATACTAAGTAAGCTACGATGCATATAGGCTCCGTTTGGATAGGTGTGAGAAGAAGGAAAGAAGGGAAGAAGTGTGAAGAAGTATTGGGAAGTGTGTAACTTTGTGAAGAGTTTGAATTGTTTATAATTTATTTCTTCCCTTCTTCTTTTTTCCTACCTTCTTCTCAACGCATCCAAACGATGTCATAATTAATCTTCGTCGTACTATCTAGTTAAAGTAGCAAATTAATGTATTTTATACTAATTTTTACCTTTATGTTCAAAAAGAACAAACTTCAGATCGATGAAGAACCAATCGAGTTCTTTCAATTGAAGATTTTTTTTTCGGTAAATAGTTGGTTTTTTTATCTGCCCTAATTTTAACTCGTCCTTTTTCCTTAATTATTCATTTCGAGGAAACATGTATAAGATTAACATGAATTGGATGATAATAAATAATTATCAAGTAAAAATAATAATATACATAAATACCCTGAATAAATTGTGCAGAAATATAATTTATACTTTAAATACAACACATACAATATATTGTAAAATATAAAAGAAATTATATGCTTTTCATCTATCGTTATTGAAAAAATAAATTGCTAGTTAAATAAATAAATATATAATCACATACAAATTAATTTTGTATTTTCAGTTTATGAATAAACTTTCCCAATCCGACGATATGAGATCGAGATGGAACAAAAGTTTTTTGTTTATCTATTAATGTTTTTGAGTAGATTGCCGACAGTCTTAAGTAAAAATAAAAAAGAATCCTTTGAAGTGTTTTATACATCGTGTAGACGCAGGTTACATCATAATCATCATGATTCATGCATGTGCTATCGTTTATGAATTGTCACTTGGTGCTTCCTTTGATGCTTCCTACATATTCTCTCCTTTTTGTTTCTACTAAACACAGACACCCCCCAACAGAAATGACTTTGTATTTTTGCATTTCGCCGAAATCTCCAATGTATACCAATTTTTTAACTTGGAATTTTCTAAAACAACCCAACTGAACCATATTTTAGGGATCCAAGCCTAATTTTTTGAAGTTGCTAGGTGGCCAGATAGGCATATATGATCTCTGTCCAGGTGTCATTCTGGTACAAAACACACACGGGACGTCTGAAAACTGAAAAGAGATTCTTAGGAGGCACTAATCTATAGGTATCTCACGTGGAAATAGTTAAATTGCTAGTGCTCTGTTTGTACAAAATTTCAAATTAGTTCCTTTTTCTTTAACGTGAGAATGTTTTTATTTACTATTGATTTTTGGAGAGTAATGCCGATGCATGTAATCAGGGTTAGGTTTTTTTTTTGGAGATACGGCGCATGGAGCAAAAACGTGTGATATGCATTTGCAAGTGCCATCGAACACATTCAAAAAACTAAACTACATATGAATATGATATTCTTGTTAATTATAGTATTCCAGCTCGAGATTAATTATTTCATGTGAGCATTCTTAAACTATATATTTAGTATTTATAGTCAAACAATCTGTCGTATTTTTGGGCCGTGCTAAGAGATTGATTCAATTTAAAATTCAGTGGATCATGCCAAAGATGGAGCATGGAGGGACATTCAACTATATGGAGCAACGGACACGTTAATTTGTATATAAGAACATCCGAGACAATACTATATATAAAACTTGATCAGCAGTTCAGCACTATTCAATTTCTCGCAGGACTAAATTTTTGAGAGAATTTAATGGCAAATCTCTTACAACAATTACTATGGGTCAAAATATTAAGTAAAAATAACTATTAAAGACTTCTTTATCAATTATTATTGATTATTTTTGCTTTTCCTGCTTGATGTTAGATTGACAAAAAAAATTAAATAGATATTAGTCTTACTAATTAAATTGGCACAAATATATTTTTACTTTGGATATTTCCTTTTACACACTAATTAATACATATGGCGTTTTTTTTTAAGGTCGGGTGGCATACTACACCGGCAATTTTTATTAAAAAAAAATATTTACAGAAGGTTTTAAAAAGAAGATAAAAAAAATGTGGAAAGAAAAACCTATACAAAATAAACCAAAAAAATTTCTAACTAAAAACCAAAAACATCAATCCGATTCTGCTAGCGCGCGACACCTGGTATAGCGCATCCAGAGCCGTCCGATCTTGATCGGACGATTTATTTTTTACATGCCTATCAATTTAGGTTACATGCACGGAGCTCCCTTGTCCATTGGATCTTGATCAGACGGTCAGGATGCCGTGCTACACCAAGTGTCGCGCGACACCTGATTTGAGTTTCCAAAAACATGAAGCTAGGCATGCTTCATTCGAAAGTGCACACATGCGTAAATTCTTGAGGGGCACAAACTCCGGGTAATGTAACAGTCTGAAAAGATACGTCTATTGCGAGTCTTTCAGATATTTTAAGAAGTTGCAGCTCAAATGATGTCCATCCTCTGTGGAAGAACTAAAAATCACCAATTCCAAAATTGAAGTTGAGTAGAATTCTAAATTGAATTTGAACCAATGACCAAACTGAGGCTGCATGCGTACTGATATTGTGCGAAGAGATGATCGGTCGATTCTATGGATGTAGTTGGCCTTTAATTCATTTTATAGATAATATATCGTCTGATAATATGATTCACCTCTTCGATATTTAACTTCTCTTTTCTCCCTAATGGTGTCATGAAGAAAAAAAATAAATTCGATTCGAGTTTTTTATTTTAGTTAGACAATTAAAATATAATTATATAAAAAATTGTAACAAACTTCTGTTGGCATGGAGGCAAGCACCTTCTCCCTCCCTTCCTTCTCCTCCCCTCATCGTGTCACATTTCATTTCAATTTCATCAAAGTACGAAAAAAGTTGCCATTAACATTGACAAGCATTTGGATTTTGTTGGCATACGGCGATGTGAAACAATACATGGTGTGACCTGCCTAAATTTAATTAAACCAAAGAAAACACGAAGCAACCTCCCTTGGTAGGTGGAAAGTATTTCTCCAACAAATTATTTAAAACTTGTACAAAAAAAAAATAGTTCGACCAACATGACCATAAGAACGAAATTATTAAAATTGAGATAATTAAACTAAATCATGACCAAATCTACTTACCTTGTAATTTTTAATCTAATACATATCACATTTTACAGTTTATAAAGTATAACAGAACAGGTTGAGTTTTTTTTTTAAAATCTTCTGTGATGATCTAGTTGCACCTTTTTCCTTATATAAAAACAAAAGACTTATAAAATTAGATAAGCCATAGCATAATAGCAAATGATATGATTTTGGATCCTTCTTATTGACACATGAGACGATCACGAATTAAGATGAAACAAAAAAAATTCTGAATAACGTAAATATTCATGGACCGACTTTTGTGTAAATTAAATTGGTTATGCATACTGGGAGTGAGGAATCATTATGTGGTTGTAATTTCCAAATTTGTTTATTTCAAATTTGTTTTAAAAGAAATATTTTCATTGATTTAATTTCCGTCAACTCTATTTCCGAGATTGACAAACAAGTCAAACTTTTTTCTCTCCAACAAATTGTATTTGAATATGATTTTTTATTTTTTGACAAAATTTGGTGATGAATTCACATCCGCTGTGATAGTTGTGATTTAGTCACTACGCGCAAATTCAGTCATTCATCAATAATTTTGTACTGATCTTAGAAAACATTTTTAAATAAAGTAATTCATGATCGCGATGTACGCTTTGATCCAGATTAAATGGCTGAGATTGTAAGTCATAATATAAAAAACCACGACAAGGATGGAAATCCGTTATATTTGTACTCTTTCAGACAATGTGTGGACGCACAACACGGCATTTCGATACAACATCTCCCAACATTAGTAAACAACAAAAAAATTTCATATACTAGAATAAACAAATACAAGAAGGATCAGGTATTTATACACACTTCAAGGAAGTCATGAATTCTCAAACTTGTTAATCAATTTAGCACTTTGGCACCTTCCCTTTGTCACTTTGCTGCCTCTCTTGGTCTCTTCCTCCTTTGTTTCTTGTGAAGGTTCAGTGCACGGGATCTCTTGTTTGTTTCGTCCTCTTTGTTCATAGAGTGAGTGGTAGCAGTCTCCTTCAACAAAAATTAGCGAAGGAAAAGTGTATGTGAATGGAATGGAGAGGATAGAGGACATGTCATATTGTCATTTGTGTTTGTTGTACGGTATGGACGCTAGTATTTCCTTTTCAATTTCATCTTGTGATAGATATATAGGGGCTTAATGAGACCAAAAGGGAATTGATCATAGGTAATAGGTGCACTCAATATAGACTTTAGCCTAGGTATTTGTCCCTAGTGTAAATAATAACGGGAGGTGTCCAGAATGTAAAAATGGAGAAGAGGTGGTTTGGAGGCAGAGGCAGATGGTAGGATAGGGAAAGCCTGTAGGGAATCCGGGCCTGGGGTGTGGCAGGGACCGGCCCAATTCTGAGCAACTGTACAAGAGACGGGACAACAATAGCTCTGGAAGAGAGAGAGGGAATCAACAAGTAGGAGCCGTGAAGGGAAGATGAAGATCAAATATTGTGGGCGGGAATTGGAAGCATGGCGACAAGCCTCAAAACCGGACTTTGTAATACCAAGTTTCTCGACAGCAGAAACTACTCTGGTTTTCACTTCATCAGAAGATGCTAGGTGTACTCGTGTTATTTCACACACTTGTACATGGATGTGTCATTTTGTAAATGGAAGCTGAGACTTGAGAGAATTGGAGGGAGGACACTTAAATTTTTACTTTCTCCTTCCTTTAAAATTTGTATTATTAATTAAAGGGATACGTGTATCTTCAAAAAAAAAAATAAAGGGATACGTGAGGATGGTATTGACATAAAGTTATGTAGCGAGGGTTTTTATTAATATTTATTGTCATTTTGGTTTTCTTCATAATATTTTTTTTTGTTGTCTGTCAAGTGTCAAGAGAGCATACATAACATAAATAAAACTACCACAATGGTTCATTCTGCATATAATTGTTAAGGTAAATTCTACAATGTACTGAATTTTAGTTTTTTTAGTTGGACTTAAATCTTGATCTGTCATTTGAAATAGTAGCAAAAAATGTCCTCATATTGGGGCAAATATAAATGTAAAATAATATTAGACAATAAAAATATATTGTTAAATGTAACAGTGATACATGTAGATATGTTGTTCAATTTGTTCCTTATTAGACAAAAAACAAAAACATATGTTGCTTTGTATAGCGATTGACATCTAACCACATATCAAATCGATCGAACAACACAAATATGTGGATACACACTGGATCTAGAGTGTAATGTCTCTTTGATCTGTGCGTTTATAAGGATTAGAGATTTTTTTTTTGATGAAATAAGGATTAGAGATAGATATGATATAATCGAAGTAAAGGACGGTTGGATAATTATGGCTCCGTTTGGATGCAAGAAGAAGAAGGAGGAAGAAGGAAGAAGGGAAGAAAAAAAATTATAAACAATCCAAACTCTTCACAAAGTTACACACTTCCCAATACTTCTTCCCACTTCTTCCCTTCTTTCATTCTTCCCACACCTATCCAAACGGAGCCATAGTAAAATAATTCCCAAAATGAGAATTAAATTAATTCAAATTATGACAATGTAAAATAGTGATATTGAATGAGAAATGAAATCATGTGGCGCGCGACATATGGTGTAGCGCGTCATCTTAGCCGCCTGATCAAGATTCAATGGACAAAGGAGTCCCGTGCATGTAACCTAGATTGATAGGTCCGTAAAAAATGAACCGTCCGATCAAGATCAGACGGCTCGTATGCGCACTACAGCACGTGTCGCACAATAGCGAATCCGGATTGATTGAATGAGCAATTACAAACTGCAGCTAAACTTGTGCATTTTGAAATTTTAGATTTCTTCATATTTACCGAGATTGAATAGTCGAATAGATGTTGACCTAATTTCAATATTTCATTAGAATAAAATAATATATATATATATTTTTGGTATGCTTGACAGTGGCTGTCAGGTTAAAAATAAAATAATACTTGCCGAATAAAATTACCGTAATTCATGACGAAAACTTATATACTCATTTTCATTTTATCTTTCACTAATCTCTCGTTTTGCAACATCTCCTAAACAAAAAATGAAAATGCGAGGAGTGCAGTACAGCATAGACCATACCTAAAAGCATCATTATACCATGCACAAATCAAAGACCTTCGTCATAAATTAGCGGCTACACATACTTCCGTTTGGATGCGTCGAGAAGAAGTAGGAAGAAGGAAGAAGAGAAGTAAAAAAATTATAAACAATTCAAATTCTTCACAAAGTTACACACTTCCCAATACTTCTTCCCACTTCTTTCCTTCTTCCCACACCTATCCAAACGGAACCATAGGCATGCAGTATTAGAGTTCGGAGGAGGACATAATCACATAACATGAATGCACTCTGTCGTTTCGATCGTTTTCGTTCAGTTTCGTCTAGTGACGGAGTCGGGATTGAAAAATAGTGGGGAACAAAATCTGACTAAGTGAAATTGAAAACCAAGAAAAATAATGTCTAATAGTTTAATTAATTTAACTAATTAGATTTTATACACTAATTCTAAATTAATGTTGGAGGAAATAATTGTGTTCACAATTTTGATAAAGGCTGCGGAAAAAGAATGATTTAGAACCGATTTATTTTCCCTTTTGTTTTCGGCTTGAAAAGTGAATAGAAGTATATATGTGGGAGGAAGTTATAATGGTTATACGTGTCATGTATGTTTGACACTAGCAACTCTCCAGAAATAAAATGATATTTTGTTACATTATCGAAAACAAAACGAAAACAAAATACTCATGTTCCGCTTCTGTTTCGCACGTTTGACACCCCCGTCTGCATCGAGTTCAGATCTGGTGCCGCGCGGCACGCCGTGTAGCGCGGCATCGTAGCCGTCTGATCAAGATCCAATGGACAAGGGAGCCCCGTGCATGTAACCTAGATTGATAGGCCCGTAAAAAATGAACCGTCCGATCAAGATCAGACGGCCCGTACGCGCGCTACATGGTGTCCCGCGCGGGATTCGGGTCCACATCAGTCATCACAAGTCTTTTGGGGGCCGTTTGGATCGCTTAGGAAGTTGGAGAATTTGGGGAAGTTACAATTCCTAGAAATAAATTTATTGGGAAGTGTGTAATTTTGTGAAGAGTTTAAATTGTTTATAATAAATTTATGGTAGGAAAATGAAATTCCTCAAAATTCTCATGGTATCCAAACGGCCGCATTAATTCTGTACGGCCTTTCCTTTCTTATGGGACCCTTTTTTTTATAATTCATGCAGTCTATTTGTCAGAACAAAGTTGATATGGTTCGATTTCTCTGCACACCGCCCAATGACTCTCAATTTTGTAGATATATGAGGCTGTTGGCTTTTGTGGCAATGTTCATCAATTGGTTGGTGAGGTGAACGGAAAGTTTCTTGGCATATTTTTGTTGCCGTTGGTTTCTTTGGATTCACTTTCACTCTGTTTTCGATGGTTATGGGCTGCCATCAAATGATTATTAATTTTTCAATGATTTAACATTTAATGGCTTTTCATGCACCACTAAGCATTAATACCGAAATTGCATCGAAATTTGATAAGTACTCTATCTATATATCCAAAAAAAAATATGTGTCATCAATATTAATCATCAATCTTCTTAGAATTTAATTCAAAAACACATTGTTGATATTGGTTGTGTTTGGATTGGAGTGGGAAGAAGACCCAAATTTGGTTACACACTTTTCAATACTCAAATTGTTGATATTGTTGATAAGAGAAGAAAGACCCAAATTTATTATTAAACAATTCAAACTCTTCACAAAGTTACACACTTTTCAATATTTTTTATCACTTCTTTCCTTCTTCCCTTCTTCTCACACCTCATCCAAACGGAGTCATTGTGAAGTAATCTTTAATTTGAAAGAAAAAAAAAAGTGGCACTGGCAGGCACATTATTGATATAGCATAACTCAGTAATCGAATTGGCATATCTAGAAGACTAGAAACAAGGTACATGTATTTTTTTTTTACGGCCTCTGATTTTAAGATTATTTCGTGCCGTTGGCGATAGATTTGTGACATTTGTCACGCACTTCTGCCTCATCTGCCCCTATAATACCAAACCATCACAACTTTGCACATAATAATTGGCTCCGTTTGGATGCAAGAAGAAGAAGGAGGAAGAAGGAAGAAGGGAAGAAAAAAAATTATAAACAATTCAAACTCTTCACAAAGTTACACACTTTCCAATATTTCTTCCCTTCTTCCCTTCTTCCCACACCTATCCAAACGGAGCCAATGGTTCCATCTGTTGTTAAAGAAACGAATTTTACATGCGCAAAAACCCATTCTTTTATGGGTTCTAATAAATTAATTTATAATGTATTTGTCTATGTTCAGTCCATGTTCAGGTAGTACTCTCCCAGATCACCAGCATTAATGACTTTAGGCTAGTTTCTGACTAATATCGACAAAAATTCAGCCAACAACGCATTAAAAATCGGATCATGGTCTGATTTGTGTAGTGATTATATGAATTATAGGAATTGTCGGATCAAATTAACTGCATTTACACCTATGACCTGCCCATATGATGGTGTTCTTGACCGTTTGGTCAGTGGTCATAACAAATTATAACCACAAATGATTCAAACCGAACTCTGCAGTGTGTTGGTATGCAATTGTAAGTCTTCATTTGCTACAGCGTACCGTGCAGTATCTGTTGTTCATACCCAACCGTAAAGTCTTCATTTGCTACAGATGGGTGCGTTTGGATCGTTGGAAGAAAGAAAGAAGAAGAAGAAAAAAAATTATAAACAATCCAAACTCTTCACAAAATTACACACTTCCCAATACTTCTTCCCACTTCTTCCCTTCTTCCCTTCTTCCCACACCTATCCAAACGCACCCGATAATAATATTTGTTATTATTCATACCTAATTTTATTGTCCTATGAAACGCCGTGGCCATACGCGTCGCTGTTGTATATGTGACTGGAAAGCTCAAAATTTTAATTAAATAAATTTGCTCACTTAATGTTAAATTTTTTTTAAGATAAATCGGAGTCAAGTCTCCTAATTTATTATTCTTATTAAATTAAATGTCTATGAAAAACCTTTCGCTATATTTCGAACCTGCGACTTTTCACTCAAGATTAATTGTTCTTTGTCATTAGACCGAGAGCTGGTTCTCTGCTTAACGTTTAATTTGTTACTCTCTCATCTGAAATAAGGGATTACTATTTATAAATTTGTCCTCTAATTTTTTTTTCAAACACATATTTTTTCAAACATAAAAAGTACTTTTTAACTTAAATAGAAACTCGTTCAATCTAAGCCTTCATGATTCGAAAACTACAGACATAATTGATCGTCTAACATCATCGAAGAAAATTTTTTATATGAACCTTTTTTAATTATTTAGGCTCTGTTTGGATAAGGTGTGGGAAGAAGAGAATAAGTGGGAAGAAGTATTGAAAAGTGTGTAACTTTGTGAAGAGTTTGAATTGTTTATAATAAATTTATTCTCTTATTCTCTTCTTTCCAAATGAAATCCAAACGGAACCTTAGATCGGATAACTTACTCATTAAATAAAAACATTGTCTCTTGACAAGCTGCTGTCAAGGTTTCGAAAATAAGTAATAAATAAATAAAGACATTTTTTGTTAACAGAATAATCTGCCTGGATGTCACGATGACGACATGTATATCAATATTTCAAATATTTCATCTAGATGAATTGATCGACTCCAAATTAATGTGAATCATTATTAAGGGTTTAACTTGCAAAATAAATAAATAAATAATGCAAATCATCCGATATAAAATAGACGACAAATATCCAGCTTGATCTAAAATCAGCCCTCCGATTAATATTAATCGAAATCATCTTGCTAATGTATTAAATTTCACGGAAGAAATGTTTAATTACCGCAAAGTATTCAGAAAATAAATTATAATCAGAAAAAAAAATAAAAAATTACTTGAACAGGAATGAGGACAGCGAATCAACGACCCCTTGCTTCAAGTGGTAGGGAAAATAATGTGATTAAATAAATTTTCAATCTAATCGAATCTATAAGACAATAAACACACTAGTTGCACGCTAGTGACTTCACAAGCACACAATTACGGTCTCTTGTAATTTTGCAGATTATTGATTGAGCAGAATCAAAATGCGATACGATTGTGATCTGTCTTTTTTTTAGATATAGATTGTGATCCGTCTTTGGGGAGCAAAATTGACTAAAACGGGCGAAACAAAACAAATTAATCTCTGTATAAGCAACATTTTGAAGTGTAATAACTTCAAAAAGCAATGTCTTTCTTCAAAATTAGACTCCTGGCAAAACTCCCATTTGATTACGACTTACGTATTGTAAATAAAAATGCAATACGTACTTGGCGGTTACATAAAAATTAGAGGTCTCTAATCAAATTGGTATTGCTCTATTAGGATTTGATCAAAATGTTTTGTTACTTGGAATTTCATTTCATTTTAATTAATTTCTCATGATTTCATGGATCTAATAATATGAAAATTCCAATTAAATGACATCAAATATATTCATTTCGTTCAGAAAATTTCCAATAAAATAAAATTCCATGTTAAAAAAAAAGAGATTTTGATAAGGGTCTTAATTTTATTCGTGTCTAATTAACCTGATACAACATTATTCACATCCGGTCCAATCCGACCTGACCCAATATATATATATATATTTTTTTGAAACTTGTCTTATTATTATTATTATTATTGAAATAAAAAAATTTGTTTATTTTTAACTTCACTAACTTGGGTTATTAAAAGACTACTTCTTCTTTTCAGTACAGAAGGAAGTGAACCCGTTACCATTATACAACCAAGTATATATTTTTATTTAATCACTGGCTCCGTTTGGATTCCATTTGGGAAGAAGGAAAGAAAGAATAAGGGAATAAATTTATTATAAACAATCCAAACTCTTCACAAAGTTACACACTTTCCAATACTTCTTCCCACTTTTTCCCTTATTTCCACACCTTATCCAAACGGAGCCACTAAATAAAAATGCAATACGTACTTGGCGGTTACATAAAAATGAGAGGTCTCTAATCAAATTGGTATTGTTCTATTAGGTTTTGATCAATATGTTTTTTTTACTTGGGATTTCATTTCATTTCAATTCATCTCTCAGAATTTCATTAGTTCTAATGACATGGAAATTCCAATCAAATGATATCAAATTCATTCGATACATTTTAACATGGAATGAAATGCCATGTTAAAAAAAGGGATTTTGATAAGGGTCTTAATTTTATTCGCGTCTAACCTGATACAACATTATTCACATCCGATCCAATCCGACCTGACCCAATATTTTTTTATTTGAAACTTGACTTATTATTATTTATTATTATTATTGTTGTTGTTGTTGAAATAAAGAACATTTGTTTATTTTTAACTTCACTGACTTCGGTTCTTAAAAGATTTCTTTCTTCTTCTGAGCCCAGAAGGAACCCGTTACCATTATACAATCAAGAATATATTTTTATTTAATCACTAATAAATTTATTTTTTATATATACAACTAAAACATCAATGAGTTTAGATTACTCTATTATTATGTTTTCGACGTAAACATATTTATTTAGGTCGACCCACGAGCCGACCCGAAATCGGCTGAAAATTTAAATCTATAATTGATTTATTTAATTATCACATAGGCACCACTACTTTGAATGTTAAAAATATAAATATCTTAACTAGGACGTGTGATTGTTTAATTCTGACGATAAAATATATCCGAGCCATCTTAGTCTGAAATTAAATGAATATTTTAAAAAATAAAGACATTTTGCTATGGACTAGTTTTTTTCTACCCGGCTTGAGCTTAACTTTTATTCAAATTTATTACAACCGTTCAAAATTTTGAGAAAATAATCTTCTAGAAAAACATTCATATAATAATTATTTCATTGCATAATTTGTCAAATTGAGTAAAAAAAAAAAAAAAAACCAGATCATGAAACCAAATTTTCAAAACAGATCAGAGATGAGATCCAACTGTAGACTAACAGGAGGTTACACATCAGCTGATCAGATGCACAGCTTGGTTGACATGTGCACTGGATTTCCATCACTGGTTTACGCGCAATCCTCGCCACAGTGATCACCGATCATCGCCACCTGCATGTGTTTCTTTGAAAAGTGCAGACAATTCATTCGTGGCACGGCATATAACTATAGCTTATAATTTGTGTACGTAATAATAATGAGGTGTACTAAAATCAGCCACCACAGCCGCGATTATATTTCAGTTTTGAAATTTAAATAGCTAGTTCAAACCGTTCAATGTGTTATTGATATTGAAATCTCATTGAGACCAAATTTAATATTTTTTAAATTTTTTTACTATTTTTTTATATTTATAAAAATTGTTGTTATTGAAGGATCTAGAATTGTTTAGATTAAAAATTTTGTAAAATACCAAAAAAATACTAAAAAATATCAGAAAAATATAAAATTTGGTCTCCAATGAGATTTTAATATGGATAACACATTGAACGGTTCGGATCAACTGTTAAAATCTCAAAAATTAAAATTTAATCGTAGCTAACGATCTCATCCATCAGTCGCGACTGATTTTAGTCCACCTCAATAATATTTCGGCTTATAGAATGTTAATATGTCATAATAATTTCATCCGTTTTGGGTGATTTTACACGTCTGTAATGCACTCTTTTAGAGAAGTAGATCGAGGGGCTTATTTTAATTATTTTATTTTTCTCTATCTAGCCAAAATCACCCGGTTGATTTTGAAAATGCTCTCTTTTCAACTATATTAAATACAAATATGTTATAATGACACCTCATTATTTGACATCCATAACAACAGAGCAAATCATTATTAAAAAAAATAAAAGTATAAATTTTTTAAATCGATTTATTATTCATCAAATAATAAACAATAAAAAAATAATTTACTAGAACTTGGTTAGTAAGCAAGCAAGTTCAAATTTGGATCAAACTTTATACACAAACAAGACAACGTCGACGCAGAACTGCAGAAGCATTTCTTACTATGGGCTGTGTTTGGGTGGAGGGAAGTGGAAAGAAGGAATAAGGAATAACGAATTTTTTTCAATAAATTTATTCCTAACCATTCAAACTCTTCACAAAAGTTACACACTTCCCAATAAATTTACCCATTCCCAATAAATTTCTTCCCTTCTTCCTTCTTCCTACCTTATTCTCAACACATCCAAAGGATTTTTTTCTTAAACTGCTTTGGCCTATTAAAAATCTCAATAAAGAGCCTAATGCATGCTAATATTTACACGAAGGACCAAGGCGCAGAGGCCTTGTGCGCCTTGTATTTACATGCCTATAAGGCGCAGTATGATTTTTCGCCTGATGTTATGCACATTTATTCGGTTCTTTCTGTAAATCACCAAAGGGAGGAATAAAGATAATTGATGTAAATTAGCGTTTTACCTTTCGAAATGTCAAAACAAAACTATACATGCATATTCTATAATTGATTTATAATATGTAGTTCATATATCTAAATATTTGTGTTTATAATTATGGATTTTGATTATTTTGTGAAAATAATAAATTATATTATCGGATAATAAATTCAAGATAATATATAATTTTATTAGTTTTACCCATATTATACAAATTAATACGTATTTATACATACATATTATATATTTTTTTATATCATATGATTTATGTCTTGTACAATTATCATATTTAAAATAAATGAAGCTAGATTATTTTGAAAAAAAAAGTTCAGCGTCGTTGATGAATAAATTTGATATATTATATAAAATTATATTATTTTTATTTAGTCATTCTCATCTGGAGTTTTGCTATGGTGAGTCGCGACTCACGTGAGTCACGTTTAAAAACTCCTAGATCTGGTTAAAAGTGATCGATCCAAACCGTCCAATATGATCTCCATATTGAAATATCCATGCAGACCATATTTTATATATTTTTTAAATTTTTATGTATTTTTTTCGGATTTTAAAAAACTTTTTTTAACGGTTCAGAACTAATTAGATTAACGATTTTCTAAAATAAAAAAAAACTTAAAAATTTGGAAAAAAATAAAAAATTTGGTATGCATAGAGATTTCAATAGGGAGATCATATTAGACTGTTTGGATTGGTCATTTTGAACTAGATCTACGAGCTTTGAGTGCGACTCACCATAGCAAAATTTTTATCATCTGTTTAATATTTGAAATATATTCGTATTCATTTTTGTATCCGACAATATCCAAACCGCATTCGTATCCGTGTAATATCCAAATCGTATTTGTATCTGAACGTATCTATATTCGTATGTGAATTCGGGAAAAAAATATGAATACAGATATAGTTTGACCACTATTCGATCTGTTTTCATCCCTAGTAATATAGCCAACCTCCATATGTAATATGTAGTTATACATATATATATTTTTGTATTTATGCACATAATTAATCTAAATGGATTCTTAATTTTCATTTTCTTAGCTGAAGATTTTTAATATTCACTCCTTGATTGAATGTATGGATAGAAAATAAGTAAATATTTTTTAAAATAAACAATTGCTTTTCACGTTACCTTTTTATTTATGGGACTTGATCTTTTTGCTTTTTCTAAGTCTAAAAACACATTATACAAGAAATATAGGAAAGGAATAAAGGCGCATATCATATCTGCGCCTAATGCCATGCAAATTTTAGGTGCACAAGGCTGGTGCGTCTTGGCCTTTCATGTAAATATTAGCATGCACTAGCCTCTTTGTTGAGGTTTTGTGAGTGATTAGGCTCATTAAGAAAAAAACCCCATCCAAACGGAGCCATGAGTTTTTTTTTTTTTTTTTAATCTCAGTTAATTACTATACACAGCTCGTCACGAACAATTGCAATGTAAAAGAAAAAAAAAATTTATCACTGTATATATGTTGAAAGATTCTCATTTGAACATCTCTGAAAGATGGCAACGAATACTGACACGTCAAGGTAGACCATAATTCTTCGTGCATTCGTACCTGTCAAGTGATGTGCATCTCAGTGGAGTAGAAAATTGCCGAATCCATCGTTCTTTAATTCCAAGAATTCGTTATCCACCTAATAATAAGATTCCAGAAAGAATTCTCAGCATTCATTCACACATTTATTTATTTATTTATTATTTTTTATAATCAGTAAAACCTCGCTGCTTGGCAGCTGACACTCATTCAATTTCCTCCCTTATTTTTTGTTCACTATTATATATAGTCAGGAATGAGTATATACGTAGTGTGACAGCCTGACGAACAGACGAAAGAGGGTAAAAATATTATGTATAGACAAAAATTACCGAGCTACGACATGGAACCAAACAAGACCACAAAACGAGATCTCTTATAATTAAGTTTACTGTTCACCTCTTGGGTCGCTTCGCCTCGCCAGTCACGGACCGTGCCAACTTTTGGACAGATTTGGCATTTGCAGTCTTGCACATCCTTCCTTCTGAGCAGAATGTGGGGCACACTTCTGACAACGAATCAGTTCTTGAGGCCGGTCTACCACGTGCTCTGTGGACTTGTGGTCAGGTGTGCACTGTGCTGCTCCAATTTTGTGGGTAAGTGTTTAGGGGGCGTTTGTTTGTGTAGTAAGGGGTTGCATAAGTTAAGGATGCCTAAATATTTATGTAGTATTATGTAATAGATGTTTGGTTATGTAGTAAGGATGACTAACTTAATGCATGCATATATTTTTGTCAAAAGACTAAAATGTCCTTATATTCATGTCTTTAATTAATTATTATTCTTAAATCATTATTATTAATAATTAATATTACTTGTTAATTATTATTAATTATAATAATTAATCTTTATTATTAATTATGTTTTTTTAATAATTATTATTGCTTATTAAATATTATTTATTTATTAATATTAATTATTTGTTAATTATTAATTATTAATGATAATAAGAAATCATTTTATTATTATGAAATATCGTTAATTATTTAATAATAATAAAATATTATTTATTAATTATTTTTAATTATTATTATTATTAAATCATTATTATTAATAATTAATATTGCTTGTAAAAGTATTATTAATTATTAATTATAATAATGAATATTTATTATTATTTATGATTTTTAATAGTTATCGTTACTTATTAAATATTATTATTTATTAAGTATTATTAATTAATTGTTAATTATTAAATATTATTATTAATTATTTCTAAGGGGTATTGTTGGAAAAAAATTTAAAGGGGATCATGCATAACTTATGCTACCTATTTAGGTTGCATAAGTTATGTATCCTTAAGGCATCTTATGTAGGAGGTGTTTGGTGACTAAAAGATGCATAACTTAAGTTATTCAACCTTTAAGTCACAAACAAACGGGACCTTAATGTCTACTAGGGGTGAGCAAAAAACTCGTAACTCGTGAGTTACTCGAACTCGATTCGAAAAAAACTCGATGAAAACTCAAGTTAGAAGAACTCGAGTTATAACAACTCGAGTTATGCCAACTCGTTAATTTTACGAGCCGAGTTCGAGTTGGGCCCAACTCAACTCGGTACAACTCGAGTCGAAATATACAGGCTGCAAAAAATAAAATGTTATCATATTAATATACAACCCAACAATTTTATTGATTTGCAATTCAATAACTTGTGCACTAATCCTAGTCTCCAAGTCTCTAGACTTTTTTTCCTCTCTTACACCCTCATGACTGCTCCTCTTTTTCTATTTTCGAGCAAAATTTTAAGGTGACTAGTACCTCAACACTTTCTCACGAGTTCATTGCCGAGTCACGAGTTGGCTCAAGTTAAAATGAGCCGAGTTCGAGTTAGCTCGAATAACTCGGAACTGCTTTGCTGTCGAGTCACGAGTTGACTCGAGTTGTGACGAGTTCGAGTTCGAGTTGAGGCTAACTCGCTCGAACTCGGCTCGTATACAGCCCTAATGTCTACCCTGTCAAGAGTATATTAAATTATTTATTATATTATCCCTTGCTTACTCCTATGAATTATTGAAGGAAACAAATTTGCATCTAAATCATCTCTTATATTTTGATAGTTATTCAATAAGAATCTTTGTCTCTCTAGTTTTGGAGGGATTCAATGGGAACGGGATACATGGATTTTTTTTCTCCGCTAAAAGTATTAATATTAAATTAAATTTTATTAGGCTCGTTTATAAATTTACAGATTCATAATTTCTTTCCGAGAAAGGTTTCGGTTTCACAACTTTAGAGTGTCATCAAATGTCAAAATTTTGCTTTTCATCAATAATTAAAATTTTTTTATTTTAAATGTTGAATCCAAACCGTTGAGCTTGTACAACTTAACAAGTGATGCATTTCCATATAAGTTTTATAAAATTTGGATTGGTTTGGTATTTGATCAAGAGGCTAAATCATGAACGCATTACAATTAATCTGTCATAGTTAACAATACATTCATTCATTTTTTAATTAACCTCTTGATCAAATATGAAAGTAACTCCAAATTTAATAAAATTTTTATGGAAAAGCATCACTCATTTAGTTGTATAAGATCAATAGTTTGGATTCAACAATTTAAATTTTAAATTTTTAATTATTAATGAAAAGTAAAGTTGTGACATTTAGCGGCACTTAAAATTGCGGCACCAAAACCTTTCTATTTCTTAAACGTGAACGGCACTTAAAATTACGGCATCGGAACCTTTCTATTTCTTAAACGTGAAGTCCAAGCCGGATGATAAATATATTTCGTTGTTTTTATTATCTCTATGAACAAAAACAACTTATAAGGAAAAAAAAAATGAATTCGCATCATATGCTCATTAGAAGTTCCCAAAATCATAATAGATAATTTATTTTAGCAAAACTATGTTTTTTTTTATTTGATTTTCATCGTTCGATTAACCAATTCAAAAGTGTGTTTGACGTCTTCATTAATTTTATGGATAAATCTCTTTTGTAGAAAATTATTTTCATTCTCCTAACAGAATGGTCTTCAATAAAATAATAATATGATAAATTTTAACACGGACCATCGAAAAACTTTTGTGTTGTAAAGCATGATCCATAAATTATGTGCAAAGAACAAAATGACCGCATCTCTCTCGTTTCACTTTTCCTCGACATAACAAGACAAAAAGAGACAATCAAAAGAGAACTTTTATAGGTAAAAAAAAAAATAATTTAGTAACTACTTTTAATAAAAGTTTCGTCTTTTCTTACGCTGTTGTGAACTTATGATATACTTATTACTATACATCCTCTATAAATATTAAAGATGTATATCGTGTATATCATTATTCATCGGTGTGTTGATCTTTCGGGGACAATTTTTATATTTTTTTAACGTAAAATGAAAAGGCTAAGGTATAGATTAATAGGTGTGGGTCTACTTAATTAAAAAAAAAAAATAGATGTGGGTCTACGCCGGGGAGTCGTGGACCAGCCTCATCGAATTTTATATTACTAAAAGTACACCTGGTTCGAGGGTCGGAGAGAGAGAGGTCCGGTATAGGTTACCGTGACCCCTTCTTTCGGCTCAATCAAAATAATTTTCTCCATGACCAAACTATATGTTACCACAAAACAAAAAATCAAATATTTTCCTTTTAATTAGCATATATTAATATTACTGCGATCGTCTAATTTCAAGTACTAACATTTTTATAAAATAATTTCCTTCGTGACCATTGCTACTAAAATAAAAAAATAGGGGAAAAAAATAATCTTTTTTTTTTCTTTTAATTAGGTTATGTTACTGCCATCGTTTAATTCCAAGTACTAATAATTTTTCCTTGGCAGCCGCAGTCGATCAATCTAAACACAAGCGTTTTACGTTTTTAACGCACAATTGTTTTCCGTCTGAAAACTCAACCATCAACACAATTTGTTTTTTTTTGTTCTTGTTTTACAATTGCGATATATTTTTTGTGTTCGCTTTGTTCGCCAAATTTTTACATAATCAGTACGAGTAGTTATTTTTCTTTTTCTTCAGGTACATTTGATTAAATTCTTACTTTTCAGTTTTCAATGATATTTTAAATGCTTCGAGGAACTACTAATATTTATGGAAAAATATATCGTGTGAAGTTAATAGTGTGAGGATCTATCTATCTAATATGGTACGATCTAATAAATTCATGTCGTATTGGGAATAGAATCAGAATTTCTTTTAGATTCTATAAGATAAATATAATAAAATTACAATTAATGCGTCAACCAGTATTGCGATAAAAAACAAATATTCGGGTTAATTAATTTTTTGACTCATGATATCATGGATAATATAAAACACGATATATATTTGTATTTAAGGGATAAAATGATATAAATCATAAAAATACGAAGAAAACATAAAAACCATCATTAAAAGATTTCTATGTGAAATCATTTTTATGGGGTTGGATTAGGTGATAAGGGTGTTAACGTAATTTTTTAAATGACACTTAACTTATTTTTTATTATAATTGTGAAATAGTGAAAGTAACAACTATTTTATCATCCATACAAATGCCAAATAAAATTCCAAAAATATCACTGACTCGATTTAGTGCTAAAACAATTATATGTTTTATAGGAGCTGAAATAGAACATTGATATTCGGTACGAAACAAAATCGACTCATTTTTATCTGTTATCAATTATTATATTCCCTTAATAGAAAATTTTTGTATTCCAAGGGTGTGTTTAGATGAGCTATGAATAAGGAATAAGAATAAGAAATTTCAGTATGCGTGTTTATTCAAATTTTTTTATTCTTATACCATGGTTTTGTTAGTATAAGAATAAGAGTTCAAATTTATTATTATTGTATTATTTGAATTGCACAAAAATAAAAATAAACACGTATACCGAAATTTTTTATTCTTATTTCTTATTCTAAACCTATCCAAACACATCCAAAATAACAAAGAGAAAAAAAAGTTGAATTCGCGCGCAAAGTTATCAGAGGGAGGGCAACGCAATAAATAAATATACGAAACCTGACAAGGTCTTGGCCTTCTCAATTCCGACACTCCTGTGAGTCAAAACTTCTCTGCCCCCTCGAATTCGTTAACCTCCAGTTATTTAAAAACTGGAGAAGGCAACAGTGAAATAGAACGGTCAAGATTAACGGAGATTAAAATAACAAACGAAACGGACGAGTCGATCTTACTTGAGTAAACTTCCGGTTATCATGAAATGGAGGAGCAGTAGATGATTTCTGAAACAGCCCGTTTCCAGGATAACAGGTCTGACAACGACATCAGAAGTTCACGCTCCCAAGTTCCAACACCAGTTCTTATACGGCGTTTCTCTGTATAGTCGTCTGTGTCTTTAGAAGTTATGTAGCCTCTTTTCTCATGTTTCATGCTCAGTATCTATCTCATAAATGTGAAACGTACAGCAGTCAAGCACGTGTAAATCTTCTTTTAATTCGGATCTTGCTTTTCAGGCACTTTTAGTATCACTCTTCCTGTACCAAGGTTCCAGAATTGTGTAAACTATAAACACCAAATAGGTCCCTTGCTTTCCAACATAAATCGGAAATGCGCAAGAGGAATATGAATATGGCAGGATAAGTCAAGGAAACAAGGGAGAACAATGATGGCTATTTATTCTCTACACAGATTATACTAGTAAAAAAATGATTGCTATCTCTTATTTTATTATCTACAGCCTACTACGATTTTTAAATCCAAACGGATAATGCTGAAATTAAATTCATGTCTGTTTACAGAAAAAGATACGGAGGGAAAGTTGATTGAGAGTGGATGAGAGCATCTATTGCATTTGAAAATATGTAGGAGGCTATATATTAAATCAGAAGATCAATCTAATTGGAAATGAATTCATTTAATATTCTCTTGAGATACAAGAGCTAATATATTGCAGTAGTTTAGTATCTATAATTCTAAGGGTGCGTTTGGTCGTACCAGAATAATTAAGGATAAATAAGAATAAGATATAAGAAAGAATTATGGAAGAGTAATGATAACTTTTGATGAATGACAGAGTTTGTACTTTATTTACAATATTGTTTGGATGATGCATTAGATGTGTTTGATTGCATCAAGAATAGAGAAGAGGGAAGAGAGGATAAAATGACTATTTTTATACCATCTCTTCACAGGAAGAGGGAATGGAGCTTATTCCCGTATTTATCTTTTGTTTGTTTGCGTCTATTTCCTCTTTCCTCATTCTTTATTCTAGGTCCAACCAAAATTGAGTATAAAAATAGAGGGAACTAAATATTATTATTATGAATTTATTTTCTTATACTACCGCTTCTATGGGAAAATAGGGGGTAAGTTTATACTAACCTTCCATTTGTGTTAATTTGGTTGGATCTAAAACTAAGTATAAGCCCTTTTATATCTTATTCTCATTTTGCCATGCCAACCAAACACACACATTTTAATGGAGAGATCTAAATTAATTCAATCCCTCTTGTTATTTTTCTAAAAAAAAAAGTGAACCAAATCATTTTAATTGAATTGGCCGGTCTGAGGCATATAAATTGGACCGGTCACCGGTTGGACTAGTTTGGTTTCCAAAACATGAATAAAATTTGCTGGTATATATCGGTATATATGCATTTTAGATTATTGTTATTATTAATTTTTTTTGGTTTAAAGTGTTGCTGAATTTTCTCATCAGCTTTAAAGGAACGAGACATTGCACAAGTATTAAACTAAAAGACAAAAACGCTTTAATCTCTCAAAAGGAAAAGGCAAAATAACCTCCATTTTTTTGTCATCTCAGAGATGGACGGTGCGCAATCTGTAAGTGTCAAAGCAAAAGTTCTTCTAATCAATCACAGACAAAAAGGTTTATGACAGTTTTATAACATGTAAGGGCTAATGTGCATCAATTGTAAAGAAAAAAAAATCTATATCACTCTAATGAGATCATTATCATCCAATAAAGGACAAATTAAATAAAAGAAAATGCAAAACATAATAAAAGCTCTTCAACTTAACCCAACTAAAAAAAAACAATCTTTAAAATATGAATAAGATATTAACGGCAAAATACTAAAATCATGTACCAACTCACTCACAAAACAAAACTAAGAAACAAACACCACGTCATCCAAAATTGCTATTCAAATTTCCTAACTAGGCCCATCTAGTGCCTAAAGAATAAAATAACATACCTTAAGTTGCATTTATTACAAGGAATAATTGTCCCTCCTAGGCTTATATATTTAACCCCTTTCTTCCTTCGCTAAGCGCACTCTCCTTTTCTCTCTATTCTCTTCTCCACTTCCATTTTCTTCACAAAAAGAGAGAACCAACAACGAACTAACCATCTCCAGTTCTACTCCATTCATGGAGCTAGACGATCATGGGTTTCTAGAAGAGCTCTTCTCTATAAGGAAAGACGCATGGGAAGCCTTTCCTGTCGGAATGGGAGAGTTCTTCTCCAGTGATGGCGCGCTCGATTACTTCCAAGAGGCGAATCCCACTGTTGTGCTCCCAAGTTTTCCAGCGTACGAGACACCTCCAGTTCAACCAGCCGTGTCGAGCTTCGACTGCCTGAGCGAGCTGTACTGTCCGTACGGAGGAGAACCACTCGGGCTGGTCAATGGAGGCGACGGGAGAGGCTTGACTGGAGAGGAGGCGCAGGGGCAGGTGCATGGGGTTGTGTGTAAAGTGGAGTCCGGACAGAGTGTACTGGAGTCTCCAGTTATGTTTGGAATGGGGGTGTGTGGAGAGAGAAAGAAGAAGAAAATAGAAGGAATGCCTTCTAAAAACCTCATGGCTGAGCGCCGCCGTCGAAAAAGGCTCAATGATCGTCTCTCTATGCTTAGATCCGTTGTGCCTAAGATAAGCAAGGTAGTTTAAGTTAAAAATTATTAATTTTAATATGGTTTGTAATTAATTTTTGTTTAATTTACTTTTATGCATGACTAGTTACTGAAAATGTGATAAGGATTGTGGTTCCCACTCTAAACAAGAGGAATATTTGTACTTTTGTAGTACATATAGTTTATCAAATTTTTTCTTTAGACTGATAAATGAACATAACATTACTTAAGTTTAAAAGCGATTAGTTCAAAGTACTACAATGGAGAATGGAAATTTGTAAGGTAAAATGTTGTATTCCGGATAGAAAATGTACAAATGATGTAATGAAGGTATATTGGGACGGTTTGGTATTGCTGAATTGTGCAGCAAAAATTGGTCTATTAATTATTATTATTATATGTGAATTTGCAGATGGATAGGACATCAATACTAGGAGACACAATAGACTACATGAAAGAGCTACTTGAGAGGATCAAGCTACTACAGGAGGAAATGGAGATCGAATCAGATTCACCGAACATGCTAGGTCTCTTCAGAGACTCAAATGAGATGCTTGTCAGAAACTCCCCCAAGGTAGGATCAATTTTAATGTGTTTTCTTTTCCAAAGCCAGAATATATAGTTTTGCACATGATATCCATTGAGTTACGCGTATATGTGAACTGCATGCAAGATATAACTGATGTAGAAAGGATAGATCAAGTGAAACAGCCAAATTATACCTAGAGATAACTATATTTGACATCTTAGCTTCTCTTCATCAATAACAGTAAGCTAAACTGCTTTTCACTGGACGGCTTCTGTCGAGTTTTTCTCAAAAAAAAAAAAAACAGTAACCTAAAGACCCAACTTGCTTTTACCTTTGTTATCAAAGTTTGATTTGTGCAGTTTCAAACAGAAAGGAACTATTGCTAATTAGGGAGAGAGATTCCATAGAATATCCCTGTTTTGTTATGCTAGTCTAAGGTCTGGTGTTAGGTGCAAATAAACCAAAAAATATTGGTGTTATTCCCCAAAATTTGAATGAAATCTGAGTTTTATCTGCCAATTGATATCATGCAGGTGAAAATTTTAATAAAATAATGGGAAAAGCAATTAGATTCTAGCACTACAATAGTAGCCTTCTCAAACTTGCATGTTTCTTTTTTCCTTTTTTCTTGAAGCTGGGCAGTGAAACACGGGACCAGTGATTTTATTAACCAAAAAAGAAAACAAGAATAAAATAAGAAAAAATCAACAAATTCAGAATTCCATGTTCTGTTTTTCAGTAAATAGCGTTCTACTTCTTGATTCTTTTGTGATGAAGAGGGAGATTAATCCTGTAAATTTTAAATGTTCACTTTAGTGTTCTCATATCCTGATGTCCCTTCTTTTCTTTGTTTTTATTACTGTTGTAGTTTGATGTGGAAAGAAGAGAGGGAGATACTAGAGTTGAAGTCTGTTGTGGGGCTAAACCAGGTCTCCTGCTTTCCACCGTGAGCACACTTGAGGCTTTGGGGTTGGAGATACAACAATGTGTCATAAGTTGTTTCAGTGATTTTGCAATGCAGGCATCCTGCTCCGAGGTAACTTAGATTTCTTGTATATGGTATAGTGTTTTGTTCAATAGTGCAATGGAGTGCAGAGTTTTAGGCGACTTTCTGGGGGCTGTAGCACCTGTGTGGTCTTTATTTGTGAACTTTTTGTCATCTGGGTCTTAGCATCAATAATCAATCAACTTTAACAAAGGTTACTGGTGTGTGTAACATTCAGTAATAGTTGGTTTGTCGAAGATCAGGATGATGCTGTGACATTTTAGTTGTCTTGGTTCTGTACAATCTCAGTTATAATTCTTTACTTTTCAATACGTATAGAGATGTTCGGTTTATTTTGAAAATGTGAGTAATGTTGGATTTCCTTTGCTTAAGGTCTTAGTTGGTGTCTTTTGCATAACAACTTGATTTGTAGTACCCCACATTTTTGACATTTTCTTTTGTTTATGATCATTGATCAGGACATGCAAAGGAGGGAATTGCTTAGTACAGATGAGATAAAACAAACACTATTTCGCAGTTCCGGCTATGGAGGCAGGTGCATGTAGAAAAACCAGCATAAAAAGACGGGGAGATGCTTGTGGAGATTACAATGACTAAGAAAAAAGGTTTACCTCGCACCTGGGTTCGATCGCCTCCTGACATGCAGTGATTGTAGGCTTTAGATTAGTATTGCATGGCCTACATAAAATTCAAGTTCAAACATGATGATATATCATATCTGTTGAATTGCTGACATGTCATGGCGCGACCGCATCTGGATGCGAGCTAAACCATTTACCTTCCTGAGTTTTGGTCTCCCCTTTGGTTTATCATCACCATATTTTATGAGACTACTTTGATGTAACTAACAATTAGTAGCTAGGTTCAGAATGTACCTTTGAATCATGAAATGTGAAGTTTGACCAGCCAGAGAATTTATTGGTTTTATATTTTGTAGGTTCAAATAACTGTTAACTCAAAGATTTGTACTTTGTTTACATAAATCAAGTTGTTAATTTCTGGTGAATCTGTAAGATTTGGTTGTTATCAAACTTAAGATCAAGAAATTCTTGTTTAGGCCCACTCGTGGTGATTTGAGGACTAAAGAAAGAATGACAATTTTGAGAGTACATTATTTAGTACGTTCCAGTGTGAGGCTAGTACAGTTAGTGCAGATGTTTCAAGCACATGCCTCGATAATGTACTTGTATATTTATTTTCTGTTAGTACTATTTTTTTAATTGTATTGGCGTATTGCTGTTCAGCTAAACTAATTACATTCCTTGTCGCATTATGTATTTATGTGATAGTACCAAGTACCAACATACCGGACAGCCATTTTGGGGCGCAAGATGGTGGTTATCAACAGTAAGTTCTTTTGAATTGCTTGTAGATTTAGGAAAGACGTATTTTGAAAACTACGTTGTGATGCAAATGTTGTGATAATAATTAGGCAGGATGGGGACTGATTAAGACTTCATGGCTCATATTTCTTTTTTCTTTTCGGACGTCCTGTTTTCTAGCAATAGCATCTTAGCATTATGGGAGTCTTACAGGCAACCTCCATTGTTCGATTATTACAATTATCATACACGAATAAAAATAAAAATGTGTACTCATGATGGGTTCTTTGGATTTTGATTGTCGCATTTTTTTTTCGCTATCATACGGGTTCCCTTTTTCTTCGATAAATAAAAAAACTATGCTTGCTGAAATATATAAAACAGTTCATTTAAGAACGTGCAGACAATGGATTGTAAAATAATTCAGCATTGACGGCAAGTGTTTATTGTAAATGCCTTAGAAAAGTTTAAAATGTCTTTTTTCCGCTTCCCTGATCAAAGTTTCATTGAAGTTCAGAATTTTTTATATGAAAGTGTTTGGGTTGATTTAGGTATGAAAATTGAACTTGGCAATCTAAAGCCTGAGTGAAACCTTTCATGCACCGTCTATAATATGAAACCTTTCATCTACCAACATTTATTGTTGTTAACTTATATATAATCTTGACTCTATTTAAATATATATTTGTCTCTTACGTTTGTGATAAGGATCCTGAGTTTGGGCGTGTTTTTCATTTTTTTGGGACAAAAAGTGATAAATAGATAATTAGAATGGACATAAACATGTTAAGGCCAGATATGCAGTCTAATAAAAGATGAAAATGATACTGAACTTATTTATTTGTATGTGTTCACTTCCGAAATTATTTTATACAGGAATTCAGACGCAAAAAATTTTAATAGAAAGAATTATTTATTTATTTTTTTAATAAGAAGAAAGTTCGAACGCGTTTTATAAAAGCGTACAGTCTCTCTCCTTCGTACGCGTTTATAAAACGCGCTCGAAGGCTTCGAACGCGTTTTATAAAAGGGTAAGAGGAGAGAGCTTCAGTTACGCCTCAAAAGGCTGGTCAGACCTTCGTACGCGTTTATAAAACGCGTTCGGAGCCTTCGAGCGTGTTTTATAAACGTGTTATTAGTTTTTCATATTTTTCATTCAAACCGCAACATTTAACTTATTAAAAATAATATTTTGCAATAAGGTCCCTGCATGTTTCATATTTACAAAATTCTCAAAATTTTATTTCCAATTAAAGATGTATTAAATAGATGTATCAAAATTTTATTTCCAATTAAAGATGCATTTAATTGCACATATTTTTTTTTTGAACATGTGTATAATATCATTTTGTTTGAATAATTATTCGCCGACGACCCTGTAATTTTACTATTTAATTTTACATACTTATCTTTTGAATTGTAGTCTCTTCTCTTTTTTTTTTATTTTATGTTAGCCATATATAATAAAAATATATAATATGGAAATAATTAAAATATTTTTTTAAAAAATTTTGAACATTAAAACTTTAAACAGGCTTAACTTTTGATAGGAAGGTCCATTTGGGGCGATCGAGCACAATCCGGAAAGTTCGTGACGAGATCTACACATGGTACCGGGGTGAAACCCCGTAACGACCATTTTCGGAGCCAAAAAAACGCTCTCTAGACCTCCAAAATTCACTTTGAAAGTTTGCGAACCTAAAAACCACTCTAAACTACTAAAAAATTTTTTAAAATCATAAATTAATCATTAAAAAGAGAAATGCAGTAAATTAAGTGACTTTCTTGATAGTTATTCAAACAAAATGATATTAATGTCAAAATTAATATTCTAATGTCATTTTTAAATAAGATTAATATGAAATTAAATGTGATATTTTAAAAATTGTAAATTTAATCTTAATCTTAAAAATAAATTTAACTTAAATTTTCACATTAATTTTTCTATTAATTTTGAAAAAATGGTAATAACTCAATTTCGAAAAATTTACGCCTTCCTACCCGTTTATAAAACGCGCTCGAAGGCTCCGAACGCGTTTTATAAACGCGTACGAAAGTCTGACCAACCTTTTCAGGCGTAACTGAAGCTCTCTCCTCTTACCCTTTTATAAAACGCGTACGAAGGAGAGAGACTGTACGCTTTTATAAAACGCGTTCGAACTTTCTTCTTATTAAATAAATAAATAAATAATTCTTTCTATTAAAATTTTTTGCGTCTGAATTCCTGTATAAAATAATTTCGGAAGTGAACACATACAAATAAATAAGTTCAGTATCATTTTCATCTTTTATTAGACTGCATGTCTGGCCTTAACATGTTTATGTCCATTCTAATTATCTATTTATCACTTTTGTCCCAAAAAAATGAAAAACACGCCCAAACTCAGGAATGGTAATTGTAGATAGCAGTAAGCAATTTTCATATTTGATTATTTATATGTTCATCTTGTCGATTTTATGTGTTTAATTTGTTCAAGCAATGGTAAATTGTAGATAGCAGTAAGCAATTTTCATATTTTTATTCTTTCATATCATGTCATTTTTCATGTTTATTTTTCGGCATTTATAAATTAAAATTTAATTTTAGATGTGAGATATGGATTATTAGTTTTCTTGTATGGACATATTAGTTTTTGACGGGATTAATGAAGATAAAACAAAGAATATATATATCAATTAAACAGGAAGATTTAACACATTAAAAAAGTTGGATTCTAAAGCCACAAGTTTTTGGTACCAGAAATGTCACAACTTCATTGTTTTAATTAATATTTCAAAAATTTAAAATGGAAAGGTTGCATTCTACATTGTTCTTGTTTAATTTCACGTTAAATGCATTACTATAAATTAATTTAATATTTGAGTTCATTTAATATTGGATCAATTGTAATAATTTGAACACATTAAAATTAATCTATCACAATTCTTTATTTTTGTTCAATTTTTTATCTAATACAACATGAAATTTCGATCGATATAACGTAAACTTTGAAGGCAAAAAATTGGCGCCGTACGATCAAATCGTGCTGCATCTGTTCCTGACACGTTATATTATGAATTATATTTTTTGTCTATGGCAATTATTTTTGACTGATCTGTACTAAAATAACAGTCAAAGATGCATCTCTTAATTAGAGGACCCGGGAACTGTGCGTCTTATTTTGTGGCGCCAGGCCACTTGACAGAAGTAGGTGCAAATCCATTACCTAATACCTAATTTTCACTGATTTCCCTCATTAGTAGGAGATCTTGTGGCCATCAATTACCTATCTTTGACCCCTCATTATTTCTTGGTTAAGGGAACAGTACAGAGTAAGACATTTCTTATTTTCTATTCGATCCGTACCATTAATGAACAGGTTTTATTTCTCCAACTTGTTCAATTTTTTGGATGGTCCTCATCATCGATAGTGTTGCAATGCATCAAACACGCATTGCAATTGTTGGAATCTTTGATGGAAGTTTTGATACACTATTCAAAATTTTTGAATGATTGACTCATTTCATTTGCATATCTGGAAATTGAAAATACTTGGTTCACACTTCACTGTAATTTGGCGTATAGTACTTATATAATTATGCAGGTTTCTTTAAATGTATCATACAAGACGTTTTATCTGACTTGAATCCTACTCAATGACAATCATTCATAACTAAACCGATCGGCGTATTTTTCAATCTGTATATAAAAAATATTAGTCCACCACATAAATTTTCTCTATAATATGTTGCAAAAAAAATTTAATGATTTAAGTCTTGTTCAGTTTATATCAGCTTTATCTTCTGTGATGTTAACAGTGAATCTTGATGAAATATAATTTTTTTTTTAACTTTTTTAATGCCGTGAGAATGCAAATTTTCTTTTAGGTGGGGTCTTTGTGGGCACAAGTTGCAGACATAACCTCCATAAAAACCAGATCAAGTTCATAAACCTGAAACCATTGGTGGCTACTATACAATAACTCTGGCGCGCTCTAACTGTCGCATGCGTGTAATCGAAATCAAAGGGCTCAGATACGTTCAAGAGCTGAGGTCGCTCACTGTTATGCGAGCGAACAATAGTAGATGCATATGGAAATTCATTACTGCTATGTGCAATTTTACCACCGTTTGAATAAAATGAACATAAAATAGATAAGGTGAACATATAAATGATTAAATTGAATACAAACGAACAAGTAATTTCAATAAAATAAGTTGAATATACACATAAAAATCTGAACAAGAGATGATATAACTTATTTGTTTGTATATGTTTATTTTGATCATTTATATGTTCGTCTTGTCGATTTTATGTGTTTACTTTATTAAAGTGATGGTAAGCGTCAAGCAATGACAAAATTACATATAGAAGTTATCATTTATGGATGCATATACCAAGGTAGGCCTGAAAACGGTGACCGTTTACTGTCTTTTCGTTTCGTTTCGTCACGAAATGGTTAAAGATTTTGTTTGCGTTTCAAAAATGAAACAGTTAACGCAAGTTTGAAACGGTTCCGTTCATGCGTATTTTCGTAATTTCCATTGTTTCGTCCAAAACGAAACGGTTAACGCAAATAATAGTCAGTTTAGTGTCCAAAACGCAACGATCAATGCAACAGTCTATTTGCGTGGTTGTTTTAGGTGTTATGCACCCCTATACTAGGGGTGAAAACGGTCACGTTTCGACCGTCCTTTCGTTTCCTTTCGTTTCGTCCAAAACGAAACAAAACAGTTAAAAAATTTTAGTTGCGTTTCAAAAACGAAATGGTTTCGTCCATGTGTATTTTCGTGGTTTAAAACGAAACGGTTAACGTAAATGGGTGGTCAATTTCGTTTTCAAAATAGAACGGTTAACGAGAATGATCATTTTCGTGGTCGTTTTCGTTATAGAGCCCTACCCTATAGTCTATACCAAGGTTATCAAGGAATGCACACATCAGATGCTAACCAGGCCTAAATAAATACAGGCCATTTTGGGCTGTATCGTAGATATTATGTAAGCATTTATAAATAGGCTCGAAGGGTCATGGCAAGAATTACCTGGATGGTTTTGAAACAAATCTAAAAGTCTAAAACGTCAATTCCAAAATCGGAGCTGATAACTGCAATCAAGCAGTCAGACAATCAAGCAATTATATGTAAAAAATAGAAAAAAATCGCTGTCCAAAAAAGGAAAACAAGTTCCTCTCACCCCCGCGTCGCTCTCACCCTGCCTCACCCCCTCACGCGCATCTCCGTCGCTCTCACACCACAGATCTTCTTTCTCGCTCGTCGCCGTCGCCCTCAGCCGTCGCGCCATCCCGTCGCCGGCGCGCAGCCCTGCCGTCGCCGTCGCCCATCCCTGCCGTCGCCGTCACCCAGCCCTGCCGTTATCAAAATCAGAAATTAAATATTATTTACTCTCTCACTTATATTAAATACTTCTTTACTACTAATTATTTACTCCCTTATAGTTTTTAGTTACTTCCAAGCAACAGTAGAATCAGTTCTGAATGTTATTTACTCTCTTACACTACAGGAGAGTGGTTTGGCTGCAACGGACGTTTTCATGCTAAAGAGGACTTGTTGCATTGACAAGCGGATGCTACATACCAGTCGCATCGGCCAATTTTCGATGTAGCTGCCTTCGATGCTGACGATTCAATCGCATCGACATTTCAGTTGCATCGACATTAAATTGATGCAACTAAAATCATTAGTGCATCTGCATGCCAAATGCAACTGCTTGTTGTTTTGCATTCAAAGAGTGCATGCTATTGGTTTTGCTAGCATCGACTAAGTGGATGGCAGTATATCTTGTTTGCATCAAATGAACGGATGCTACTATTTTTGTTACCATCAACTAAAGTCGATGCTAAGGTCTATTCATTGCATCCACTAATCAAATGCACCTGATTTTGTTAGCATCAACTAAACGAATGGCAATTTATATTGTTTGCATCAAGTGAACGAATGTCATTGTTTCCATCGGCATCGACTAAACGAATGGCAATGTATATTGTTTGCATCAAGTGAACGAATGTCATTGTTTCTATCGGCATCAACTAAACGAATGACAATGTATATTGTTTGCATCAAGTGAACGAATGTCATTGTTTCTATCGGCATCAACTAAACGAATGGCAATGTATATTGTTTGCATCAAGTGAACAATTGCATTGTTTCTATCGACATCAACTAAACGAATGACAATAATTTTATACAAATACAAATTAAATGAAATATACTCCAATTTTCAAACACATATATTATAAGATCACCAAAATTTATATTGAAATGTCTATCATCCATCCGATTCCATTAAAAAAATGAAACGGTACAATTAATATTTTTAACTGGTACCACATCACCAGTATTGTAACCCATAACCAATAACCTAGCATCTTATTCTAGAGACCCTCTACTATAGTTGATTATATATTTACAATCAGACCCAACCAGTCAAAAAAATTTCTCAATATTACCCAACCTAACCTAAAGAAGGTATACCCAAAGTCATATATCCCTTTATCATATCACCACACCTCAAGGAGGCAACAAAGTAACCAAATTAACAACCAAACAAATATAATAATCCAAATTAACAACCAAACTAAAATAATAACAAAACACTTTTAAACTACCCAAATTAATAACCAAAGTACTGTAATAGCTTGCGACATCAGCCTTCAGTACCTATCAAAGTTTTAGACAACAAAAGAATTAATTATTAAGGGAAAAGGGATCTAAAATAAGAAGAATCGGTTTGATAACCTATAATCATTCAAAACCAAATATTTAATTAAGTAGAATTATATACATATCAATAATGAAATTGGTTCATACATACTGTCAGATTGGCCTAGTATACTAGTTGTGCAAGTTAGATACTAGGCTGCCCCGAATCAGCTTGGCTAAGGTAATGGCAAAAAGCAACAATTGATATCCCTATGCAATGCTAGGCCATGAATGCTTAAAATATTCTGATCTTTAATCGTCAAATTTTTCAATACTGGTAATCCTACCACCCTAGCATGGTACTTTGACAGCACACTAACATAATTGTTTGGTATAAATTGTCTTGTTGATCTCTTCTGGTCCTAGAGAGATCATACAAATCCAACAAGCAAGCTGAAAATTCAATCACCATTTAAACCATCATAGAACAGAACTAGTGCCAAATTCTACTCACATCACAAAGCAACAACAAATAATAATCGGTATCATGCAACAGATATTAAGCCGACTTTGAGTGGTATAGCTAAATATTACACAAACAAATTGGACGATGCATAAAAATAACGTACCAGTAACAATGCTCATCTTCCTCATCATCACTTTCATCACTTTTTGGTGCTTCAAAATCAAACTCTGACTCGTCGTATTCTGATTCGTCAAAGTCATTTATTTTCCTAAGCTTGTGTGCCTTCTCTCTTTCATAACGTGGAACATAATCAAAATCATCATCTTCATCTTCTTCTTCATCATCTTCTTCATCATCATCTTCATCATCATCATATATAAGCCTGTGTGCATAATGGGCATCATCATCACTCAAATGCTGCTCCACACCCTGCAAATGAGAATCAAACATCAATTAAAGAAATATAATAGATTATAGAACAACTAAACCTTCACTTTAGTTCTGGTTGTTTTTGACCTGATTAGAAAGACCAATGCTTTTGAATGGAGGTGTTCTTTAATCCTGACAGTCTGACATTATGAACCAAAAACTAAAATCAGTAGCTTTAAAAGGAAAAAAATCTCTGTGATTTGGTTCTGGAATAACGAAACTTATACTAAGAAGAAGAAAATAATCCAACTACAGCAGTATGGATTGAAATCATCACTATACTTCAACAAAAACTCAATATCTAACAGAAGACTAATAAGCAACAAAAATTTCAGAACTTTTGAATTTGGTACCAGTTAAGACCTATTTACTTGTAACTAATTATGTTGAAAGCAAAAAAAGAAAAACATGCATCAGTCAATCAACTTGTACATAATTCAAAAAAAAAAGAAAATCAATTAGGAGGTCTACTCACCGAATTTTTGTGAATAGATGAATGGATATTATCCAAGACTGGGAACTTGGATTTGTGGCCACCTGGTAATTTTGATGAATCAATTACTGACGGAACCCCATATATCCTGCCACGTTTTCTTCCTCCTGATGCCTGAACAAACCAATAAAGCAATTATTGCAATAGTATTACAGCACATTGAGTTGATATGTACGAGCTTTACTCTCATTTTTCAAGAAGCAATTTTAATACAAGCACATTATCATATACAATAAATAATTGAGCACCCTCAAATCCTAGTGATCTGTAACTTGACAACATGCCTAAAACAGTATTACTCACTTAAAGTTGCTTCTGAGGTCAATTAAAGGCATAGTTATTTGGTAGTATTCCAACATAGTACAACAAAACTTAGTCTGATTGAATTACTATGTTTTTGAAACCCTTATATCACCGTATTATATAGCTAGATATATGATAAATTATATGAGGAAAGAATCAAATCTAGAAGTTCAAATAAATAACAAACCTGAACGGCTGAACCCATATTGCCTTGTCAAAACGCGGCCATTTTTTTTCATCGCTGCCATACTCTTCAATCATCAGTTTCTTATAATTTCCCTGCAGGTATTGGAGCTGTTGTCACTTTGATCAACAAGTGGTTTAAACAAATTGACAATTATTCCAAGACCTAGCTTGAACTCTCTGTGCAATTTTTAGATACAATTGTCTCTACATTTAGTACTTAAATAAGAAAAGATATGTAGAAGTTATTTACTAACAGGGATTTCACCGGCTTTAGGGTCACAAAATTCTCTGGTGCCCTTCTTTAGGTGTGTTTCCTCAAACACCTCTGCAAAACTGACCGGCCTCTTCAATTTCTTTTCCTAATAAACATAATAAATTCTTGATTAAGAAGAATTAATATATCACGAACAGTTGATACTTTTTAAAAGAAAACACATACGTACCATGCTTCTAGCAAGGTTATACGTATTAGAGGAACCATGGCGATGGTATACTCTAATACCACCTTTGAGACGATTCTGTCCATTTCGAATTGCCTTTTTACGAAATTGAGGCGATTTAAATTGGCCACACATAGATTCCCAATGATCAGGACTCGACCAATCTGGTGGGAATTTCTTCCACTTAGCTGGGTCATTGCTCCCTAATTTTATTCCCATGTCAGACCTCAGCTTAGTCAAGATGTTGGAGTAGCGCACGCCTGCTATCCGATGAAATACTTTCGAGCAGTGTGCGACCTTCTGTTTATTGCCCCAACGATATTTTAACTACAAGGAAAGAAATGAAAAATGTTATCAAAATTATAAAAATTGATTTCAAACTACAAGACAATGCAACATTTTGTCATGATGCCCATTTCTTCAACATCTAGAACCAGTGCTTTAATTAGATATTACTTATTTCAATCCACTTAGGCCTAGACTAAACTTAAGGAAAATTCAGCTCTTAATATCGGCATCCTAAAAAAGTCATAACAAAACGTCATTCAATGTCTTCAAGGAGACTAAGGCATAGATATACATGTTAAAAAAAACTAAAATCTGACATTGATATGCAGTAATGGTACATGCATCCATAATTGTTCAACGAAAATCTGACAGTGATATGTTTTAGGGGCATTATTTTTTATATCTGATCTGAACTAAATAATTTTCATTTTTCTGACAGTTGCTAAGGTCAGTTTTGGATCTGATCTGAGAGGAAGAGTGTACTGCAAAAGTTTTGTGCCCAGCTGGTTATGCCATACCATAATACCTTGTTAGATTTTATTCCTTGTTTCACCAGACAAAATTGTAATTGAAGCACCAAATCTATGTTGCCTAAAATAACGTTTGACAGAAATAAGGAATCCAATAGTGCAAACTGAAATTTTAGTAGCATTAACAATGCTTGACACCAAATTTCTTTGTTTGAAGTTGCAAAAGTATGGTCAATTTCCTTAACTCTTTGTTTGTCTTGATATTCAGTAATTGATTAATAAGATAAGGCATTTACTTGAGTAACAAATACAATGGAGCATATCAGGGGTGAAAAGAAACAACACCGAGTAGAAAACCAAATGTGCAATCTCTAAATCGGAGAGAAAACCAAATAAAAATACAATTTCAATCAGAAAACCTAATTGAATAATTGAAAAAGAGTACCAGCCAATCGGAGGCAACGAGAGTCGAGAGAGTTGATCGGAGGCAACAAGAGTCAAGAGAGTTGATCGGAGGCAATGAGAGTCGAGAGAGTTGATCGGAGGCAACACGAGAGAGAGAGAGAGAGAGAGAGAGAGAGAGAGAGTAGATCTATGGTGGAGAGAGAGAGATCTTTTTATGCGGCTAAATGGTTTTTTCTCTAATTTTACGGATAGGGTAGAAGAAATTGTAGGCAAATGAAATTATATACTGAGTATTATAATTTGAATTTTACATTATTAAAATTAAAAACCATCAATACTCTGGAATTGGAAAAGTTGAGGGAGAGGAAAAATATTTTTCGGCTCTGGCGCCTATTTTATTATTATTATTTTTTTTTGGCTAGTGGGGGAAATATTTTTGGTATGCCATTTTTTTTAACAAAAGTGTATTAAAAATAGTTAAATTGAGGGGAAATATATTTTGGTTTTGGAGCGTAATTTTGGCTAATGGGGGGAAAGCATTTTTTTTGGCTCTGGCGCCTAATATGTCTAATTCAATATAATATGTGCATTATAATGTGCAACCTAAGTAATATGTATAATTCAATATATAATAATATGTAGATAACTATAATATGTTAGTGTGCAAACGTGTCGTGTCGTGTCAAATGAAGGAATTGGTGTCGTGTCATAATTTGATAAATTCTAGATAATAATATTTTTTATCGTGTTAACTCGTGTCACGTGTCGTGTCATGTCATGTCACGTGTCAACTCGTGTCGTGTTAATACGTGTCAATGTTTAGAAATCTCCAACACGACACGACTTTGACACGACACGCTGACACGTACGTGTCGTGTCGTACGTACTTTTAAAATACATTGTTACATTGGCACATTTTATTTGACGAGTTTTACAATTACATTTTTCTTTCCAACAAACATTTTAAGACTACAATTTCATTTGATGAGTTATGAAGGGTTCTATTTAAGGCTAGCTCCCAAACATTAAATAACATACAATTTCATTTTGTTTCAAATGATAATGTGCATTCCCTCGATGACTCTTTGGATGGTGTATGGGGATAATATTCATATAATTTGTCAATATACAAACATCGAATTTAGTACCTACAATTTTATTTGTATTTATCCAGTTGTAATTCAAACAATAGAATTTGGTCCATCTTTTTTTTTTTGGAATATCTTTCAAATTGTAACTCAAAAAATTAAAATTTATGCATTTTTTATTTTTAAAAATTTCATTATTAATTAATAGTTTAATACTTTTGTAGTGTGGGAAAATATTTTTGTTTGCCGCCTAATTTTGCTTTTGGCGAGTACCTTAAAATAGTTTAATTGAGAGGGAAATTATTTTGATTTTGGCGCCTATTTTTTTTTTTGGCAAGTGGCGCCTACATAATATGTCTAATTCAATATAATATGCATCTAAGTATTATGTTTAATTCAATACTCCCTGATGTGCACCTGGACTTGGGCCCCACTTGGATTTGCAGCTGTGTTTATCAGAAGCAATTTTTAGTACAAAAGACAAAACACAAAGTTGATAAATTGGCTAAAAGACGATCCGATAAAAATGAAAGAAAAATATTTTTGCAACATATTGAAGTTTACTATGCATAAAATGAATGGCATGACAACAGCCTTGTTACAAAATCAAATACAATCCAAGGTAAACGACAATCACTGGTATCATCTACCATGGTACCAGTGCCCAAATGTTATCTAATCCTTACATAGAGAAAATTTCACCAAGCGTTTTCTAAAAGAAAGCAAAACAAAATCTCAGAGAACCAACCTAACAGAACCCACACTACAAACGTGATACAACCACCAAGTTTACAAAATTTGTTAACTAGTAACATGAGTAATGTCACAATCCCTCTCTTCTGCTATCTGATCAGCTGCCATCAACTGAAGAGGCAATAAGTCTTCTCCAGGCCAATATGCTGGTCCAAGGACCTCCCCCTAAAATTACTTTGATATTACAAAAAGAATTTATCAATGGCGTATGAAGCTTTCTAACCACCTTTCTCTACCAGTTTTAGGTTTCTAACACTCTTGGGAATGTCTTTATGACCTCTGTACACTCAATTAGATTTGAAGAAGGTTGCAAAGGGGTGGTATGGACTGAGGCACCTTGAAAGTATAGAACCTGGGCCCCACCTTGAACTCACTGATGTGCCCCCGAACTTGTGTCTGAGTGAAGAAAATTAAATTCAAAACTGAAATTAGAATGAAAAAATTACATAGTCAAGACTTACTCATTCGGGGTCCGAATCCGAATCTGTAACATCATCATGATCGGCACCTTCTTCATAGTCCATGTGGTCAAATTCTCTTTCATATTCACTCTCATTTTCTCTTTCTGACATCTCAATTTCGTGATCAACAAGTTCTATTTGTTGCATAAGATACTAAACATCAGCAACAGATAAAGGTTCTCCTACATCATCTCCATTGTTGAGTATCACCGGAATATCATCTCCAGAACCAATTGTAAATGGGCAACATGGACCATCTTCTTGGAAAAAGTCAGTATCAATGGATGTTGAATTTTCAGCTTCCTCATTTAACCCAAAGCTTGGTGAAATTTTAGACTTAGTTTTAATAGCAACCCACCAATTTTTTCGCTCTCTTTTAGGTGATGGATATGGTAGGTAATAAACCTGGATGGCATCAACAACAAATATAAATGGTTCATAAATGGAAAGTTTAGAACTATGATTAACTTCGACAAGACCATGACGCTTATCAACTTTCACTCCTCTTGAAACATCAAACCATTTACATTTAAAAACCATAACCTTGTTTGCTAATCCACGGTACTCTAACTCTACAACATCTTCCAGAATTCCATAATAATCGTGCTCGGTACCATCATGCCAACCGCCTTTTACACAAACCCCACTATTAGTTGTTGCCTTACCAATACCATACGCTTCTGTATGAAACCTATATCCATTGACATCATATGCACCGTAACAAATTACATCCTCATACGGTCCAAGACCAATATCCCTAACTGTACGATCTATTGTACGGTCAGTACTCACTTTCTTCCTAAACCATGAGACAAATTCTTGATCACGAAGTTTGTTGAGAACTTCATTAGTAATCCCAGGTCGCCGGCGTCTCACCAATTGATCATATTCTCTACAATCCAAAAGACTAAATTAAAAGATGCATGTATTAAAAGAAAAGTTCCAAACTAGACATTAAATAATTAAGTAATTTCTTACTCGATGAAGTCTTGGACTTCAGGACAATTCAGTAAGACATATAATTGTGCTGCTTCCCACTCTTTCGAGTCAAGTGTCCTACGCGTACACTTTCCAATGGGCCTACCGGGATGTGTAAAAATCGAAGACCGATCTTCAACTAGATGGTCTCGTTCTTCATCATGTCTTGGATTTTGGTTCAGTCGTGTGTGTACTGTACTAGCAAAGTAAATTGAACAAAAATTAGATATCTCTTCAATTATATATGCTTCCACTATGGAACCCTCTGGATGTGCTTTGTTGCCAACCTTTTTTCTCAACCTTCGCAACTCCCTGTAATATTATGATAAAAAATTATGGCTCAAGAAAAATTAAATTTTGATACAAAAACTAAACAAATCAGATCTTGTAATCAACAGGAGGTGGAATTGTTTTTTCCTTTTTTTTTCTTGAAACTAGGAGTTAATCTAGAGAGTAAACGACAATAAGTATTAGGATGGACATCATGCACAGGTCATCTGGAAAATTAAGGATGAAAAATCTATAAAGCAATTGTAGTTACCTTTCGAAAGGATACATCCAGCGAAATGAAACGGGACCGCCGACTCTAGCCTCATATGGCAAGTGAAGAACCAAGTGTTCCATTGAATCAAAAAATCCAGGAGGAAATGATAGCTCCAACTTGCATAATGTTACAGCTATATTTTCTTCTATCTCTTTCAAACGAGAGACATCCAACTCAGTTGCACACAGGTCTCGAAAGAAATTACTTAATTCAGTTAATGGCTCCCATACAAAGTCAGGAAGAAAATCACGAAATGCCACCGGTAATAATCGCTCCATAAAAATGTGACAATCATGACTCTTGAGACCTTGGAACTTGCACTCTTCAACATTCACGCATCTGGACCAATTTGAGGCATATCCATCTGGGAATTTTAATTCCTTCAGCCACATGCAAATCATTTTCTTTTGCTCTTTTGTTAGACAAAAGGGGGCCTTAGGCTTTACCCATTACCCGGTAGCACTTCTTCGCAATTCTAGTTCAGAACGATCACACCACTCGGCCATGTCAAGACGAGCTTTGATATTGTCTTTGGTTCTTTCTGTGTTCACAACGGTGTGAAAGATATTACCAAACAAATTCGCCTCAGTGTGCATCTTATCCAGGTTATGGCGAATCAAATTGCTCGACCAATATGGCAAACTCCAAAAGATGCTTCGTTTCTGCCAATTGTGTGTCTTCCCATAGCCTGCAAACTCTTCACGAGTTTTTCTTGATTTACCAAAGACTATATCAGGGAGAGACCTAACAAACATTCAAAGATTTCAAAATTCATTAAACTTTGTCATAATAAATTTTATTGTAAATTTTTATAGTTGCTGTTATAAAAAAAAATTCTAACTAACAAACAGAGTTTAATTTCTGGTGAGTTTGTACAGAATGAAATATATGTTAATGAAATTACTTACAAAAGTTTCACCAAGTAAATACAAGAAGAAAAATAATGCAGGACTGGAGCCCAATACACATGACATTGAACCAGATCAAGTCGCATCAGATTAATTATAAAGTCATTGCTTGCATATACTGGTACTACTTAACTCTGCTTGTTATATATATAAAAAAATCTATAGTAAATAATAGCATAAATAAGGGCACTTACATAACTTCTTTATGAATATCTTCACCACTTAAACGCTCTGGAGGTTGATCTAGCACTCGCTTCCCCTTTATAAATCTTTTTTTATTCCGACGAAATCTATGTTTGATCGGCAAAAATGACCTATGATCAAACCATGAAGCTTTTCTGCCCTTCTTCAATTGAAATGCCTTAGTCGATCCCATACATATTGGACAAGCCAATCTACCGTGTGTAGACCATCCGGATAACATACCATAAGCTGGAAAATCACTAATTGTCCATAAAAGTGCTGCTTTCATTTGAAAATTTTGTTTACGGAAACAGTCAAAGGTTCTTACTCCTTCATCCCATAACTTCTTCAATTCATCCAGCAGGGGTTCTAAGAAGACATCTATGTCTCGACCTGGACTTCTAGGACCAGGAATAACAAGAGACAAGAAGATATTTTCACTTTTCATTGCAACACCCGGTGGAAGATTATACACCACTATAAAGACAGGCCAACAAGAATAAGGTACAGCACTTGAAATCTGGAGGGTATATAATCTTTATACACCCGGTACAACAATGATAGGTGTATAAAGATTATACACTTATCATTGTAATACAACATACAGTCATTTGGACACACATCAATTTTAATGTATTTCAAACCAAGCCCATGAAGCAGCTTCTTAGCCTCATATAAGTTCGGAGGCAATATCTCCTTCTCAGGAAGCAAACTCTTGATAATTGATGTCATCCGATTAAAGCATTCTCTGGGCAAATTATAATCTGATTTTAGATTCAGCATTCGAGACACAGTGGACAACAATGATTCTCTGCACTTCAATTTTTTCCCATTAGCTTCCAACTCCCATAAAGGCTTGTCTGCTGCTTCAAGCATTTCATAAAACTCCTTTGCAATGCTATTTGGAACTTCCTCTGTTGTACCCCAATTGAAATCTTGACCGGCAGCATCTAGCACCATCTCATTCATCCTATCCACCTCCTCTACCCCTTCGTTACCTACTCCTCCATCTGAGTCACCGCAAGTATTTGCCTCGCCATGATACTGCCAACGGTTGTAATAGAGAGTAAATCCTTTCTGATACAAATGGCTTCTAACTTCATCACCAAGTAGGTATTTTGTATTGTCACAAATTCTGCAAGGGCAACGGATCATGTCTCCATTATCTGTTTCTCTTACACTAGAAGGATGCTTAAAAGCTTCTTCAACGAAGTGATTCACTCCGCGCAAAAATTCAGGATTCCTGGTTCTATCATCAAGATTCTCCGATACATCCAACTACGATCCCTCGACATTTTCAACCTGCAGCATTCCAAAATGGAGTTACAAGACTTATTGAGAATTACAAGACAGAAATAAATGGTACTTCCACAAACTTCATACAATTTATAACCTCCTGTTGATGAGTGCGGTGCAATTTATAACCTCATATAGTTTACTGGTAGTGAATTACTTGTGTGACAAACCACATCAGATACATAATATGCCTAGTACATTGTAATTGAATTCAACATATACTTGTGTGATACAATAATACTGAGCCATCTAGTCAAATCACAATTCCATTTTACTTTATGACACCACATCAAATCATTAAGTTAACTACATTACAACAATTTGTGAAGAAAAACCATAAAATGCAGATAATTTGTGGCATGTGATTCACAACAATTTGAAGAATATGATGAGAAAAGATTAATTTTCTTTGAAAATAAGAGAATAAAAACACACCTCTAACAAAACTTGCAGTCCAGATCAAGGAGGATCCAGAGACTCCAACAATCTGCAGTCCAGAAGGACCCAAGAGACGCCTTAGATTAGGACATGCCAAGAATTCTTAATAAAGACCTGAAAAAAATGGAAAAGTATTTGGTTTCATTAGTTGAGCAAATTTGATCCATATGGAGGGCAATATTGACTCATTAATTATTACCTAATTACAGTGTTTAGATGAATTTACCCAATGATGGTTATAGATTAAGGGTAAAATTAAGCACCATTGAAAAATCAAATAGGGTTTGCGGCCAATTTGGCATCTAATTTCACTACCGACAGAAATTAAGCTGATTTATATCAAATTGAGATAAATACAAAAAAAATATTATTAAAATACAATCAATCTAATTAATGATGAGTCTATTAATTCAGACATCCCACTAAAACATTCTAGGCAATTTAAGAATAAAATTGATTAGTGGACAAGAATCAGTGATCAAGTTGAAGACGCACAAAATTCTCTAGGCGTACCATGAAGAAGAAGGAAATGGAGAGGCGATTAGAAGCTGCCGTGCGTTGCAACAGAGAACACTCGGTGGAGAGGCGATCAGAAGCCGCACTAATTTGCTGAGGCGATCAGAAGCGGAGAGGGACCAACGGTTTTGTGCTGAGGCGATCAGAAGTGGAGAACGGTGGAGAGCCGATTATCTTTCGAGAAGTTCATAAAAAAAAAATCTGGGTTTTGTGCGATGACAGGTGGGTCCATGCATGACCAAATATACAAGTAATATATGTCATATTAGTGGGCAGCCTACGGGACTTTTCTCTCAAAAAAAATGTGCATAATAGGCCATTAAACAGGGTCTGCTAAAACTTTGCTTGTTATTTTCATGCTAATTAATTATGCATAAAAAATTATTTATATTTATTAACGATAATTGTTTAGCTTAAAAAATAGAATATTTAAAATTTCGCTTGTTATTTAATTAGATGCAAATTAATTATGCATAAAAAAATTATTTATATTTTTTAGCAATTTAGTATTAATTGTTTAGATGCAACTAAAAATTAGTTGCATCAACAAAACCGATTCAATAGAGTGAAACATATGGCATCGACTATTCCAATTCTATTGTTCTCATTAGCATTCGTCGAATTGATGCAAGTGGCGTAAAAGAATTCTTTTAGTAGGCATCAAAAATTTATTGATGCTAACGACAAAAGTATAATGCGAATGCTAAAATGTCGATGCTATCGATTGACTCTCCTGTAGTGTTATAGATATTAGATACTCTTTTTATACTAGTTATTTACTCCCTTATAGATATTAGATACTTCTTTTATACTAGTTATTTACTCCCTTATAGCTATTTAGTTACTCCTAAACAACAGCAGAATCATATATGAATATTATTACTCTCTTACTTGTATTAAATACTACCTTAATATTACTTATTTACTCCCTTATAGTTATTTAGTTACTCCCAAACTACAGTAGAATCAGTTCTGAATATTATTTACTCCCTCATACATATTAGATACTCCCTGTATACTAGTTATTTACTCCCTTATAGCTATTTAGTTACTCCCAAACAACAGTAGAATCAGATATGTATATTATTTACTCCGTTGTATATATTAGTTACTCTCTTATACTGATCAATTTCCTCCCTTATAGTAATTTAGTTACTCCCAAAAAATAGCAAAATCAGATTTGAATGTATTTACTCCCTTGTACATATTAGATACTCCCTTATATTGATTAATATCATCCCTTATAGTAATTTAGTTACTTCCAAAAAACAACAAAATCAGATTTGAATGTATTTACTCCCTTATACTTATTAGATACTCCTTTATACTGATTAATATCATCTCTTATAGTAATTTAGTTACTCCCAAATTGTAACAGAACTAACTCTAAACTTCTTTTTTCTTCTTATCCTTTTTTCTTCCTCAACCAGACCTGATTCTTTTTTCTAAATAAATATATATTTAGCACAAATCTACCCTTCTCCTAATTCATCTCTGTGCTCAATTTGGAAAATGAGAATTCCACCAAGGTTCAAGGTTTTCTTGTGGCAGATGTGTCAGAATAAAATCGCAACAATTGATAACTTGCAAAAAAGAGGGTGGAACTTGGTTAATAGATGCTGCCTTTGTAAAATAGACTCTGAATCTGTCTCTCACATCTTCAACAGTTGCAGCTACTACTTTTTACTCAAGGATTCATTACTCTGTAACTCATTGATACATTCTGCTACCTTTGGCTCGGCCATACCTGTTCACCACTCTGCCATCTTATCCGGTTCTTCTATAAAGAATCAGGTCAAAGACATTTTTGCTATTGTCTACTTTGTCCTTTGGAGAGAAAGGTGTGCCAGAGTTTTTAGAGGGCTTGAAAAATCGCATTCTGAACTCATCCCTGAAATACTTCTAGAATGGAAAGCTTTGAAGAAGTTTTAGTTTTAGTTTTGCTCCTTTTATCCTTTTTTTTTTCCAGGTTTTTTTTTATTTAGAAAAAGAAGAATTTTGTTGCTGTTTACTTTTAATGTCTCTTCTTTCTTTTTGTTTTCAGTTTTAGCTACTGGCTAAAACAAAGACTGTAACTTTATTTTAATTAATACAAAAGGTGAAGGCTAGACCTTCATTTTTCTTCAAAAAAAAAAAGAACTAATAAGAAGGTATTAACTAAAGTAGAGGTCCTAGAGGATAAGGCAACAGCTCAAATATTTTCAACGGGATACAGTCAATTGCTTATATATATTTATTTCTCTTTTCCGTCGCTATACTCTATACTAGGGGTGAGCAAAAAACTCGTAACTCGTGAGTTACTCGAACTCGACTCGAAAAAAACTCGATGAAAACTCGAGTTAGAAGAACTCGAGTTATAACAACTCGAGTTATGCCAACTCGTTAATTTTACGAGCCGAGTTCGAGTTGGGCCCAACTCGACTCGGCTCAACTCGAGTCAGAATATACTGGCTGCAAAAAAAAATAAAATGTTATCTTATTAATATACAGCCCAATAATTTTACTGATTTGCAACATAATAATTCGTTCACTAAGACGACTAGTACCTCAACACCCTCATGACTGCTCCTCTTTTTCTATTTTCGAGCAAAATTCTAAGACGACTTGTACCTCAACACCTTCTCACGAGCTCGTTGCCGAGTCACGAGTTGGCTCGAGTTAAAATGAGCCGAGTTCGAGTTAGCTCGAATAGCTCGGAACTGCTTTGCTGTCGAGTCACGAGTTGACTCGAGTTGTGACGAGTTCGAATTCGAGTTGAGGCTAACTCGCTCGAACTCGGCTCGTATACAGCCCTACTCTATACGTTCTGAAACTTGGTAAATTTGGTTAGTGACGTACCTTGGACCTCGTCCTACAATTATCTAATGCCAGCATTTTTTATTCAATTATATATTGGCCAGTTCTATTGTGAAACTTCTACAAATAAAAAAAAAATTTTTAGATAAAAAGTTGATACATTACTGGGGGGGGGGGGGGGGGCGGGGTAAGAAACCATATTAATATACGTTATTGTCATATATAGGATAGAAGTAATCAATTGACATAGCAAAATCAAATAGACAAATGTTTTATGAAAAACCACATCGAACCGTGCCTTAATATTATCCATTTAAATGCACTTTGATTTGAATAAACTGATAAAAAATTTATACACGTCTTATTAGTTGTATTGAAGTCTGATAATAAACTTTCAATTAATCACATATAGTAATAATTAAATAGAAATCAAAAGTTAAAAAGCAAAGCTATTATATTCTTCACTAATTTGAACTTCAAATATTTGAATATGTGGAGTTTGAAACGTATGAATTTCCAAAAGTAGAACATTCGAATTAAATGATTCAGATGACATATCTTCTAAATGAAATTACAATCATAGACGTTAGTAAAAACATCTACAACAAATTTTGGACGTTTGGAAAAATTAATCAAATCAGAAAAAAGAGCTACAATTTGTTTAGATTTGTGCTAAATATATATATAAATATTTTAATTTTGATACATTTTCAGAATCTGATCATCGGACTGTTGTTCTTTATTTGATTTTTTTTTAATAAAAAACTTAAAAGTGTATCCTTTTGTTTAATATCTCCGAGACTAATATATATACACACACACACACTATTTTTATACAATATGAACTTACAAGATCGACATGTACATTTTAAATACTATTTTTGAGAATTATATTGAGAGCTTATAATATTGAAGTACTAAGTTATTATAACGTTATGTTGTTATATATAGCCGTAGATTTTTTTTTTTTTGGTTGGGTATGCTTATAGATATAGCGGGCCATTGATGCTATCATAATAATATATGCTCTAGTATTTTTTGAACAGAAAAAATACTGGTGATGTTTATTCAACACCAAAAATATCAAATCCAAATATGAATATCGAAAACTTTAATTTTGTTTCCACAGAAGTATAAGCCCGTAAACATATTAATTTTAATATCAACAGCATATAGTGCATTAAAAAAATCGAAAAGATCGAACGGCAAACAAATGACAATCACACATAAATCACCAGCGAATAGCCCTATACAATCGTCCACGCTAAATGGTAGCTTTCGCTGGTATACACGGTAATTAGACCATAGAAGCATTCAAAAGTTCTGATTCACCAAATTTCTGAATTTTTATGATGCCAAATATAAAATTTTTCATAGTAATATTATTCAATTTTCTTAGCATTATTCATCATTAAAATTAGTATTAACATTATTTAATATTTGTCTTCGTTTAAACCATTAATTCATAAATTTTAATTAAACGTCCGATTACAAGCTAGCAGATTTGACTTGCAATGAAAATAATAGTGTAGAGGGTCCAATTTATAGAAGTTAATTTGATCCGAATTGATTTCTCAAGTTTAAGCTAAGTTTCATTCTTCGTCCAGATCTTTTTTTTTGGAGGGACGGTTGGCAAAGCGCATTCTTTGTCCATGGTGCGTTTGGATAGGTGTGGGAAGAAGGGAAGAATGGAAGAAATAGAAAGAAGTATTGGGAAGTGTGTAACTTTATGAAGAGTTTGGATTGTTTATAATTTTTTTTCTTCCTTCTTCCTTCTTCTTTCTTCCAACGATCCAAACGCACCCCCAGATCAAGAAAGCAAAGTTTTCGTTGACTTTGTAAAGCTGAAATTAGGCATTCTGCGTCTTTCTACGTTCTCAAACTGTGCTGAACAGGTCTTGAAGCCTTATTTTAGCAGTATAGCCGCTTCGTCACGATATGTACCGGTGAGTGGTGAGAGCGAGACATATTAGCTGTACTAAACTAAATTTAAGAATGTCGCACATAAAAAACATGGTATACTCTACTGGTCAACTTCTTGTTCCAAGCCAGGGACGGATTTACCTCCATCGAGGGATGTCAATGTGACCCCTATTTTTTTAGAAATAATAGTACTAATATTAATATTTTAGCTAACAAATATAAATTTGTTATATGCACCATATGTTTGAACCCTAAAATATTTAGATAATTTTTCATTATTGAACCCCATATATTTTATAATATAATTTTTGTGAAAATTTTTTGGAAGATTAACAATTTATTTGCAAAAGTGGTATGTTACTATAATAAAATGGAATTAGTTGCACTTATTGTTATTTCGGCTGTCGTTTTTGGGCCTCGTAGCCCAAGCAGGTAACAAATGAAATTTAACCTAATCACTTCAATAAATCAGAAAAACAATCGGAAAAAGAAAAGAAAATAAAGTTATCCAGCGATGCTTTTTTTCCTTTCCTCAATTTATTTTATCTAGTGAAAGCTAAACTCTAGTGATTCTCTCCTCTTTGTGACTTGCGAGAATAGTCGGAAAAAATTTTATCCAAAACTTCGCTCCTCTGATCATCCTTTTCTTTTTTTTTAACCTTCTTTTGGCTGTATTATATTGAAAGTTTGGTTTGAAAGTTAAATTCGAGTCTATAACAAGTCTAAAACATATCCGATTCTAGTTCGTATTATTTCATTTTTATGATAGTTGACTAAAATAAAAAATATCTGCAGTTGTATTATTTTTTGAACTTTAAGTAATGGATGTTTGATGAAAACATGTATATTGTTTAATTATTATGATTAATATTTCAATTTCGAAGTAATGGATGTGAAATGAAGACATAGAGTCAAAGTGATTTTATGAATAGCTCCGTCAAATTCGATTAGATCTCAAATTTAAAACTTTAATCGATCAATTCAAACCACTCAATATGTTCTTCATATTATTTTTTTATTTTTTTAAATTTTTTTTTCTTGCAGGACAAATTTTACAGTTTTTTTTCTATTTTTTAAGTATTTATTAGGATTTTCAAAATTCTAAAATTAATTAGATAAAAAATTTTCAAAAATTTAAAAAATATAGTATAAAAATTTCCAAATGTACAATTTGATTTAAAAAGAGATTTTAATATGAAGATCATATTGAACGACGATTGGTCACTTGAACTTCCGAATTGAAATTTGGTCGTATTTGACGAAACACTTCGTCCATATCATTTTGACTGTAGAATTTTTTTATTTAAACATTAATATTTAAGTGAACTCTATTTCAAAATTTTCTGGCTCCGTCACTGATCCAAGCGTTGCTCGATTGGCAATTTGGCACGATGGTGTAAATAATATTCAAATAAAAGGTTATTATAACTGTTAATTTTCAATCTAAAATAGAAAGAACACTACTTATATATAACAGGTAACTAATAAAAGTAATTAATTACTAGATATCACCTAATTAAATATAAGTAAAGATTGAACTTATCTTACCTAAAGAAATTAAAATATATGTCAATTTTACTCCAAGATTTGTTCACGCAAACGTGTATTGTTATATTTTTTATTTTTATCCCTAATCATTATGTGGTATACCTTATTTGCATATGGAAATGCTTTTAAACTGCCTTATTATATTTTTTGCAGTAGACGTCTTGTTACTGTTATACCAACAATTGTATATCAAGATATATCTTGTGTATAAAATACATATATTTTTAATGATGATTTGCCTTTTATATATGTAACATATATGGATTGTTGATAGCTACATCGCAAGAATATTCGTTCAAGTTCAACCAAATCCCAAATAATTAAAGAGAAAGTTTAATATTGCATAGGACTTTCTATGCACCGTGAATTTTTTCGAGAGTATTTTTGTAAATTATCAAATCTAATTTAATCAATCTAATATACATATTGAAATCACATGGAAAACCAAATTTTAAATTTTTTTAGATTTTATTACTATTTTTTTCGAAATTTCTAAAACCTGCCATTTTTGGAAACAAGCTACTATTTACAACATTCCAAAAATGGCAGGTTTTAAAAAATTCTAAAATAATAATAATAAAATCAAAAAAATTGTATAATTTGGTTTGCTATGAGATTTTAATATGTAGATTAAATTGGTTAAATTAAATTTGTCAATTTACAAAAATACCATAAAAAAATATGTGGTGCATAGAACTCCCTTGCACTATAGTGCATATTAAACTTTCTCATAATTAAAAGATAGGCGAATGAGAGCCTACATATGGTCATTTAATATTTTACCAACAGAAGAGAGTGAACACGCATTCGATATAATATAATATATGAAATTAATCTTTGAAACGGATATATAGTTTTTTTTCTTTTATTAGTATGACATCATAACAATGCATAAGCGCCCTGTCTTAAATTCATGGTGAATGACAGTTTCATAACTGTTTTTTGGGTCAAATTCTGAGTTTTTTTTCTTTAATTTGGATTAATCGGATATAATTAAATTTGTCAATGATCAGTTGCACTATATAAGAGCAGCAGTCACAATTTTCAGTAAAGTTCAAGAGGGAGAAAAACATCAATTGTTCTCTTTTCGAGAAGAATGTTTCAGTGGAATTTAAAATTTCTGCTAATTTCTGTAATCACTCTCGGTGTCTATGGCCAGCTTGATAATCATGGTAACCCCTATATATACGCGTTGCGCGATTTATCTGTATTTTTTTTTTTAATATGAAAGATCGCAAAAGCATAAGATTATGAAGCTGCTACCTTTCCATCAAAATTGAATAATTGTAACAGCAAATGAAGAAAGAGTTCTGACAAAGAGTCTCTTGTACGATGAAAGAGCGAAGGAACATGTTTTAATCCAGGCGAGCAACAAAAGGCATCAATCATCACATCATATTATTTGTGAGTGTAAATTTACGTACCAATATCCCTAACCCAGACAATAGTAGATTCATGACATTCCTGATATAAGGTTTTCCGTTAAAATCGCAAAATTGTATCCCTTTGACGAAAGAAAGCTTCTACATGGCATTGGTTAAATCGAATAAAATTAAAATTTGTAATACCATCTAACATGGAAGTAACATAAACAGTATTAAATTTTAACAAATTATCAATGTGGATATGCACATAGTAGTAAGGAAGAACATATACTCTAAAACGGATTCAGACCCTCCATATCGATAAGTGACACAAAAAGCGCAAATACTGAAGCACCCAACTTGTGGAGGCAAGTTGAAAGAAAGAAGCGAAGAAGCTCTAGATGTAATTAAAAGCAAAAATTGGACATAAGAAACGATAGACACAGTACCTAAAGAGCAAAAGAGAAACGATAGACACAGTACCTAAAGAGCAAAATATCAAATGTAGTCATAATACTGCAGAAAGTCAGAAATTGAGAAACCTAAATTTCAGAGAACAGAACTAACCACGCGGAGGAAGCAAAATATGTACCTTTTCCATCCAGACTCCAGAGCGTCGTCTACCAGAGAGTCAGAGAGAGATCTTATCGAGGGAAGAGAAGGGGAGGGGACAATGACTATTTTATTTCTTATTAAATATCTAATTGAAGCTTAACTAAACATTTCACAGAAATGGACTGAAATGCAAATGATTCATGAATGGTACAAAGAAACAAATCAAATTAATTATACCTGATAGAAATAGCAAGTTTAGAATATAGTACGAATGGGCTTACAAATGAACTCTTTTGTGTCACAAATCAGGCTTCTAATACTTTATGTCAGTTGTTTATGAGTATAAGATGCCTGCAATTTAAATCGAATAAATAAAGCAAGTCAAACATATCAAAGAAGGCATGTGCATGAGAGCTTCTTTGTGCATTGATGTTCATTATGCAAAGTTTTTTATTCTCTTTAAGATCGTGGTAAAATGACTATTATGCTTATTGTGATCAGTAAAATATCTTGGCAGAGGAAGAGCACAAACAAAATACCAGAAGTTATAAAAGACCAAAATATCCCTTCAAATATCACTAAGTCGTGTAAGAAATAATCATAGAGAATAAAAGAAAAAATAGAAAAGAAAAGAAATCTGATGCATTTCAGCATGGCAAATTGATGTTGAATGAATCACAATCTCAAGATAGGTGCAAGCACATATGTTATAGAAATGTATGTCGATATATGCTAGAAGAAATACATCATCTCTAGGCATCAAAGAATCCGAAGAAATACATCTGTTATATGAATTTAGTTAGCTAACAAATTTATAAAATGAAAAATGGTCTTATTGAGGTACCATATATAATCAATACTTTGAGAATAGAAAATCTGATCGAACATGTTACTGGTACTCCATCAGTCTTGCAAAAATTAGTTTTAAAACAGTAGAGTTATCGAAATTTCATATGACTTGTGCATATGCAAACAACAACTGGAAATCTAAATTGTAGTAGCACCATTGCAATAAACCAAACCCCGCCTAGAATCATATAAATAAAGCTACAAACAATCCCAACTATCTCGCCTTGCTTTTAAATCTAATTATTTGTCAAATTATGAAGAAAATCTAAAAGCAAGAAGTATTCAGAATACTATATTTGTAGCAGCAACATTGCAATGAACCAAACCCCGCCTCCAACCACCATCACCCCTGACCCCACCCTTTCCATCTCTCTCTCTCACACACACAGTCACAAAATGTGCACATGATGAGAAAAATGAAAGAAGTTACTTCATTGTACAACTTACCAATACATCTGTCATTTGATTTTGTATTGAAGTCGTGTGGTCATGCCTATACCATGTCGTGAATCAATCATCCTATCAAATAAACTATACATGTTGCTGTTAAATTAAATAATTTCCTAAAAAATACTCACTGTTTTGAGCCAACGTTGCAGAGCAACTTTTTGAACCTTCTCATCCTTGGACTAACTATTTCCTAACTGACTATTAGACAAAGAATTTGATATTATGCTAAACTTTAATATTAAATATTATAATGGGAACTTAAATGTTTATCTAAAATTTGCAAGTTATCTTGTTGCCATGTTTAGCACATATTTGCCATAACCATGTAATATTAATATAAATATCGAAAATAGAAACCCTCCTTTTATGCAAGGCCTCCCTTTTCCCATGTGTTTGTCTGCTCCTTTACTGGCGTAGCATCGTGACTGCAGAAAAGCGATAATTAAAATAAATAGAAAGCAGCAAAGCCAAAAAAAAAAGCAAGAAATCAGACAGAAAAATAGAGTAGAAGGAACTTGACCTCTTATCACTTAATCTCATGCTATTTGTTCATAAATTATTTAAATCTGTTGCGAGCTGATAGCAATTCCAAAATCCCGACTGAGGGAATCATGAGAATGCACTGCTATCAGCATTCTCATAAATGTGAATCCTAGCAAAAAAATCATGAGAATGATAAATATCAACATTCTATTTGATTTCTTTCATTTCTCACAAAAATGCGAATCCTAGCGAGAAATTATGATGGACAGATGCAGTACACCTGTGAAGTAGACCACATATAGAATGATTGCATCACATTGAGTTTTGTTCAAAATAATCAATTCTCCTGAATCAACATATGGTATCAAAGAAGAAAAATAAAGGAAGACAGCAAAATACTGAGCTCAAGGACTCACAGTTTACAGATGATGTCAGAGCAGGCACTGTTCTCAACATTCTCATGAAGCGGTTGAGGTGATCTTGGTTACATGATGCCAGCAAACGATGTCAGAGCAGGCACAATCCACAATTGCATCACATTGACTATTGTTTTCATTTGTTTACATGATGCCAGGAGGTCTTCCCTCCTGTACTTGGACCTAAAAAAATAAACATGTTAAAATTATTAATCTTATCTTTAACAAACTCTGTAGTGTCTTTTCCCTCAAGGCCTCAACCTTCGAAGCCCTAGCTCTTTCCTAGGAGCTTGAAACTTGGTAGAATAAAAATAAGAACACAAAAAAAGATGAGGCTAATTTCTTTGAAGTCTTCAATTTGAACACCTTTTTTTTTGAAACCTGGTAGAGGTGAGGTGTCTCATTTCTTTGAAATTTTTTGAACTTCTAACCAGACCAAACACAGAGCTGTATGGTCCAAACATTGATGTAAAATATTGGTACCAACTGGTACATATGGCAACAAAACCAAACAGTATTGGAAGGGTTATCCATGCAAGGATATTGCTCTTCATATCCAAATAATCTTATCCAATTAATTATTAGCCGACAACAATTATTCTTAACCGGAAACAGTGGTATGTGGACTTACCACAATGTTCTTGCCAAATGCTAACTTGAATTCACAAAAAGCAAACACAGAATATTAAATACAAATATTAGAGTATGAGTTAATAGGAGAAATAGCAAGTACCTGTACAAAGCATTTCACTGATTAACTGTCATCTCTTTTCATCCAACCGACATCAGTTGAGTGCCTGAAACAATGAGTCCCTTTAGATCATTGTCATTTTCAAGCTTTCTATGGCTTGTAGACGCATATTAAAATATGTAAAGTGGAAAATGAGTATCAATTCTATAGAAAATAACATTCATAAAGAAAATTATTATCCGATCATGTCAGATCTGAAGAGCAAATGAAGAAATTTCAAAAATAAAGCAAAAAAAGTAATAAAAGGCTGTCAAAAAGCAACATGGAAAAAATTATACCTTCTAGAGAAGCTCCGCACTTACTCATCTTTTATTCCAGCGCACTGAAAATAACAGCACCAACAATTGAAGCCCCTTCCTAGCTTGATTTAAGAGATGAAGAAGAAAGAATGCACCTGAAGAGAGGATCGCGGTTGATTTGAGCGTTCCTAGATCGCTGCCAATTTAAGAGATGAGGCTAGGCATAAAAATCGAAGAAGAAAGGATTTTGCAATGGAAATAATAAAGTGAAAAACCTTGTCCGACGGAGAGTGAGAGAAAGATGAGCGCAGTCGAGACTCGAGAGAGAGAGTCGAGGGGAAACGAAGAGGCAGGTAGACGAAAGATGGAGAAGGAAGAGAAGAGAGAGGAGGAATAGGTCGGGAGAAGTCTCTAGAAACCCTCTTCAGAAGAGCGGCTAAGATCAAGCGAAGGAAAATCGACGAACGGGATCAAAACACTGTACTAACTACAGTTCCACGTGCATCGCACGCCAGACAAAGTTTATATAGTTTTAATATATGTAAAATATAATTTCTTATTCTTACCTTTTGTTTTATTTTTTCGTTTTTCTTGCTTTTATTTGAAATATAATGTTATTCCAATAGAAAGTTACTGATTAATAGGAGATTAATTGGATTAACATTACTCTCCAAACAATGCATAGTAATTTGATTTTCCTCTTGTTGTTGCTATTCGATGAACATTTAAGTACGACTGAAAGTGAATTGAGCTATGATGCTCTACCAATGAAAGCTAAAAAAAGTCACAGAGTCTTATTACAACAAATTAGAATATTAAAAATGAAAAATAACTCTACCCCAAGTTGCGCTGGCACCGACATATGTGACAATACCTCCCGTTTCAATCAAACAATCGACAACACATCAAAACAACCAACAAATAGTCAACTCTCTGAGTTATGATAGTACTGGTAAAATCTCTGGCAGAGCCTGAGTCTGACATCCACTATGTTCCACACTGTGCCATCCTCTAGAATAGGAAGAATAGGGGTCGTTGGATATGGGAATTCATAACAATTTCAAGCATCCCTTCTTTCAAATATTGCTGCTCTCCATTGTTCCATATTAAATTTCTGTCCAAATTAATAGCAAGTCAAATATTGCTGCTCTCCATCCTCTCCGTTTCCGACCCATATAAGTCACCCCTCTCCTCTCTCTCTACTCAGACCCAGTACAACCAGATAAGAACAGAAAAGAGAAAGGAAAAGAGTGAGAGAGAGCGAGAGGTGGAGACTAGAGTGGAGACTGGAGACAGTGGTTGTAACGATCAGATACAGATTTTGATATGGAATTGAGAAGAATTTGGGGATAAAAGAGAGGGATTGAGAGAGATAGAAGAGGATCAGTAGAAGAAAAGGAGAGAAAGATGAGAGACAGTGAGAAACGAGAAAAAAATTCAATTGTATTCCAATCTTGATTAAGCTTTTTTTTTATCTCCTTCGTTACATTACTATATATACCACTCAGTTGTTACAGTTCAACAATTAGGAAAAACAAGAGATTATGCAACTAACTAGTAACTAACTAGATGACAAAATCAGATTTAGAAAGTAAACAGGCCGTCCTTCTCTTGGGCTTTAGCTGGTTCGACCCATTCAGTTGGGCTTTACTTGATTGTCTTCTCTGGCCCACCTGTCAGCATTAATTGCAGCTCTCTCTGCACCTGAGCCTCGGCTCTCCTAACTCAATGCTATCAGTACATGACAGTGGTGGTCGACGATGCCAGGTGGTGGCGCTGACACTGACGCTGTACAGGCTGGTACAGGCTTAGTACCAGCCGCGGTACCTCTGTGATGTTTCCGGTACGAGTTTTAAATATGTCCAAGCACCTTTCTGTAAAGTATTTTATTGTCAGGGACGTTTGTAAAAAGTTCTGAACTGTGTTAGGACCTTTCCATAATTAATTTTGTTATTAAGGACTGTTAGATAATAGTTAAGTAAATAAATTTAATTCAGGGTCTTTATGTAACATTTCTGTGTTATTGGATCGGACTGTATTTTCTAGTTGGGTTTCGGATTTGATCCCCGAAATCTGTTAACCCGAATCCGCATGGGCCTTTGCTTGTTGTTCTGGGCTGCGTGTTTTCGTTTCTGGCCCATCCACCTGTTTCTTTCTTTGGGCTTCTCTGTTGTGAATAAGCCCGTGTGGATTTTGTTTGTGGGCTATGTTATTTATCTGTGCCTGGCCCATTCCTGTTTCTGTCAGCTGAACTTGAATATAGATTTTAATTAAGTTGTATTTTGAGATAAATTAAATAAGAACTATTTGATGACATTAATTATTTGCTGAACTATTTGTAACTCAAAACATAGACAAATATTTTCTAAATATCCTACATACTAAGTGTTAAATATATAAAAGTATACAACCTTGCGTTTTAACATAGCCTATCAAATAAAGTGGTTGCAATACCACAACCATAACAGTTATGCCAAATTAAGCCTAAGGATATGAATGGTGAGATAAAAAAACATGCACAAAATAATGGTTAATTAAAGTCTGTTTTTTTTTTCTGGTGCATTTTGGATGAGGTATCAGAGTACAGAGCATATTGGTTGCAGTTTACTTTTTTTTTTTTTTCTTTGAAGATAAATTGGAGGTCTAAGCCACCCAACTTATTTTTAAATTAAATGTCTATGAAAGGCCCTCCAGCCGGGTTTCCAACCTGCGACCTTTCACTCAAGGAGTCAAGGTTGCAGTTTACTTCTAATTTTGTTAATGAGAAAATGTTGTTTCTACAGGTTTTCTGAGCATTGATTGTGGAATTCCTGCAAATTCTACCACTGTCGACGTCGGAACCAATTTGACTTATGTATCTGATGATCAATTCATTGACACCGGAAGCAACTCCCAAATCTCTCCCTCTTATGTTACAAACAACCTACTCAAGGAATTTTTGACTGTCAGATACTTCCCCACTGGAAATCGGAATTGCTACACGATAAGATCTTTAATAGTAGGATATAATTATCTAGTAAGGGCGTTATTTTACTATGGAAACTATGACAACAAAAATAAGCCCCCTATCTTTGATGTTTACTTGGGAGTTAACTTTTGGTATACAGTGAATGCATCTTCTCCCTCGTATCCTGAAATTTTTGTCAACACTACAACTGATTACTTGCAAGTTTGTCTGGTTAATAAGGGATCCGGCATTCCTTTTATATCTTCGTTACACATAAGGCAATTCAAGAAAGATTTTACAAATTTGACTTCCACAGAGTTAGTGATTTCGTTGTGGAGGTTTAATCTAGGAGCAAGCAATCACCCGTTGATAAGGTTAGTACAAATATATATATGCTTATTTATTAGTTTGAGTTTTTTCTTTTGCTATACGTTTTCTCAAATTATGCTCGTTATCTTTAGCATTCATTCATTACATGCATTAAAGCTCCTAGACATGGAGCTGGAATAAATTGATTATAAACACATATATAATATATGATTGTGTGCGAGAGAGAGCAAGTAAATTGAGAAATTGATTACCGACTTAAAAGATTAATTAGAGGGTAAAGGTTCCCATCTAATTTCAGATTTTAACTTGGACTCACTTTTGATAAAGACTCTATTTAAAATTTTAGATATATAATTCTAATATTATTAGTAAAAAAAATGAGAAATGTTGCAGACAAATCGATCGATTTGATGGAGAGATCCATCAGACCAAACCATTTCTCAATACGAAAATTTCAAATAATCAATATGTATGATCCAATGTATTCTTCATATTAAAATTTTCTTGTAAACAAATTTTATAATTTTCCTTTATTTTTTTTTCTAGAATTTTAGAAAATCTTTGATCTAATTATAATATAGTTATGGACCATTGAATAACAATAGTTTTCAAAATCAGAAAAAAGTAGTAAAAAAAATATAAAAAAAATATAAAATTTAGTCTCTAAGAAGATATTTCAGTATAAATATCATATTTAACGATTCATATCAGTCATTTGAACATTCCAAACTGAGATCTAGTCGAATTTGAATGGAACGATCCATGCATCAAATCGATTTTAACTGTAACATTTCTGAAACAATATTACCAGAATTATTATATTCATGACTTATTAAAGATCAGTGTGCATTAATTATTTGTGGAATTGTATGTGTGCTTATTAGTTTCCTTTCCCATTGCTCTTTTTACAACCGAAAATAGGTGGCCTGATGATAAGTATGATCGATGGTGGTGGAGCTACAGTAAACAGACATGGATAGAGATCTCAACTAACTCAACGGTGGACACTGACTCAGACTATGAGACTCCCTCTGCTGTGATGCAAACTGCTGCCACCACTTCAAGTACCCTACAACCCCTTATCATGAATTGGACTGGTGACTCCACGTCCAAATATTATTATCTTCTTCACTTCGCCGAGATCCAGGCCACATCAACAACTAGTCGAAGGGAGTTCAATATATCCGCAAGAGGATATCTAATGGCGAAAGGATACAACCCGGTTCGTAGTTCAGATTGGTGGGGTATTTGGGACACGGGCGTTGCTGATTATAGTGTAGCACTTCAGGCTACTTCAAATTCGACACTTCCCCCGCTTATGAATGCAATTGAATTGTATAAACTTATACCTGTTGGAGGCACCACTAATGAGTCAGACAGTAAGTTTACTTTTTTTTGGATCAGTCTTATTTAACTAATTACTGTTGAGACTAGAGAGGAGAGAGAGAGCGGTACAGGAATCGGTACAGATATCAGAGAGAAAGGAAGGGGGTTTTCTCTTCGCACAAGTGTGCGCACAAAACAGAGAGGGGAAACGGTAAATTTTGGCGGAGGGATTACCGCTTACAGCCTCTTTTTTCTCAATTGCTTTTATTAAACCACACGTTCACAATTTACACTAGGACCCTATATGAATTGAATATTACCAAGCACATAAACAATAGCAAAATGAGGAGGGACCTAACAATCTCCTCACAATTTAACAATTTAACATACACAGAACGATTAATCCATGTCCTTAAAAAATAATCATATAATTCATTTTTTTTTTATTTTTTTGAAACAAGTGGAATTATCCACCACTTCTCATTACTTTTTGTAATCAAGAAGTACAAAACAGAGTTCACAAAATGTAACGAAACAAAAAGTCGGCACTGGTACCAAATTAGTACCAGTGCCCCTATGCTATCTAACCCCTCCCCTATCAATTATTACTACCTGAGCTATGTTATTACACCCATCATCCGCAAAATGTAGAAATAAACGTTCATTACAACCAACTAACATCCAGATAACATATAAGAGAAAATCACATAGCATGAATCAAAATTAAAGCCCTGTCTTCAACTGGTCTTCCTGCAGCGAATCCATCTCAGGCATGAATCCCAATATCTCTTCTTTCATCTGTCCTTTCCACATACCTGACCAATAAACAATCACAAGCCTGCTATCAGATATAAACGTGGTTATTCCTTTTTTTAATTCTCATTTTCTTACCTAACCTTGGTCTTATTCCTCTATTTTCTTTGTTATAGGGCCGGGTTGCGTTTGTCAAACCCTTCGACATAGAAGAGAAATGAAAATAAAGTAAATTAAATTCATAGGAACAAAACATCAGTACTTAGAAATTAATTGCATACCCTAGACTATAAGAGCAAAAACTAAATGATAAGAATAAAATATATTTCTTCTATATATGTAGGCTCCGTTTGGATGAGGTGTGGGAAGAAGAGAAGAAGGGAAGAAGTGGGAAGAAGTATTGGGAAGTGTGTAACTTTGTGAAGAGATTGGATTGTTTATAATAAATTTCTTCCCTTCTTCCCTTCTTCCCACACTTATCCAAACGGATAAGACAATTTTATTCTCCAATTATCTTACTTTAAACCGGAGTCAATAATGCATTTAATCTGGTAGCTCAGGAATAGATGGACCTTTAAAGCTGAATACATAAACTACTTTTGCCTTTCAGTTGCTGCCATTAATAGTATTGCAACGGACCATAAGATCAAAAAAGGGTGGAGTGGTGATCCATGTCTTCCTTCAGATTTCAAATGGACCGGGATTGACTGCACCAATTCCTCCAGCACTATGAGGATCACAGGCTTGTGAGTTCTTGTCCCATTTTTGTTCTTGCTTAAATATTTTGATCTACCGACTTGTAAACTTAATTTATGCTAGTCAATTAAGTAGCCAAAATTTGTTATGACTTAAAAATTAATACATGTTTGGAAGTTAAGGATAGTATTATTTGTTTGAATGTGTGAAGAGAGAAGAGGTATTGGAAGATAAAAAAAAACATTATAAAAGAAAAATATAGAAATGATATTTAAAGACTCTATTCCAGGAGTTTTTATATATTTCTTCATTGTTTTCTTCATTTATTCATTAAAGACTCAACTGTGAGTCTGTGAACAATCTCTCTTCATAGTTTGTTCTGGAATGGGAAGCTATGAATTACCTTTAACTAATAAACTAATTTTATTTTCAGAAAACTATCATCTAGTGGGTTGACAGGTCAATTGAGTGCATACTTTGGAAAGCTGATCGCTCTCCAATCATTGTAAGTTTCTTGAACATAAGATTATGCACTTCCCATTTTGGTTTACACATGGAATCTTCCTATATGTTATGCAAAGTCCAACCCACTGATTCACTGATGAAGATTCAGAGCTTAGAAATTTAACGGTAACCAGCATGTGTTTGGTGGTTAAATTGTCTACCCAGAGGGCCAGAATGTTGTTTTTTGGAATAAACATTTCATGTAGGCGTAAAAATAGGAAAAATAGTAACAAGGTGAATTTTGGGCTCGAGGATCAGAGTTTTCTGTTAGAATTGAAGTAATCTCGGACATTATTTTGGGCCAGAATTAGCCCAAAATGGTTTACCTCTGAAACGATTCATGCTCGACTTTAGTTGATTTCTTCGAATTGCACCATGATCCTACCGTGGAAAATGTTAATCAATTTTAGTTTGATACTTTGGTGGTGTTGCTTTGTTCTAGGGACTAGGAGTGTGGTACGAGAGAAACAGTTGGGAAAGAGGGATTTGATTCGGAATTCTCTACAGACACAAATTTTTCTCTATTCAACTACCCACAATTGTTATATGGCTGCAAATAAACAAAAAATTGTCATTCTAGTTCTGCAGGCTAATAACCACTACATAGTTATAGAATTTAGACTCTATAACAAATTCCAATAAAGCACAACACGTATACATGCGCTAGATTCTCATGCAAAAAGGAATGACAGTTTAAAATTTACTCATGCTTCATTGTGCTAGATTCTCATGTTAGTTATTATTTCTTAATTTTTTCCCCAGGGACTTGTCTAGCAATGATTTGTCTGGATATCTTCCAAGTTCTCTAGGCCAATTGACGGATCTTTCATTCCTGTATGCTTTTCAAGTAACCTTTACATCTGACTCGAATTCTGATTTAAAGCATTACATAATCATATTGGGGACTTTCCAGGGATATTAGAGGAAATGAGAAGCTTAACACCACCCTTCCTTCTGGACTCCAAAACAAAGTGCAGGATGGAAGTCTAATATACAGGTAATAACTTTTTGCTCAGTCCCCAGTTATTGAGATTTGCTCAGATGCGGTGGATTTCTGCGATTTAATTTTACTATCCATTTGTCTAGAGTTTGTTGCCTGTCGTTCACTAGTTTGTAATAAATCATAACTACAAGAATCAAGCTTTTTAAAAAGCTCCATTTTTTTCGTTTTATCGCCGTTTTATCTTGGTTTTTCTTCATACCGCACAACCGTTTTATCCGTTATATCACCGTTTTATCACCGATAAACGCTAAATCACCATCCAACAGCTAAACCGCACAAATCGCATTTTAAAACCTTGACAAGAATTGATTAAACTAAAATTTGATCTACTGTTATAAATGATAAGTAAAGTACTTCTTTGATGACCTCATGAAGACCTTGCTTCTTTTCAATTTTCACCACTCTACAGTTATCTTACATTTCTAATTTCCATTGACATTAATTTTATCTTGAATTTTTTTTAAAGGTACGATATCCCATCTCCTCCACATCCTGCTTCTAAGAAGAATGTTATCATAATCGCAATTGCAGTGGCAGTTCCTCTGCTGGTTTTTGTAGCTGCCATTGTAACAGTGTTCTGGTTGAAAAGGAGCAAATGTAAGTTCTCGTTTCCCTGCTTCTTCACCTTCTTGAGTAACAACATCAATATTATATATATAATTATTCTGTACAGGTGATATTTTTATTAATGTGCGTTATATTTGACCATTTTATTTCGTTTAAGCACACAATTCCATATACAAAAATAGTTACAAATATAATTTATAACACACCAAGACAAAAGTAAAAAGAAAAAAATGTCGTTTAGTCCTAATTCCTAAATGGTATCTAAGTTATTCTCCATGTGATGTTCTTAGCTATCTACGTATGGTTGTTATTTTCCGTTTATTTTGGCCTTCATTACATATTACACAAGATATTTTAGATCTTGATTTAAGACAGAATGCAAATCTATACCAGAACACACGTGTTTATAGAGAATGGCTGGTTCTTGCCTAGTTAAATTCTTTTTAAATCGAAGCTGTAATTATTAACTCCTGTGATATATGTGTTATATACAGATAACCAATCAGTAGCACCAAAGCCGCATTATGAATTAAGCCCTATAGCAGATGATCCTGGTAGAGCTCATGCAAATATTCCACAAGGAGACAACCCTCGGGGTAATTATGCTGGTCAAGCAATGACAACCTCACCTCAATCGAAAGGAGCAGGACAAATTAATTTGCCGAAATTTGAGAAACGCCAATTCAGTTACTACGATATAAAAGGGATCACAGATGGCTTTAAGAAAAGTATTGGCACTGGAGGATATGGAAACGTGTATTTGGGCCTCTTGGAAAATGGATTTCAAGTTGCAGTGAAGACGCGCTCTCACACATCTGCACAGGGAGAGAAGGAATTTCTGGCTGAGGTATTAGTTGATCACTACACATGGAGACACATTTACTTTAATCTTAATTCTTGCACAATATATATGGTGCTATAAATATGGCTATATTTTATCACCACCGTAGTTTTGCCTCTGAAAATTTTTATATTCTCGCAAGTTTCTGTACCCTCTTATTCACACACACACATATATATACACTACATTCTTCTTTCAGGCTGAAAACTTGACAAGAGTTCATCATAGAAATTTGGTCTCGCTATTGGGGTATTGCATTGATAAAAACTGCATGGCACTCGTTTACGAGTACATGCAGGAAGGCAATCTTTATGATAAGCTCAAAGGTGACTATACTCAACCTTGGTCTTTCCTCAAAACAAAGATAATGTCATTCAGTGAAGAATCTTAATCTGAGCTTTTTAAATTTGACAATATGGGTGCAGATAATGCAAGTCCTCTTGATTGGAAGCAACGACTTCGTATTGCATATGGATCAGCACTAGGTCAGTACAAAAGCACTTTATAATCTACAATAATTCATAACCACTACTATTTCTTCATTCATTTTTAATAAAATGTATCACATAAAAGAGTCTGATGTAGTCAGCCTTTGTCTTACCTGTCCTCCAAAATTTCATGGGCTCATATCTATTATTCTTCAAAAAAATGTTTATTCAAACAGTGAGTAGATTTTAATGCTTTGGTAACAACATGAGATGGCGGCAAGTAATAGAAATCAGCCGCCAAGTCATAGAGATGTAAAGATCAGTGACATTAATTTCTTTAAGAACAAAATTTAGACTACACCATGATTTAATTATTGCAAAATGTATCATAAATTATCCATGTTATGCAAAATGCAATGAAGGATTGGAGTATTTGCATACGGCTTGTAATCCACCCCTAATTCATAGAGATGTCAAGACCAGCAACATTCTCTTAAATGCAAATCTGGAGGCAAAGATTGCCGATTTTGGGCTCTCAAAAGCTTTCAACCATGATGCAAAGAGTCCTCTTTCAACCAGAGTAGTGGGCACCCTTGGTTATTTGGACCCCGAGTAATATATTTTTTTTATCATTTTTTATTATTAACTTCTTTCGTTTGATTTAATTTTCTCAAGATAACATATACAATGAACACACAGACATACAGATATATTTATAGCAATAGATGTTAGGGAGGTTTACTAAGCACCATGCACTTGGTGTTTTGAACTTATAAAACTTTGCTCTGTATTGAGATTTCGTGTTGGATCCAGATCTGCACTGTGCTGATGCACCTTTACTGCAAGGGAAGAATCTGCTTTCAGCTTTCATATTGTGACCTTTTCAAAGTGACTTCTCTACTAAATATAACTGCATCATTTACTAGTCAAATTAATTACTCTGACCTTTTTTGATACATGCAAGGGCGCGCAGATGCAAGTGTGTTTGTATGTGATGGCTCTATGGTGTTAGATCTGTCACCAGTATATGTCATTCAGTACTTAATGACTTAACAATATTTGTTATATCAATACAAATCATATTGGAAATTTTAAAAAAAAATGCTATATGGGATTCATAGATCACACTCTAATTAAGCAACTTTTATGCAATAAGACTATAATGCACCAACGGTGGGGATGAAAATGGATCGGATAGTGGTCAAACTATATCCGTATCAATAATTTTTTGTCAGAAATGGTTACAGATACGGATATGTTTTGATACGGTTTGGATGTTGTAGAGAGTGATCTATGAGTCCCATATAGGTGGTACTTCCAAACCTGATTGAAAAATTATGTTGTAGCTAGTTTGATCTACTTCAACATTCAGTTTACTCCATTAACAAGTGACAATCCCGTACTGATATTTGTCTGTTTGTCAGGTGGGAGGAATACGTTCAGTTTTGTTGTTCTCAACTGAGTTTAAATTTTCTTAACAGTTCTTTTTACATATCATTTAAACTATTGCATTCCCCATCAGGTACTATACATCACACCAGCTAAGTGAAAAAAGTGATGTCTTTAGCTTTGGGGTTGTTCTGCTAGAAATCATCACAGGCCGGCCCCCTATTATCACAGGCATTGAAGGAGGTAACTTGGTAGAATGGGTTCGTCGTAAGCTATCTATAGCAGACATCAAAAGCATAGTGGACCCCAGAATGCATGATAAGTATGATGTAAACTCAGTTTGGAAGGTTACAGAATTAGCATGTAAGTGCACTGAGTACGCATCTTCTCGTAGACCAACCATGACTGTAGTAGCTGCTGAACTCAAGGAAAGCCTGGATCTGGAATTATCCACAGAGGGAATGCATGATGAAAATGCAATTGAGTTGGTTACAGACGTAAGCCAGGATGCTTTATCTGAGATGGCATACATGGTTCGCATGACAAACCAAGGCCCAGCTGTCAGATAATTTTGCTGGCATCGTAATTTCTTTGGTTAAGTGTTTTATCATGTATGATAATTAATCACTTTCTGGACAGTTTAATAGTCTTCAGTTAGCCTGTTGTCTGCAGCAATTTGGCTTTTAGTTTTCTCAAATATGTGGATTTGGAGCATTTGAGAACAGTTTCCTCACCTTTTTTTATTGATCCAACAAAATTCATGTTGTTTTGGTGTTCACAAAAATTAAATCGAGGTGACATACTGATGGCACGTTATTGCTTGATTTGTTCTTAATATCTGTTGGTACACAATAATACAAATTTTGTAAGTATTATTTGATTTCTTAAGCATTCTGGTATTGGAGTATCAAATTTGATTACTGTCTCCACTTTCCCTTGTGGCTCAAATCAGGCTTCTGCGTGATAAATGATATGATCAAAATCATGGCTCTGATAAGATGAAATTAAGGAGGCCCAGGCCCAGTTCATTTTTGTCTCTCTGCTAGTTTTGTGGACCGACCGAAAGTCGTTAATTATAAGCCTCTATCAAATAGATTTGATAGAGGAAATTATGCCCGAGGAAATCATGCATGAATGACAGCGTCTGATTATGATCTTATTTTTAAATTATTCTGAATAAACTTTTATATATATGGAAAAGAGGAGGGTTCCGCTACCAATATTTTTGTTGCCCTCAAATACCAACATTTTACTAATATGTTATTTTTTTTTTCAAATTTAAAAGTTTAAATATTAAATTCAAACCATTGATCTTATTTAATTTAATGAGTGATGTGTTTTCATATAAGTCTTGTAAATTTTGGACTTTATTTGATACTTGATCAATAGATAGAAAAACAAACGAATCTTGTTAACTATGATAGATTCGTTCTAGTACGTTCATGTTTTAGCCTTTGATCGAATATCAAATAAACTCTAAAATTTTCAAAGCTTATATGAAAAACATCGCTCAATAAATAAAATAAGATCAATGGTTTAACATTTGAATTTTAAAATTTAAAAAATTAACCAAATAGTAAAATATTGACATTTGAGACAACTAAAAATGTTGGGAACATAACTTTACTCTCTAAAAAATTTCTCATTTTTGTCCTAAGCTTAACTGAGCACTCTATACTTTTTATCCAATTTCCATGCAGATGGTTTTTTGCATGTTAAGTGCTGTCCAAGAACGAATATGATTTTTTGAAGCAAACAAGGGGCATTGTTTTTATTTATTTATTTATTTTCAGATTTTGACGATCTATTATGACTATATAGTATTGTGTTCGTAAAATAAGTGATCATATTTTTGCTACCAACTTTTTATTCCAGAATAAAAAAAATGATCCAAATACACGCATTCTAATAAAAAATTAGATTAAATATTTTTAAGTAATCTCAAATTTAGAAATTTAATCCGAATATGTTTGGATAATTTTTTTTTGTTATGGAATAGAAATTAACTGTAATAGCATTTAAATTCTGAATGAAAGATGATCTAAACGCATTTGGATTAAAAATAATCCAAACACATGTAGTCTAAATGTTCAGTTATTCATATGTTCTTTCGTTTAGTCTAAATTCTAGTTTATTTACTCTAATGTTGTAGTTAAATAATCAAAGAGATTGACAAATGTAAATAATATTTGATGTATATATAAAGAAAATATCCATTTATTTTATTCGTTTAGACATGTCAATATAATTGTCTATATGGTTAAATTGTGGATATGTGGTTACTTAAACTAATGTTTGTTTATTGAGTCTAATTGTCCAGTTTGTCTAATATAATTGTCTAGTTTATTTAGCTTAAGTGTTTCTGTTATTCAAATATCCATTTTCAAAGCCTAACAATAATAAAATTATTAAAAATAATATTGAAAGATAAATTAAAGATCAATAACCTTATAAAATTTGTTTTTATATATATAATTTTACTATTATGAAATACATTATTTATGAACTTATGGGCTGCGCTGGTCGGACAATACAGGTCAATACTAGTCAAACACCAGCGGCTGAAAAATAAAAAATAATATTAAATTAATATAATATATTAAAATTAATATCAATATAATAATATTTGTTTAAATAGTATCACAAGATCGGAATCCCAGATTCCGACGACAAGATCGGAATCTCGGATTCCGACCTTAGCTAAGATCGGAATCCGGGATTCCGATCTTAGCTTTTTAATTTTTTTATATATTATTTATTTATTTATTTATTTATTTAATTTATTAATTAGTTAAATAATTAAAAAAATAGATAATATATTGTAAAAATATTGAAAAAATATGGAAAAAATCAGGAATAATTAAATTAAATTTTATATGTAATTTAGTATTTTTTGGGAAAATTAAATTTATTTTCATTTTAATTAATATATTTAATTAAAATATAAATTTTTATAACTTATTTAATTAAATGAATTGTACCATTTAGAAAGGATTATAAATTTTTAGAATTTGCAGGGATACAAATGCATAATCCTTTCTTTTCAGAATGTTCAAAGTTTTATTAATCCTTCCTACATTTGCAGGGATACAAAGGCATAACTTGAATATTAAGACTTTAAACAGACATAACTTTTGATAGGAAGGTCCGTTTGGGGCAAACGAGGACATTCCGGAAAGCTGGCGACGAGATCTAAAACCCAGTAACGACCATTTTCGAAGCCAAAAAACGCTCTCTAGACCTCCAAAATCCATTTTGAAAGTTTGCAAGCCTAAAAACCCTCTAAACTACTAAAAATGTTTTTAAAAACATAAATTAATCATTAAAAAGAGAAATGCAGTAAATCAAGTGAATTTAGTCTTTCTTCTCCGTCTCGGTAAAACATCAACATCGTGTGATTCCTTTCTAACGCAATCTAGAAAGTGCTTATTTGATCATGGGACTCGATATGATTGTTTAATATATAATATGAAAAATAATATATACAGAGGACGACATCCGGGACGCATATCAAATGGTTGCTTAAAAATTTATAATTTTAATGTAAATTAATTAAAAAATTATATTTAATTAAATAAATTAATTAAAAGGAAAATAAATTTAATTTCCCAAAAAATATTAAATTACATATAAAATTTTGTTTAATTATTCCTTATTTTTTTAATATTTTTTCAATATTTTTAGAATATATTATCTATTTTTCTAATTAATTAACTAATTAATAAACTAATAAAAGGGAAATTTTTTTCCAAAAATACTAAATTACATATAAAATTTAATTTAATTATTTCTGATTTTTTTCATATTTTTTCAATATTTTTACAATATATTATCTATTTTTCTAATTAATTAACTAATTAATAAACTAAATAAATAAATAATATATAAAAAAATTAAAAAGCTAAGATCGGAATCCGGGATTCCAATCTTAGCTAAGGTCGGAATCCGGGATTCCGAACTTGCCGTCGGAATCTAGGATTCCGATCTTGTGATACTATTTAAAAAAAATATTATTATATTGATATTATTTTTAATATATTATATTAATTTAATATTATTTTTAAAATTTTCGGCACCAATGGTGGGTGGTCAAAAGTTCTCCGCTGGGCCTATAAAAAATCGTACCGGCACCTCATGGCCCAAAATCTAGTATTTTCTGAAAATTTTCGGTATTTTCCCCTAGTATTACTGAAATTTTTCTGTATCCAGCTTACAGGGCTGCCGAGGGCTGGAAAACAGGCACAAAACTGCCTATTCTGTTCTGCTAATGAAACAAAAACGTTGTTTCGTTTTTGTTCCGTTATGTTAAACGAAACTGTTTTTTTATTCCGTTTCGATGAAATAGTTTTATTTTCTATTTCGTTTCGGTTTCGTTTCTAAAAGCAAAATCATTTTTTCTTCCATTTCTGTTACGTTTTGGTCGGAACGAAGTTTAAACATATGAAGCGACAATATATTGATAACTCTAGGGCTGTCAACATGTATAATATAGTATAGGAGAGACATTTTTTGTACCTGCACCGTTAAAATTTTCTTTACCTGTCTATATATACCCACGAAAAATTATTTTTACACTACCCTATTCGTACGCGTTAAGAATTAACGATAAAAATAAGATAATTGTAGAAAACATAAAATAGCGAAAAAAATTACACACTCTGGATAAATAAATTCTATCAAATATATAAGTATATTAATAAAGTGATACATTACAAAATTCTTTAGATATAACAAAATCATATAATTTAATCTAATGCAAAATGTTGCTTAAAAAAATATATAACTAATTATATACTATCAAATAAAATAGAATGCAAATCAATTTTTTCATCAACACAAACGGATTGTGATAATGACATTAATGCTCCATTCTAATTATGATAGATATTGAGACTAAATAATTATATTAATATACATTTGTAAAATTTACACATTAGAAAACGAGTACGAAATAGCTCTTATCCGTACTCTTATCTTGTTAAATTAACGAAAAATTTTCTTTATTCATATTCATATTTTCTAACTTCAAAAATAAAATCTTACCTATATTCATCTTAATACGGTACGAATTGAATAAATAGATAAAGTCTAGTCACTTAGCGGCCAGTATTATGCACGTGATTAAATGGGTTGTGTTTGCGCGAATGCTCAAATATTATATTAACCATTTACTGAATGATTATGACTTTATGATGTTAAGCTCGAAGTTGGTGGCGTTAGAATAGGTTTTGTCGTTTCTTATACGGCTTTTCCCAAAACCACTTTTTTTTGTTTGCTCAGTGGATGTTCTACATTTTTTTTTGTTATGCAAGCGTTTTCTTGTTGTCTATTATCAATTACTAGATATTAATTGTTTAGTCAAGATGGCAAAAAGATAGTAAACTAGAAAAAATTCAACCAAAAGTACAGAACTTTTTCGGATTTTGTATGTAACGTGTTCATGAAAAATTAATTTAGAGATCGATGTACAAATACGATATGAAATTCGGAATAATCTACTTCTAATAAAAACATAATCATATGAAATCCGAAATGGACATCTAATTGAGTTTATATATTTATTTAAGAACCTATTTTATTTACTTTTTCGATTCCGATTTTTTTAAGATAAATTGGAGTCTAAGACACCTAACTTATTTTTAAATTAAATGTCTATAAAAAATCCCAGCTAGATTTCAAACTTTTAACTTTTCATTTAAGGTGCATTGTTTTTTGCCATTAAATCAAGAGTTGGTTTTTTGATTCCGATTTTGAAAAGACATTTTCAAAGAGCTGCTAGTTGCTAGTGAAAGACAAAAGGGCCGGGTCAGATTTCGAAAGATCGGACTTGACGGGTTTGATAGAAGGACCAGGTCGAACCGGGTTAATAAAAAAGATTGAGATGGACAGGGTTAGATAGGTTTGATTTTTGAAATATGAGACCGGCCCTTTGAAAATTCGGCCTTATAGGTCCTTGATCCTTTTAGTCCTTCTAAAATAATACCAACATCCAATTTTTTTATTAGTATTTTAATCTCTATCGTGTCATCATGATTAAATGATCGCTATGATTGAAGGGCTAGGTTGGATTTGATCCTTCAACATCCGTCTTTGAAAAAATTTAAACCCGGTCCTTTTAAAATCTGGCCCTTCTAAATTTTTGTCCGTCATAAGTCTTTCGAAGAACCGGTCCGATCCGAATTTTAGAACGGTTTTCCAAAAGACGAATTAAGTAACAAAAATTTTTGAACTATCACTACTAGTTGCATTTCTTTAATTCAGATATCAAGCAGTCAAGCCCTTCCTGGGTCAACTAGCTAGCTAAAAAATATTCGTTGCTGTTCTCATCATTCTGTCTTCTTCTAAATCCTGACCTCCAATTCTAAAGGTTGGTATCAATTCATTTTCTATTTCATCTACCCCAACCCAAGAAACAGCAGTAGCTGACCTGAAATTGATATATATTTTTTCTTGTAGGGAACTGGACCAACCGGTAGACTTCATTATAATAGTTCTCGGTCCTTTTGAATTCTCATTTACTTTCTTTTTCCATGGCCCAATGCCCAATTGCATCGTTTACATTTAATAATAAAGTGATGGTCGTTCCCATTGTGCGCAAATCAGATTACACCTTTGTATCTACGGGTTTCAATAAAAAAGAAAAAAGATCACACCTATCGCCTTCACTGGGTAACTGTTATTAATTAAAACAAATAGTTTAGGTAAGACTGATCCCACTGTCATTTATCATGTTAATAAATACCTTTAGGTAAGACTGACTTGCTTCCATTTCATTTAATATATATACTGCAACTTTTGCCTTCTCCCAGTGATGGTATTATAATGAAAAGAAAAATAATTCCATAAAATGAACAAACCAAGACAACAAGCAGTACACAAGTCTTCTGTGAAACCCCCAAAATTTTTGGGAAGCAATTTCCGTACGTATTTGATGTCAATAATTTCAAGGAAACCATGCATATATATTGACTTCTATGGTCTTAATAAAATACTGAGCCGCCGGACAAGTTTATATTGATCTCTCCCTCCTCACTTACACTCACAACTCTACTTGCAACCTATGGATTTCCTATTCATGACAAAAGCAACACTTCTACTAGCAACTCTTTCAACTCTTGTATATCCGAGTGCTGCAATTTCAACTGCACAGCCAGGATGCCCTTCAAGTTGTGGGGGTCTTACCATCCCGTACCCATTTGGCATCGGTACAGGCTGCTTCCGTGATGGTTTTGAGATAACATGTCAAATGAGCAAAATCACCACCAATAAAAATTATGTACCGGTACCAACCTTAGCTGGCACCACCGTTCAAGTTCTCAACTTATCTCTTGGGGTTGCTGAAGTCATGGTGCAGCTTCCAATTGGTTGGCAGTGCTACAATCAATCTGGTGTGGAGGCTTACTACACAGCAGAAGTCGACTTTAACCCGAAAAGCGTTTACAGGTAAAACAATGATTCTTCTCAGGATGAAGTTAGATGAATTAATTACTGCTGATTTTGAGAGCAATTGCTTATACAACTGCATCCCGAAAAATTTGCATATTCCTCAGAGCAATACTGACTACTTTAGTTGAAAATTGACTGTTTTCTTTGGCCTTTTGCCCCCTCAAGTTCTTTAATGGAGTTTGTTTGTGGTTTACCAATACTGCACATGGCCAACCAAACTGCTACCTAGAAACAATCTAGAGTTGCAACATAATTAATTGTTCCTACAAACTTGTGTAACAAATCATCTGAGAAAATAAATTTTGACTTGTTTATAGGATCTCAAACACCCACAACCTGTTTGTCGTAATTGGCTGCAACAGTTTAGCCTACATCGAAAGCCAGAGAGATAGCAATGGTCTCTATTCATATGACTACTATACCGGCTGTGTGTCATTCTGCAATGACTCGAGCAGCATCACTGAAGGGGCCTGCTCAGGTGTTGGCTGCTGCCAAGTCACCATTCCATCTGGTCTTACTGACAACTCAGTTATTTTTGATGGCTACAGTCATGATAGGATACTGTCTTTTAGCCCGTGCAGCTATGCGTTCTTGGTGGATAAGTGTTGAGTTTTGAGCAACAGAGAATTGAGTTATTAGAAAATATGATTATTTTTCTTAACTTTACAGAGAAGGTTTATACGCCTTAAATAGGCTATCTTGCAACGGTAAAAAAAGCTTACGAAATAAATTCTAACGTTACCTAACGGTAACTTCCTAGAAAAAAGAAAAAGTAGAAGTGTCCTTTTTAAAATTAAAAAAGATGCTCCTTTTTCTTAATTAGCCTATGATGAAGATTATCTGAGGCTAATCAACTCTTGATCATTAATTCTTCTCAACACTCCCCCTCAAGCTAGGATTGTATATGTCGTATAATCCTAGCTTGCAAGCGATATTTTCGAAGTGATTACTACTCAATCCCTTGGTAAAAATATCCGCCAATTGATCTTTACTTTTGACAAACGGGGTCTCAATTTCTTTAGCTTGAACTTTTTCCCTAATGAAGTGACAATCCACTTCAATGTGCTTGGTCCGCTCGTGAAAGACGGGATTTGCCGCAATGTGTCTTGCCGCTTGATTATCACAAAACATCTTCATTGGTGCTTCATGTTTCATATTCAAGTCGGCTAGTAATTGTTTGATCCACGTCAATTCACTTGCGGTGGATGCCATGGCTCGATATTCCGCCTCCGCGCTTGATCGTGCCACGACATTTTGTTTCTTGCTTTTCCATGTGACAATATTACCGCCTACAAACGTGCAAAAACCGGTTGTTGATCTTCTATCGAAACTTCCGGCCCAATCTGCATCGGAATAGCCACATATTGTATTAGTATTATTTTTTCTCATCCAAATTCCCTTTCCGGGACAACCTTTTAGATACCTTAATACTCTATTAATGGCATCTAAATGAGGTGTTCTTGGTGCATGCATGAATTTACTAATTTGGCTTATGGCAAATGATAAGTCTGGTCTTGTAACAGTTAGGTAAATTAGTTTACCTACGAGTCTTTGAAATTGGTTTATGTCTTTTAATGGTTCACCTTTTTCGCTATCAAGTTTTTCATTTATGTCAATTGGAGTTTTGGCCGGCTTACAACCTAACTTACCTGTTTCCTTAAGCAAATCAAGAATATATTTTCTTTGAGATATAAATAGCCCTTTCGAAGAATGAGCTATTTCTATTCCAAGAAAATATTTTAATTTGCCTAAATCTTTAATATCAAATTTATGTTTCAAGTCATTCTTAATATTATCGATCTCAAGTTGATTATTACCGGTTATAATTATGTCATCGACATAAACTAGAACCGCGGTAGTACCAAGTAAATTATGCCTAACAAATAAGGAAGAATCGGCACCACTTTTTTTGAAATTACAAGATAATAAGAATTGAGATAGTTTTCCATACCATGCCCTCGGAGATTGCTTTAGTCCATAAATAGATTTTTTTAACCTACATACAAGATTAGGTATTTTTTCCTTTTTATGACGGGGGGGTAGTGTCATATACACTTCTTCTTCAAGTGTTCCTTGAAGAAAGGCATTTTTGACATCCATTTGATGGAGAGTCCAATTATTGTTCACCGCTATGGAAAAAATAATCCTAACAGTGTTCATTTTGGCAACCGGAGCAAAGGTCTCATGGTAGTCAATACCATGGGTTTGGGTATAACCTTTGGCCACTAGTCTAGCTTTAAACCGTTCTATGGTTCCATCACTATGATACTTAATTTTGTATACCCATTTACATCCAACCAATTTCTTATTTTTTGGTATGGTACACAATTCCCATGTTTGGTTTTTTTCTAAGGCTTCCAATTCCTCTTTCATTGCTTTACACCATTTCGGGTCATTTTTTGCCGTTTCATAGTTGGTTGGTTCTACATTTTGATTTAAAGAATTGATAAAAGCATAATGATTATGAGAAATGTTATCATAAGAGATGTAATCTTGTATTGGATGTTGTACCGAATAGGTGACAAAGTCTTTTAGTCTTGTTGAAGGTTTCACTTGACGACTAGAACGTCTCAAGGTTGCCTCTTCACTTTGTTCTTCTTCACTTTCCTCAATATCATCATGTAGAGTGTTTTCGGCTTCTTGAATTTCATTATTTTCTACAATAACATTTTCTACAAGAGCTTCTTGCCCTTCTTGGTTAGTAACGCATGGCAAAACAAAATCATTTGGTATGGTATGATCAAATACATTTTCTTTCCCGGCCTTGTAATAAGGTTCATTTTCAAAAAATATCACATCTCTAGAAACATAGAGTCTCTTACTTGTGGGGTCATAGCATTTATACCCTTTTTTTAGAGTAGAATAACCCAAAAAAATAGTTTTAATAGAAGTAGTATCAAATTTGTCAATTCTTTTTTTATGTACAAAACTAGTACATCCAAATACTTTTAAATGGTCAAGATTTAATTTTCTACCATAAAGTATCTCAAGAGGGCTTTTAAAATTTAAAGTGGCACTTGGCAATCTATTTATTAAATAGGTTGCGGTGAGAACGCCTTCCGACCAAAAAAATTTGGGAACGTTATTTTGAAAAAGAAGAGTTCTCGTCACTTCAAGAAGATGACGGTTTTTTCGTTCGGAAACTCCATTTTGTTGAGGAGTATAAACACAAGAAGTTTTAAGTCACCTTTCATGTGGATTTGGAAGCTGCATGTTCCCCCCTCCTTAAAATTATTTCTTTTCCTGCTTTCCTGTGATAGGATTCTGACGAGACAGCAGCTTTCAAGGAGAGGTTTACACACACAATCAGGGTGCGAGTTCTGCAGCTCAACCAATTTGGAAGACAGCTTACACTTGTTTTTCACTTGCCCTTTTTCAGCCAGTGTCAGGAGGAGGTTACAAGTACTGTTTCAGACGCCGTGCCTCCTTTCCGGTGTCTCTACTAGGCAAGCGCTTCTTTCTCTTTTTTTGACCAACAGTCTCTCGCACCTGCAAAGCACTGTACTAGCATTCTCGTTGTATGCTGTCTGGCTGGAGCGCAATAATCGGGTGTTCAGGGACTCCCGTAGAAGCGTGCATAACTTGGTAGATTGGATCACAGTGGAGGCAAATAGTTTTCTGAGAATTTTGTAGTTGAGATTGAGTTTTTTGGTTTTTCTTTTTCTGTCTTTTTTGTTGTCTTCCCTTGACAGCCGCTGTCAATGTAATCTAAAAAAAATATAAACACAAGAAGTTTGATGAATAATACCTTTGGATTTTGTAAAATTAAAAAAATTTTGATTTATAAACTCCGTACCATTATCCGAACGAAGAATTTTAATTTTCTTTCCAAATTGAGTTTCAACGAGATTAGCAAAAGTTTGAAAATGAGTCAAAACTTCATTTTTGTTTTTCATTAAATACAACCAAGTGGTTTTCGAAAAATCATCAATGAAAATAACAAAGTACTTAAAACCATCATAAGAAACGAGAGGAGCGGGTCCCCAAACATCGGAATGAATAAGTTCAAAAGTTTCATTACTTTTGGAAATAGAATTACAAAAAGGAAGCCTAGTTTGCTTGGCAAATTTACAAATTTCACAATTATTACAATCGACATTAACAAAATCAAATAAAGTTTTAAGAACTTTGTTGGAAGGATGTCCCACGCGCTTATGCCACAAAATACTCAAATCGTCATCTCTAATAGAGTTAAAAACGAGCTTGTTGCTTTCCAAAATATAGAGACCATTTTCTAAATAACCTTCACCAATCTTCTCCTTGGTGAGAAGATCCTGAAAAATAACAATTTTTTCTTTAAAAATAATTTCACAATTCAACTCTTTAGTAAGTTTACTAATAGATAAAAGATTGACAGAATAATTATCAACGTAAAAAACATCTTGCAAAAATTTTTTTGAAAGAATACTAATCATTCCCCAACCAAGAATTTTAACCTTCTCATTATTAGCTACTTTAAAGTATTGGTCACCGTTAATAAGGTTGTAATTTTTCAACAACAATTTATTTCCGGTCATGTGGTCGGTAGCACCCGAGTCTAGTATCCATTTGGTATCAAATTTTGGTTCATTTTTAACCATAAACCCAGTGGTTAAGCACAAATTATGACAGTTTAATTTTTTATTTTGATCTCTGGTTATTAAATAATTCTTTGGGCCTATTATATTTAAAGATTGTTGGGCTGGCTTAATAAAAACAGAAGAATTAAAACCTTGGCCTGCTCGTTGGCCTAACAACGTAGAAAGCATGGCTTCTAGTCGATCTAGTCGATCGCTTTGAGTTTGGGTCGAGCCAGGGTTCACACCAGACCCTGAAGCGACGCCGTTTGCTCGACTATTTCTTTCCACCTCGCTCGCATCTTCTCTCCCAGACACAAACCCTTTCTTCTCCGCCTCTTTTGCATCGCCACCTCCCTTCTTCCACTCGCCATTCCCTCGGCGTTTAGGTCGAAGGTGAGGATAGAGATTCCAACACTCATCCCTGGTATGCCCATCCTTGTTGCAGTGAGAGCATTTGTCTCCCCCTTTCGCCTTTCTAGGGTTAGAGTTCGAGACAGTGGCGGAGTGGTTTTGGTTGCCGTTTTTGGATTTTGAGGAGACGGCGGAGAAGGCGTGAGCTTCGACCTTAGGGTTCAGGTCAAAACCGCTCATAGCAACACGCCGTGTTTCTTCCTGACGGATGCGTGCTGTGACCTCATCAAAGAGGAGCTTGTCTGTCGAGAGAAGAATTTGAGCCCTGATGGCATCATAGCTGGAATCAAGGCCAGCTAAGAAGGTGTAGACTAAATCAGTCTCTTCTCTCTCCTTGAGCACACTCAGGTCAGTTGTTACCGGTCGATACACTTTGAGTTCCTCGTTTTTGGCTCTGACAAGGCTAATGTATTCTGATACATCTCGATTTTCTAGAGAAAGCTGTGCTATTTCCTTTTTTAAGTAGTATATTTGAGAATGATTTTTCTGATTTCCAAACTGGTTTTCGAGAGCTTTCCACAATTCTGCTGCTGTTTCACAGTAGCAGAAGCTTTCTGCTATTTTGGGGTCAAGGGAATTTGAGATAAGTGTAATAGTTTGGCTATCGAACATATCCCAGTTATCTTGAGCTAGAGATTCTTCTGTTGGTCTCTGCTTACTGCCATTGATGTAGCCGAGTAACCCCTTTCCCTTGAGGGCTACTCTGGCTGCCTTGGCCCAAGGAATATAATTTTTTCCATTTAGTGGCACATTGGTGATTTTTTGGGATGTATTGAAGTCTGAATTTGGTCTCAGAATGGTTGTAATTTGCTGATTAACTTGATCTTCTGTATCAGACATGGCTTATGGATTTTGATTGGATTGCGGAAGCTTATTTTTATGGATCAGTGCTCTGATACCATGTTGAGTTTTGAGCAACAGAGAATTGAGTTATTAGAAAATATGATTATTTTTCTTAACTTTACAGAGAAGGTTTATACGCCTTAAATAGGCTATCTTGCAACGGTAAAAAAAGCTTACGAAATAAATTCTAACGTTACCTAACGGTAACTTCCTAGAAAAAAGAAAAAGTAGAAGTGTCCTTTTTAAAATTAAAAAAGATGCTCCTTTTTCTTAATTAGCCTATGATGAAGATTATCTGAGGCTAATCAACTCTTGATCATTAATTCTTCTCAACAATAAGGACTGGTTTAGATTTGGCAAGTCAAACCTCACTATGTCTACAAACACGACCATGCCAGTGTGGCTTAATTGGGCATTAAGGGAGAAAAATAATTGCACAGAGGCACAGAAAAACCCAGATCTATATGGATGCTGTAGCAGGAATAGTGAATGTTATAATTCAGTTAATGGCCCAGGATATATTTGCAATTGTTCAAAAGGATACCAAGGTAATCCCTACCTTGTCGATGGATGCAAAGGTAAGATAACCATCAGATCAACTGTCTTATTTTGAACTTTTAAATCAAGCAAGAATTCAACCAATCCAAAATCTAAGTTCAATATTAGTCCATGTTTGTTTACCTAGATGCCAAACGATTTTGCAGATATAAATGAATGTGAGCTACCTGATGAATACCCTTGTCATGGAATTTGTCACAATAAGGAAGGTTCTTATGAATGCAAGTGCAAGTCAGGCAAACATGGAGATCCATTTAATATTTCTTGCATTCCTAATTTTCCACTGAGAGAGAGGCTTGCAATTGGTAATTCTCAATATATTAATTTTTACGCTTCTTGGATATTATGATTGAAGTTGATCAACATTAAAATATAATAGTTATCCAACTTTTTTCTAAATTACTTTAATATGTCATTGAACTGAATATATCTTATTTCATTGTTTATGGTAATAAAGGACTGATGTAGTGATGTTAGTCAATAAACACTGTATAAGGAAATGTCAAGGTCATGATTTTGCCAGAAAGGCCCATAACATTAGTTAGACTTTTCTTCGTCAAATGACATAAGATGTAAATCATGTAATTCCTATCTCCAGGTATTAGTGCTAGCATAGCCAGCCTGCTAGTTGTCACTCTTCCAATGATTTTTGTCTGCCAAAAGAGGCGACTTCAAAGAGAAAGAGACATGGTTTTCAAAAAAAATGGGGGGATAATTTTATACCAGCAAACTAGTGGCAGGAAAAGTCGAGACCATGAAGATATTCACAGAGGAAGAAATGGCAAGAATCACAAACAACTTTGACACGGTCATTGGCCGAGGAGGCCAAGGCAAGGTCTACAAAGGGGTTTTGGAAGATGATCGGGAGGTCGCAGTAAAGAAATGTATTGTACTTGATGATGAAAGGTTAAAGGAAGAGTTCATGAACGAAATGATTATACTATCACAAATAAATTACCTAAAAAATGTCGTGCAACTCTTGGGTTGTTGTTTAGAGGTAGATGTGCCTATGCTTGTTTATGAATTTATCCCTAATGGCACTCTCAACAGCTTTCTTCATGAAAGCCAGTTGCCTATTTCTTTAGAAACCCGTTTACGGATTTGCACAGAGTCAGCGACAGCTCTTGCCCATTTGCATTCACAAACTGTACGACCTATTCTCCATGGTGATGTCAAATCTGCCAACATTCTCTTAGATAGAAACTACATGGCAAAGGTATCTGATTTTGGTACATCTAAGTTCCTCTCAATGGATGTGACGCAGTTTGCTACATATGTGCAAGGTACTTTGGGTTATCTAGACCCTGAGTTCCTTCAAAATTCACGATTAACAGACAAAAGTGATGTATATAGCTTTGGTGTTGTCATACTTGAACTCATCACAAGAAAAAAGGCAGTGTATTATGATGGAAACAATGAAAGGATATGTCTGGCCCAACAATTTGTCTCAGCAATGAGACAAAACAACACCATATCGATATTTGATATGGATATTGCTACTGAGGACAACCTGGAGCTGCTCGCTGAAGTTTCTAAACTTGCAGAAGAGTGTTTAAGGCCGAGCGGAGAAGAGAGGCCGACAATGACAAGGGTGGTTCAGAAGTTGACAGGATTTATGACAAGGCTGGAAGCAATTGGAGATCCTAATGCTGCTCAGGAACATTCTGCTGAGCCAATTCAGATTTTTATGGCGTCCCCAACTCCTTCCCATGACGCTGACACTGCAGCCTTGTTAAATACATATCCTTAAGCAAACCATACTTATTTTTTCCCTACATCGGTTTTGGTAATTTAATCTGGTTTTATAATTAATGTAAAAGTAAAAATTATTTAGAATTGATAATAAGCTCTGATTTTTTTGAGGGTCAGGTAATATGCTCTGATTAATCTGAATTTAATTAAATCGGGAGACATAAAGCATTCCCTGTTATTCTGATCAATACATTGATCCTCAATGGAATAGTATCTTAATGCATGTTAACCAAATTATTTTATTTTTCTACAATCATTGATTCCAAATCAAAATATTGTTCGTGCAACTGGTCTCTCAAATGAACAGAAACTCTAGGTATCAAAATTTTATATTTTAAACTTAATCTGGAGACGGCCCGCCTGACTTTAATCAGAGTTGAGCTGTGTGTTATGTACTCTTTGTGTGCTTGTATAAGAACACTACAAGATGTAAATTTAAGAAATCATTCACTTACCTATAATTTATAAATATAACACTACGAATGATGCTGTATTCTGAATTTCTGATTTGGAGATTCAATCAAGATCAGAGAACGATTTGGAGAGAAAGCCATTAGCAATTTTGATATGAAAGGCGAGAGAAGGATGTCGCTTCTATACGGGACCCAAACTGTAAGAATCGGTACAGAATGGATCCATTGACCAGGTCACACAACGGTCAGATAAGGTTATTAATCGCTCTCTCAAATCTCAACATAAGACACTGCAGCGTGGGCCCAACCAAGTAAAGCCAATAGAGAGAAACCGGGGTAATATATGGGAATGATACTGTATCACTGACCAGTGGGCCCATTACCTGAATGCAAAATGCCCCTCGAATGATAAACTGGAGATGTCCTCAACTTACTTCAACAGTTCAACTCTCCGAAAAGAAAAGGAGGCCAACTGGCGAATGATCTAGCATCCGACGTGTTGTATAAAATATAAATAGGACTATAGGAGTAACGACAGCTAATCAAAATAGATTTTTATAGTTCTTAATTTCTTATCAAACCTTAATTTAGCTATTCTAGTCATATCTGCATCTTAATGTAAAAGTAAAACTATTTACATACTAGAAAACAAATGTGCTGATGTATATATATAGTAGGCTGGCGGATAGGCCGATACAATATTAATATACATCTTCCATAGTTATCATACTTCATCATCCAAAGAAAAAAAAAGATGCACTATTTCGGAAAGATTCACATTTTTACGAAGAAATTAAACTGTGTGTCATCAGCTGCGTCCTTAATTTCAACTACGACTTTTCTTAAAAATTTCACGCGCTTCCAAGTTCTAGACCCAGACGCGCAAACATGATAATATATAATATACTCCCACATAAACAATGAAATTTTCTCTTCTCAAGCAGTGAATGTGAACTCAAAAATCCAGTTAATTATTTCTTGTATATGTATTTAAATTTTGAAGGCTGTCCTTAAAGCCATCCTCATCTCCGCAAAAAAAATAATAAAGTAAAATACAAATAAAACATACAAGAAGGCCTTTTTTACGAGCCAGAAAAAAAACTCAAATTTTTTTAAAAATATTTTATGCTTACTGAACACGATAATAAAATAGCAAGTAACATAAATCAGTCCTTATCGATGTCCTATATACAATGTAATATATATCTATGCCATATGATATTGAAGCGGACTATTATAAAATTTGATTGCTAACGTATATATATTTAGATTTTTATCCAAAAAAATTTGTTATCATCCTTTTTTTTATGATATAATTAATAGAGAACAAGTTTTGCAATTTATTTTCAATATATATATATATATATATATATATATATAGAGTTTAGCTACGGTGAGTCGCGACTCACGGACCCTTCGGTGAGTCGCGACCAAAACTCCTAGATCTAGATCAAAATGACCAATCCAAATCGTCCAATATGATCTCCCTATTGAAATCTCCGTGCAAACCAAATTTTTTATTTTTTCGAAATTTTTAAGTATTTTTTTCGGATTTTTAAAAACTGATGTTTTTGAATGGTTCAGAACCAATTAGATTAACGATTTTCTAAAATTTCAAAAAAATACTTAAAAATTTCGAAAAAATGAAAAATTTGGTCTACATGGAGATTTCAATAGAGAGATCATATTTGACGGTTTGGATCGGTCATTTTGATGTAGATCTAGGAGTTTTGGTCGCGACTCACCGGAGGGTCCGTGAGTCGCGACTCACCGTAGCTAAACTCTATATATATATATATATATATATATATATATATAAGACCTTCCAACCGGATTTTGAAATATAAATTCATCCTTTTTTTATTTGCATATGTAATTGTTATTTTTTTTTTCAGACACTGTCTGGATGTTGTTGTAGCCACAATTACTCTCTTTTTTAATGAAGATTTCCCTTTTATATACGAAAAATGGATTATGGATTCTTGATAGCTGCGTCGCAAGGATATTTCTCCATGCACCTAAATCCCAATTGAGGCGAATAATCAACCTAGACAGGGTCAATGTTTTACCTAAGAGAAGCTAATGCACAATCATTTTATATTACATTTGAAATTAAATTAGGGTGACCTTTATGAAATAATACGTCATAGTCAGACTGTTGCACCATAAGAACAGCCACCATTATCAGTGAAGTTCGAAAGGGTGAAAAAGATCAATTGGTTTCTGTGGGAAGAATGGATCAGAGGTGTTTAAAACTTCTTCTCATCATATCGGCAACCAGTCTATGTGCTTATAGCCATCTTGATTATCATGGTAATCCACTACTATTTATGCAAGTTCATATTACATGATTTCTTATTCTTATTTTTTTCCCCCTTCTTCACTTTCGTGTATTCTAGGAATCGTTTGGCAAATCAAGAAATCTCAACAAAACAGTGCTATCTTAATAATAAAATTTAAGTATATCATTGAGAACTGAATATTACTACTCAAATAATGCAAAAAAAAAAAAAATACTATTTGTAAGAGTGAAGATATTGTACATGTTTTCATTCTAATTTTGTTCTTTCTACAGGTTTTCCTAGTATTGATAGACATCGGTGTCATAGTGTGGTTCATGACCTCAACACGCATTTAACTTATTATGCATGTGATTGTGACGGGCGACTCATTAGCACTAGAAACAACACCCAAATCAATTCTTCTTACGTCTCAAGCAACCTTGCCAATGTTATTGAGGATGCATGGGTAGCCGCTAGTGCAAAATCTTCTTCTTTTGGAATGCTTGTTTATACTTCCTCACTCGCTAAGACTAAAATTGATCGAATAGCAACTCAACAGCCTGAATGCCATTTGAGCTGTGGCGGTGTTACCATCTTGTATCCATTCGGTATTGGTAAAGGCTGCTTCCGTAATGGTTTTGAGATCACTTGTGAATTGAGTAACACCACTCATAAAAATTATGTACCGATCTTAGCTGGCACCAACCTACAAGTTCTCAACATATCTCTTGTGGTGGCTGAGGTCCAGGTGCAGCCGCTAAATGGTTGGCAATGCTACAATCAATCCGCTGTGCAGGCATACTACTCAGCAGAAGCCGACCTGAACCCGACAAGCGTTTACAGGTACACTTCTCACTTCTCAGGATGATGTTAGCTTGAATTGCTGCAGATCGAAATATTTTGATGAAATTTAATTATTGTATAATTGCATCCCATATAAATACATTTTACTCAGAGCTCAATCGGCAAGTTTACTTGACAATTGACCTAGTTTGTGTCTTCTTCTTCTTCTGTTGGGGGTTGGGGGGGGGGGGGGGGGGGTTTCTCCTGAAGTTCCTTAATTAATGCCTTTTCGTGGTATACCAATACTGGACCTGACCAACCAAGCTGGTCGCTAGCTGGGAACAAGCTAGTTTGTGAACTAATTCAATTGTTACTACAAAGTTATGTAACAACTCATGTAAGGAAGTTATTTTATGTACTATGCATAGGATCTCAAACACTAGCGTGTCAGTGTGGCTCAATTGGGCATTAAGGGAGAATAATAATTGCACCGAGGCAAAGAAAAACCCTGAATTATATGGATGTCGTAGCAGGAATAGTGACTGTTATAATTCGGTTTATGGCCCAGGATATATTTGCAATTGTTCAAAGGGGTTCCAAGGTAATCCTTACCTTGTTAATGGATGCACAGGTACGATAACAATCTGGATCAAGTGTTTCTCATATTTTTGAACTTCTAAAAAATTAATTGAACAATAATTTGACCAATCCCAAATCTAAGCGCAATGGGAGTCCATTTAATTTTGTAGATATAAATGAACGCGAGTCAGGGAAACATGGAGATCCATTTAATAATTCTGGAAATGGTAACTTTCAGCTAAGAGACAGGCTCACAATTGGTAATTTCAGATATATTAATTTTTATGGTTGTTTTAGTATTAAATTCTATCATTTATTTGAGCAACATTAAAAATATAATTTAACCTATCTTTTTGCTTGAATATTTCAATATGTTATGGACTGCATTTCGCATAATTACATTTACCTTTGTACATCAATTGACATCAGATGTAATTTGTGTCTTCAGGTATTACTGCCAGTATTGTTAGTCTGTTAGTTATCTCTCTTACAATAATCTTTGTGTACCAAAAGAGGCGGCTTCGACGAGAAAGAGATATGTTCTTCAAGAAAAATAAGGGGATAATATTATTCGAACAACTGGTTTCAAGAAAAGTAGAGACAATGAAGATCTTCACTGAGGAAGAATTGGCAAGAATCACAAACCACTTTGCCATGGTTATTGGCCGTGGAGGCCAAGGCAAGGTATACAAAGGGATTTTGGAAGATTATCGAGAGGTTGCAGTAAAGAAAAGTATTTCGCTCGATGATGAAAGGAAAAAGGAAGAATTTGTAAACGAAATGATTATACTTTCACAAATAAACCACAAAAATATCGTGAGACTCATGGGTTGTTGTTTAGAAGTAGGTGTGCCCATGCTTGTGTACGAGTTCATCCCTAATGGTACTCTCAACAGTTTTCTTCATGAAAGCCAGTTGCCAATTTCTTTGGAAACCCGTCTACAGATTTGCACCGAGTCCGCAAAAGCTCTTGCTTATTTGCATTTTGAAACTGCTCGTCCTATTCTCCATGGTGATGTGAAATCTGCCAACATCCTCTTAGATAGGAACTACATGGCAAAGGTATCTGATTTTGGCACATCAAAGTTCCTGTCCTTGGATGGGACACAGTTTGCTACATTTGTGCAAGGTACTTTTGGGTATCTAGATCCAGAGTTCATGCAAAGCTCACGGTTAACAGAAAAAAGTGATGTATACAGCTTTGGTGTTGTAATTCTTGAGCTTATCACAAGAAAGAAGGCAGTGTATTGGGATGGAAACAATGAGAGGATGTGTCTGGCCCAACTATTTGTCTCTGCAATGAGACAAAACGATGCCAGATCGACGATGTTTGATCAGAACATTGCTACCGAGGAAAATCTGGAGGTGCTTGTTGGGGTTTCTGAACTTGCAGAGAAGTGTTTAAGGCTGAGTGGAGAGGAGAGGCCGACAATGACAGAAGTGGTAGAGCAGTTGAAGCAATTTATGGCAATGCTGCGAGCGACTCAGGAAACTTCTGCTAAGCCAAATGAATTCTTCACGGTAATTTCTGTTGAGCCAACTGAATACTTTACAGTGTCTGCGAGTCCTTCCGGTGATGCTTAGACTGCAGCCTTGTAAATTCATAATCTTCAATAAGTATTATAAGTTGACAGTATTAGTTTGTATGATGTTAATTTTCATTTACTTTGGTTTGGTACTTTTATCTAGGTTTATAATGTCGAGCTTATTTAGAATTGATAACAAGCTCCTACTAATATAAGTTCTATAATTTGAGAGATCCAAAAATACCTTATAATTGTGAACAATACACTTATTTTTATGGGGACGACACTTTACATACATGTTAATCCAGATTACTTTTGTTCGTCTGAATGTTTAGTTGCTGTCTTCTGGTTTGGAGATTGTGTTTTGTTGATATTCTGATATTTTGTTTGGTCGTACAATCGAAAATTTTTTTTGGTAAACAGTAATTATAGTCTTTAAGGGTGCGTTTGGATTGTTGGAAGAAAGAAGAAAAAGAAAGAAGAAGAAAAAAAAATTATAAACAATCCAAACTCTTCACAAAGTTACACACTTTCCAATACTTCTTCTCACTTCTTCCCTTCTTCCCACACCTATCCAAACGGAGCCTAAGGTACCCCACTGGTTGGTGTCCGGTACCAAATACCTTGGCTTCTATTTAGGCTCCGTTTGGATGGCTTCTTCCCAGAATAAGGAATAAGGAATAACCACTTTTTACCAATAAATTTATTTCTAACCATCCAAACTCTTCACAAAAGTTACACACTTCCCAATAAATTTACCACTTCCCAATAAATTTCTTCCCTTCTTCCTTCTTCCTTCTTCCTACCTTATTTTCAACGCATCCAAACGGAGCCTTAAGCAATTACTTTACACCCTGATAGGAAAAGAGAAATCAGAATTGGAATTGGAATTCCTCCGTGTATTGTGATCGGAACAGAAGCAGTTGAGACGCTGGAGTTGATTCGATGGGATTTCGTGACCCTTAAATCCCATTTTGAAATCCCACCCAAATCATTGAAAGTTGGCGAGAGTTGAAATGCTCCGCTCCCTTCAATCAAGCAAAAAACAACGGTCATGGATGAACTCCAAATCTCCAATTGACTCCGTTGCTCATCCAATCAACGAAGGGAATATCTAAAATCAATTCGTCTCCTCTCAATTCACATCAACTCCCTCCCAATTTTTCTTCGCTGCTTTCCGATCAGGGTGCTATTCTTAAGGTTGATTAGCCTAGCTTGGGAAGGGGTCCACTTTTATTTAGTTTCTGTTTTAAGATTTTTGCGTGCCAGTTTATGAAATTAAATAGAAACAAGTGGATGCAAACCATGCTCCACTATTTTTTCTGTGAAAAAAAAATTAGGATTTCAAGTATATTCCACTAGGAAGCAGGTGGATGCTTGTGCTTTGCACTCAGTAATTCGCAAAGGGCTATTGTTTTACCCCGGACGCCTAAATATTTGTAGCCCTATATCTTCTGCATCCTAATTTACAACTAAATTTGTACAGATTTGAAATATAATAGTAAGTAATATCAAGATTTTAAAATGTGATTTGTGCGATTTAAAAATTTAATAGTAATTTAGCATTTATCGATGATAAAACAAATAAAACGACTGTGTGGTATGAACAAAATTCTAGATAAAATGACGATAAAATGAAAAAAAAAGAGTTTTTTTAAAAGTTTGAATAATATATACAAAGCCCAATAAGGAGGAATATGCCAAAAATATGCAGCTTCTAGAAACCAGCTCAGAAATTTGCAGAAGAAGCCCATGGGCCAATATCCATGAACATTGTGTGCTAGAATTAGTTAAATCTAGGGCTGAAAACGGTAGCCGTTTCAACCGTTCTTTCGTTTCGTTTCGTCCGAAACAGAACGGTAACGGATAAAGATTTCAGTTTCGTTTAAGGAACGGAACAACTAACGCAAATAGAAATATTGTTTCGTCTCAGACGAAACGATTAGTGAAACTGGTACGTTTCGTGGTCGTTTATTTCGCGCATTTCGTCAAAAAAAATTTCATGGTTTTATTATTAGATTGCAGAGGACCTCAGCGGAGAGATCGGGGGAGAAACGAGTAAAATTAGATTTTTGCAACTCGCTCCGTCATTTCTACGCCGAACACAGTCACATCTATCTCTCTCGCCTCTGCACCACCCAATACAATCACCGTTGAGAGCGAGAGGTGATGATGGTGCCTCCTCCCCCTTTCCCGCGTGACCTAACCTATCATTTCTCTATCTCCGTTTCATACAAAATACAGAATAGTTTATTTTCTTGCATCTTAATAAAAATGCAAAACAATTAGGTAGTCAAAGACGGTTATAACCGTTTTGATCGTTCCCATCAATGAAACGATCAACGCAACATGTGTTAAATAGATGCAACAATCAACGCAATAAATACAAAAATTTCGTGCATCAATGCAACGGTTAACGAAAATGACTATTTTCGTGGTCGTTTTCCACGTTATGCACCCCTAGTTAAATCCATATGTTGATATGTAATATGTACTAGCGAGTTGCTATTCTTCCTACTGTAGTTGTGTTTTTCTGGGGCATCTCTATTGTTTGACAAAAACTTTGACAAACATATCACGGAAAGATTCACGACTTTACTAAGAAACTAGTTATCAAGTTTTTAAATTGTCACATTAGAGACGAAGCAGTCTTCAGCTCTTCAGCAAAATGAGATAAGTAGATCACCTTACTTCTTCCTCATAGCTTTCACTAGAAAATGTTATTCAATATAACAAATTAGACAACCACTTCAAGTTAAGTAAAGAAGTAAAAGGAAAAGGCTATCAAAAAAATGCAGTCACGTACCAGGGCTCACAATTTTTACACGCTTTGTTATAGCTCTGAAAGAAGTGACAGATTCATTACCTCCTGCTTCAAAATGGCAGAGTTATTGCATGACACAATTTGCAACATAAAAGGAAAAATGAACCATTGTTTAAGATGAGAAAATACCTTGAATGTTAGCATCAGGAGAGTTGAGTATTGTTAGCTTGGATGAATCAGGGGTAATTATATGTGTCATCTCATCTTCTCCCGCTTCATTATTCAATCTGTTCAGAGATGTTTGACACACATAATAAAAAAAAAAAAACTTAGTTTACATTACAAATCTTTCCAGAAATAGTCATATTTACATATTTTTGCTAAATCAAAATTGACAATTATAATGCTGGAGAGCATAAATGTGAAAAGGAAATTGAAGTGCCTCAAGCGAAAAATTGCTAAGTACCTTGGAGTGGGATTGTTTTGCTCAGGGCTACTCTGAGAATGAAGTCCCTCACAATCAAGATCCAAATCCACCAGCAGATCAGAAAATTGGAAATCTTGATTCAAAATATCAAACTCTGAAAAATCAAAATCAAACCCATCTCCAAATTGATTCAAGTTCTCTCCTCCGTCAGATGAAGAGGAGGGAGAATAAGTGGAAGGAGACGATGACACCTTATCATCATTTGAACCCACTACAGCCTCACTTGGACCCGCATTCGCATCAGTGTTGTCAAAATTCAACTTTCCTTTCACGTGGTCTCTTTTACCTGATTTCCTCCCGTCTGGCTTCAACGGAGATGTGAATTGGTAACTCCTTTCTACAGAGTAATAGGCAGCACCACCTTTCAGAGGGCTAACGATTATTCTCTCAGATGAAACAATAGAGCATTGTGTATTTGGTTGGGTCATTGAAGGGTTTTCAACTGGCATGATAGACTTTTGGGTTTGCGGCGTCTCAGGTGAGGCATTGGAGATAGATTCAATGGGCTTGAACAAGCTTTTTGCTATTGAATTATTGACCAGCTCCACCTTCTCTTGCATATTACTGGTGACTGTCACTATTTTACCTGAAAAGTTAAAGATAACAGGATTAACTATAAATTTAGTTCCTAGATTTAATTTTCTTGAGTACAATTTCGAAAGGCAAGACTTTACTGCTTGATAATGGTAAGGAGGACGGTTCAATGAATGGTTTCTTCAAAGCAGGAAGGGCATTTGGCACAGAACTCGATGCTTTCCTCTTGTTATGAGAAGCAGTGACATGTGAAGAGTTGGCTACAGGAGTAGAAAAGTTGGTTATGGCATTGGATTCTGATGGAGTCATCACGGCCTGAGAAGTGTTCATCATAGTACCTGTCACTGTGAAATTCCATTAAAAAAAAGAATCAGATAATAAACACCGCAAAGAGTTTACATCTTTAGAAAAAACCCTCACTGTAATGGTTTACTTGTGTGCAAGAAAAAAATAAGATATTCAAATGTACAAACACCATGCATCACATATACAATTTATAAGAGTAACAGTAATGTTATCAGTGTTTACCAGCATAGCCTCTTAGTTTGGGGTTTTCCTATCAACACTTTCTAATTAACAGTGCTACACAAGTGCTTTATTCATCTCCTTGCTATCAACAGTAATATTATCAGTGTTTAGCAGCATTAACAGTGTTTCTATCAACACTTTCTAATTAACAATTTGGGGGTTTTGCGATCAATAGTTTTCTAATTACTAGTGCTACATAAAGTCATAAATGATATTTCTTCTTCAAAAGTAAGACTTAATCTTGATTTCTTTTGAAACAAAGAATTAAACTTGATTGTTAAAACTAAAGACACAATTAAATAAAAAAAAGGAGACAAGTAAAAAAGACCTGGAGTTAGAGCAGGTGGAGGCAAAGGGAATGGGAGGAATTGGGGAGTTGGAGCCACAAATTGAGGAGGAACGAGAGGAGGAGAAGAGGTCTGGTGAGATTGGGACTGGATCTGAGTCTGACTCTGAGTAGGTGAAGAGTTGGGATAATAGTAATTAGTGAATAAGTTGTGAAACCCAAGCATGGTCGCATCGAGCCGCTGCTTCTCTTGAAAAAGCAGCAGCTTCTGTTCCTTGAGAGAGATGTACTCGTCGAGAATCTCTCCGAGCCCCATCAACCCCTTCATCTTATTCGTCTTTTTCCCTTTCGCATTCGCACTATTCGCCTTCTTCATCTTCCCGAACAACTCGGCCGCGTCCGACCGGAACGCCTCCAGCGCGTTCGTGTAGTTGTTGTCCTCTAAGTATTGCTCCACCATGAATGCCACCTGTACCGCCGTCACCTTCCCCTTCCCGATCTTCGCACCTCTCTCCTTCTCCCTTTCCCTTTCCCTTCCCCTCTGCGGCTGCTTCGCCATTCCTACCTACCTTTCTTTTTCCTCCTCAATTACTCTATTACTCTTTCTTTACTAACTAACAAGTAACAAGCTACGATCCCACCAGAGAGAGAGAGAGAGAGAGAGAGAGAGAGAGAGAGGTTTTAGATCTGATCTGTAGATACGCTTGGAGCGAGGGAGGGAAGCAAATACAAAAAAGTGAAATTGAGAGGGAAACGTTCCCTCCTTCCCAATCGATTCGGAGCGAAATTGCAAACGCGCGAAAGAGTGAATCTTTACTCCCGCCTCTCAAATTTTTATTTTTCTGAGTGGAATATTCAGCGAATCGCCGCTTCAGTTCCGACCTTCCCTTTCTAGTTATTATGCACTGTGCTTAGAGATCTACTCGTTTTATGTAGCGAGTCGTACTGACCCGTGATTCTTTATTAGAATGCGAAATGGAACAAACGAACGGTTCAGATCGCTGGGAGAAAAATTCAGAGCTGATGGACGGCTTCGATTTATTCAATGATTTAGTGTAGGTAATCATATTGATTTATGGGTTTATCCATTAGCGAAGACCTTTTCAAGTACGACTTTCTTCGTTTTGTTTAATGTTTTTTAATTGAAGCGCTTTCTAGTTCCAGACACGCAACAACAAAACAACAGAATTTCCATTGCCTAAAACCTCACCTAGGCAATTTTTTAAAAAAGAAATTTGAGGGATTACAGCTGCAAAGAATCCGTCTCTCTCAAATCCAATGGGTTGACTTTGCAATCAACCAAAGCATATCCCTTTTCCCGGGATATCAACCAATTACATTTGACGTAGCCCATTTGAATTTCTTATTTTCTTTGACTACGCATAAAATAGAAAAAACTTCAATTGTTCCTTGTAGAAAATGCTAAATTGTGGCCTTTCAAAGCCCCTTGAATCACCAACTAGTTTTCTATACTTCAAATACTTCCATGTTGGGGTTTATGGTGGCCCCCAAGCCATGATGCTCTTCCATATCTCTACTGCTGATCAAATTTGGAAGAGAAGACAAGGGAAGAAGAAAACCTTTTGAGTAACAAATCTTTGATACTGGCTTTTTTGGTTGTGTTGCGTTGGTGGTTGCAAATGGAAGAATCAACAGACAAAGGAAATAACAATGGAAATGGAAATGAGAATGGGAAAGGTGTTGGGGGGCCCAGTTCTCAGATCAGGAAGCAACAGGAGGAGCAACATATGCTTGTGGTATATGAAGAGGTTCTCAAAAAGCTCGAAGAAGACGACCGGCCAGAGGTCAAGCAGCCAGGGTTTAAAAAGGCACTATGGGACCATTTCCATCGCCTACCGGCAAGGTAAACCTCTTTCTTGGCGGATGCCTACAAGCTGTTCGACAAAATGACCGTGTCGAATTTATTTTGTTGGTGGTTTGATGTAGGTATGCCATGGATGTGAGTGTGGAGAGCGCAGAGGATATTTTGATGCACATGAAATTGTTGGAGGCGGCCAGGAGTCCTGTGAAGCAGCTGTCTTTCACAGTCAAAGTAGTGCATGTAAGGATCATTCTTTCTGTTTTATATTCTTTAGCTTTAATTTTATTAACGAAAAAATAATTGCTTTGTTAGGTTTTTAGATAGCCAATTTGCCATAATAGCTGACACTTGTGCATATCATGTTGGTACTAAGATATATTTAATTGTTATTTACTTTTTTTGACTAAAATTTAATTATTATTTACTTATTCTGCATTTTTTATCTTTTTGTGCCTTTTGCTTCCATAGGTTTCACCAGATGATGATGATTCTACTATCAATACAAGTAGAAAAAGGTTAGTTCATACTTGAAAATCGTTGATGATCATATTTTAATTATTTTTTATTTGAGGCACAGCTAACGATTTCTATATAAAAAAGGGAACTAAATAAAGTCTGATTACATTTCTAAATATGAATATCATACTTGAGCATTATGAATGAATATTTTTTTTTATTATTCTCAGAGTACTTGATTTGATTTTACTTTTTTGATCTGCAGTATCCATCCTCCACCTTCTTTTGATTCATTCAGAATGAATTTGGTGCGTCAGGCGAGCTTATCTAAAAACCAAGATGAAGAAACTGATTTAACTTTTTATAGGTTAGAATTTTTTTTTTCTGAATACTTTGACCAGAAATGGTGATCTAATTGATAATTCAATCTAGACCTCTAAAACAATGGCCGGTTCATACATATTCTAATTCTGACATTTACAAAACATTCAGGCCCATGCATGAGATTACCTTTTCAGCAGAGGACAAGCCTTTGGTTCTTAGTCAGGTGCTATAGTTTTCTTATGAACTTTGAACTTTTTATTAGTTTTGAAAATTTGATTAATTATCCTATTTTAGTCGATAGGGGTCCATGAGACCATACCATTATATGTAGTCTTTTATACAAAGTCAACTTGTTGGACAAGTATTCTCATTTCCTTAGTTTTCCTGACTATGTCAAATATGAGGTGCAGGTTTCATTTTTTCTTCTTTTTTTAAGGTAAAGATGAATAAGTTGTGCTGGGAGTATTTCATTCTTCAATATTTTTTCTTTTCAGATTACTCATCTGCTTGGTGATCTTGGCCTAAACATCCAAGAAGCACATGCATTTTCATCAAATGATGGTTTATCATTAGATGTTTTCGTTGTCACTGGATGGCATCATGATGTATGTACTTCGCTTTTCATTTAATGATTCAAGTAATTGGTACTTGTCTTCAGATATCCTTCCTGAAAATGTCACTTTTTTTTTTCTATATATTCTATTATCTTGTCAAGCTGTAAGTAATCCTTTTTTACTAGAAGGCCAGAGGCCCATTCCATTTACTGAAACCCAAGTTTTTACAGCTCTCAAGCAAGCATTACGACTAATTGTCATGCTTTTATCTATCTTTCCAATAAAGTATGACTGCAATTCATACTTTCTGATCACTTAAACATTCTATGTTCTTATTTGGGAATGAAATGGCAATGTTCATAAGGTTTATTATATTTATTTTGGATACTTATGCAAATAACTAGTAATGCCCTTTGTTGTTCAATATAGGAGCCAGAACAGCTGACTCAAGCTCTACAAAAGGAAATAGATACTATCATGGTAACTTTTTTTTTTCTTTTCTGGTGTGTGTGTGTGTGGAGTGTATAAGACTATATTCCATAATATTTTGCTCTTCTTTCGCCAAAAAACTAAAAGACCCACATTAAGGTACCGTATCTGTTATGCTGAACTGGTAAAGGTCACTCTGATTTTTCCCATCAATGCTGGAATCCTGGCGAATTTTTGTATACTAGCGTATCTAGTTCATGAGCTAATAGAAAGAAGTCAATCAACCTAATACACCAAAATACCAAATTATTTACTATGTAAATTATGTTACCAGATTATATCACACAAATTACATAAATCTCATTAAAATAGTCTTATATGTATTTTTTTTTAACCTAAGATGCAACCATGGGGAGCAGTGAGATGGACTCCAAAGACAGAAGATGCTGAAGATAGCATCCCAAAAGAATGTATTGAAAACGCCCATCCAATATTGCCTGATCATATAAAAATACCATCTGATGGCACGGACGAATGGGAGATTGATGTGAAATGCCTCATATTTGGGAAAAAAGTGGCATCTGGCACATATGGGGACCTGTATGTTTTTCTTAACGTTTTCATTGTAATTCATCGCTTCAACATGGATAAATTATTTTATCTTTTTCTTTCTACTGCTTTTGGTTTCTTATTCTAGTTATCGTGCATCATATTTTGGCCAAGATGTAGCCATTAAAGTTATAAAGAATGACCGTTTGAGTGATGACATGTTGCGTGAATTTCGTCAGGAAGTGTATATTTTGAGGTTTGTTTTTATTTCATTGGGAATGATTCTGTTACCAACTTTTGTAGTTGCTTCATGGAAAGAAGAAAAAAGTTGAGCACTTTCTATAGAAAAGAATAAAGCATGAACTCTCAAATAGTCAAATGTTTTGCCCTCAAAAAATGATATGTAGACTTATTTTTATAATGGTGATCAGTAAACTTATTTATACTAGAATTGCTTGCAAACTTCATGTCTGTAACAGTATTAATTTATTTTTCAGAAAGGTTCGCCATAAGAATGTTGTGCAATTTATTGGGGCATGCACCAAACCTCCAAGCTTATGTATTGTTACTGGTAATTGTAAAAGTTACATGCGCATCCATTTCCTAGTGTGAAGTTTGTACTTTCTCTTGACAATATTCTTATGTACCTCAACCAGAATTTATGTCTGGCGGCAGTTTGTATGAACATCTGCACAAACACAAGGCTATTATAAAGGTTCCTTCCTTGATCAGAATTGCACTTGATATAGCAAAGGGGATGGACTACTTACACCAACATAACATTATTCACCGTGACCTGAAAACTGCTAACATTCTCATTGATGAAAAAGAGGTAAGTAAACTGGCTACTTAACGGGGTTTGCAGAAAAAGGGAACCTATAGTTCACTCTATGTTCACATAACATCCAATATTTCTAACACTTGAACGTCATTTAGATTTTGTCTACGATGTTTTGGTAACATCTGATCATTAAAATCATATGATGGATCAATATTTGATTAAATTTTGTCAAATTTCGCTTCTGTATGTGCTTTTCTGATAGCAAATCAAACTATTGTGAAACTTAGGATGTTTGATACTGCTTTTCCAATTTATGTCTTAGTAATGTAGTCCGTTTAGTATCTATTAGAATATGACACCACCATGCGCACTTTGGTCTATTTTAATTGACAGAACCTTTTTTCAAAACAATCAGGTGATGCTACAACCAATGTTCAAGTTTTTGTTTTGAGCTAAAAAAAGTTGAAAAAGGTTTGTCAGTAACCATAACCAAAATGTGGTGGTCTTTACCCAGATTTCTAATTCTAAAATTGGTACAATTCGAACAGACAGTCAAGATTGCGGATTTTGGAGTTGCACGAGTTAAAAGTTCATCTGGTATTATGACAGCTGAAACTGGTACATATCGTTGGATGGCTCCTGAGGTACAGTATAAGTTCTGGTGTAGACATAGATCTTAATTATAATTTTGTTCTTTGCATGTTTTGGTTGCAAGGTGTGGATTTAAACTTTGTTGTTTTGATGTGTAGGTTATAGAGCATAAGCAGTATGATCAGAAGGCTGATGTGTTTAGCTTTGGAGTTGTGCTATGGGAATTATTAACACATAAGGTACTGTGAATTGCATTTTTGAAGTGCTGTTTATAATTTCTATTATGTGATACAACCCCTTCTGTTCTCTTGTTTGTAATTTGTGTTATATCATAGATTCCTTATGAGTACCTAACTCCTCTACAAGCAGCAATCGGTGTTGTTCAAAAGGTAATGTTTCTGCCTGAGTTTGAGGGGGGTGGGGGGATAAAGTATTGTCTCTCTGGGACAATATTTAAAGCTTCTTTATTTTATGTTTCTTTGTTGGTTTAAAAAGGAAAATAATTTGAAACCTTGCATGTAGGGTCTGAGACCTGTAATACCAAAAGGCACCAACCCTAAATTAACTGAGCTTATGGAGAAATGCTGGCAGCAAGACCCGGTTAAACGCCCGGATTTTGCCAGGATTGTTGAATATCTTCAACATATAGCAAATGAGGTCCATTTATTATTACTTTTTATCATATTAATTTCATTATTATGTTCCATACTTAATCTTTATTAGCTGGATATCAAACATTTTTTTTTCTGAATCAGGATGGACTAAAAACTGATGAAAATCACAAATTGGGGCTTCTATCTTTTCTTAAATTTGATAAGTAGATCATGTAAGTGTTCTTGCAAATCCTAGCGTATGGGTTAGGGTCTAATTTCTTCAAGGATATGACGTGATACTGTGTTTGAATTATTGATGTTTGGTCTGTAGACAAATGCTATTTGATTGGAAGCTTCGTTTTGTGCATGTTTTCTTGTTGAAAAGTTCACGAGGTAGTTCATCATACATGTCACCAATTTGGTGCTGTGCCTTGTAAATCTATTCTGTTTTCTTTCTCCCTTTTTTAATTTTTTTTTATGAGAATGCGCTTTGACACCTTGCAGTTGATTTCTGGAATTTTCTCTCCCTCATGACAATTTTGTTTTTGATACATTAAATGAAGTGCTTTCCCTCCCTAAGTTGTTGACAGTTTTTTTCTCTCCCTCATGACAAATTTTTTTGTACAAGATTTGAATATAATAAAATAAATTCAACTATTATATCTCGAAACATAATATATAGTGGAAGATGACGGATGGTGTTTTTTAGGCATGTAAAATAGATGAATGGATGGGGCTGTCCCCGTCTTTTATGCATATGAAATAAATAAATTTGCAACAATTAAACGAGAAACTGATCCTATTTTTCTGCCTCATGTAAATGAGAGACTTTGAAACGGGTTCAACCGTTTGAACCTGATCAGACGGAGCTTGTATTTTATGTTTCTCTCCTCATCTAAAATATAGTATTTGATGTATCTAAGGTCAAATAAAATTTTGAATTGTACAATTTTTTTATATTTAATTTTTTGGGCGCATGTGAGATTTAACGCTTACATGCAACATTGAAAGAACGGTCCTTATTGGAGTATTGAGACATTAATACTGCGAACAATTCAAATTTTGGAATATTATTGTAACTTGTGATCGCATGACTTTATTTTCTGCGGAAACACGTAAAAAATAAAGGAAAGAAAGATGATGTATGATCATAAATGCATCTTATGTAGCTATTTTGGTTCATGCTGAGATTCATACATACATAGATAACATTATTTGAATAATTAATATATATATATTTTTTGTATCCCTTTTTATGATTTCTTACACATTTTTTTCAGAAAACTTTTCCCAAGGAGTACGTCTTTGTTATGAAAGAAATAAATATATAATAAATAGGCAAATTGTTAAGTGGACTGTGGACTACATTTGCATGGGTCGAAATCCAGACCGTCATTTAAACCCATGAATGGTTGCGACTAATCAACGCTTATGCTTGGTTGAAAAGTTTATATCACCACGTAATAATATCTCTATTAAATACATGTATATTTTTTGGCACAACTGTTCTTCTATTATTTATCTTCCTTTGCATCGACTATTTTATTATTTTTATTTATTAAAAGGTCTGTCTCGCTGTAAATTCGATTAGTAGACTTTGCCATCATTCAAAGTTTCAAACTGCATCTAAAGTGCATCTCTTTCTACCCGGGTTTGAACAAAAAATCTTGACGTGCCAAATTTCAATTTGTTATTATCTTAATTCCTAACCCTCACATGAAAAAGACACGTTCGATTACCCCAAATAGAAAAATGGCAATTTGTGGTTTTTCAAACTCCCGAACCACCAAATCGTTTTCAAACAAGCTTTGTCCACTTCCCATGGTGGCCTTATAAAAAGTAAACAAACCATGGTTTTTCTTTTGTAAGCTATGGTGCTCTGTTGTTGGCAAAGAAGGAACCATCAGAGAGGAAATGCAAATGGGACTGGAAATGACAATGGAAATGGTAACGGATACAAAGGGAAGATATGGCTGTTGTTGGTATAAAGAAAAGCAATTCCATGTGCATCAATATATTAAATATCCTCTGCTCTCTCCAGGCACACTCAAAGGTATTCCTATTTCCCAAAGCAAATTACCAACTAATTTTAACACTGTCGTTTCGTCAAACAGTTTGTAGGCGTTCCAAAAGGAAGCAGTTGACCTCTGAACAGCAGGTCCTTCCCCTTTTCCTCATCCGTTTCCATTTCCATTGTCATTTCCAATCTTCATAGAAGCCTCAATTTTAATGTGCTTTTACTGGATCGGCATTTTCATTCTGAAGAAGGCAACTCAGGAATTTTCTTTTCTTTTTTTTTTTTCTGGTTTCTTGTATTCTATTGATGGAATTTTGCTTGACAGCTTGGTTTTGGCCAAACTGAAAGATCATAATGTAAAGGCAGACTCATCTTTGCATAAAGAGAATTAGTATTTATGACAAATATTTACAACACCAAAGGTGTGGTTATTAACTCTGTAAAGGGAAAAAAATTAGTTTAAGGCTTATGGTAAAAACAACAGTAGCCGAAGTATTTGGAAGTATTTGATCTCATATGCTTTCATCTATGAACGCTCAATTGGAAGTTCATTCTGACTCCATGCAGAATATCCACCCGCCAAATCCACTACAGCTTTGAAGCCCTGAAAATTTGAAAGAATGACGAAACAAAGAGCTAAATATGCAGCAAATAGGTATGACTTGTGTAACAACTGCTCCAAAGGATTAAACCTTTGGCCAGTATGACAAAACTAGTACCAAGCTGGACAATCAATAAGTCGGAACTATCAATCAGCTATGTAATTGATTTCTCAGAATTCCCACACCTTACCTTGACAACAATAATCCAACTAAAAAATAATTATTTAAAATAATAATAATAAAACATAAAGGAACCAAAATAAGTTTGAAAGTGGCCCGATAGAATGACTGATATACTGGTACATGTTACCCATAGTCCATGGCACATGCTAAAGTCAGTAAAAAATTAAACAAACAGGATAGTTAAATTAAATCAATCAACTTACAGCAGAATGGAGTTCAGTCGCGGCCATGAGTGACCTTTTCCCACTTTGGCATCCCTAGATCAAAAGGAATAGGTTTCAAAAAAACAGACCACAAGTAAAGTTAAAAAGAGGAACAATTTATATGAGGAGAGGTAATCTGCAATATCACATACAACTATGATTTCATCATCTTGAGAAAAAATTGATGACACTTGCTCCAAAAATTTTGGATTCTTTGACATCCCTGCATGAGAAAATACAGGCACCAACGTGCCATTGTCAGAATAAACATATACAGCTTTTGTTCCAAACACCAACTTTGTATAGGACGAATAGTAGCAGTATGTTTCTAACAGCAAAATTTTAGTCCCTCTTTTTTCAGAATGGGGTCTCCTTGAGCCCAACATTCTTAGTTTTACTTTCTATGCATTGCTTTATAAGTGATATGATGATAGATAGAAGGGAGTTTCAATGGAACTACCTGATCCAACTTTAAACATGTATGGAATATTTATAGCACCAGATGGATGTCCCGCCTTGAACTCATCTTCAGTCCTATTAACAATTTTGAAAGATTTCACACTAATTTAAAGATCCCATTTACAAATAATTACCATAAAATTTAACTACATGTTTATCCAGAACTTTAGCTTTGTTAAATAGCCCAAGGTTTGAGGCTTCAGCCAAGAAGTCCAAATTTTAGAATATTAGTGCTTTATCCCACATTATACTCAATAACATTTAATTAAGGCGATCATCCACAACCTCTTTATCCATCAACAGTACAACAAAGTCTAAAATTTCACAAATAGTTCCATTTACTCTGATTATTATGTAATCAATCTTAATTAAACCCTCAGACAGCACAATTAGCTCAATAGTTCCTGCATATGGTAACAAATAATACAAGACAAGGGGGAAAAAAGAAAGAAATGGACTTGAATTGTGACTGGTAATATTCGATATATTACCTAACATCAAGATAGCGGTGCCCTGCCTGGAGAAGCTCCTTTGCAACACGAACGGGTACTGATGTGGGAACTTCTAGTTGTACAGACTCTGGGCCAGAACGCAAGGACCAATTCCTCACATCACATCTATTCACACATTTAAAAGTTCAATAAGAAAGGCAGTTTCCCAAAAAGGAAGTTCTTGAATTGTAGATATTAACCCAATGCAGTACCTCACACCAGTGGTACTCAATTTATTTATGCTGATAACTTGGTGCTTAGGTTTCAGCGGTCTCAAAATTCCAGGAAGATTTTGCTGTAATCTGAGAATTAAGGAAAAAAAATACATTTTAAAGGTTTGGAATTAAAACTGCTCCCTAATTTTAGTAAAAACTACATGACTTAGCTGCTATCTCGTCATTCCCATTTTTTCCTCACAATTTTCAGTAAAAAGTAAAAGCTAATTATGTAAAATTGATACACTGCCATGAACATTTTGTATCTTCACCAAATTTTGAGATTCCAATAACATATTACCACTAAGAATCAAACCTGCATTTGGGGAATTCCAATCGATAATTATATGCCAATTATCAGCACTTCTACTAACAAAATTCTAAAACTACAACATTTAAATCCTCAATAGAATAATAAACTATTGAAATCTCCACCCAAAACACACATTTGTACGCTAAACAACACGATTTCTATTTTCTAACCTTGGTGCAAATCGAGGAGCAATGAGGACAGGGAAAGAGACGCCAATAACAACTCCAGCCATTAATGGATCCTTTCTTCTTCTCCGAGAAAAGAAAATGAATGTGTTTGATCGTGAAAGAGACTTAAAATAAAATTAAATCAGGATCGCTCGATCGCCGAAGAGAAGGTCGTATGGTTGAGTATGGAAATGAAATGGCACTGTGAACAACACATATAGCTTTTTTGTGGTACTGGTATGATGCGGCGTTGAGGGAAACGAGCAAAGTGGATATATTTAAAACTGACATGACACGTATACCTCTATGTGGCGTTGCACAGCCGCTGTATGTTCTGTGGATGTTGTATTTGTAGCTGATGGTAAGGTCAGATGGTTTCACACAAGAATTTGAAATACCGTGGCAAAAAAAAAAAAAAGATGTTGATTTACTATTGAAAATATTTTTATTTATCTTCTTAATCCCTGAAAATATTCTAAAAAAGTTCAAAGAACAAAAATAGATTGATGTTGAAATTATTGTTTTCGATAGTGAAATTATAATATTTTTGGTCTTTTTTCAAATGCTTTAATCTCCACTATAATTTTGTTACAACCAAATTGTTTCTTAATTTGTTTTTTTTTTGCATTGAATTAATGTTAGATCAATGACTTGTCAAAATCTTCCACCAGAATGTTGCTTTAGGTGCAGCAAGAATAAATTGACTATATCATACAAAAAAACAAAAAAAAAATCATCCTACCAATGGTGTCAATTGGTTGTGGCTCAATAAGATTCATTGAAGAATCGGATTCATGCGCTACTATTGGACTATTATGTTAATTAGCTCCAATTAGATAATACTTAAAAAAAATAAAAAATCAACTATTGCAAGTGGCAATAGACTTGTCTGCAAAGTTACAAGTTGCATAAGATTCTCACTATCTGTACCGTGACATGGATTGGCGAGTAGGAGTAAAGGAGCATATCCAAAGCCTCTCTTTTAGAGATTTTATGCAGTAATCTTTCAACAGGTTACCAATATCACCAAGAGGTCTCAGACCCTTTAGCAATAAAATCCAACGCAGCTGGGCAGTAGTTATCTTGTAACAAACACTACGTTACAGGGAATCCGCCGCAGATAATCCATAGCACAGAATAGCTAGTGGGGTATCTCAGAGTGGACATACTCCAGGTTCAATCTTTTGGATTAGGTCGAGCCGAGTCGTGCGCAACTTTCGGATAAGATTTTGATTTCTTTATGAGGTTTTACATATTTTTGCAATGATTCGAATCGGATCGTGCTACGCGCTAACTCCACTCGTAGGAAATTGTTAGTTTAGACTTTAGAGGTTGGGTTTTCTTTGGCAAATCTGGACCGTACGCATATTGTATGATTGGAGTAGCCAGGGGCGGATCCACCACCGGGCTCACGCTGTCGAGTCCTTGGAGTCTCTTTTTAGCCTCAGCTAATTTTTTCTGTCATTAGAGTACTCAAAAGTGAAACTGAAGACTTAAACAGAGGTTGTCCGACCCACCTAAATATTTTTTCTAAATCTGCCACAGAAAGTAGGAGCTTGTAATACCGATGGTGTTAAATGCTCGTCCATCCAGATATTTCACATTTGGTTGTGCCAATTGATAGGGCCGCGACCCGACAGGCCCTCAAAAGATTGGGTCAACCCGACAAAGTCTAATAAAGGACCTCCGGAGGTTCACCAGCAGGCATCCCCTGAGAAATGATGGAGGTAGGCTAGAAGATGCGAGCCGCGGAGCTACGGCCCTCGGAGCCCCACGAAGCCTCGGGATCTGAGAGGCTCGAGGAGGCTAAGTGATTTCGGGTACGGCCGACAGCTGGACTGACAAGAGCAGCGATTAGCAGAAATTTATACTATATTAGACTATATATGTTCCTCCCATTGCCACGAGGGGATATTTTTCTGGACAAAAAAAGAGCATGTAACTGTAAAAGGAAGATTAATACAAGACAATCGGAATTGATTAGTATCATCCTAACATTTCTATCATCCCCATCATCCTTTAGAAAACGCGTTCATTTTTTTCTATTTTTAGAAAACGTGTTTGAAATTCTCTCTTCCATTTTCAGAAATCCAGAAAACGTGTTTCTATGCGTACGCTACTCCCCCCCACCCAACCCCCCGCCCACCCCTCCCGCGCACGATCCCCCCTCCCCCTCGCCCCCACTCTCCCCCTTGCCCCTCTCACACACTTCATAATCCGTTGAAATTAATATTCATAAATGTTGAAGCTAATGTCGTAATTGTTGAACTTGACATATTTAAATGTTGAAGGTAATATTAAATGTTAATATATATAACTGTTGAAGTTAATATATATAACTGTTGAAGTTATATGTGTAACTATTGAAGTTATATATGTAACTGTTAAAATTAATATGTTATATATGTAACTGTTGAAGTTAATAAATATAACTGTTGAAGTTATATGTGTAACTGTTGAAGTTATATATGTAGCTGTTGAAGTTATGTATGTAACTATTGTAGTTAATATGTTATATATGTAACTGTTGAATTTAATATATATATAACTGTTGAAGTTAATATATATAATTGTTGAACTTGACATATTTAAATGTTGAAAATAATATTTGAAGTGGGCATATTTAAATTGTTGAAGTTGGCATACATATTAACTTCAACAGTTATATATATTAACTTCAACATTTAAATATGTTAACCTCAACAGTTAGAATTAATATATAGTGTGTGTATGAAAGGGGAGGGAGAGCGTACGCGGGAGGGGTGGGAGGGGGGACGAGCGTATGCAGCACGGAGAAAAACAGAGCGATTTTCAGAAATAGAAAACGCGTAGAGCCAAAAATAGAAAAACGCATAGGGATGATGGGGATGATAAATATCGGGGATGATCTTTATCACCCCCGATAATCATTATTCAATCTAAAATTATAAGAGTGCTGTCATCCTTAATTCTTCACTATTTTAAAAAATTCTTAAATTACCCTCATTAAAATAAACCCGAATTAGAGAAAAAAATATATACTAACTGCCTATTGCCTTTGCCCGCTGCACATGTCCCTCAATATATATTTTTCATAAAAAATTATGTATTTCTTCTATTAAAGAAGATTAATTCGGTACTTTTTCGTTTTTTATTTCTCTTGAACTAACGAAATTTTTTTAAGCCTCTGAACAACAGAAAGAAAATTTGATTTTGAGAAAAAAAACTGAAGTTTGCTGCCAAAATTTTTTTTGTTTGATTTGTCATTTAATTACGTTTTTGAGAAGCCTAATCAGCATCAGTATTCAGTATTATAAATAAAAAAATCGTGGGAGTCCGATTACAATTTTTTTATAAAAATTCGACACGGCAATCATTTTTCATTTAGCTGTTTTGTGTGATATAATTATTTCATATTTCTGCAGCCTAAACTCTTTAAAAATTTGTGTGATGAGTATCATTGATAATGGAATTGATCCGGTTCAGCAGTAGGCAAATATTTGACATCGCAATGTTATGGATTTCATTTTTTCGACCGCTTCCTATTTAATATCATTTGTCTCTATTTTCTGCTGATCAAACACTTGCGCCATTACTTTATGAGGGAAAAATTTTATCAAAGATAAAAATATTCCTAACAATTTTAAAAAGAACAGAAGAGTACTATTTTTTTTAATAACATCACAACTATAGCGGCACTAGCATTGTCGCTATAGCGCAGCTCGATTTATATATTTTTTCATTTTTACTTTGCCTATAACGGCAATACTAAGTGCCGCTATAGGACTTTCCCTTCATTTTACTTTGCATTTTAATCAATGTGGTCGATTTTTTATTTTTCGTTTACTTTATTTTTTACTTTATTTTTGTTAATTATATGAATAAATTTTAATGAAATTTTTTAAATTGTTCAATTTTACTTGTATGTAGGGTTCTTCAAAATGACACTACACGACATACGTGTTGGCACGACACAATCGTGTTATCGCGTCGCATTGGTAATCTTGAAAAAATAACAGGATTTGACACGACATGACTAACACGCAATACGAATACGAACCAACATGACACTAAAATGCAACACAATTTGTCAGTCGTGTTGTGTTGTGTTGACACGTCGTGTCATAAACTATTTTTTTGTGTTAAAAGATTAATTGATGATTTCTTTTGCTAACTTATTTCTTTATTGTTTCAACAGATTAAAAAATAAAATATTTAAGAAAGTAAATAGACATTAAAAAAGAAAGTAAAATTATAATTTGAATTTTAATATAAAATCAATTTGAATATTTTTTAGAAACACAATTTAGAAGAAGTAGGTTTATGATGCTATTTTTGATAATATTAAAAATTAAATACATGTCATGTCATGTTAGTTCGTGTTCGTGTCGTGTTGCGTGTTGTCGTGTCGTGTCAAATCTTGTTAATTTTTCAAGATTGCCAACACGACACGTGACACGATCGTGTCGTGCTAATTCCGTACTACACGTATGTCGTGCCATGCCAACACACATGTCGTGTCTGTTACGAAATGTGCTAATTTTAATTTTGTGCTATGATATCTCATATTTATATGTGCTTTTTGACCGGACTTTACACTTAAATGGTTACTCAAACCCCTATATTCATTGTGCTTCGTGCTATATTTGTCTAGAATTGGGTACTGTTGTGGTTTTTGTATTGAATTGCAGGAACTCGGTGGATCAAACTCAATTAATGCATAAAATGGTGGATTTAAGAGAAACAATTGGTCAAATGGAATCAATAGCATTGAAGGGCTCATCCTAAGCTTTCCAACGCCTATTGAATCGCCTCAATCGGAGTTCGGGTGAAGGAATTATGGCCGAAATACTACCTCTCCTCGGTCTGGAGGCAACTCGGTCCGAGTGGGATCCATCTCGGTCCGAGTTGAAAGTCAGAAAACTGCTAAATTTCCATCTCGGTCCGAGTTGGAGCCAACTCGGTCCGAGTTGAGAGCCGACATAGTGCATTTGGCAAGTTTTCAAGTATGGAAACTCAATATTTTGGTATGAATTCTTGCCATGACGCCCTAGCCTCCTTTCCAAGTCCAGAATATCACTATTTATGCTCCCCTAGGCCAGAAGAAAAAGGGGGAAGCCACCAACCACGAAATTCCATATCCCACCACGTTTTGGCACCTTTCCACCACCGTTCTCACGCCAAAGGCGTGGGATTCCACCTCTTTCATCATAACACGACCATGGCATCATCTTTGGAGCAATTCTAGGCGCGACGGCGACTGAATCAATCCAACCACGGCTCTGGACGTTCGGTATCTTGAGTTAGAAGCGATATTTGGTTTATTTCTTCCATTCTCTTGATATTTTGATTTGATGGAGCTTGTATCTTATTTTGCTTTCATGTTAGGCTAGATTTATGTTGTCTTAGGAGTAGGGAAGTAACTTAGGTTTCGATGTGTTGTGATTTGACTCAATATGATATGATATGATATGTTTTGTTGATTTGTTTTGTTGAGAATTATGTTAATTGCTTGTTTTAATTACTTGGTTAAAGTCTAATTAACTTCTAGATGTACGGCCGCATTTAGTTAAGTTCTAAAGTTAGGTTAATCAAGATAATTTAGATAAGTATTAGGGATAAATCGTAGATCCGAAAGGGGAGATTAGTTAACACCAAAAGTGTAACTTTTAGACAAGTCCAAAAGACCTCTAGATATCCTTATGAACTCCAACAAACAAGTTTAAGTTGATTGAATTCTATACCAAAAGTTGTGAACCAATCGAGTTAATTAGGTTAGGTTATGATTAAACCAGTTTCTAGTCCAACAAGCGATAGCTGAGGTTTAGAATATCTAGGTTTGACCAACAAACCCTAGCACAAAGCATAAAATATCATAAAAGGTCAAAACCACACACTTTCACCCTCTGTTCGGACCAAACAGATCCTTGTTCGGACCGAACAGAGAAGTGAACGCTTGAAAAACATAGTTTGATGCATGAAAGTGATAAGTTCTGTGTTCTAGAGTCCAAAGCAAGGTGAAACCTGAACCCTAAGATGCTTTTTATACTGTTTGAAAATTCAAAAACTTTACTTTAGTTGTTTACATATTTTAATAGACAAAATAACAAAAAATATTTATTTACTTGCACCTTTAGATTTAATCAACCAAAAACTCTATAAAAATGTAATTGTCTAGCTTTCGTGAGGAAGTAAAGTCCGGTACTCATTAATCCGTCCCTTGGGTTCGACCCTAAAGCTTAACTAAAACGACTAGTGAGGTTAGCTCTAGGTTTATAAATTTATTTGATTCCTAGGTTTTAAGCCTTCATCAAATTGGCGCCGTTGCCGGGGACGGTGTTGATATTAGAATTTATTTTAGTAACGAGAGACTAGATATTGTATCTTTCATTTATTATTATTATTATTATTATTATTATTATTATTATTATTATTATTATTATTATTATTATTATTATTATTATTATTATCATAAAAAAAAGGAAAAAAAACTGATGGTTGGTTTGGATTTTATTGTTGAAAATACTTGTTTTGACTGATTGCGGATGTCCTACTTGCAACTCGCGCTAGAGCACCATGGGTCAAGCAAAAAAAAAACACACGACCCACGCACGACCTCATGTGAGTTGCATGCCACAAGAAAACTTGTCCCGTTGCTACCTTTGAACTCCTACATTGCTGCCACGAGTTACTCACGCTGAAGCGCTGCTGCCCCACGCCAAATAGAGACGAATTCATATGGAAATTCATGCCTTGATTTGGAAAATTTTGAGGAACAAATGAAGAAAGATGTGATTCGTGCTAGAGCACCATGGGTTACGTGAACCAACTAACCCCGATCGACCTCATACGAATTGCACAACAACTCAAAGAAAGGAGTAGAGCCATCTTGGAAATCGAGAGAACAAACTAGGAGCAAATCGAAATGGTGGAAGCAAAAATTGGCTAAGTTCTCTTTTCCTCCTATTTACTTTTCTTTGTGATTGAATGCATTGAGGACAATGTTTGATTTAAGTTTGGGGGGAGGGAATAGGAGAAAAATCGAACTTTTGATTGAAATTGCTCATTTTTTTGCACTATTCATGCCTAGTTTTTGTTTGGAAATTGATTGGATGTGCCTAGTCTTTTTCGATTTGAATTTTAAATGATAAATTCACACAGTTTAAACTGTTTTGAAGTCAAATAAAATTTTTTTCTCGATGGACCCTAGAATGTTTTGATATCTCTTGTTGATTTTTGCGCCAATGGGCCGAATTGAAATATTTTGCAAAAATAGAACTCGAATTTGGATGCTTGAAATTGTCAAAACACTCTAAGTCGATTCTCAAAAGTTTTTGCCGAGTGAACGAATTTGTATTTGACAAATTTTTGTTTTAAAAAGATTTTATGAACTTTGGAAATTAAAAGATTAACCTTGTCTTGTTGAAAATGTTTTTAATCGCTTGAATCACCAACAAGCAAACTTAATTGGAAAATAAATCAAAATAGTTGTGAAAACGAGGACGCACTGAGGCCTTTTTCCACCAACTTAGCCACAAATTGGAGGGTATTGGGTTAAGCATGAATTGTTAGGAATTACAACTCAAAGAAAGCGAGAAATAATTGGATAATTCATGCTTAATTCTACCGGACCCGGTGCGAAAGCATTGGTAAAGGAGTTGTTGAGTATTATGGCCCAAGTGTACCGTGGCCATAGTCGAGCGACACCCGTCTAACCTCCCTAGCGCGACATGTGCTAGTAGCAAACTCAAAGCCGATGATACCGCATTATCCTCTAGGGTGTAAAGCTCCACGGCTCGACTTGCACGAACAAATTGGTGAAAATTGAAATTGTTCTTAAGAAGGGTTCATTATAGACTTTTCAATTTTGATAAAATTCTTTACAAACTTTTGTGAAATATGGAAAAGAACGGGTAATTGAATTTGAGATCGCATTTGAATTGACAAAGTGAAGCTAGAGTTCTTGAATTTGAGAAAAGATTTCCTTAGGACTAAGAGATGCATGAATTAATTTGTAGAACACTAAACTTGGTTCTTGAAATTAAATTTTTGTTTGACTTATTTGATTGAAGTGTGAAAACTTAAGGCGTAGCAATTGGTTTCATGACATTTCTTGGTTTGAGATGCAACTCGATGTTTAAGGTTTAAGTACAGTCCAAAATTATGAACTTAGGGCGTTGCTTGAGGACAAGCAAAGTTTAAATTTGGGGGGATTTGATATCTCATATTTATATGTGCTTTTTGACCGGACTTTACACTTAAATGGTTACTCAAACCCCTATATTCATTGTGCTTCGTGCTATATTTGTCTAGAATTGGGTACTGTTGTGGTTTTTGTATTGAATTGCAGGAACTCGGTGGATCAAACTCAATTAATGCATAAAATGGTGGATTTAAGAGAAACAATTGGTCAAATGGAATCAATAGCATTGAAGGGCTCATCCTAAGCTTTCCAACGCCTATTGAATCGCCTCAATCGGAGTTCGGGTGAAGGAATTATGGCCGAAATACTACCTCTCCTCGGTCTGGAGGCAACTCGGTCCGAGTTGGATCCATCTCGGTCCGAGTTGAAAGTCAGAAAACTGCTAAATTTCCATCTCGGTCCGAGTTGGAGCCAACTCGGTCCGAGTTGAGAGCCGACATAGTGCATTTGGCAAGTTTTCAAGTATGGAAACTCAATATTTTGGTATGAATTCTTGCCATGACGCCCTAGCCTCCTTTCCAAGTCCAGAATATCACTATTTATGCTCCCCTAGGCCAGAAGAAAAAGGGGGAAGCCACCAACCACGAAATTCCATATCCCACCACGTTTTGGCACCTTTCCACCACCGTTCTCACGCCAAAGGCGTGGGATTCCACCTCTTTCATCATAACACGACCATGGCATCATCTTTGGAGCAATTCTAGGCGCGACGGCGACTGAATCAATCCAACCACGGCTCTGGACGTTCGGTATCTTGAGTTAGAAGCGATATTTGGTTTATTTCTTCCATTCTCTTGATATTTTGATTTGATGGAGCTTGTATCTTATTTTGCTTTCATGTTAGGCTAGATTTATGTTGTCTTAGGAGTAGGGAAGTAACTTAGGTTTCGATGTGTTGTGATTTGACTCAATATGATATGATATGATATGTTTTGTTGATTTGTTTTGTTGAGAATTATGTTAATTGCTTGTTTTAATTACTTGGTTAAAGTCTAATTAACTTCTAGATGTACGGCCGCATTTAGTTAAGTTCTAAAGTTAGGTTAATCAAGATAATTTAGATAAGTATTAGGGATAAATCGTAGATCCGAAAGGGGAGATTAGTTAACACCAAAAGTGTAACTTTTAGACAAGTCCAAAAGACCTCTAGATATCCTTATGAACTCCAACAAACAAGTTTAAGTTGATTGAATTCTATACCAAAAGTTGTGAACCAATCGAGTTAATTAGGTTAGGTTATGATTAAACCAGTTTCTAGTCCAACAAGCGATAGCTGAGGTTTAGAATATCTAGGTTTGACCAACAAACCCTAGCACAAAGCATAAAATATCATAAAAGGTCAAAACCACACACTTTCACCCTCTGTTCGGACCAAACAGATCCTTGTTCGGACCGAACAGAGAAGTGAACGCTTGAAAAACATAGTTTGATGCATGAAAGTGATAAGTTCTGTGTTCTAGAGTCCAAAGCAAGGTGAAACCTGAACCCTAAGATGCTTTTTATACTGTTTGAAAATTCAAAAACTTTACTTTAGTTGTTTACATATTTTAATAGACAAAATAACAAAAAATATTTATTTACTTGCACCTTTAGATTTAATCAACCAAAAACTCTATAAAAATGTAATTGTCTAGCTTTCGTGAGGAAGTAAAGTCCGGTACTCATTAATCCGTCCCTTGGGTTCGACCCTAAAGCTTAACTAAAACGACTAGTGAGGTTAGCTCTAGGTTTATAAATTTATTTGATTCCTAGGTTTTAAGCCTTCATCATGCTAATTACCCTTAATTACCCAATTAAAACAACACACAAACGATCTAGTACTCAAGTTGAATAGACACAAGAGAATAAGTTGGAAGTTTGTACCTCTCTTGGTATAGCAACCAAGAGGCTCGATTCCTCGGCCTAGAAATCAGTGGCATGCTTCTCCTTCTTATCCTAATCGAACACCTCGAGTCCACTTAAGAAATTAACCACATTCTCTACTAAATATGCTAGTAAATAGGAGAACTTGTCTAATTCCTAAGCTTTCCCTCTTCTAGTTAATTCTACCAATTAATTATGTGGAAATGCTTGCTCAACAAATGAGCTAGATGGTGGATAGAAGAGAGAAAAGGAGGAGAAAAATTCTGAAATTTTTCTCTTCTTTGAGTGGGGTTCGGCCAAGGAAGGAGGAGAGAGAGAGATAGTGTGGAAGCTAGGATTTTCTCCCAAGGAACACTCCTTTATATAGACCACATACCCTAGCTCTCATCCAAATTGAATGGAAAATTTTGCCCTCCATCTATAGCCGCACCTACCATCCCTTTTGTGGGTTGGGCCTCAAGTCAAGTTGAGCCCAATACTCTTCCATTTAATTGCACCTTCCATTGGACATTAAATTAACTAATTAATTTAAAGGCCCAATTTCTCTTATAATTAAATGTGTTGATTATAATTAATTATTAACTATTTAATAATTAATATGGAATTAGTCAATGCATTAAATTATTTCTATATGATTTGATTTTGACTTAATTAATCATAACGGTGTTGCAGCTTTTTCGTCATCCCTCGAAGAATGGAATAGGTTTCCTCGAGAAATGGGAACATAGCCTTGGATTCACCCCCCTTAAGGTTCGATCTCCGTTCGAGTATCTCTTTACGACAAGAGAACCAAAACACGAGTCGCTTCTTAAAGAGGTTTGTTGATTTTGTGGGTCCTTTCTTTCCAGTAGGCGCAAGCCCCTATTGTTAATTACCCCGTGATCGCTCACGAGAACCTCTGATTAAGGGATCTAAAGAATTATATGTAAAGGCTAGGGAAATCGTTTATTTCATGTTTATTTTAGGTTTATTTCTTTTGGGTTAGACCAGACTCGATTGGTGTACCAGACCTAATTAACGGGACACAATTGAGGACACTTGAATGATTTTGTTATTTGAGATAGACTTGATTTTCGTTTTTTTTTTGTTGGGACGTTGTTTTAGATCCTTAGGCTATTTTGGGCCTTTGGACGTTTTGAATTTGGATTTGGGTTTTCAAGGCTATTTTGGGCCTTGAGATTTGGATTTGATTTGAAGGCTATTTTGGGCCTTTTGATTTGATTTGAAGGCTATTTTGGGCCTTTCGATTTGATTTGAATTTCAAGGCTATTTTCGGCCTTTGGATTTGATTTGAAATTTCAAGACTGTTTTAGGTCTTGGATTTGACTTGGGTTTCTCGGGGTTATTTTAGACCACTTATGAGAACCTCGAATCTTGGAATTTCTTAAAGTCGATCTCGATTTGTTAGAGAGATTTCGTTCCTTTGATTGAAAAGGTTTCGGTCTTGATTTCGAATTTCGAGTTTGGACTTTTAATTTCTTAAGTTTCTCTTTGAATTTTACCATTTTCGCAATTTCCTTTTATTTTTAATTTTAGACTTTTGAAATACCTTTTTATATTTTTAGTTATGTTTATTTTCAAAAAAATATTTGTTATTTAATACATTTCCTTTTAAAATCATTTTATTTTCAAAATTTTATCAACATTTATTTTTAGAAATTCGTTAAAAGAGTTTAATTGAGTTCTGAAATCATTCTGAGTTTTTTATAAAATTCGTTTAATATCATTTTAGAAATTTATAAAATTTGTTTAATATGGAAAATACCTCAAAAATATAAAAGATCAATAATTTGACAGATTTTTATATCAAAATATCAGTGAATTTGGTTTATTTGGATTTTTAGAATTTTATGGATATTTTATTTGCATTTTTCTGAGTTTCCTACTATTTTTAATGAATTTTCAAAATTTCTACTGATGTGGAATTTTCTGATTGGTCCACGTAAGCACAGGGGCTTGACGTGGCTTTGGCTTGGCATGATTTGGCGCTGAGAGGGCTTGCTACTGGCGCTGACTGGACTTGCTGACGTGGCATTTATTTTATTTTATTTTCTGACATGTGGGACCCACGTGTCAGGTTATTTTTAATTTCAGAATTTTTGGTGTAACGAGTTTCTGACACGCCAGTGACACGTTACAAGTGATATTGTCACAGTGGATCGCGTGTGGCACGGGTTTGAACCCTTCTTCCCCGCCTGGATTTGGTCTTTTTGCAAAAAGACCCTCGTCTTTTCTCCGGCGAAATTACGGTGACTCCGTCCACCGTTTCTGTTGAAATTGGATTCGTTGGGATCGTGGGACTGAGGAGAGCACAACAGTGCAAGTTGTTCTTTCTGAGGAGGCTTGTGCCACCACTTGGAATCTGAGAAGTGTCGGGCCTCCATTAATGGAGTTCGAAGCTCTGTGACTCCTTTCTTCTACCAGTTCAAGGTTTCATACACTCGTGAGCCTGTTCAAATTTCAATTATGAGTTCAATTTCGTGTGGAGAAGCTTGGAAGGAGGTAGTCTCGACTGAGGCAATTCGACTTGATCATCTTCTCGTGTCAGAAACGGTTCAGATAGCTTCAGGAGATTGATTTTAGTTTGTTCATGCTTTTGTTTCAGTTTAAAGCTGCCTAATTAGTTGCGAGAGAGATTGAGGCAGAAGGTGTGTTTTGTACACTTTTACTCAACTTTCAGTTTTGCATGTAAGTGGTTTTACAGCAACATAATTTAGTTTGATGCTCAAATTAGATTCATTTAAATTTGTTTTAGACATTTAAACTCCTCAGGATGTAAAAGCAAGTCATTGTCACTTTTTACAATTTGTCATTTTCATTTTTATGCAATGTTATTACTGTTTTTGATGATTTTTGTTTGGAGTTGCTTTAACTGCAGGAAGTTCATTTACAGAGGCCACAATGCACTATATGAAGTGTATTTAAACAACCCAAAGTCACTTCTGCTATTTTGCAAGAAAGTACTAATGTATTTGTATAATTTTTGTTCTTTTTAAAAGTATTCCATGAAACACTAATACATTTATTCTTGGGAAAATAAGATATATACGTTTATGGATTTTTGTGTGGACCCTTTTGCAGGGAAACCCATGATTTTTACAAAGTAACAATTTATTTGGAAAGTACACATGCTTTCTTCTTTAACCATCTAAATTCTCAAAAATGAAAGAAGTTTATTCCCTGATGTCCAGTGAGTCTTTCACTTGGTACCCATGTATGTTTTTTATGTTTTTTTTTTGCAAAAGAAACCTCAATTTTTACTTATTTTAAATTTTGGTCAGATTTGAAGAAATACATGAATACTATTATAATTTTTTCCCTTTTCCTTGTCTTGTAATGAACTAATGTCCTAGTTTATCATGATTTATGTGACAAATTGGGCAGCATAACAGTAAGCATTATGTGTATTGTACAGAAATTCCATAATTTGAGTTATTTTGAACTCAAACTATGGAATTGCAGTCTAGAACTGAGGAACCCTCAGCCTGGACCATTACTTCACCTAGTCAAGTGGAAACCTCAAGTTAGGCGACCTCTCCTCAGTCTAGATCTAAGGACCCCTCAGTCTAAACCATGGGAGGAGAGGTTAGGAGATGAGAGGAGGGAAGAAGAAGAGCAAGCAGCAAGATTTTCAAATTTGATTCAGTTATTAGATTTGAACACAGAGGATTACAAATCTTGAACCACTCAATTTCATCTTTTCCCTTCTATTTCTCAGTGTTCGCTGAAATGCTTCTTACAACTTCACTCAAAACCTCTTAATTTAGTACAGAATTGGTATTCTAATCCTAGTCTCACCTTGACCCCCTCCTCCTCTCTCTTCTGGCTTCAATTTGGGGCCCTTTTATAGGCAGGGAACCTAAGGTTTCCCTTTTCCATCAAGAGCTGAGGTGGAGCGCGTCTAGGGCTCTGGTTTTGGTTAACCATGGGCGGAGATCCCTGGTTTTTAGTTTGTGGCGCTGAAGTAGGCCACGTCGTCCCTCTTCCTTTGATTTACCCGGCGTCTGGCGGTGAAAATCGCAACTCTCACTCTCTTTCTTTTCTTTTTACAGCGTGAAGGAGGCGACTCTGCAGATGGGGCCCGTGTGTAAGGTTAATGAGGGAGTAGAAGATAGGTGGTCTAGGCTTATGGTGCGCCAATCAAGTTCTTTTGAATTTCTGTACATGGTTCACGCGGAACAAGTGCATTCAAGCTCAACATGAAGATGGTAATTTTTTTTAAAAGCCAGCGCCTCCATGAATCTGCCTGGATCCGCTGCAATGGTATGCACGCGCCATTTCCCATTGATTTTTCTGAGAATTTCATTTGATTTTCTTTAAAATCGTTTATTTATTTGGTTGTCCAACCAAAATATCTTCCTTTAGGTATTTTTGGATGAAATTTTATGGAGGAGCTCACAAAAATATGAGGGATTTAATGATTTAAGTGGTTTTGGCAAATTCATCATAGATCTTTTTTGGTAATTTTGTGGAATTTTTGGGCTTCTTTGTAAATTTTGGAATTTGTGTGGGTATTTTTGGGGTTTAAAAATTATGATAATCCATAATAATTCTTAAGAAATATTTGGGTGAAATTTGAGGATTTTTGGAGTTTGTTTGATATTTTTCGCAATTTTATTTTGATTTTTGGCAATTTGGAAATTTAGTTTTCGCTTCTTGACTTTTGGTTTTCGCAATTTGGTTTTGGTTTAAATTTATATTTTGGTTTTCAGGGAACCATCATTTTTTAAGGGTCAACACAATTAAGATGGTAACTCTTTACCTATGATTTGTAGAACTTAATCATCGCTTAACTTGCATACTAATCTTATATGATAATTAATGTTCTTTGTTAATTATCAAGATTATGGACAGTTTAGATTTACTATGATAAAGAATGATGCACAGAGATCTACAATTCAGATCCTCAACCTGAATAATCTGTCAATAGTAAACCTAGGAACAGATGATAAAATATCATCCATAACATAAACTAATATTTAAGTCATCAAATTATTGACTTCTAGGACATAACTCTAACAATCTCCCACTTGGCCTAGAGTCAATCAGGAGTGACTTCTAGCCAACGAAGAATTGAGAACAATGTCATATATCTACATATATACATGTCTCGGACCTCAAAATAAATAATACGCTTATAGCTAGTTACTCATACGTCCACCACGTATGGATGCATAACTGCATCTCGTATACTGCTCAAGGTAGAGGTCGTGCCAACACGCAAAACGACACTTAAAAATTTCTGACACGACACGATCGTTTCGTGTCGTGTTGACACGTCATGTCAGAAACTTTTCTTTATTTTTTATAATAATTTATTCAAAATGTTAAAATATTAAAATGAATAAAAAAAATATCTTTGAAGTTTATTTGACTATTCTACAAATTCAGTATATATATCAGCACCAAATTGCCAGAATATTTTTGTTAAAAGATTAATTGATGGTTTTTTTTTGGTAGCTCATTTCTTTATTTTTTGAACAGATTAAAAAATAGAATATTTAAATTATTAAATCTAAGTTAAAAAAGTAAGTACGGTTATAAATTGAATTTTAATATAAAATAAATTTAAATAATTTAAAAAGAAGGTATGTTTATGATGTTATTTTTGGTAATGTTAAAAATTAAATTCGTGTTGTGTTGCGTGTTAGTCGTGTTGTGTCAAATTGTGTTAATTTTTCAAGATTACCGATACGACACGATAAAACGATCGTGTCGTGCCAATTTTGTATCCGTGTCGTGTCGTGCCAACACGCATGTCGTGTCGTGTCATTTGAAGATCCCTACATACAAGTAAAATTGAACAATTTTAAAAATATTAATTATACATATATGTAAAAATTATGTAAAAATGCATTAGAATTTATTCTTGTAATAAACAAAAGTAAAGTAAAAAATAAAGTAAAACGAAAAAAAATCTGCCGAGATTAATTAAAATACAAATTATAACGAAAAAAGAAAGTCATATAGCGACATTAGGCAAAGTTAAACGAAAAAAATATATAAATTCAGTTGCGCTATAATGACAATGCTGGTGTCGCTATAGTTGTGCTATTATTAAAAAAAATGGTACTTCTTTGTTCTTTTTAAAATTGTTAGAGATACTTTTGTCTTTGATAAAAATTTTCCCTTTATGAGAAATCCTCCCAATCTTAAACTTTGCTTGTCCTCAAGCAATACCCTAAGTTCAGAATTTTGAACTGTACTTAAACCTTAAACATCGAGTTGTATCTCAAACCAAGAAATGTCATGAAACCAATTGCTATGCCTTAAGTTTTCACACTTCAATCAAATAAGTCAAACAAAAAAAAAAAAATTTCAAGAACCAAGTTTAGTGTTCTACAAATTAATTCATGCATCTCTTGGTCCTCATGAAATCTTTTCTCAAATTCAAGAACTCTAGCTTCACTTTGTCAATGTAAAATGCGATCTCAAATTCAATTACCCGTTCTTTTTCAAATTTCACAGAAATTTGTAAAGTCCTTTATCAACTTCAGAAATTTTATAATGAACTTCTCCTAAAAGCGATTTCAATTTTTCACCAATATTTTTCTTTTTGTGCAAGTCGAGCCGTGAGACTTTACACCCTATAGGATAATGCGGTATCATCGGCCTTGAGTTTGCTACTAGCACATGACGTGCTAGGGAGGTTAGACGGGTGTTGCTCGAATATGGCCACGGTACACTTGGGCCATAATACTCAACAACTCCTTTACCAATGCTTTCGCACCAGGTCCGGTAGAAGTAAGCATGAATTGTCTAATTATTTCTCGCTTTCTTTGAGTTGTAATTCCTAACAATTCATACTTAACCCAATGCCCTCCAATTTGTGGCTAAGTTGGTGGAAAAAGGCCTCAGTGCGTCCTCGTTTTCACAGCTATTTTGATTTATTATCCCATCAAGTTTGCTCGTTGGTGATTCAAGCGATTAAAAAGCAATTTCAACAAGACAAAGTTAATTTTATAATTTTCCAAGTCGATAAACTTCTTTTTAACAAAAGTTTGTCTAAACACGAATCAATTCACTCGGTAAAAACTTATGAGAATCGACTAACATTGATCTAACAATTCTAAGCATCCAAATTCGAGTTCTATTTTTCACAAAATATTGTCATTTCGGCCCATTGGTGCAAAAATCAATCGTAAGATATCAAAACATTTTACGGTCCTTTGAGAAAAATTTTGGTTGACTTCAAAATAGTTTCAACAGTGTGAATTTATCATTTAAAATTCAAATCGAGAGAGACTAGGCACATCTAATCAATTTCCAAACAAAACTAGGCAACAATAGTGCAAAAATTTTGAGCAATTTCAATCAAAAGTTCGATTTTTCTCCTATTCCCTCCCCCCATACTTAAATCAAACATTGTCCTCAATGCATTCAATCGCAAAGAAAAGTAAATAGGAGGAAAAGAGAACTTAGCCAATTTTTGCTTTCCACCATTTCGATTTGCTCCTAGTTTGTTCTCTCGATTTCTAAGATAGCTCTACTCCTTTCCTTGAGTTGTTGTGCAATTTGTATGAGGCCGATCGGGGTTAGTTGGTTCACGTAACCCATGGTGCTCTAGCACAAATCGCATCTTCCTTCGTTTGTTCCTCAAAATTTTCCTACAAACAAACAAACACAAACATCAAATTATATTTTTGTTATTTTCTGTTTTTCTATTTTTTTTGTGATTTTCTATTTTTTAATGAAAAAATTAAAATAAAAGAGATAAAAGAGTTGAGAAATCCTTGGGTTGCCTCTCAAGAGCGCTTATTTTAGGTCACGAGCTTGACCACCTCTCATGTTCATCTTATCTTCGCTTTACGCCCATTTAACGCATCATAATTCACCCAAAAGTACTTGAGAAAGACTCTTAAAATATGATTGACATTTTCTAGTTTTGATGTCATCTTCCTTCGCTCGATTTTGATGTGATACTTGATTTGTGGTTTGTCATCTTTCATCACATCATGATTATTCAAGAATTTTTCAAGTTGAGAGCTCAAATCGATTTTGGTGATCTTTTCATTTGTCGTGTCGGATGCCTCGACTTGGAGAGGTATACCACCATCTTCTTTCTTCTCAGTTTCATCGATAATAGAAGCTATTGGAGGATCCTTCAATTCCAACTCATTAGATTTATCAATATATATTAATCTAAGTGGAATGAAAATTGGAAAGATATTGGGTGGATGTGCTACAACCTTCGGTTCTTCAATTTTTTCTTGTTCTTCATTTGTTTCAAATCGTGTATCATCATCACTGTCAGTCTCATAACAAATCGCAATTTTTTTCCAAGAACTAAAACTTTCTAATTTCTCATTACTTTGCAACGTCATTGTATCATTTTTTTCAACTTGTGATCTATATGAGGAACAAGTTTCTTGAAAAATTGTAGTCTTAAATATCTTTTCTTGTTGTCTGGCAATAACTTTGAACTTAGATGATAGAGAATTTAATTTTTCAAGAAGTTCCTCATTTTGTTTTCTTTGGTTATCAATGAAATCTTTATACATTAGTTCATCATTTGACATTTGTGAAAGTAATTGAGGATTCAAAGTCTTGGCCATGAAATTCGATCTAGATTCATCTTGAGACATTGAACATGAATTATACCAAGAAAATGAAGAGTTATTTGTCAAACCAGAATTGTATGCATCATGTACGGGTTTTGCATCAAGATGTCCTTCCCTACATGCTTTCCTTATAGTGTTGTTCACCTCATTGAGTTGATGCTTGATACGATCCATATAAGAGATCGATTTCTCTATGTTGCGTGGTGTGTGGTCCATGTAGTGGGCATATGGGTCGTGGTGCTCGCTCCATCCTCTTCCGCATGCTTTTCTTATGGCGTTGTTGACAACATCAAGTTGGTGATACATTCGTTGAACACATGCATCCTTTGAATCTTCGCTCCATCCTCCATCGCATGCTTTCCTTATGTGGTTGTTGACAACATCGAGTTAGTAATATAACTGTCGCAAGCATGCATCCTTTGGATCTCCTCGTCGCCTCCAATTGTACTCCAATTCATTTTTATGGTCCTGAAAAGAATAAAACATGGTGATACAAGTGAAACTTTTTTTAAATAATAAATAAATAAAAGATACAAAATCTAGTCTCTCGTTACTAAAGTAAATTCTAATATCAACACCGTCCCCGGCAACGGCGCCAATTTGATGAAGGCTTAGAACCTAGGAATCAAATAAATTTATAAACCTAGAGCTAACCTCACTAGCCGTTTTAGTTAAGCTTTAGGGTCGAACCCAAGAGACGGATTAATGAGTACTGGACTTTACTTCCTCACGAAAGCTAGACAATTAAATTTTTATGGAGTTTTTGGTTGATTAAATCTAAAGGTGAAAGTAAATAAATATTTTTAGGTGTTTTAATTATCTAAAAAAAATCTAAATGCTTAAAGAGATGTTTTTGGTGTTTTAACAATATAAAAGACGTCTTAGAGTTCAGGTTTCACCTCGGTTTGGACACTAGAACACAGAACTTATCACTTTCGTGCATCAAATGGTGTTTTTCAAGCATATACCGCTCTGTTCGGTCCGAACAGATGGTACAAGTGTATGATTTTGACTCTTTATGAAAGTTTATGCTTTGTGCTAGGGTTTGTTTGTCAAACCTAGATACTCTAATCCTCAGCTTTCGCTTGTTGGACTAGACACTGGTTCAAACACAACCTAACCTAATTAACTCAATTGGTTCACAACTTTTGGTATAGAATTCAATCAACTTAAACTTGTTTATTGGTGTTCATAAGGATATCTAGAGGTCTTTTGGACTTGTCTAAAAGTTACACTTTTGGTATCAACTAATCTCCCTTTCGGATCTACGATTTATCCCAAATACTTATCTAAATTATCTTGATTAACCTAACTTTAGAACTTAACTAAATGCGGTCGTACATCTAGAAGTTAATTAGACTTAACCAAGTAATTAAAACAAGCAATTAACATAATTCTCAACATAACAAATCAACGAAACATACCATATCATATTAAGTCAAATCACAACACATCGAAACCTAAGTTACTTCCCTACTCCTAAGACAACATAAATCTGGCCTAACATGAAAGCAAGATAAGATACAAGCTCCATCAAATCAAATATCAAGAGAATGGAAGAAATAAACCAAATATCGCTTCTAACTCAAGATACTGAACGTCCAGAGCCGTGGTTGGGTTGATTCTGCCGCCGTCGTGCCTAGAATTGCTCCAAAGATGATGTCATGGTCGTGCTATGATGCAAGAGGTGGAATCCCACGCCTTTCGACGCGAGAACGGGGGTGTAAAGGTTGCCAAAACGTGGTAGGAGGTGGATTTCGTGTATGGTGGCTTACCTCCCCTTCTTTCTGGCCTAGGGGAGCTTATATAGTAGTTTTCAGGTTCTTGGGAGGTTGCCTGGTCGTCAAGGTAAGAAAATATGCCAAAATACGAGTTTCCATGTTGAAAATACTTCCAAATATGATTTTTCGGCAGTCTGGTCAGTCCGAACGGGGTTCTGTTCGGTCCAAACAGGGGTCTGTTCGGGTCTGACAGGCTTCTGTTCGGTCCGAACAGGAGGTCTGTTCGGGTCTGTCAAGCTTCTGTTCGGTCCGAACAGGGGTCTGTTCGACCTGACCAGAGAGCTAGAAATTTCTGCATTGAGATAGTATTTCGGCCATAATTCCTCCATCCGGACTCCGATTGAGGCGATTTAAAAACCGTTGGAAAGATTAGGATGAGCTCTACAATGCTAATGATTCTATTTGACCAATTTTTTCTCTTAAATCCCCTTTAGGTCCGAGCATGATTCATTTGGTCTGAACGGTGGTTTGAAAAGTGCCTTCAAGTGCTAGAAATGAGTCGTCTAGCGTATGCCAAGTGCCGAAAACCTTCAAATACCTCAAATATCACCATAAAATCACCAAAGTCCTGTAAAATGAGAGAAGAAATGACGGTAGAGCCAATTCCTTGGAAATCATAGCAATTTATTAAATAATTCAATGGTTTGAGTATTATTTGATTGCCAAGTACGGTCCAAATACCAACAAATAATGACGATATCAATGAGAAATGATAACAAAGACGTTTTTTTCTCTCTTCCTCTTCCCTCTATTGTTTCTCTCCATTTTCCAAGCAGAAAAAACGCACCCTCCATCTCTTCTTCCTTACGAAGGGAAAGATCGCAGCTCCCCCCATCTTTACTTTCTCACCAGACGAGAAATCGTTGCCTACTTCTCTTCTGCTACCCTCACCTCACCACCGATCCATCTTCGCCGATCGATTCTTTTCCTTGCAATTGTTATCTTGACCAACACATTGAAAAAAAATGAGAGACCAACCCTAGATATGTTATTTCCCAACTCCTATCCTACTCGGGTATACCCTAATACGAATTTATGTGTAAGCTCCTTTTATGATATTAATATGATTTGCCTTTAATGTAATTTTTTTAGGATTGATTTAGTATTAACAACAATAATTTAGGATTGATTTCCGTTATTTAGTTTCCTGAGAACTGCAATTTTGCGTTGTTTATCTGAAAACAAGCTGATGCAATATGGTGCCTAAAGTAAGGTACAAAGGATGTGTTTTTACAAGACTCAATTGAAGTACTTATGTGATATTGAGAAATAATTAAATTTAATTAGGGGATAAGAGATGTTGGCAGTGTAGCTGTTGTTTGGCATTGGTAGCATGTTGCTATACAACTGATACGGTTGAGTTAGCTAACATGAATTGACTCTTCTTCAGACCAGATCAGGTGATTAAGCTCTCTTTTCACAATTTGTACATCCTGAAAACAAAAAATGGTAGAGAGAGAGAGAACAAAAATGGATGTCCTATCAATTATAGGATTAAGAGCATGGAAGCACACTTTAGGATTATAGGAATACGACTACAATTTGTAGTATTTTAGCCCCTTTGATGCACAAACAACAGAGAAAGATTGTGGAAAAATACGAACAAGAGAGATTTTAGTTGAGATCACACAGATTCTCAAATTAAACAATGGTTGCTGCCAAAAATTAAAATCAATTGTTTTCTATCTCATTACAGGAGGGTTTAGGCCCTTTATATAGCCTAGAATAACTGAAGGCGAAGAAACAATCTGCCACAAGATATTTTCTTTACAATCAAGAAACATATCTTTCTACTTGGAGAACAAGTAACCTCTTACTTGGCCAGCAAGAAACGCGGTACTTGACGGGCAATTCACACGTGGCTTGGTGAACAAGTTATCTTCACACTCAATAGTAAATAAATAATATGAAAATAAATAAAAATATGATAATTAAAACTTGGAAATAAATAGAAATAGGCTAATTCTGTTGATTTTTTTTTGCATCATTCTCCCTCTCTAATAATAGATTCGTTTTCGAATCTGCCACTTCGTCCTGTGCTGCACCATTCAAATTGGATCAGAAGACTAGAATCAAGTGGTGTAATCCACAAACATGTAATCTCACACACAATTCCTCGTTCGACGATCTTGACTCACACGAGTATTACTTGTGGAATAATCGTGCCTCAGTCGGCGATCTCGATTCCCACAAGATATGTTTCTTGAAGGACCATGCCTCATTCGGTGGTCTTGATTTCGATTAGCCTCCAATTGTGCAACAACTCCATGAGCGGAGTTGGCGCTTGTTTCAGAAGAGTCGAAGGTCTCTGACTCCTCTTCATCTTCTCCATTTGTAGAGTCCATCCTTGCCACTGCGAGTCGACGCTCTAACTCTCGAATCCGTCTTTCCATCGCAACAATCTCTAGATCTCGCTGGTCTCAGCGACGCAACTCTTCTTCTTCGTGATCGACTCCACGACCCCGACCTCCTCGACCACGACCACGATTCTCATCCGTCATCCTGGGCTCTGATACCAAATGATGCACGAACAACATAGAAAGATTGTGGAAAAATACAAACAAGAGAGATTTTAGTTGAGATCACACAGATTCTCAAATTAAATAATGGTTGCTGCCAAAAATTAAAATCAATTGTTTTATGTCTCATTACAGGAGGGTGTAGGCCCTTTATATAGTCTAGAGTAACTTAAGGGCGAAGAAACAATCTACCACAAGATACTTTCTTTACAATCAAGAAACATATCTTTCTACTTGGAGAACAAGTAACCTCTTACTTGGCCAGGAAGAAACGACGTGCTTGACGAGCAAGTCACACGTGGCTTGGTGAACAAGTTGTCTTCACACCCAACAATAAATAAATAACATGAAAATAAATAAAATATGCTAATTAAAACTTGGAAATAAATAGAAATAGACTAATTTTGTTGGTTTTCTTTTTTGCATCACCCTTCCTTATGTTCAATTTCACTTTGATTTAGGTCGATATGACAAAAACTGATGTAGCTATCCAATCGCTTTCAGATATAAATACAAATATTGTGTTGGAGGTACATATTTATATCTGAAATTAGTGGTTCTGTGTTTAACTTTGTTACTATTTCAATTTATTATTTTTCTGTGTTAGTTTTACATTATTTTTATATATTTGTTTAAGTTGATGCCTTGCAGTTATGCAAGCAATTTGCCTTTAAGTCTGCCTTTAAGCTCCATTTTCATGCCTCCCAGATACTGAAGAGAGAAGAAAAAAGTATTTTTTTTATTCGGAATCATTATTGAAAACTTAAACTACATTATAGGAACTGAAAGCTGAATGACATACACTAATGGTGGTGCTTATTCCGACGAATGTGGGACAACAGACTGTTCGATCAGAAAAAATAGCCATTACTGATGGGTCATACGTATAGAATTGCGGTTTGTGAGACGATAAAGAAAGGACGGAAGGTGGGAGAAAAAATAGCCATTAGTAATATTTTTGTTTATTGTTTTATACTTCAAGTGGAAGTAAATTGAGTTTAAATTTCTTTTTGTTTGTGTTATTTTAATTGAAAGGTTCAAAAAAGGTGGGATATTGGGAGAGACCGGCAGATATTTGAAGGAAAAGAAAAAAAAATATTTGCTGACATATAAAGATATTTTTTTCATCTCCACCATGGCTTAATCACCCAATTTGTGTCTTTATTAAAATTAATAGGCATCAGATCATGCCATTGGATATAATGCACCCAAGGTTGCCATGTCAGGACAGTATAACTTGAAGAGTAATGTTTACAATTTTGGTATTGTCATGTTGGAGCTGTTGACTGTCCACAATCCTTTTGACAGGTATCAATTATCATGCTTCAGGATATTTGTTATTTCAATATCTTCTATATCAAATTTTGGAAAACTCCAAAATTTGCTCCTAATTGTTTTTTAGCAATGGCCCACAGGCAAAAATTGTCCGTAACTCCTATACCAAAAGTGAGATTCAAAAGATAACCTGAGTTACTTTGGAAAATATCTCATACTACCATGGCAATCAAATATACATATCATCTCCAGTTATTCAAAAGATAACCTGATTACTCCTAAATTCTTTTTGTCTCTCATTAAAATGGAGGTTTGGAGGTTAAGAAAACAGAATGATGGAATAATTTTGGGCCTCTCAAAGAAGTTGGGACTAGGATGAGTATTCTGTAAAATATCTACACTCCTTTTGTTGAGTTTGAGGTATATTGCCACCGAAAGAGACACAGCTTGAAGAAAGGGCTGTTGATATGTACTAATTGTGCAATCTCCCTATAATTGACGTCATGAACTGCAATTATAGATTAGCTTAAAATACATGTACAATTTGTTTAAAAAATCATTATTGATTGAAATATATATTTTTTTCCGAAAGATTATGACGTTAAATGATATAACTTATTATCTTCTTTTGTTTTATCTCAATGGTTCTCAATTTTATGAATTTCTCATTTAATAGTCTACCGAATATTACATTTGAATATTGTCTATACAGGTTGGTATAACTATAATATCAATCGGTATCAACCTTTGAATAAAATAAGCAACAAAAATTGATGTGTAATCGCAACTTCTCATGAAAAATTGACAACCATATGAAATAATGACAATAGATGTTCGCAAATGATTAATACTGTAACATAGTCAAATCAATAACTACAATTCTTTTAAATATAAAATTTACAACCTGAAAATAATAAACACCCTACATATTAATACTGACATTCACTAATTGTTTCCAAGAAATTTCCTTTATATAAGTAGATCGGGAAATTTGATAAAAAAAGAGTTCGAATTATGCTCAATCTTTTAATATTTTCCCCTTATATAATTGAATATTGAAAGTAAAGTGAATACACTATATTATCTGTTTTTTTTAATATTAATCAATTCTAATTAACAATTAACAATATTCAACTCTAATTTAGTAAACTATTTCAAGACCAAGTTAGCTGATGATTAGTCAAACTTTGTGTTTTTTCGTCATCGCTAACAAACATCAACAAATTGAACCAAAACTTTGTACTATTTTCGAACTAAATAAAATTAAATATAATAATATCTTATTTAATAAAAAATCATACATCCAGCGAGTTTGATGTGCCCATCTATGTATGTAAGTATAAGTCCTTGTAAGAACTTGTTTCTTCATTAATGAAAATTGTTGTTGGCTACCAGCCAACATGCCCTTAAAAAATAGTTTTAATGGACTTCACTCAAACAAGAATCAATTATGAGCAAGAAAAACGAATTAAATATTTGGGCATAAAAAATAATCGGGCCTGATAAGGACCATCCGCTAGATCCCTCATCCCCATCATCCCCATAGACAATGTGTTTTCAACGTTTCGTATCGCCACGTAACTTGTTCTGTTTCGTTTTCCGTTTTCACTCCACATTTTCACTCTGCGTAACTTTCCGTATGTGATGTTCACGCTCTAATTGTCAAGCATACAATACGCTCACCAGATTAGATCTGATCTGTTCGATCTGTTTGATCTTATTTGATCTGTTGAATATTGTTAAAAAATATAATTTTACAATATTTTACATAGTATGAGATTGTTGTAATTTAAAGAAATAAATGTTGAAGGGAACATTGTAATTGTTGAAGATATCACGGATTGTTCTAGATGATATGTTTAATTATTGAATTTGTTATAGCTAATTGTTGAAATTAATATGCATACTTGTTGAAGAAATTACAATCAGTGAATATATTATCAGTAACTGTTCTTAAAAATATATTTTCACAATATTTTACATAATATAACATAGTTGTAATTTAAAAAATAAATGTTGAAGGCAACAGAGCTAATTGTTGAAGATATTACGGATGGTTATAGATGATATGCATAATTATTGAAATTGTTACAGGTAATTGTTGAAGTTAATATGCATGCAGAACTGATAACTGCCATCGCGATTTATGTAATTGCACGCCATCGCGGGTCGCGAGCATTTTTGGGCCTGACGGTCACGCGGGCCTGTCGCTAGCGCATGTCACGCCTGGCGGCACGCGGGTCGCCCGCATCTTTGGGCCTGGCGTTCATTTTTCGTTTGAATATGTATTCAGTTGAATATTACAAGTGTTGAAATTAACATGTTTTGGATAACTTAATATAGCACAAATTTTTGAGGCATAAACACAATTATTTATGATATAATATTCAATTCTTAAGTTGAAACATGATATACACTAACTGAACAGTAATTCTAAACAAACTAATCAGATAAGAACATATATAACCTCATTGAGGTACTAACTGAACAATAGAATTTAACATTGCCATTAAATTGCCTAAATGAACAAAATAAAAACCATCATTTACTATTTGGACTGACTGTAGCAAAATACTATTCAGACTGACTATACCACAAAATACTAATCAAGACAAATATTACAAAACCAACTTGATTGTAGCAAAATAAAAACCATCATTTACTATTCACACTGACTGTAGCAAAATACTAACAAGACAACTATTACAAAACCAACTTCATCTTCCATTCCAAATACCTGTTCAAAGAAATAAGACAAATATTAACTGAATATATAGGGAAACTAACTGAACATATCTTAGGAACAAACTGAACACTAGGCAGTTCTGAACATATGAAAGTGCAGAATAATAGAGAACATAATCAACTAACTGAACACTTCACTCAACTAACTGAACACTAGGCAGTTCTGAACATATCAAACTGCAGAATAATAGAGAACATAATTAACTAACTGAACACTATAATCAACTAACTGAACACTTCAATCAACTAACTGAAGACTAGGCGCTTCAATCAACTAACATATCATTGTCCATAAATTCTGGACATAACACATGGTTGCAGAATTTGCTGATTTCATCAATATCTCTTCTAGACAAAACAGCCTACAATACAAAAAAAAAAGAAACATATGGGAGTAACTAACTGAACAGAAAGAATGGGTTATTGTTGTTACACTCCCATTTGTTATCTCTGTTCAATTCAAGCAGTGCCATGTAAAGAAAACATATTAAAAAAAACAACAAGCCAAGCTATTCGTTGAAGTCTAAAGAGTGACTGTTGAAGGAATCATGACAATATGTTGGAAATCATAGAAAAAAAATTGCCTGATTGCTCGTGTATGGTGAGACTAACAGATTGATTCAAATCAAAAGCTGTTACATGCAAAAAAATATATTACTACAAAAATCATATAACAGTGTCTTCTAATATATACGAAATAACAGTATGTAAAACTAACATTATACATGATAGAATTACTGAATTAAGTGAAATTGGTGTATAGTGAGTTAACGTGTAGTATTTGTTGAAGTCTAGAACCTAAGTGTTGCAGCAATCATGAATAAATGTTGGAAAGACAGATAGTACATAATATATCCACAAAAATATGATCTGATATGTACAGAGTTAACGTGTACTATAATTGAAAAGAAAGACGGATAGTACATAATACATCCACAACAGTATGATATGATATGTACTGAGTTAACGTATACTATGTGTTATAATGATACAATTACACAAAATGAATTATTTTAAATAGTTGTTATTGTTGTAGTCAGTATGTTTAATTGTTGAAGTTATAATACATAACTATTGTAGTTAAGAAATGTAGTCTGATAGGGAAATTGATTGTGTAATTTAGTCAAATATGATACAATTTGAACGATAGTAAAGAAAGCACAGTAAGTTGTTCACCTGTTGTATGTTGTTCTCGAATAGATGTATTTATAACATCAAAAGACTGTGGTGCTGCTGCTCGTGCATCAGAAGACTGTCCTACTGGTGTTGGTGTAGAAGGAGAATGTTCAACAACTACATGTAGATAAAATTAAAATTTTACTTATGTATTATAATGATACAGCAACACAAAATATGTTATTTTTTTAATAATTGCAATTGATGTATTTGATAAGTTTAATTGTTGAAGTTACAATATATAAATATTGCAGTTACAAAAACTTTTTAGTTGTATTTAAAGAGAGCATAGTTTGCACTATATATCAAACCATCAAATGGCTCAATCTCAGAAGCCTCAATCTCAGAAGCCTGTGATACTGGGTGTGCAGGACGTGCTGCAAAAGGAGAATGTGGAGCAACTGCAGAAAGGGGAAAAAAATTCAGTTGAATACTATTTGTTAAAGTCTACGGACTATTTGTTGAAGCAATAATAAGTAAGTGTTGAAATGATTTAAAACAATAATTCACATCTTAATTTATTTACGAGAAGAAGTTTGTCGGTCAAAACCATTTTCATCAAAGAATTGAATCTTGTTAAAATCTGATTCTGATAACATATTCAGTTGAAGCAGCTCCGTGTAACCATAATCTGTTGAAAGAAAAAATGCAATAATAATAATAATTACATAAATAAATAAATTATTAAATTATAAACAAATATATAATATACAAATAAATTCAAAACATAGAACAATGAAAAAATGAATATTTACCACAATGTTCATTCAAGCTGAAAACGAAAGATTCGTTCAAATCGAAATCTGTAACAAGCGAATAATGTCATCACATAAAAAATCAAGTTTTAAATCTCAAATTCATAAAAAATTAGTAATATCATGAATAAATTTTCATCACATGCCTAATTCGACCATATTGATTGAAAAATCTGCTCAGATGCGAAGAGAAGAGAAGAGAAGACCGATCACAGATGGAGTTGCTCTTATAAGAGAAGAGCGATCACAGATCGAGTTGCTCTGAGAAAAAAGAGTTCTTCATCGAATTGGTTTGAGAAGAGAAGAGAGATAGGATCAGAGGAGAAGAAGAAGAGAAGAGCAATAAGAAACCAATCGCACAACAAGAAAGAAATAACGCTAAAGAGGAAAGAATTAAGAACGGATGAAAAATAACTAATTTTGAAAAATAACTAACGCGCGTGCACGTGACGGAATCTTAGCCCCACACGTGAGCGAATAAACATGGATGGTAGGGATGATAGGACATTGGGGATGGTCTTAAGCAATTCCGAAAAATAATGGCGTGTCCGAAATATTTTAATCTATCTTGTCCGTCAGTTTTTATTTTGAAACTAATATAGATACTAATTTTTTGTTCCAATAAAAAGATGCAAATATAGCATTTAGAGATTACACCTACATCATTAAGGTCCTTTTATTTAGTATTTGATAAATTTGACAATTTTAATTAAATCAAGGCGACAATTTTTGGGATTGTTTGGATAGTATGGAAATAAGGAAGGAATAAGGATTTTAGGAAGAAAATATTGAAAAGAGTGTAACTTTGGGAAGAGTGAGAAGAGTGTTATTCCGGAAAGAAGAAATGTTGTTGATATCGTCATTATTTGTAGGCATTTGGACCGTACTTGGCACTCAAATAACACTCAAACCATTGAATTATTCAATAGATTGCTATGATTTCGATGGAATTGGCTCTATCGTCGTTTCTTCTCTCATTTTACAGGACTTTGATGATTTCTGATGATTTTGGAGCATATAGATGGATTCCCGACGTAGCACGTACGCTAGACGACTCATTCCTAGCATTGGAGGCTCTTTTCTCTCTCCTGGTCGACCCGAACAATCATCTGTTCGATCCGACCAGCACCTATGGCAGCCAGGCGTCATTTTCTCTCTCCTGGTCGACCCGACCAGGAGCCTGTTCGATCCGACTGGGCATCACAACGGCAGACTTGTGCAGCTGTTCTTCTCTCTCCTGTTCGGTGCCGCCATATCACATAAGGCATTATTTTTTACATAGAAACTGATGAAAATGGCAATTTCTTGCGCCCTGGTGCCCTAGCCTTCCATCCTTGCGACCTGGGACATCCATATATACACCTCTAGACCTGAAGGAAAAAAAAAACCACCAACCACGAAATTCCATATCCCACCACGTTTTGGCACCTTTCCACCACCGTTCTCACGCCGAAAGGCGTGGGATTCCACCTCTTTCATCATAGCACGACCATGGCATCATCTTTGGAGCAATTCTAGGCGCGACGGCGATAGAATCAACCCAACCACGGCTCTGGACGTTCGGTATCTTGAGTTAGAAGCGATATTTGGTTTATTTCTTCCATTCTCTTGATATTTTGATTTGATGGAGCTTGTATCTTATTTTGCTTTCATGTTAGGTTAGATTTATGTAGTCTTAGGGGTAAGGTAGTAACTTAGGTTTGGATGTTGTGATTTGACTCGTTATGTTATGATATGTTCTGTTGATTTGTTTCGTTGAGAATTATGTTAATTGCTTGTTTAAATTGCTTGGTTAAGTCTAATTAACTTCTAGATGAATGGCCACATTTAGTTAAGTTCTAAAGTTAGGTTAATCAAGATAATTTAGATAAAGTATTTGGGATAAATCGTAGATCCGAAAGGGGAGATTAGTTGACACCAAAAGTGTAACTTTTAGACAAGTCCAAAAGACCTCTAGATATCCTTAGGAACTCCAACAAACAAGTTTAAGTTGATTGAATTCTATACCAAAAGTTGTGAACCAATCGAGTTAATTAGGTTAGGTTGTGATTAAACCAGTTTCTAGTCCAACAAGCGACAGCTGAGGTTTAGAATATCTAGGTTTGACCAACAAACCCTAGCACAAAACATAAAATATCATAAAAGTTCAAAATCACACACTTATACCATCTGTTCGGATTGAACAGAGTCCTGTTCGGATTGAACAGAGCCCTGTTCGGATTGAACAGACTCCTGTTCGGATTGAACAGATTCTTGTTCGGACCGAACAGAGCGGTATATGCTTGAAAAACACCGTTTGATGCACGAAAGTGATAAGTTCTGTGTTCTAGAGTCCAAACCGATGTGAGACCTGAACCTAAGACGACTTTTATATTGTTAAAACACCCAAAAATATTTATTTACTTGCACCTTTAGATTTAATCAACCAAAAACTCCATAAAAATATAATTGTCTAGCTTTCGTGAGGAAGTAAAGTCCGGTACTCATTAATCCGTCCCTTGGGTTCGACCCTAAAGCTGTACTCCAAAAGACTAGTGAGGTTAGCTCTAGGTCTATAAATTTATTTGATTCCTAGGTTTTAAGCCTTCATCAGTTGTTTGGATGGTGAGTTAGAAATAAGCAAATTAATATTAACTTAAATAAATTATTAAAATTATTATTTTAATATTAAATAAAGTATTAATTAAAGAGCACACAAAATTTCATTTAGCTATTAGTATTTAGCTAATTTTGTTGAAATTATGTATATATAATTGTTGGGAGAAGCTATTTTTCTCTTTATTCCTAACATGTTTGGATGTCTAGAAAGAAGCTATTTCTAAAAAGAAACTATTCTTCCTTATACCATCCAAAAAGTAGGAAACTATTCCAAGACAGATTAGTGCTTATTTTAAATATTATATAGTTGTTTATAATTCAAAATTGAAGGATTTGACTGGATGAAAGAAGATGAGGGAGTTGGATTTAATGGAATTAGAACTTAATTACACTAGGATCCAATTCGAATGATTATATATAGATATACTATTAAAATTAATTATAAATACAGAAGCTTACCCGAATTATCCGAATCTCTATAGTCTTGATTTCTTTTATTTGAGAGTGCCTCACATGCATGTATCCTCTTGCATCAACGACGTTAACAACGCTCTTATGCGTGCACTGTGGTCGGAAGAAAGACCAGCTTCCAAGAGATCAAGACTCGTCTTTTAATTGTCATTGTCTAAACATGAGCAATAACTCTAATTATTTGATGAAATAATGAGAGAGCCTACTACAACGCATGTATCAATTGTCTTCTAAGAACCAACTCTTTATACATTTTTCATTGATTGACATCATCAAAACTTTTGTATAATTGGCGACGAAATAATTAACAAATATAATATATATTTAGCACAGCACTAATATAAATTTTACTATAATTAATTTATATGAGTAATATAACAAGCAATAATGGCCTTCATATATACACGCAATTTTTATGAGTAATATAATTAATTAGCACGCAATAATGGCCTGCATATATATATACGAATATACATTATTACCGGGCCGTATTAAGGGGAACTTTTTAATCTATTTATTTACGGGTGCTTTTTTACTGAATTACGACGGTCATTAAACAAACTGTTGTAATAAATTGATTAATTGCGGCAGTTCTTTTAATACCATCCGTAATAAATTAGCGAAATTCTTTTTGGCATTTTCCAGCACACATCAGCGGCGCCTATTTTATTAACCGCCATAAATAAATTTCATTATATTTACTAAAAATGCCGTAAAAAAACTTTTCTGTCGTAGTGTATACATATAGTTGAAAGTATATTTAGTTGTCTCCAACATCTCACTCGTGTATATTTTAAAAAATTTCTAGAAAATGTCTATAAGTTTAATTTTGTTTTTCCATTGTATAAAAAAAGATCGACCAGAAATTATTATTAATTTATAGTGATGAAACCAATCGTTCATGTTCATTTGCTACAATAATTTTCGATCAACAATCCACGGTAATATCATGAGTCATCAAACTATAAGCATGAAGCACCTCACTAAATCACACGAAATGCATTTTAAGTAATCAACAAAATTTGCATGTCCTGTATCGTCATGCAATGGCCAATCTAAGATATATATTTTTTATTAATTAATTCCCGTGGCCGCATTTTTAAAGTTAAAAATGCTGTCAAAAATATGATCCAATTTTTTTATACTGTAATTTATATAAATTAAAAATAGTTTAAAAATTAAATATATTTGGAAATCTAAGATAGATATATTTGGAAGTCTAAACTAATTCATGCCTAATCTATGGAAAAAAAAATTATCCCCTCACACGACATGCGATATGAACCTTTCAATTTTCGTTGATCGAACAATATCTAAATATATTCTAGAAGTTTATCCTTCTTAACTAAAAACCAAAATAGTTGTACCAATCATCTAAGATAGTTTTTTATATAAAAAAATATATAATAGATTTAGCCATCAAAATTTATCGCGGCCTCCCCCTAATCTAGTATGCATTATTATGTGTCTAAGATAGTTCGTTGAAATTAAATAATTTTTCCAAAACTCCCTAATTTTATTCGTTAGTAAAAGTAGTGAGAAATCCATAATAATTCTATATATCTTAGTAGATATTGTGACAAGTTTTTTAGCTCACAATCACAATAACATGTTTTTGAGTTCTTTGATTTCAATCTTTGGCTCATAAGAAGTCATCATGTCCCATCTTGTCAATTGTTATTACTGATCCAACTGTTAGTTGAGAATTATCAGATAACTATCTCAATCATGTAAAAAATTTGGACGTCTTTAATTACATACATTATTTTGAACAAGCTAGTTTGGATAGCCAGCAAGACAATTACTTTCTAGCATCATGTATCAGACTTTTACTCATAATTTTTATGGAAGATAGTAAGTATACTTCTCAGATCTTATTTTTAAACATTTTAAATGTTCTCGAACAACTATTTTTTGAAAAAAAAAAGTTAATTAGCCTACCTGTATTAGTTAATTATTTGGTACAATATTTTAAGGCTGCATTGACTCAAATATGCATCGCAGTTAGGCACAAATAACCGGTGTGTATTCTGAATGGTTTGAACAATCGTAATTGAGTCAAGATGCAATACTTTCTTTAGGTAAGAAAATTAGGCTTTTTGGTGAGATGACAATATCTGGCAAAGTGCATTGCCACTTTTCCCTAGGAGTGTTATGAAAACCAAAAAATATCTAATGTACGCATACATTTTTAGAGAAAAGATTTATATAGAATAAGTACAACAGTCTCTTTTGGTAACCAGTCTATTTGCCCATAGATTTAAAGAAAAAGTGTAACAATCTCTTTTTAAGTCTCTTTTAACAAGCTATATTACATCAATATTTTTAATACCATACGGACATTATATTGAACTGGTGAAGTAAAGAGTATGGGGTTTTACCGATTTAACCGGTCGTATTGGTTACGAAAACCAAATGACATCATCATTATATGTATTTTGATACACAAATAAATTCTTAAAATATAAATATCATCATACATATAAATAAATTTTTTACGAATTCAAATTTATATTTAATAAGTTCTAGTTTATATTTAAGCCTCCGTTTGGATGCGTTGAGAAGAAGTAAGAAGAAGAAAGAAGGAAAGAAAAAAATTATAAACAATTCAAACTCTTCACAAAGTTACACACTTCCCAATATTTCTTTTCACTTCTTTCCTTTTTCCCTTCTTCCCACACCTATCCAAACGGATCCTAAGTTACTTTTTTTCTTGATTTATTCAATAATTGTTACATGCATTAATGCATGTGAGATATGGAAAATCGATCTACAATCGATTGATATAGAAGGGAGGTCTACTTCGTAAAATTGTCCCACCTCCTTTGTCTTTGTTGATGGCTAACGATCTCCGGTCACAACAAAATTTCTCGATATTGGTGACTCGCATGTTCTACCTGAGGTTCCGTTTGGATAGGTGTGGGAAGAAGGGAAAAAGGGAAGAAGTGGGAAGAAGTATTGGAAAATGTATAATTTTGTGAAGAGTTTAAATTGTTTATAATTTTTTTTCTTCTTCTTTTTTCTTCTTCTTCTTCTTTCTTCTAATGATCCAAACGCACCCTGAGATGAGAATATCATCATCTATCCTTGATTTGTTTGTACGGACATTATATATGTTGTTGCATTATCAACACTGAACCAGAATCCATAAAATCATATGATCAAGCCAATGAACTCGTCTACAAAGTTGTAAGTTGCACATGATTCTGACGAGTCACTATCTTATGGTTCCTGCGCGAGTTTGGAGTAAAGGAGCCAAATCCAAAGCCTCTCCTTGGCTCCGTTTGAATGGTGTTAGAAATAAGAAAATAACCTCTTTCTAGATATAAATTTATTTCTAACCATCTAAATTTTTCATAAAGTTACACACTTTTCAATATTATCTCTCTTCTTCCTCTTGTTTCTAAGCGTTCCAAACGGAGCATTTATGAGATTTTCTACAGTAAGCCATCTGTATGTTTCCAGAATCACCGACATCTAGCGGATCCTTTGAGCAATAAAATCCGATGCAGCCTGGCTGTGGTTTAACTTGTAACAAAAATCACGCTAGGAAAAAAGAGCGCTCTTAATTAGTTATTAACCGTTCCAATTGGGAAAAAAAATTCAGGCAGAATTGCTTTTCGATCCGGTCCAAAGCAGTTGTATTATTATTATATTATAATTATAATTGAAATTGAGTAATTAAGAAAATGTCAAAATGAAACAAAAAGGCTCTTAACTCTATTTTTTTTTTAAAAAATTAAGACAACTGGTCGGATTTTGAAATAGCAGGCTTTTGTTAGCGGCTTAGCGCCTTATCCGGTTATCCCCCCCTCATAATACTGAATTTTAAGGATCGAAAATTCACTTTGCTTTGTCATTAAAAAATTGCAAATGAATTAGCAGTCAAGTGGCATTATCAATATGGGAAATATGCTTTGGCAATTTGCAAATGACATGGTAAAAAAAATTCTTTTTCCTTTATAGAGTACATTTTGGAAATAAAAATGCCAAAGATACAAGATCAAGTATACAGTTACAAAATATAAACAATCACTCGAGCTCACAAACTTCACACTTTACTAGATGTATGTGTTTTTTTCTCATACTAGAAATCTAAGAAAAAAAGAATGAACGAACTAAACTATCCTTGAACGCAGAAAGAAGATGGGTTTTACAGCCCAAATACCAATTGTAACCTTCTGTTGTGAGTTGGTAATTATCAAGTAGTTGGAAATTATTAGGTCTCGCTTTATATAGTTAAGCTATCTTGCTAAAGGAATTAAAAAATGAACAGAACTCATTTTAAATGTCTATTTGTCAATAGATCTGAATGAAAAATATAACATCTCTCTTTAAAGTTTAAACGTCTCTTTTTATAAGGTATTTTACATGTACTACCTGAGAATATCATCATGTATCCTTGAGTTGTTTGTAGGAACCTTATGTTGTTGCATTATCAACACTGAACCAGAATCCATGAAATCATCTGAAGCCAACAAATCCCCAATGGGTCCCAGCTCCGGGCACTCTTCCCAGTCTCTAATGCCGGCCATCATGGGCGCCGAGAGATGTGGGCCCCCTTTTCCAACAATAAAGAGTGAGTACATTCCAGCCATTGAGCTCAAGGCTGTGACTGTCTCGGGTCCACTGTTCACCTGCTGCTCTGCATATGTCACAATTCCTGACGCTACATACCTGGAAATGTAAAGTGGTAATTAAAATTTCCGTGATTTATGTTATATTAATGCCCAAAAGAGTGAATTTTCTTGGATCGCTAATTTGAGTAATGCTAGAATCAAACATATAGGACGTCAAACACGATCCAAACGTAGCACATTAAAATTTCAAACGGTCGATCCAAACCGCTCAATATGATCTCTATATTAAAATATTTTTGATAATCAAATTTTATATTTTTTCATATTTTCTAACTATTTTTTTCGAATTTTCAAAATTGAAGGGTTCAGAACTTTTTAGATTGAGCATATTGAAAAATTCCAAAAAAATAGTAAAAAAATTTGAAAAAATATAAAATTTGGTCTCCATGAAGATTTTATAACACAGAACAATTTGAGCGGTTTGGATCGGCCATTCTAATTTTAAAAATTAAAACTTCATCGCGTTGGACAAGTGTACGTGTCCTATATGTTTGACACTAGCAACTCCCCGCTAATTTTATCTCATTGGTACATAATCCGAGTTTTAAGCTAAGTTAAACTGTAAATTAACTGAAAGCCTTCTATGAGATCTTCATAAAACCAGTCAATTTATCACAGAAGCTATGCCAATTCTGGTATATAGAGACAAACTATAAAGATAGTTAACAATAGATTGACCCATATTTGCAATTGATGCCGATTTTTAAGTTACAGAGTTGAGATTTAAAAGTTTGTTACATAATTTTTTTCTTTTTAAAAAATTTAGGTATCCAATTAAAAACACACACAATCCTTATAGGTTTGCATCCAGTAGTTCTTTGCAAGTTGCAACAAAATTACACAAAATTTTAAGCATATTACTACAAAATTAATATAGAAAATGGCGCTAATTGTACCTATGTTGGTAAGCTCTGAGGAACTGCTCATCTCTCTCAAGTTGCATATCATGCTCGGTAATCAGTGCGAACTCACTCATGCATCTCGAGGACCAGTTCCTACTTAGGGTACCTTCTGTGTTTGGCAGGAATCGCACTAATGTTGCATTAACTGACTTGTGTGGGGCAACCCGAGCCAACAATGAGGCAGCCTCTCTGTCATCTGGGCCTCCAAAAAAGATCGCCACTATCTGGTGTACAGGTCCAGAAGAGGTTACTGTTGCTGGTGTCTCAGGATCTGTATTGGCTGTGCTTGTTCGGGCACTACGGAGGCTTGTAGTTGTGCTATACATGCCGATGGACATGCCCCTGCCCACCGGACGGTCAACTAGGATTCCAATAGTGCAAGGTGCATGCTGTAAGACCTTAAGATTCAGCTGTCGCTTTTCATCTTTTCGGCATACCATCCTACCATCGTACCTGGTAATGAAGAACAAAATTTATCCTTCAAATTTGTTTTATTTTATGATGATAAATACATATATTATTGAGAATGTTATACGGAAAGATTACCTTTGTTCCTTGTGGAACGGAAGAAGTACAAGACAAGCACGAACCTCCTCAGCACCCATATAAATATCTTCATTCATGCTCCTATAAGAGGATAGTGTTGTCAGCTGCTTTATAAAGAGGCCTGAATCCTGAGAGAATGAATCAGCAGCAAGACTAACTTGTCTAACATCATCACCGTCATTTTCCCAACTAGAGTTGTTCAAACTTTTCTGGTTGGTCATCAAGTCGACTGCATACTTTTGAGTCAACTCCAGGAGATGCAGGAGGTAGACTGCTATGAGGGACCACCCATTGCCGGCACACAGAGTACATAGGGTAAGCATTGCAGGGACTTCACGCTGCCCGTGCACACAAGCTAGAACACAGAGCTGGTTGTCTGGGCCAAGATGCTCAAGGGATTGTGGGTTGTATCGGTATGCTCTCCTTTCCCATGCCACAATTAAGCGCGCTACTGGGCAAGCAATGAATGTGTTGATGATTATGGCAAACATCAGCACGACTGCAGTGTCAAATCCCCAAAGCTGAAAAGTTTATTATAACAATCTTTTTCTAGTTATCCTGTCTTGCATACTACATTTTCTGCTTGATTGTTTTATTTCCTTCTCTAACATTGTATGAATTAATTTAAAAAAGAAAACGAAAACTTCTGTGGATCGCTTAACAAAGACTTCTAACATTGTATGGAAGTGCTTACAATTCTTAAACTTAATTTTGTTCGTATTGGCTAAATTAAAAGCTCAATTATGTTTTGATGTGTTGTCATTTCTTCATTATTCAACGCATTGGTTAAATGGAATTCTTGTCAACCAAGCAAATGATTATTTAAAACTGACCTTATAACGTAGACCAACACTAAGGAACATTATATCCATGTATCCTTTAGCATTCAAGAGGATCCCAAGTACCACACTTTCCCTGAGACGCGTCTGGAAAATAAACCTAGTAACTGCAACTGTGCCAATAACCTTTCCTGCCATACTAAGAACTGATACCAAAAATGCAATGCCAATCATCTTACCGGCAGCCTTTCCAACTAGAACATTGAGGTCATAATTTACAAAAACTCCAGAGAAGTACAATGGTAGAATTATGGAGTGTACTGAGAACATCAACTTTTCCAAAATCGTCCTTGCTGTGGGACCTTTTCTCGGGAAAGATAGCCCGAGTAGAAAGCTCATGGTCTTGTTATCATACCCAACAAATTCCACGAAGAAAGTGATTCCTCCCACAACTATCAATACACATCCCACCTCAACATTGCTTATGTACCTGTTGCCCAGACAAGCAACATGTCAGTTATAAAAAAACTTGGCACTTTGTAATCAGGACACTAGGTTAACAACCTTCTACCAGTCAAACAGATACATGGCTTTATAGTTGACATTGTGCTATTTTCTTTTTATTTCATTATCAATATTATATATATATATATATATATATATATATATATGAGTTTAGCTACGGTGAGTCGCGACTCACGGACCCTCCGGTGAGTCGCGACCAATACTCCTAGATCTAGATCAAAATGACCGATCCAAACCGTCCAATGTGATCTCCCTATTGAAATCTCCATGTAGACCAAATTTTTCATTTTTTCGAAATTTTTAAGTATTTTTTTGAAATTTTAGAAAATCGTTAATCTAATTGGTTCTGAATCATTCAAAAACATCAGTTTTTAAAAATCCGAAAAAAATACTTAAAAATTTCGAAAAAATAAAAAATTTGGTTTGCACGGAGATTTCAATAGGGAGATCATATTGGACGGTTTGGATCAGTCATTTTGATCTAGATCTAGGAGTATTGGTCGCGACTCACCGGAGGGTCCGTGAGTCGCGACTCACCGTAGCTAAACTCATATATATATATATATATATATATAATACTTGAATAACATTAAAAGTTCCAGGGAGTGTTTGATTATACCTCTTTTTACTGTTCCGTGCATTTAGAATCTTAACCAACCATTTCATTAAAAGCATTGCTAAACCGACAAGAATGACCCACACAAGTAGATCAAGCATCTTGCCTGGAATCCCTTTTGATAAAACAGCTGAGTATGATCTCCTAAGCTGCAGGGAGTACAAGAAAAATGCCACAACTGCAATCAAGTCATTTACTACTGCAGAGCTGATGGCAAGCTTTCCTATCTTGGATGAAACTAATTTCAAATCTGTAGCAATGCAAACAAGCACAGGAGAGGCACTGTTGGAGAGAAAGAGGCCGATTGTGAGAATGAATAGGAGCCTACTTGCGCCATCACGAGAGAGGCGAGGATACAGTAAGGGGGACGCAGCGAGGGAGAGAGCCATGCACGCAGAGATGCTTGCAATGGCTATTGAGCAAGCTCGGCGGATATTTTGTCGGAGGTACACGATATCCACCTCTAGGCCGATGACAAACATGAAGACGACACGTGCCTGCAACACCACGTCACTGAAATAGTCTATTATATTTCCTGAGCTCTCAGAAAATTTAGTATTCAGTAAAACTGTCTTTCCAACAATGATCCCAGCCTGTGAATGGATGCACATAAATGAATGGTTAGCCTTGGGGAAAATAATTTGACCACCTTTTATTTTTTCTAAGCGAATAAAAATTGAGGTACTTACAAGAATTTGTGAGATGATGCTAGGTTGTCCAAGGCGTTGGAGGAAAAAATGCAGGATATTGGAGACCGCCAATATCAAGATCATCTCTATAGTTAAGAAATCAAAGGCATTCACCATCGATTCATGAGTGGATGTACATTGTGCCATTGGTAAGTTTTCCTTCTCGTTCCTGTTTTTTCTTTTTATTAATCCTGAGGTGAAGAGAGCTCAGTTCCAATTCTTCTTTATGTAAATAAGGCTGTGGCTCGTGAGGAGCAGGTTAAATCCTTCATAGGTTGAAGGAGAGTTTAATTTCCAAGGTTTTATTAGAGAAGAAATTTGAGGGAAATGTCTCTTTTTTATAATTTATTTGTTCGGATAAGGCAGCCAGCCAAAGATTTTTGGGATTTTATCAGTTTCACATGTTTGAAACTGATGGACAGGAATGGGTTTTTGGATAACAGAGTTTAGGAAACGGAACAATTTTGATCAAGTAATGTTTTGTTACTATTTGAATAATGGAGTAAATAAATCGTTACCTAACCATGGTGCCTCTCTTGCCTTGTCCATTGTTTGGAATTTGTTAATTTTTGACTAAAGAGAGCTTTGTTGGGACCAAGTTTCTGTTTTAGTTTATTTATCGAGAAATGTGGAACAGTGGATTTAAACATACCAACAAATACGCCACAAAAGTTTCATTATATTGTTGATGATCGCTTCTTCGGTACTAACTTTCCGCGTAAAAATAGCAGCCCTTTTTCTATACTTTGTAATTGGTTTTAGTTCTGTAGCGAAGTTTAGTATTTATTTCCCATGAAAATCGTTTCCTCATGTTAATTCATTTGGAAAAAGATTACATGGCTAACATAAAATAGACAAAGCTCTGTTCGTCTAGATTAGTCAATTGTTTTGTCCGATACAATAGTGTATGTGATGGAACATTTTCTCACATCAAATTTGAGATTACTGCAAATCTAATTAACCGACCAAAAAGTATGATTACCAAATTAGCCGCTTGTTAAGACCGACATAATATTTAGAAAACAATTAAAAGAAATAAAAGTATATAGATATTTAAAAAAAAATTCAAGTTTTCAGATCTCTAATTTTGAGTCCGAAAATAGTCATTACGAGTCATGTCTCATAATACTATAATAAATGTATATCATATTGCAAGTTCGAAATGAGATAAAACTGTTTCTCATCAAACTGCTTTTAAGAAAAATGCAAGGCAGAAATGTTGATCATCATTTCAGTACAAATGTTCATCTATTGGACGATGCTTTGAAGAAAAAATATATCAATGTTTGTTTCATCTCTGATAACCACCCCCCAAACAATCCGAAACAATTATAAAGTCATTCTCATAAAATCTGTTATAATATTAGGCTCTTTCTCTGGGGATCCGCTGCTTTCCCAGGTTATGCATTAAGAAAAGTACCAACTACTGTTTCCAATAGAGGATCTATAAAAAATTATCCATACAGCAATTGAACAAGTCTTATTTTCAGCTACAAGAAAACCAGTGAAAGCATATATATGAAAAGAAAAGAAAAGAACAAAAAGCCTCGTACTCAGGAAACAGTTTTATAAAATGCTTGATAGGCCTTCCTTCTTTGGTACAGCCTTATTACCAGGAAATGTGGTACGAGAAACATTGACCAGCGCCTTGAAACTATATGGCTCGTGCATTGCCAACTCTGAAAGAACCTTTCTGTTAAGCTGGATGTTCTCCTTCATCAGTCCATGCATAAAATTCCCATAATTCACCTGAAACATTAACACAGAAGAGTAAGATCAGATACCTGTCGTGGTTACTTTACATAAATCCATGAGATAGAAAATTCACTGTTGTTAAGAGTTTTAGACCAATGAATAATAAGCATGATATAAGAGTATATATGACCATCAGATACTGGTAAACTAGTTTCAGCCGATTACCACCCCTTGAGGAAAACCACAAAAAGAAATTTCGTAGAGGAAGCAATTAAGAAAAGAGAAAATAGAACCATGTAATTTGTATGAACAGGTACACAAGCAATTCTTTCATCACCAGCATGGTACCATATTCCAGTACATAATCTTGATCCGACAATCCAACACATGATAAAATTATACCAAATAAAAACATTAAACTAGACCTTTTCAACCAACAATTGACTAGGATTAGACAGTCAACTGAAATAACTATATGTAACTAAAACCCCTCAGCATTAGCACTTATGTCAACTTACATGGTCATAGAAACTAATTCAGAAACCATTCTCAATCTAATTCGAGTCTATCAAATCAAAAAAATTACAAAATATCTAAAAATTGTGTTTCCAAATGTCTAAATTCCAAATTCTAACACTTCAGTAGGGAACCCAACCAGCTAAAAACCCTAAATTAATCAAAGGGAAGGTACCACTCTCATATTTTAACAAATGTTAAGAGAAAACCAAAAAAGAAAATACCCCATGAAGGCGAGTTCCAGCGTTGATTCGCTCGATCCAAAGCGAGCGCATATCTCTCTTCTTATTGCGACGATCTCTGTACGAATACTGCAACGCCTTCTCGACTCTCTCTCTAGCGATTCTGATGCAGTTCTTCGCGCGGCCTCTGAAACCCTTGGCGAGTTTGAAGATCTTGTCTTTGTTCATCTCTTTGTATTTTGTGTTTGTTTTTCCCTGATTTTCTCACTTTGATTGGAGAACTGAGACTGAGAGAAAGAGATCGTTGCGGCTGGAGCTGGGAATCAATCCAATGGAAAGGAGAGGTTTTAGAAGGGAGTTTTACGAAACACTACCTCCAATTGTCGGAAATGAAATATGTGCATTGCTTTCAGTTTTAGCTTGGTTTGTAAACCCAAACTTGAAATAAATTTGGTTAAAAAATTATATTTACGAAGCAGGATTAAGAACTTTTGCCGAAGCAAAATTTGGTTGAAGAATTGTAGTTTCATTTGAAAGTTTCTTCTTATGATTTTTGAACTAATAAATTTTAATTAAATTGTGTGCCACCTTATTAATTAGCCAACGGAGCCATTTCACGGCTGCATGTCTAAAGCAATATTATACAATTTTTTGTTTATGCTTTTGCACATCGACAGCATTTTGTAACGTTGTTTAAATAATAAATTCAAAATAAATAATTTAGATGTCTATATTTCACTAAACATCATAGGTCAATATGACAATATATCATTTGAAAGGACAAAAAGTCCTCTAGAAAAGACAAGTGTGCATTCTTGTGTTTTATTTTGCATAATATCAGGTACAAAATTCAATTTTGTATTAGTTATTGTGTTAGAGCAAATGCTTCAAATACCAGATTGTGATTAAGAATAAAATCAAATAAATTAATATTTTATAAATCAGAACAATAAATAAAAGTAAAATAGATTGAAACAAGTTTACCCGGGCGAGTGAACTCTGTCCTAAGGTGTATTCCCCTCACGTACGAGGTCTTCGGAATCACCCCAAGATACCACGGGTTGTTTTTCTCTTTAGGGATACGTCCATGAGAGAAGAGATGGATCACTCCTTCAATATCCAGCGATGGAGACGAGAGATAATGAATAGATCAAATAGAATAGAGATTGAGAAATCTCGTACTCATGAATTAGTAGAGAAAAGTTTATATGGAAGAGATTAATTAGAGCAATTAGATGCGCCAAAGAAGGAAGGCACTTGTTAGAACCTTTTTTCATTTTATCTCCTCTTTTTTTTTTTTACTTCGCTATGTACTTCCCCATATCAAAAAGTAATTTGTGGATAAATACAATCAACATATTAATAGACTGTCAAAAGTGGCGAAAGGGTGCAAATAGAGTCGGTTGTTGGAATAATGAGTCAGTTCATATATTTTCAAATAATTGAAAAGATGCGAATGTCTGTACCAACTCATTTATTTAAATTGGGAAAGATAATTAATTAGATTATCAAAAGATAATTAAAGAATGAATTTTGAGTTTTCTACAAATGTTCCAACAATCCCCCACAAAACTCAAAATTTATGAATATCAAATATTGACTTTCATCAAAGCAATTTATGAATTTATATAATCGAATAATCAATCGAAATATATTATGGAGGATATTTTATTGGCAAACGGTGAATAACAAATTGCTGGAAATTTATATCACGCATCAATGAAGTAGTTTACAAACCTTGAACTTCACCTAGTATTGATGGATCAAATTTGGAGGAGACAGAGTGAACTAAGTCTTGAACTCGTTCCTTTGATCCAAATTTTACCATCACACGCGTAATATGGAGATTACCATCACGAGTTGCACATTAATGGCCATGCGCAATGTATCTTGAATTTTTCATGAGAGTCTTATGGGCTTACCCATGCCCAGCACTGCGGCCGTATACAGACACTCTCATATAGGTGAGTTCCTACCAGGGATGTGTGTAGAGTCACATCTCGCGATAATTATCGCCTCGGTACTCATTAAGAGCTAAAATGCTCAACCTGACCTCTACAATGATCACACTCACCATAGGGATGGGTTTAGAGTCAAGCTCTATAAATTGTGTGATCTCATTGCCAACTTATTAGCTTGTTATTACCCATTGAACCTCTGTCAAGGGATCTCCTATCAGAGGTTGGGTTACCACTACAAGAAGGCATATTCTGGGCATTATCCCATCCCCCTCGATTAATTTATATGAGGACTTAAAAGTCTAGAAGAGATTTCTTCATGTCGAGTATTTGCTTCAATGCTTGAGCTCAAATAGTTTCTTTTACCTGTCAAAGAAACTTACAAAAACAAATTCTCGAACCATTTTATTAGCAATAAGCCTCCATATAAAAATTTTAAAATATTTATGAACAATTGGCCAGAACATTATGCCATATAAAATAATTTGCATATTTCATTATGCATTTTTTTTTAAAATTTTATATCACATATGAAATGTGAAATGGAGTTGGTCATAATTCAGTAAACTATAACCCCCACAATTTATGATGTATATAAATTGTTTATTTTCACATGGAGTGATAACCTCTTGCATGAATATGTATTTATATGAGTTATTATGACCAAGTAAAAGATGGAACTCAAATAAATAAAATTGGTCATAATTTACATTCCGTATTTAGAGATTTATCATGTTTATTGAAGTGAATCAATAAAAATTGAATCTTGAAATCTGAATTTTTTTTTTTATGCTGCCGCATTTGAATTGATAATTCACAAATGCCAAGACAGAGCTTTCAAGAATTAAAGTTCCTCAATTATGTTTTATATCCAATCATTTGTTTTTTTTTTAACAATGACAATGAGTAATTTTACTCAGTAACAGAAAGCTTATATTGGTTATTCTCTTCTGCGGATTAAGTATAAATTTGTATGCAGCTGTAATATTTGTCATTAAAATGCAATTAACGGGTACATATTATTATTTTAATATCTCCATTAACAATTTGATTTTCATAATCAGTGTTATTATTTCAAGCAAAGATTTATGCAGATCATTAAAAAGTTGCCCCCACATTTCCTCGTCTTTAGAAAGATTTAGTATATTTAAACTTCTTTTTCATAAAATCTTTATTTTATTATTATATATATATTTTTTAATTATCTAATAGCTCGAGGAAAAATAATTGCGGGTATAAATTAATATCTTTGCAGAAGTTGGAGATATCCAATGAGAAGTGCTTTTCATATTTGTAATTAATTACCTGATGCCAAACAAGGATTAATCTTGTGTACAAATCACTAAGACTTAAAAACAGAACTGCACATTTAAAATAATTTATGGTTGAAATCCGTCTATTGTTTAAGATACGAAGATGAATTTCGAAAATGAAATTTATATTCTTGTACTTATATGTCAACAACAGTTCTTAACTTTTATCAGACTCAAATTTATTGATATAATAAAATTAATTAATAGGATTTAACATTTCTTCCTATTCTTTATATATATATGTGTGCGTACATATGTAGTATTTCATATGCAGATTTTAATTCTCAAATTACAAGTACCTAACTAGATACTCACATTAAATGTACACTAGCCAATTGACCAAGCTTTAATTTGTTCTTGTCATTTAATAATTCCAGATCCATTAAAATTTTATTTAATATTTAATTTAAATAATGGATGTTATCCAAATTCCATTTGAATAAAAAAGAAATAATGCCAAATTAACTCCAATACTTCCAATTAGAATTTATGTAATATTTTTTTTTCCGTTACGGTTCGGAGATTAATTACCGAACTAGTAGGAAGCAACAAAACTCTATTTACCGATTTAGAGTTCTATTTATTTATTTTACTGACCTACTTCGGAAATTTCAGATCTGTACTAATCAACATCACTTTACCAACAAAATAATAGTAAAGAGAAATATCATTAATAATTATTTTAAATCTTAATCCAATGAGTAATTACTTTACAATCGAATATTGGTATATTTTTCCACAAAACGGAATATTGAGGATTTACAAAATCCTTCAGAAAAAGATTCCAATTAGATGAATGATTATTTTACACAAAATTGAAATTCATCAAATTCAGAATACAAAGGCGACTCTTCAAATCAATTTATTGAACTTAATCAAATAATCATCTAAGACCTTATGCGTTTAAATCAATTCAAATAATAAATCAATACTTACTGTTTTACTTGCGATTTCATTTATTCTACCGATTTTACAAAACTATCAGATTAGAATATTAGGCAAAACTTAATCACAACCAGTGGGTTTACACCTTAGATTGTTAGAGCAAATGCTTCAAATACCAGATTGTGATTAAGAATAAAATCAAATAAATTAATATTTTATAAATCAGAACAATAAATAAAAGTAAAATAGATTGAAACAAGTTTACCCGGGCGAGTGAACTCTGTCCTAAGGTGTATTCCCCTCACGTACGAGGTCTTCGGAATCACCCCAAGATACCACGGGTTGTTCTTCTCTTTAGGGATACGTCCATGAGAGAAGAGATGGATCACTCCTTCAATATCCAGCGATGGAGACGAGAGATAATGAATAGATCAAATAGAATAGAGATTGAGAAATCTCGTACTCATGAATTAGTAGAGAAAAGTTTATATGGAAGAGATTAATTAGAGCAATTAGATGCGCCAAAGAAGGAAGGCACTTGTTAGAACCTTTTTTCATTTTATCTCCTCTTTTTTTTTTTTTTACTTCGCTATGTACTTCCCCATATCAAAAAGTAATTTGTGGATAAATACAATCAACATATTAATAGACTGTCAAAAGTGGTGAAAGGGTGCAAATAGAGTCGGTTGTTGGAATAATGAGTCAGTTCATATATTTTCAAATAATTGAAAAGATGCGAATGTCTGTACCAACTCATTTATTTAAATTGGGAAAGATAATTAATTAGATTATCAAAAGATAATTAAAGAATGAATTTTGAGTTTTCTACAAATGTTCCAACATATTGTACCTTTCTTTATATTAATTAAAAAAACAATACTCCTGTCTTTACATGCTTCTAGCTTTATTTTTCCTATCTCCATATTGTGAAATTAGTTTTTGAAAATAATCAAATTATGATTTTTTTTTATTTTACTTTCTAAGCCAACTATTTACATTCAAAATTCCCAAATTTCTACCTTGCTTTTTATTTAAAATAAAATGGATATAATATTTTTTAATGCATAGATGCTTAGTAATTTTGACAAAATTATATAACATAAGTACGGAGAAGAAAAGTGTCAAAATATAAATAATTTGCTCAGAAAGCAATGAAAAGATCAACAATACTTATGCAAAATTTGATAAGTTTTGAACTAAGCTCTCCAAGACACCTAGTCGACTTAATTCTCGATGGTTTGTAATTTGACAAATGCTTTAGTCATGATTTCGTACTTTGATTAAGGCACCAAACTAAAAAGATAGAGAAATATTTCAAATTAAAAACACAAAAATCTTTATCTTTTAATGCCTTTTATCCTCACTAACTGTTTTTCCTTATATAATATGTAAGGAGAATTTGAAAGTCGCCGTACAATACTATTTATCTAGTTATTTAGGCTTACTATTAACATTTTAAAATAATTCAATTTATTTATCTCGATTGTATCGTTTTCCTCGAAAAAATAATTTTCCAGTATTTTATATCTAGTTCCTTTAGACAATATCAATATCTCAAAAATTAATTAACAATAAATAAACAAAAATATTATTTTTACTTTAGAATTCTCAATTCTCCTTGAAAATAATTTTATTTTTATTTTGCTCGGAAAAAAAAAAGATTTTAACGATCCAAACCCTTCGGTCAAAGCTATCATTCATTTCCCCATCATCTGTTAGCTCGGACCGAACCGACTGGTCGCGCACACAGAGTTTTAACTTTTAAGCTACCAAGTACCAATTAATGGAATCATGGAACTCCATCTCCAACTCCAACTGTTGGTACTACAATTAAAAATCCTTGATCGTCTATTATATTATAATAATATAATATAATAAACTAATAACTAAACCCACAGCTGAGTAGCTGACTCCCATCCAAAATATAAATAAATAAATAAAGACTAATTTCATTTCTTACCAGATGCTTCTTCTTCTCCGATGACGACCGTCGGATGTTGCTCCCCACTGACAGAGGCGCGCGCCTCCCTCGCCGACGCCTTCTTTCGTCGCTTTCCTTGCCTCGCCAACCATGGTATTTCCTTCTCCCTCTCTCTTTCTCATATTTCAACTCTAATTTGCACTTGCTCTTCCAATTCTTCAGCTTGGTAGGTTTTGTTTGAACTTGATCTGAGTTTAAGCACCTTTGTTAGACACTGTACTTGTTGTAGTTCCAAATTGAATGTGTAGGTTTTGCCCTTCTTCTGTTCTTCATTTCACCAAAACAAAAATAAGTGAATAAAAAGACCTTAATTAGAAAAAAATACTTTGGTGGTTGTTTGGGGTTAAATCAAATTTTGACAGCTGGAAAGTATTGTGACTGGCATTTTTGTTTATAATTACAGATACTAGATGCTCAATATATCTCAAACTAGTGGTGCTTTTTCTGCATATTACATTAGTTGGCGTTGTGTTCCTCTTTGATGCTGATTTGGTACAACAAACTAAGCAGCATCCCTGGTATTGGACTTCTCATCTCTAGTGCATATGCAGATAATTTGTTCGGTTTGATGTTTGTTTTGCTACAATAAATCCAGTGATTACTTGTGGTTCTTTTTGGCTTCAGGTGTACTGTAATTTTCGTAATTGTTTTTCTGGCTGCTCTCGTCCAGTATTTCGCCATGTGTTGTTCATCTCCTGGGTAATTTCACTTCTCACTGATTAATTACACTTGATGGTTGGCAAAACTGCATCATTATTTTTTCAAAAATTATTTAACTTTTTTTCCTTCATTAGGTATGTTGTTGATGCAATGAGAGAAGTGAATAAGATGTATAACTCAGCAGCTGATTCGTCAACTCTTGATGTGAGTTTTTTGTTTGTTTTGAAATATATTATTGTTTTTTTTTAAAAAAAAATCATTGATGGAAAAGAAAGCATCACATGAATATCTTTAATGCTCAAGCGAAGGCAATTTGTTTCAATAACTGAAGACTTGAATTCCTGCTCAACTCAGTCAATTTCGTCATGGCAAAAGGTGGTAACTGATTTGTACCCTCCTGGTTCTGCTAGCAGGTACAGCATCATTTTTAATTTTTTCATAGAAAAGAATAGCTCTCTCTCTCTCTCTCTCTCAACTGTGAGGGCACTGTATGTTTTAATAGTATCTAGTTAATCTTCTTAATAATAAATCACTCCTATCAAAATGGAAATAGTGCCTTTCGTGCATAATGTACCACTGTCTGTCCTCTGTCCTCCTATAGTGATGCATGATTAGGGACTCTTCCAGCAAGAAGCATTGCTGCTACTGCTTCTTTCTTCTTTTTCATTTTTTGCTCCAGATTTTTCAAATACAATTCACAAAATCAATATGGTGCGGTAATCTGATATCTGCTGGATGCATTTTCCTTTTGATTTCCTAATTGTAGGAACTGGACATGTGATAATTGTAAGATAATTCGGGTAATATTCCTTTTCTTTTATTATTCAATCGCTTTCATTTCTATTACCAGATGTTCCTAAACTTCATCTTTTATGGTGAGGTTACCAGACATGACAATAATATAAGTAATTACTGCAAATGAGGTTGATATCTGATATCTTATACCATTTTTAAAATAAAACAGACAGACAATTGCAAATATAATTAATATTCTCATATTCTCATTCAACCCTTGTTCTTTTGATATATACGACACCTTTTGACATTTGCAACCCCAAATAATAGATTAAGCCATTAACATAGTTGCCTAATGGTACATTACCTTTATAACTAACAATTTAGACCTAACTTAATAAATTGACTGGAAATATGAAGCAAGCTATAACCAAATACGGAGTTTATATGACTTACTGAGATTTTCACAATACATCATGATTGAATAATGATGAAAAGGCCAGAGAGACAATTTAATCATCTTTAATTAAATCCCTCTTTTTGTATTTCATGACTTACACTACTTGTCTACATTTTTTATGAAGCCTCCACGTGCAAAACATTGCAATGATTGTGACAAATGCGTACTTCAATTTGATCATCATTGCGCATGGCTTGGCACTTGCATTGGAAAAGGCAATCATTGTCAATTTTGGTAAATGTCATCGTTTACAATTCTAATTTAGCTTTTTGTGCAAAAATGTCAAAAATATTACCAAATGTACTTTGTGGCCATATTCAACATGGTAAATGTTCATTGTAGCATAACTTGAGCTTATTTTTCTCTTTTTTTGCTAATGAGAAAGAAAGGTTACTTTAGGCATCACTGAGGAATGGTCCAGTTTTTGTGGAATTATATTGCAATATAGGAAATTATATAGATTCTTATTCTTTTCACTAAGGTGATCTTTCAATGCCAATTTTCAAGGTGGTACATTCTCTCGGAGACAGTCCTTTGTGTATGGACCATGGATTTGTACCTAAGTTACACAAGATCTCATGCTTCAAAGGAATGGTAAAATTCTCTCATATTCACTCTAATGTAGCAACTTTCATCACCTTCATTGCTTGTATTGTTTAATATAATTAATTTCTCATGGCCATTGCATGATCAGGTGGCAGTATATAATCATAATTGTCCTCTTTGTGATACTGAGCATGAGCTTAATTCTTTTTGTGGTGCTGCTGATTTTCCATACGTTAGTTTCTCTAGTCTCTTGCACTACTATGTTTTCATTTTCAGCTACCATTTTTCTTATTATTTTCAGGTTAGAAACCTACTGAACCTACTATGTTTAATCTTTATCTGTGTGCAGCTATCTTGTACTAACGAACCAGACAACCTACGAGTTTACCAGAAGGCGGCGTGTATTTTACTTTAGGTAAGATCAAAGAATATATAGAATAGTTACGTTTCATAAATATTAAATAATAATATAACAGTAAATATTAGTTGATCCCCCTCAAGAAAACTAACAAAAATTATATTATCCCTTGCCATTCTGTCCAGCAGTAAGCAAATAAGTGAACGAGTAAGTATCAAAATAACTAAATACCAGGTGACTTGATTGTCAGCATCTCAATTATTGGTATTATTATGATTTTATAGAGGGATTCCTGCGAAGGTACATCCATTCAGTAGAGGCATATGCGAGAACATATTTACGGCTTGTTGCTCCTTGGGAGCTGTTTACAAATTGGAGACAATGCCGTCGATTGAGGAACTGGAGGCCAGAGCAACACCTTACACGTGTGTTGATATTGTATCTTGTAGATGCTGTTAGAAGTGTTTGTGTTCCATTACTGGTGTTTTGACTTTTTGAATCATTATTTTTTGTCTTAGTTTTGCTTAATCCCTGGAGAAAATAAATTTGCATTGCCGTAGAGTAGAATGCGTTGACAATTTGTAGTGTATCCTTTCATGTACATTTTTTTTGTGTGTACATGATGAATTGGTGGCTTCGATGTAATTCTTGTAAAATTTGGGTTCCTAATATCCAATTGTTCATCTTTTATAAAAGAAAAAAATTCCTATTGTGAATAGAGGGCATACTGAAGTCTGAAGAGCATTTGTTTAATTTTTGTTAGGAACTCTGCGGGTTTATAGTCAATGTTGCATAATCTAAATCCTAATATAACTGTAGCGTGTTGGGTGTTTTAGAAGATTATTTGGGTCTGCAATGTCTTTTCCCGGACTACTTTAAGCATTCCTTTGTTTGGTCAAATGGAAAGTTTGAAGAAGTAACTGCACCCAGTGGCGGAGCCAGAAATTTCAAGAATGGGGTTCAATTCAAGATTCATACATGTAATAATATATAATTATAAATTCACATCCTCCTATTTCAATTTGCTCAAATTTACATGTTTTTGGTTGATTTGGGCCTCTATTTAAGTAAATTCTTCGAACTTCATCTTGCTCATTCGGATGGTACTCGAAAATCTTCGGACGCTTTGCCGAATCGGCGGGTAGTCTTTCGGATTAATTTGAATCTGTTTAGGGGCTTGAGAGGTAGGTGAATCATCATGTGGTTGTTTTCGTTTCAAAAACTTCTCCATGAGATATCTAATATAAAAATATCAAGAGAGATGATTAGATGAAATTACTAATCAATAGACAAATAAAAAATATTAAATAGAACACATTACTCACACATAAAATAATTTTATGTTTGAAGAATCATAGTTCTAAAAATTGAAATGGGTAAGAATAAATTTCAATTTCCAATTAGTTCTATGGTCATACTTATGCTAATTAATCACAACAAGTCAAAGACTGCAAAAAAAAAAAACATAAATTTCTTGGTTCTGACAAGCGGGCCGTGAGTTGCATAACAACATAAACTATTTAATATGCCAAATTGCAACTTAATTAAAAAAATTCTTGTACCTATATGTAGCGAGATGCCAAGATCCAAGTTATTCAGTTATTTTTTTTTCGTCTCCTGTTTTTTTTCGTGGACCATATGCTTACAAAGACATAAAGAAAAAAAAAGAGAAAGGAGAGTAAAAGAAAGAGATGAGTTTTTGATGAGAAAAGTTGGCTCACTTTACTTTTTTTGTTACCATTCAATATCTTTTATTGTTTTATAAGAAAAATGCTAATTTTACTTCAAAAATAACCTAATAAGGATACTTCCATATATTTTGATGGGGTTCAACCAATAAAATAACGTATAAATTTAATGGGGTTCAAACTATTACATCCATACAATTTTTCATCATAAAAGTACATATTTTTATATGTTAGTTACAAATATATATTTTTTTAATGGGGTCAATTGACCCCCCTCCCTTCCACCTATCTCCGCCACTGACTGCACCCCTATTTATGTTCGTTAAGTCTAAAACCCCTCGCATTTCTAGAACCTATCGTAGTACCTTGAATTCACATCCTCTGCCGCGCGCTGCTGGCCGCATTTTTTATCTCAACCGTCTGATCTAATCTGAATGGCCCCTAAAAAATACCGGATTGATAGGCTCGAAAAAACTGAACCGTCCAGATCAGATCTGACGGCTCGTATGAAAAGTGCGGCTGTGCCGCGCGGCAGAGGATACGGATCCGTAGTACCTTAGCGCATGAGTTACTTAACATATAAAATTTTTTTTTAATTCTTCAAAATACATTTTTTATTTTGTACTTCCAAAGCTAATTGTGAATCTGACAAACCAGTTGCGCGTGTTGATATAGTTAGAACAATTCCCCTTCCAAATGCATAAATGGGCCTAGCATGGGCTTTTAATTAGTAGCCTTGGTTCATTCAATTATTTTACATTTATATATAATTAGGTCAGTCAAACCCGGTTGCGGTTGGTTAACCGAATCCTTGAAGCGGTTCCCGGAATATTTCGTTGTTCATTGGCAGCTCCGACCGATCAACTGCTCTCTCTCTCTCTCCGCGGTTCACAAAACCAGAACGGCGGAAGAGAAAGTTGCAATCGCCGGTCAAAAATTGTTGCGAAATCGGCATCTTTCTCAATCCAACAACAGAGAGAATTTCTGTATCATAAGAAAGAGAGAGAGAGATGATAACGCGATCCAACTTGGCAGAGCAGCTGAGAGAGTACCAGCTCCGATCGAAGCACCAGTGGGCCACGCTCGCCTTCCTTTCCTCCACCTCAAATTCTCCCTCCAGGTTCCCTTCTTCCGCTCTTCTCTTTTTCTTCCTATTTTATTTTTCCTGGTGTCTTGGTTTTGACCTAATAAAATTGCTCCCTTGACCATACTTGATTCAATTGTTCCTAAGATTCTGTTCTGTTTAATTGGTGATGAATTTTTCATCTTGAATTGCTTACGACAAAATTTTCATATTTCACCCTGTTTAATTTTGAAATTATGTGATTGAAAGAAGCATTATGAGTTCTTATTCACCAGCTTGAGTAGAGAGTAGTAAGCCACAGGCCCACAAGTATGCACCCGATGATAATTTTGAACTGAGAGTATAATTTAGGCTTAAGTTTAAATTAATGTGTATTTTGGAACTAAGTAAAATTTAACCCATATAACAAACTTATTAGACAGCATAGTTGCCCGAGAATTTGAATTCTAAGGTCATTTAATTTTATTTATTTCAGGGTTGACACAACGAATTTGCTACTACGGCGGTGCGTGTTCTCTTCCCTTGTGTTCGCAGGGGTGGCATTATACTTTCGGTATACAAGGCTTGCGTTATTATTTATCTGTGTAACATTTATTGTACTCACATGTATGAGAGTAACCAAGAAAATGAGACAGAATAGGAAGTATAAGCAAAGGATGCTTCTTCCCTTGTCAATGTAAATTGTTTGTTTCTCATAGTCATATTATCAGACAATTGTAAATCGAGTTTGTGAGTTATGACAAAAAATGGGGGCAACAAAACCCAAAAAAAAAAAAAAGGTGACAGTTATTGCTCTGTGTCCGTGTAGTTTGAGAAATAATAGATAGGAGTTCTATGATTATTTTGAATTCTTTTAGTTTCGAACAAGCCTAGGGAAAGATTTCTTTTCAGGTTTCTTTGAGTTTATTGTAGTTAGGCAAGGCTATATGATTTTAGTTAGCAAGATGATCTTAATAACCCACATTTCTTTTAAGGTTAGGAACGTGGATTAGAATAACACAGGACAGTTTCTGTCTGGCACTGTTTGTATCGTATTGCAGTTGCCTACTTATAAGTCTAGTATCATAAAGGGGGTATCAAGGAATATTATTAGTTTAAGCAAAGAGAAGTAAGCACTTGTGCTTGGCCACTATGTGAGCCTGCGTACTTATGGGTTAGATTGGCCCGCTGGCTTTTGTTTGCTAATTGACCGGTGTCCTATTGTTCATTTTTTTTTCCATCCTATTAATCTGAGGGGCCTGATGTGCAAGTTTGCCATCTTTCTCAGATTTTCATACATCAGAAGCACAGGAGTTGTTTCTGGTTGGACCGATTCGGCTGAGGGCTGAGGCATTGTTTGTGGTCCTATGACTAAGCCACAAATCTGGCTTAACCGTTTAGGCCTTTAGGCATAGAGTAAAATATTTTTTCTTCTATTACTTGGTTTGGTTTCATATGCAACCGAGTTAAAAGATGTTTGTCTAACAAGGTACAAGTCGGTCAATGAGATTGTATAACATATATTGTCCTTCTTTTGCACACAGATCATTTTTACTTATTTGGTCAGATCACACTGAAGTTGACAAATTAATTGGACTTGCTTTGATATTTTCATATGAATATGGTTATCCATAACAAAAATTGAAAAGTTTACTAATGGAGAATTTATTAGTTATCAACTGGTTAGTTTGTGTCTGACTGCTTTAATTAGCATGCATTGTACAACTTCTCATGTAGGTTCAGTGCATAACTGCATATTGTTCTAAATTCATGTTCACAGATGATTACAACATTTTTATAAACATGGTATCCTGATATGATTATATGATTGTGCAGCAAGTTGATTTATCATTGTAAACTTTCTGAACCTAAAAGTAGTTAGATCCATGTAAGCCAAGTCATTTCTAAGTTTTGCATAAAACAAAAATCACTAATTAAAGAATCTCGGTAAGCTAGTATACATCTATTTGTTGTCAGAAATTTACATCAGGCAATCAAGCTTGCCAATGCCTCGAAGTTAGTGAATTGAGCTTCATTCTCCACCTCTTTTGAGACCTTCCTCCGAATCAAATGCAATGCATACTTCATTAGAGAAACATCACAAGGTAATACAATAGGCCCGTCATTAGATGAACCAAACTCCTCTTCAGATATCCTAAACAGCTCCATCACAATTCTGCTACTGAGGTAATTTGATGAATTTCAAATCTCTTTTGTCGACTGTGTACACCACAAAAGTTACCTTTATTCACAACTGGGGTGCTACACGTACTGGTGGCAGCTTGTGATATTCTTCTCCTAAATGTTGCTATTCTCTCCCATTTCGTCGTCATCTTGATAACCTTCTTTGGATGAATCATTGTTATCTTGGTATAAAGAGATTCAATTTTTTAGTCTATTCGATCTTAATAGTGTATGTGTTTTGAGAATAGCTTTGCTTCGTCTGACTTATATAGGTAAAGGAACTGCATGGTTCCTCTATTCTTACTTGTTTAGCCTTAATTGAATCCAACATGGCCATAAGCTTGTAGATATGAGGATAACTTTAGTGGGGGCAACGTGCTTGACTTGGTTCGACATTTTATTAATGAAGGTTGGAACAGTTTGAATTGTAGAGAAGGTTGGTTGCATGGAATTGTCACATGTTGTATAGTCCTGTCTATCCGGTCAAGTCTAGGTCCTCCATAAGATGCCAATACCATTTTCTTCTCCTGTGTACTTATAATAGAGGGGAAGCAAAGAAACGTGAAACTACTGGTTGATTTAAGAGTCCAGACCTATTGACTGACTCCACATCCCATTGGCAACTTTGTGTAATGATATCATGCTTCCTCTTCTCAAACTGTAAACATACTTTGTCAACAATCCATGTGCTTTCCATTGGTTCCTATGAATAACCTTGGTTGTGGTAGTTATTTTTTATGGTCCTACCAAGTACAGGTAGTACATATTGTACCAAACCTGTGTACTGTTTGTAATAAATGTCATTAATCTGCATCTTAGTTTGGTATTTGATTAAAGTATAAAAAAACATCAATTGACTAAAGGCATTATTTAGTGATCATTTCGACAAAAATTTAGCCAACAATTCATAATTTGAGGTACTGCCTCAGAATGACGCTCTTCGGATACCTCTTATTTCTCTGCTTTGTCTAATAAGAATTAAGTTATAATTCTGATTGTGTATTTCTAGCTAACTGAATTATTTTAACACTGAAATCATATTTTAACACTGGATGCTGTCATTATGGAAGTTATTTTCAACTGCTACACATCCAGTTGGATGTTTTTACCCAATGATGTTTGGGGTTGGCTAGTTTAAAACTTTTAACATCCCTATTCTATGTTTAAATTCTTGCACTTTTGTTTTTACTCTAGAAAAAATTAATCAACATTATATTCGCCTTGTACATATGTTGATGGTATTCCACTATACCATGCCCTTGTGTAGTGTAGCAATTATTAAATGAATGAAGTGGAGTCATGTGATGTTAGATATCAAGATAATCTTCGTGGGGCGTCATGCTTGAATAGGCTAGACAATTGATTTGTGAGGAATTGAACTAGGAATGTGATGCTTCAAAAGGCGACGTTCATCTGGGTCCATTCATCTGATCTGGCAACATGTTAGCTCTAAATTAGATACGGATCTTTCTTTTGTTCTTCAAATTTCAATTCTGGTTATTATTAGAAAGGGAGACGTATAAAATTAGAAAAAGAATGTAATGGTACCATCAGCTGTGGGACTGATGTACAGTTAGGTTTCCTACAATGTGTGACACTCATACTCGTTTTGCTCTAGGCAACTGACTGGTAGCTAAAATTGAATTTGAATTCTAACGCGCTGGTTGGGTATTTCTGAAACTACCTCATTTAGTGGACTGGATAAACTGGTTTAGAAAATAATAAATAAAAGAAAAGGCTTTGAAACTCAAGATCTGTTTTATTTTGCTTTCACACTAAAAGAAAAGGCATTTGTCATTTTCATTAGTTCTACTTTTGGTTTTTGGAAAACTAATTGACAATATTGTTTCTGTCAGTAGTTTGTTCATTGCTAGCTTCTCTTTAACGGCCGAAGAAGGGTTTGGAAATTAAACTGCTTCTGTTTCCTATGCATATATTGAATATATAGTATTAGTAGAAGATGAGTACATAGAGTAAAATGACACTGAACAGAATGAAAACTGATTGTTGACCGATGGTTACCTAATTAGCGTTTTGTTTGCTGATATACATGATTCAATATGGACCTTGTCGACATTTAGGACTATATTTATGGACATATTATGGTTCATATTTGACAGATAGCACATTATTGGCTTTCATTAAGCACAATGCATGTGGTCTAGTAGCTCAGGTGGTAAGAGTACTTGGCTCTCTTCTAAGAGGTCCAGGGTTCAAGCCCGCATGCTTGCGATAGGCTTGGCGAGCGTCGGGGTGTCATTTCTAGCCTACCCCAACTTGTTTGGGATAAAAGGCTTAGACTTTTTTAAGCACAATCAGCCAGTAATTCGGATGTCCATGTGGAAGAATGCACCACCAATACTTTGCACAATTCTGGTATTTGCCAACATAAATTTCTCAGAGATGTCTGGATTTATTTGGCAAGGACCAAGACTAACTTTTGGCTCAACAACGGGGTTTAAATATTTTGTTGGTATAAAGTATACTTAAAAAGCTTTTTCCCCTCATATGTACTCAAACTTAGCATTGCGTTACAAGTCACCTAATATTGTACTCAATTTGATTACTGGTACAAAACTGTATGCTACATATAGTTTGAAAGGCAGAGAGTAACAGCACAAAACTATAAAAATATAGCAGACTAAACGAATTTTTTCTCCTAGACAATGCCATTTTTACATCAGTCATCTCATGGAAGAGAGCATCCTAATTGATACTGTCAAAATCTATTTGATGAATGGAGTTGACAAAAACTCCCGTAGCTAACTTAAAAAACAAATTAAAAAACAGCTTGTTGCTGACTCAATCCTACAACAGGGAAAAACAATGGGTTTTGTCTTGTTTGTGACATGAGAGATTTGATCATTTCTCTCTCCACCTCTTGTGAAACCTGCCTTCTCATCAATGAAATCGTGCGCTTCACAAGAAAAGCATCACAAGGTAGTACGATAGGCCCGTCATTCGATAGCCCGAACTCGTCTTCTGACATCTTCAATAATTCCTCAAATATTTTGCTGTTAAGGTAACTCAAGGGGATCGTGAATCTCTCCCCATCTATCGTGTAGACCACAAAATGTCCTTTATCTGTGATCTTTTTGTGCCATTTCCTTGCCATCTCGATCAGCTTCTTGGGATGAATCATTATTTTTTTTTCTTTTTGGATTGAATAGCGAAAGCGGTTTGAATGTGTTTGATTTAGATAGATTTGGTTGACACCGTCTCCTTATATATAGGCCTTGGAAGCAAATGGTTTTTTGTTCGCTTTCCCTTTAGAAATATAAAATTGGCATGGGCGAAACCATGCATGTGATTGAAGATATGAAGATGGTGTCACTAGAAAACGACCTGTACGTACAAATTGTTATTAAAAATGAAGGAAGAAATGAAAGCCGTTTGAATTGGTGGGATAATTTGTACATCAAGAGTGGTGTACATGTGATAATGTCACTTTTTTTTTCCTAGCATGTAAGTTTTGTCATAGAAATTTGACTCGGTAATTTCTGGCCTATTCTTATATTAGCTCCTGCTCCAAAAATTAATTTTGAAGACAATCTATTTACTTAACAATGGGGTCTTAATTCATTAACTTACGCATGTATTCCATTTTTGTTTTCATTTTGATTGGCTATTCATCTAATGTTACTATTCATTGAGATTAAATGGCCTGGAGATTTGACCATGCAGGCCCACTTCTGTTATACCACAGAGAACACACATACCCTTTCATGAATTTCTCAGCAAATTCTGACAAAACCCATACTTCCCTTCTCAAACAAAACCATTGCGGTGCCAGCAATCCATGTGAACCTTTTCTGATCGGTAGGCCTAATGTACGTCTCACTTTTCCAATTATGTCCTTTTTCTTATCCCTTGTATTGTAAAAGTTTGTATCTGCAATCAAAGTTAGATGTTGACTCAAGCTTGCTCCCAGGCCAGCTCCTCTAGAAGTATGCATAATTATTTGGAGGTCCTAGATGTATTGATTTTGGTCATCATGTCACATTGAATAGCTTGGATCATTTTTGCTGAAAAGTCTCACTGTTGGTACATCTATGGCTCCGTTTAGATGCGTTGAGAATAAGGTAGGAAGAAGGAAGAAGGGAAGAAATTTATTGGGAAGGGATAAATTTATTGAGAAGTGTGTAACTTTTGTGAAAAGTTTGGATGGTTAGAAATAAATTTATTGGTAAAAAGTGGTTATTCCTTATTCCTTATTCCGGGAAGAAGCCATCCAAACGGAGCCTATGATCATAAGGTATGTACGATCTCTGATTTAAAATGGAGCTCTCAGATTTGTCTACGAATATCTGATGTTTTCTTGTTGGAGAGGAACCATATATAACCTTTTCTTTTCTCTCTTTTAATGTGGTATGGTTGGTGTGGCCTGACTAAGTTTGGGATGTGTCTAGTATAGGCTACACATAAGTTTGGTTCACCTTGTTTCGCATTAAATGATGTGTTGCTATATAGGCCTAATATTTCGGATTTAAATTTGAGATAAGAGCAGTATGTCATGGTCATTTTCTATTCGGGGGCAATGAGTTCAAGTAACTCCCATGTGGTGGGCATGTGGGTTTGCTAATTTATAGTTCTGTAATTTTTTCATCATTGTTTCAATCAATTTTTGGAAATATTTTAAAGCGCAGTATAAATGTAGCACAAAAGTACCTCCATGCATTAGAATAGTAATTTTTCCCTGGCTGGTTGATACATATTTAAAATTTTTAAGGTAATTTTGAGTTTTAGGTTATGTAGACTGACTTTTGAAATAGTGGTTGAGAATAGTTCTAACCTAACTTGTATAAGAATAATGTTGTGTGCTATTCTAAAAGTGCAAATTCTGTTTGCATTAATTGCTTATGTGCAAGTAACTCATAAGTTCTTTCATGGGTTATTTAATATTTTATTGGGCACCATATTTTACATTTCATGGCTTTCTTTTTAAATAATTTAAATTTTAATTAAGTACAGTTGCAATTTTTAGAAATTAGATTTTGCCTTTGCTTTAGGCAATTTTAATATGATGAAATATGTTGAAAATCGCACATTCTAAAAGAAACTACAAAATTATTCTTTATTTCCTCAAAAAAAAAAAAATTCTAGAATTTCAGAGATTTGTATTAGGAGCTAAGAAACAAGTAGATCTTGAATTAGCTTCTCATCTATATGACTAAACCCGACCAAATGTTGTTGCAATATTTGAACCACTAAATTCAAATTATACTCAATCGGTACTTACCTTGAAGTGCAACTCAGAAAAGGTCAATCTTAATTGCGAAAAAATAAGATTAAATTAAGATAAAATAACATGCAATGTCGTGCCAGAAAATTTGTTAAAGATATTGTTGAGATTAACTGATCTGTGGTTAATTTCAGTTAGCACCAGTATACGACACTGCTTCTTGTGCACCCCGGCACCATCTTAGACTGGTTCTAGTTGACACTGGTTTTCGCTATTTCCTGTTGGAGCCTGACCATCTCTAGCTGATTCGAGGTGCCAGTGTGCTCAATAAGTACTACAATGTTTCATTTATCATTAATGGGAAAGTTGAAAAATAATGTCGCACTGTCACTTGCATTTTTAACTTCCTGAGCAGAAAGAAACGTACAAGAACCTTATGTATTTCATGTACGAAATATTTCGGAACATAACAATTACAAATGAATCTCTTATCACCACGTCAACGAAACTAACCCTTATTAGCAAAAATTACTACAACAATTAATGTTTTTTTGAAGGTCTACAACAATTAATTTTAACAAAATATTCTAAACAATTGCTAAAAAAATCACCTAAAAACCATATATATATAACACCTCCACAATATTTTCAAATTCCATCCATATATACCCAAAAACACTTGTTTGAATGCCAACCAAAAGACTAAAAAAAAAAAAGTTCAGTCTACCACTCTACCTTTTCCAAGCTTATTTCTTGCTAGTTGAGGAAATAGGCAGCACATTCAGGCCTAATTGCTCACAAGCCTTCGCTCTCTCCGCCTTTCAATCTTACAAGGTGAACGGAAAATAGATAGGTACGAAGCAAAGGTGTTATGATTGTTTTAGACTTGTTGAACCGACGACATAATCTATTCCCTATTTAGGCCCAATGTTTGCACTTGGAAATTGAAAATTGGGCTAACATTGTGTGAGTGTGATTACCTATTTAATTTTTATTGTGGGCTTTTAATGTTAGATCTGGACTTTCTGAAACTTCGTTTCTTTCTTATACTTTTTGTTTTAGGGATTGATTTTATGGTTAACCAGGAAAAATCGCATTTTGCAAACCCCTTCATGATAGATTACAATGCTAGTTTGTAATCTAGCAAACTAGCATTGCTGAACATGTACTACGAGATATTTGCTCATATAGCATGTTCTTGTCTCAATCTTTACAACTCCGTTTGGATTGCTTAGGAATAAGAGGAATAAGAGAAATAATATTGGAAAGTGTGTAACTTTGTAAATAATTTAGATGGTTAGGAATAAATTTGTGTCTAGAAAGAGACTATTTCCTTATTCCTAAGCACCATCCAAGCGGAGCCTACAGGAGTTAAATTTTGTTTTGAAACGTCACTTTTCTTAAATATAATTATAGAGTTCGCTTTTATACTTTTTTTTTCCAAAATCACTTATATATTGTTTTCAATTATTCATCACAGTCATAATTAAAGTACTTTAACATTTTGTTAACACGTTATACAATACTAAATTGATCTTTTCAAAGGTCTGCACCGTGTTTCTACCCCTACAAAGCTCTAGCTCTGATCTTAGTAGACTAGATTAAGAGCAAATCCTCGTGTTATGAATGCAAATATCTAGACATACATGAACTAGCCACTATCCTAAAGAACTTGCCCTATATAAAATTGGCATCAATAATCATAGTATTAGATACTAAGAGAGACATGAGCTATCTAATAAGCCACGTCACAAACATCTAACGAAATAACTAAATCAATCCATAATATAAAAGTTGATATCATAAAGTGTCTATAGACTTTGGAGGAGACTTAGCGATCACGGGACAGAAGTCAATTAACTGATGCAATAACTATCCAGGCAGGGATGGTACTTAGCAATCACGAGACAAAAATTCAAATATTTTCAACTGTGGGATGCTGAACAAACCAGGAGTTGTTGCCAGGCAGACATGCATGCGCTATTTATTTTTGTTGACACGCTTGACATCAAATCAGAATAACTACTCTTGCTTCATCGCCTATCCAATAATTAAATAAACTGTTCCAGAAAAAAAAAAACTGTCTTTTCGTATATGTTCTTCATTAATGGTAATAGTTGTGCTAAAAATTAATTAATGCATTACAATTTATGCCTATGGTTCAATTAAAATCAAACTTATAATAATATTATAATAAGTTCTCCCAATTTACCTTATTATACCTATAGTTCTCCCAATTTACCGTGTTAGACTCATAAGGGTATAGTTGTGGTAAACTTTAATTGATGCATCACTGATCAGATACGGATATTAACATCTGAATCTGATATGTTTCGGATTGGAATGCATATTTGCTAGATATATGTTAATTTATCTGGTCTATTTTCATCTCAATGTAACATGGCTGTCAGATTTGCTATATATGTTGTGTTGGCACGCTGTAAGTTTTAGACATGTACTCTTTGACAGCCTCTGTCAATTTTCCAAAAAAAAAAAAGAATTTAGAAATGTACCGTGTCAAAAAATTCAATGATCCTTTGATTTGATTTTGATCGTAAAAAGTAACAAGTTAATTTAGGCACGTTATGTTACGTGTTTACCGTGCAAGTTTTTACAGCTGTTTAGACCTTTGATCTTGCCCGTGCCAAAAGTTTCGATCTACCAATGGCTCCGTTTGGATCGTTAAGGAATAAAAAGAATAATATTGAAAAATGTGTAATTTTGTGAAGAATTTGGATAGTTAGGAATAAGGAAGAGGCTATTCCCTAACACATGTTTTGACGTATTAAACTCTTGTCGTATCCACAGTATATATAGAACCCATATGTTATTAGGATTTGAATTTTAAAACCTCCAATTGTAATTGTTTTATCGATTAGTTTTGAGTTCGTAAAAAAAATAAAGAAATTAATAAATTAATTTTATTTAATGTTGTAATAATAATTATTTTATTTTTTAGTTTAGCCCTCGGCCAAACATGATCACAGTGTTTTTTGGCACTACCGGGCTATTTGGATCCCACCGGAATTTGAAGAATTTCATATTTCTAGACATAAATTTATTATAAACAATCCATAATCTTTACAAAATTACACACTTCTCAATAAATTTATGTTTAGAAATATAAAATTTTCCAAATTCCTAAGTGATCCAAACGCACTACAATAAGAATCTATTTAATCTTATTTTCTATCTGCTACCTAGTACCTACCAGCCTCCCCTATTTTTAATCACACCTACCATGATACTGTTACTCTGTGTGAAGGCACTGATTCTCATATTTTGGTTCCATCAAGATTTTGACTAATAGGGACAAACATTTGTAATTTCTAATATTGTATTTATTTTATGCTGGAGGAAATAGACGTTACAGACAAAATTTCTCATTAGTGACATAGACTTCTTTTTACCAAAATAAAATGATAGATAAGAACTTTGGAAGTACATTTAATTTTTGTGTCTGGTTTGAACTTTGAAGGAAGATACTAACTATGAAGAGGGTGGAAATTTAAAAAAAAAAAAAAAAAAACACTAATAAGAGAGTAATGGAACGTGGGAGTCCATCATATTAAAATGGAACGTGGGAGTTCAATTTCCATTAGATGCGGAAGAGGAATAAATTTTATTTCAAAGAGTGAACTATGCCTCTATAAATAAATGATCTTATTTAAAAAAAATGAAAAATAGGAAAATAGTTTTTTTATATATAAAAAAACCAGCTGATAGGTATCAACTGATAATTTCGTTAAATATATATATTTTAAAAATAAAAATAGAAGAGTTTTTTTTTTGTGCTTAGTACATTTAAAAGAAGATGGAAAAATTTACCAAGTGATATTTTATTTAATGTTTAGTACATTTGAATGAAAGGTGGGAAATTTTGCTTTAATTAAGAATTAAAGAAATGTAATAGTTTAATGAATTTTTTTTAATTTCCCTCTATTTCCGAAAAAAAAGAAGAAGGATTCAAACACCTTCCAACATCAATCCTCTTTTTTCTTCTTTTTAATATATCACAGTGCGGAACTCATATTCATTTCCTTTTGCACAATTTTTTCCCTGGTACTCTTCAGTTTTAAAATGATGGGTTGCCATCAAGAGACGACTACAATTTTGACACCATTCACCAAAAGGTTGCACTTTTTGATTCGGAAAAAGGATAAATGTTCCTCCTTGTCCGATCTTTTTCTCAAGTCCTCATAAACGGACCTATCACATTATAAAAAGAATGCATCAGGACATGTTTAACATCGAATAAGTATTATTTTATTTTTCTTTCTTTTTATTTATAGGAGTACTTTCTGCTTTTCGATTGTAACTCTCAGGAGTTCTCAGTTTACTGCCAATGTTTTTTTTTTTCGCATTACTAGAATTTTTTTTTCTTTTGGAGTATTCAATTTTACTGGTCACTACTCACTACAGCACCTTACGTCCTTGGCTGACAAGAATAAATTGGTAAATAACAGTTCTGGTAAAACTCTTGTGAGGATGTCAGTATTTTTTAATTCTTGTCACTCTTAATTTACGGTACGGAAAGTGGGCTCCACAGCATTCACTGACAGTGCCGTAGGAAAGAGGGCATAAGCTGTAAAATACGAACAATGAAGTTCAGTAATAAATAGTAATTAATGTTACTGTTTTATTTTCATTTTGCATTTTAGACCCGGAGCGTAACGTTTCTTTTTAATCATTCAAGACTGTAAGGATCTTACCGTTGTTGTTGTTTTTTTTTTCCTTTTCCAATTTTCATGCATTTCCAAAAGTTGAGAAAAATTAAAGGTAGCGTAAAATGGGTCATTATTGCTAAATATTCTTTTTGCTATATATGTTTTACATCTTTATTTCTAATTTTTTACAACTCAAAATCTGAAATGTTAAATGCACACAAAAATAATTGCGACATATTAGCTTCTTTAGCGCATAGCAATCAAAAGTTCAAAACTCGTACAAGTTCACCAATATAGATAATTTCTGGACATGAAATTTTAAGTTTTTAATTCCTTTCAAAACTAAATCAAAATGCGATATATTTTTGTATATATATATAGTTAACGTAATACAATATAGATCATAATTTTTCTATATACAAAACAAGAATTAAGATATTAAAAAACCCTTCTTTTTCTCCTTCTAATATGATCTTTGCACAAATTTAATATACATAAAATTTAATTCTACATGTACAGAAAACGACAGTCCATTACGCCCATAAGAAGAACCCATAACTTTCTAAGGTTGAGTAGCACTTAAAAGTTAAAAACTCCAAACCCAAGGATGAAAACAGTAAAATCAAATTTCTTCAAGAAAAGAAACAAAATGAATAAAAATGGAACAGTATACAGCACGCGATGCTTAAGGTTCACTTTCCAATTTACTCATTTATCACGTCCAAGCATTGTATTATTAACTTTCGGAAGACGTTAATAAGATCTGACCTTGCTAGTCTGATCTGCACATGCCACATGGTCATGTTGTTAATTAGCATTCTCGTGGCCTACCCTAAAAATAGCCGAGAGAAAGAGAATGGCAAATACTCTCTGTTAGAATAAACTCAAAAAATAAATAAATAAATAAATAAATACTCTCTGTTAGAAATTAAAGCACCTGCATCTAGACATTAAATGACTGATTCGTTCCATTGTACATAGGCTTCTGTACATGGTGCTATCATCTCCAGTGCGTTTATCAATGGGAAAGCATCTCTTACCATAGCATCTCTTACCCCTTTTTCCTACGACGATGGAAAAGCATCTTACCCCAATCATCCAATGATAATGATAGACAGAGCATCTCTTACCCCTCTTGTCAAATGTCTGTGCGATACTGATATAACATATAAATAAACAGTGAAAACAATAACATTAATTATATATTAATTTAATTTGCAAACTTGACATTAAAGATATAATTAATTTTGTAACTTTCTCACTCACATATTTTTATTGATTGATTGTGTCTAAATATTTAAAGTAATGGCGGAGCCATGTGAAAAAAAAAATACTCTACTGTGATTTAAAATAGTATTAAAATTTTTTTCTATGATATTTGAAAAAAATATCCTAATCCGAGTTAAAAACTTATACTTTATCTTAAATATAAACAATAAACTGTTTACCCGTTTAAAGTAATTCCTAACTCCACCTCTATTAACAACGTTTTGTGACGTAATTTAACATATCATAATTTTAAAAGAAATCTAGAAATGATTTAGATTTTGAGAATATGAATATTTCTCTTTCTTTTTACACATATTTGTCTCCACTCTCCACACATATTTTTTCGTAGAATAAAAAATAAAACCTGACATATTTAAAAAAAGACGATCCATTTTTTTAATAAACGAAGAGAGAACAATCGACAAGACAGACTTGGTTCACCATTCAAAGCCAGACACAGACACTCGATCCGTACTTTGCTTTGATCACCCTCTGTGTCTTTTCTAGTGGAACTGTTCTGCCCGTGGAGTTGGTAGGTCATATTTTCTTTTCTTTTCTAGAGTTTATTATTTGTTTTCTACTGCAGGCTGTGTTTCTTATATTTTGTCTTCTACAGTACTGCCTTAGTGCCTTTAGCCCCACAAACGCACTTATATTTGCTCTTCAACATTTTCAACTCCAATCTCCATCCAAGGCAGGCGCGCCATTTTGGAACATTAATTTATAATATAATATTATAATATATAAGATAATAATAATTATAATACGATGTTAGCTTTTTTCTAAGAATCAAAGTATATAATACTAGTTATTTTTTCAGAAAAATGATATCCCTCCCTTTCTCATTCTTCAAATTCAAGTTAGAGTTCTGCAGGTAGCATAATTATTTTATTTGCATTACATTAATCTTAGGAATTTTGTTATTCCTTACGTATGATGTGCCCCAATTTGAAGTTCTATATTAATTTTTATAAGGTTGTTTGCACAATATCAAAATTTTATAAAATAAGCAAACCAAGTAATTTTAATAAATGAATTTTAGTTCACTTGTCTCTTCGCATATTGATGCTAAGTAATCAGGGGCGTAGCTAGAATTTTATATAAGGAGGGTCCATAATTTTTTTAAAAAAAATATATATATATATAGAGAAAGGATTCAATCAAAGCGCTTTGATCGGAGTCTCGGTTAAACCCCGTCAGTTCTCGATTTTGAAAGTTCAAATGACCGATCCGAACCGTCAAATATGATCTCCATATTAAAATCTCCTTGCCGACCAAAATTTTTATTTTTTTGAAATTTTTAAGTATTTTTTTCGGATTTTCAAAAACATCAATTTTTGTAGGGTTCAGAACAAATTAGATTAATGATTTTTTAAAAATTCGAAAAAAAATGCTTAAAAATTTCAAAAAAAATAAAATTTTTGGTCGGTAAAGACATTTCAATATGGAGATCATATTTGACGGTTTAACCGAGACTCCGGTCAAAGCGCTTTGATTGAAGGCTTTCTCTATATATATATATATATATTATAATGTCTAATTTAGATATAGTATAACAATATTTTTCTAACAATGAAAAAACAATTGTAAAATAATGTAACTAAAAAAAAATTTCATCAGAAATCAAATAAATCAATAACATCAACACAAAAAAAATAACATATCAAATAACCAAAATAATAATTCAAGGCAATCAATAAAGTAAAAATTACAACAATTCCCTACGAGTTTTCATTTTCTGATAATTTTGCATAATAGATTCATTAGGAATCTCATTGAACACATCTCTTTTTATATATGTTACAAGACAATCATTCATCCAACTATCTCTCATTCTATTTCTAAGTTTTGTCTTAATAAGATTCATTGTTGAGAATGCCCGTTCGACGGATACCGTTGCCACCGGTAAAAGCAATTCTAATTTGAGAAGTAGGTACACATACAAGTCGGAGAAGGAGGAAATAAATCAATTTTTAATTTTCTATGATGGGTCCTCTGAATTTTTTAGATGAGTCCATATAATTTTTTTTATTTACATACAAGTTCAACTCTAAGTAAATTTTTTTTTCAAGGTGGGTCCTTGGACCCACCAATCAATACGTGCCTCCGCCCCTGTAAGTAATCAAACTTACATAACTACAAAAAAACAAATTAATCTGGGCACCGCAACTCTGGCTAAGTGGAACAAAATGAATGATTTTAAATTTCAAATAATTAGATTATTAATACAACAAAGAGATTATGGTGACATCCTACCTATAATCATTTTATGCCCAGATCCATGTATTATTGTTGGTTTTTTTTTAATGTGTACGTTAGATAGAAAATAAAATCAAGTATTTTCTCAATGAAAATTCAGAAAATAAAGCAGCAACACAGAAAAATATAATATGACAATTAAGAAGAAATTACTAATGATTGTAGAAAAGGGTCAAACAAAATATTTAGAGCCAGCTTTGGGAAACATTAGGTCTAATAGTAAGAATATAGCAGTATATTGATTGAACTCTGGTTGGATGTGCTTATCATAACACATATTTAATCATCGATATTATTTTGGATAAACATACCAATGTTGAGTCCTTTTGAAGCGTGCCACTATTGTTGACTAATAATTTATGCTGAAAAAAATGTCACAAGCAATAAGCTAACAACAGATGGGTTGGTTTACTTTAATATCGGAAATTTTAATTTAAGAAATGGAATTGAAGAGAAAATTTAATTATAACTATCATTTGACTTTGTTTGTAAGAATATTTATATAATATATATGAGTGCGCTATAAATATGAAACTGATAGCACTTAACCATCCAAATTCTTGTGTCTGCACCAGTGCGCTCTCGTCAGACTATTGAATTTCTTCAAATTTATTTATTTATTATTATTATTTACAGAACTTATCAATTTCAAACTTGATAGCTTCTATCAAGTATTTCAAAAAATAAAAATTTGAAATTTGCAAATAAATTGTTGTGATGCAAGTATATATGTTCTATACGGCTAGAACACACACAAAATAAATAAAGAAAGAAAGAAATATAAATAACATATAGATAATTTTTATTTCCTGTTTCTCCTCCGCTTGGTATACGTCTTATTACGAAATCATATAATTTAACAAATCACTTCACCTTCACTTCTTTAGGAATGGAAGTTGGGTGCCGTTGCTCATCATAATTCTCTAATAATTCCGTTACCTTTTTCCGAAAGTTAGAGCTTCGCACTTCTACTATTTCATTTAGTAAACTAAAGAAAGGACCCCAAACTGTCTGTCCACTCACACTTTATTATTCTCAAAGATGTGTTGAATTCTTAGAAATAGTGCTAACTTTAAAAATAACAATGGGGCCGTTTGGATTGCTTATGAATTTGAAGAATTTGGGAAAGTTGCAATTTCTATGAATAAATTTATTGGGAAGTGTGTAACTTTGTGAAAAATTTGGATTGTTTATAATAAATTTATGGTAGGAAGATGAAATTCACCAAATTCCTTGGGGAATCCAAACATCCCCAATGTGAATATTTTTAATTTATGCATTTTGACAACTTAAAGAGAAACATATGTCCTTTTGATTGTTCACGAAATATTTTATTTTTATGTATTAAAAAATTACATAAACATATATAAAAAATTATATTGTAATATTTTTCAACAATAATGATTGTTTTAGAATCCCTATCCTATATTCATGATATTCATATCAATATCCATGCACGCAGTAGTTCTAATGGTATAAAAAATTTAAAAAATTGAAATAGAAACCCATCCTTTGTGACTAAATATTACTTACAAACGGAGAAATGATAATTGAATGTCCTAGGATAAAATTGAGCATTACAAAATCGGCACCAATAGTAAATATATAATAACTAGAGGACTCTTCTGTAATGTAACCTCATTTCTAATATATAATAGAGCTCATTTCAATACAGCTTTTTGTTGGGTTACCTTGTATAGTTTTTTGAAATAAAAATTCAATGCGACTACTTCTCCCTTAAAACAGAGCACTACATGCATCCCACTCCCAAACTCTGCTACCTCGCTCACATCACCACAAAAAGCTTTAAATAAAAACAAAAACGAAACTAGTTCCAATTTTGGCGCAATGTCTACCATCAATGTCGTCTCTATGCTTTTCCTTTTTCTCTCTATAACCTCCGCCTCCGCTTGTGATTGGTGCGCTCAGCAAACTAAAGCTTCTTTCTTCTCTTCTCCCGGTCCTCTAAACGGTAATCTTTTTTTACTCTTTCGAAATTGTACAAATTCCCACAAATTTTGTTAGCAAATGGTGATTATTGAGTAATCTCTCCTATTTGTATGTAGTTGGGGCTTGTGGGTATGGCGCTGTCGCCACACAATTGTACAACGGCTACATTGCCGCTGCTAGCCCGGCGCTGTTTAGAGAAGGAGATAGCTGTGGTAGTTGCTTTGAGGTATATCCAAGTTTTTAAACAAGTGTTTGTAGTTAATTCTTTTGGGCATTTTGTTTTGTATGTTACATGTTTGATGAAAAGACTGAGTGATGCTATGAGATGCCGGATTACACGTGCAGGTCCGGTGCAAGGATGAGAGGCTATGCAAGAAGGAAGGGGTGAAAGTCATAGTCACTGACATGAGTAGAAATAACCAGACAGATTTTGTGCTTAGCAAGGAAGCTTTCATGGCTCTAGGCCATGATGGCATGGCCCATGACTTGATGCAACATGAAACTTTAGATGTCCAATTTAGAAGGTTATTGCTCTTAATTTCTTCTCTATTATTACTTTTGTTTTGGTTTTTGTTCAAATTTGTAAAACCATTTGTGTGCTGGTCATTTTCACTGTGCTAAGATGTTGAAATAACTGAATTTAAGGATGGTCATGATGGCTACTAATTCACATTGCTTTAGTCAAGAAATAATCATGATTTTGACATCTCCCATCGTATAATCGGTGTTGTTAATTAACTAATTCATATCTTAATTATTGTAATGTATTGTATGTGAATGAGCAGGACACCTTGCGAACACAACAAGAACTTATCAATCAGAGTAGAAGAGAGAAGCCGCAGCCCGAATCACCTGACAATTAAGTTTCTCTATCAAGGCGGACAGACTGATATCATGGCTGTGGAGGTAGCACAGGTATGTATGATTTGCTACAACCAAATTAAAATTTAAAATAATTCATGATGTACTATATTTATCCAAATGTATCTTTGTGACACCAACCATTCCATGGTTGTTGAGGAGCCATCATTGAACTATCAGCTCCAGCTTCCAAAAAATGCAAATTGATGTACTATGCCATTGTCAGTTGGAATCTCTAAACGGCAATAACCTTTTCCAGTCTAGTAATTATTATTAGATAGTATATACCCTTATTCTGTAATTAAAAATCATAAGACATCAATTATAATGAAACCAATTGATTATGTTCCCTTTGTTTCTTCCTATAAGAAATTTCCCTAGTTGATATTCATATCATTAAAACAGCTGAATGTTATGAGATGGCTTCTCCATCTATTTAATATTATAAAATTACTAGGAAAAAGGGAAATAAGTACAAAGATTCCTCTTAATACTATCTGTTTTGATATGTCTATCTAACTGGTCTGATATCGTCATTATTGACTTATTAGAATGGTAAAACTTTACGTTATTTATAATTGACCCTCCTTATTATATTGGCCATAACAGAAAAATAAACCAATTTTGCATATAATCTTCTGGAAAGACATACTATCACATTTGGACTTGCAAAGTTTAATTGACTGCAGTCAATTACTTAATCTGTTAACCATATTTGAATCTACATTTGATGAATTATTATTTCCATAGGTCGGTTCATTGGTATGGCAATACATGTCGCAACGAATTGGTCCGATTTGGAGTACGCCTCGGGCTCCACTGGGCCCACTTCGATTCCGTCTGGTGGTGACCGGCGGGTATGACGGGAAGTGGGTCTGGACTGAGGAGGAAGTTCTCCCAGCCGATTGGAAAATCGGCGAGTTGTACGATGCGAAGGTACAAATCAAAGACATAGCTCAAGAGAGCTGTTGTCCTGATAACTCTTACAGAGAGAAATGGAGATAGTTTGATGAGAAATAGGAGGCATACAAACAGAGAAGCCAGGCACAAGTTTGGTTTGTGTTTTTTATTTCTTCTTTGTTTTTTCTGTTTTCTCAGGAAAGGTGAATTTCATTGAGTGCGCTTTTTTAAATTATATATACTCCTGCAAAACGAGAAACATAGTCTTTCCCCAAAACATGAGATATATGATATATCATATTCTTTAGAGAAGTTCAGTATAATTTGGAAATGGAGGAATATGCACGATATGTTTCATAGTCATAGGGGTTAGATTGATCTTTTCTTTGGTTGTTGGGGGTGTGAGTGCATTTCTCTTTTTTCAGGAGTATATATTTGTTATTTTGAGGCTTTTCTGGTTTAGGGAAAAAGAAAAAAAAGGGAGAAAAAGAAAGAGACAGAAATTAGGATACATTGAGGTGCTGTGCCTTGGTTGTTTTTTTTGTGTTGGTGCAGTGCACCGTCTTACGATCCCACTTGTTGAATTTGATTCGATCAAAGAAGGAAGGAAGGGCCATCTTTTGACAGATTGTTGTCCCAAAACAAAACAAAGCTCCGTGAAGGGATTTCAAGTTGGGAATCTTGCAAGTGATAGCGTGAACCGAATGGGACAAAGAAAGAGTGTCAGCATGCGCGACCAGAGAATTAAATAATTGAAACGCTGGTCAGTGGCCGCAGATTAATTTGTCTTTGTAAGGTGATAGAATTTTGTAAATTATTTGGGTTGTTTGTTTTCTCGGATGACAAGGATCAATTCATGAAATCGTGTACATTTTTATATGAGAAAGTAATGTCATGATAGCAAAAGACTTGCTTTTGGAGTTTTGGTTTTGATGTGTTTGTCTATGAAATTTCCACTTGCTTTTGTAGTTGTGTTATTGTTAAAGAACAATTTTTTTCCCAACAAAAGGCGCATGGGAAGATGACAAAGGGTTAGCCTAGATTGAAATATCTCTTATAAAATATTCATGAGATGAAATTTATCCGATCATTTTAAGATTGCATGGATATTGAATTTGGATATCAGCAATCAGTTCCTTTCTAGTGCGATTACGGAGTTATGTAACAGGACGACGGGGAGCTTGCGATTTATTATAACTTGGATTTTGATTTCCAAATCAGTACGGATGGGTCATAAATTTATATTTATGACATCTACCTTTTAATGCATGTGGGATCATAATAAGTGACACGCAACAAAATTGGATGAAAGAACTTATGGGGCCGTTTGGATCGCTTAGGAATGAGGACTCTGTTTGGATGGTGTGTGTCACACCCCGACACATAGGGCTTGACAATCTCCGCCGCGAATACACAATCTCTGTGCACCCGCAAGGCGTTTCCTTACTAATTACAAGAGTTAAGTTCCAGCTTACCATGATCTACCACGTTGTCTCCTATGACTCATTGAGTCATCATGGCAAGATAAATTTTGGCCTAACTTCGCTTGACTTGATCGAGCCCGTCTCTGCAACCTGGAACCCACATCCATTGTGGAAAACATGCAAAAGCACGGAGTGAGAAATAAATTCTCAGTGCGGGTTTTAGTTCCAGTACGTGGATTTAAGCTAAAATCCAAGTTCTAGAAATAATACCCGTAAATAAAATAAAGCATGTGTGTTTCAATTTAATAAAAAGCTTATAACTTTTCATTTGAAAAGATGTCACAAATAAACATGATTGCTTGCATATGATTTTAATCAAAGCTGGACAGGATAACAAAATCTGACAAAGCATAAATCTTGCACATATCGGAACTGAACACGTGGCACGAATCCCATCACAGACAACACATGTCTGTATATGATAGGAAACTGAGCGTGTCAGGGGTCCGAGCATATCATCAGTCGAGACATGTCACATTTCATTCACATAATTTCCACAGTCATAATCACTCAGGTTCCTTTCCCATCCGGATGGGCACATAAGGAGACCTTTCCCTTACCTGGCCGGCATGAGGGACTTAACCCTTGACCAGGTGGCATGAGGGAATTCCATATCCGCATAGCGCTATCGAACTGGCCGAAGCCGGGGGCCAACCGACTCCGGAGAGTGATACAAAATCATACAGAATCTTTCCTTTACCTGGCCGGCATGAGAGATGTAACTCTTGACCAGGAGCATACATATCATGTCAGGCATGTCATGGCATATCACAGTAAATCATTTCAGTCAGATCATTCATGAGTCGGATTTATCAATCACAATGGCATATCCAAATATCTGACTGTATTTCTTTCAAATTTTTCAAAGCGGAGAACATGCATCTCAAAATGCAGTTTTATCAATATTTGGGTACTATCTTTTAAAAATGCTTGAATACGGTCATGCAAGCAAACGGATTTACAGCATGCATACGAATAAAACATATTTTATTAATTACTTAAACTTTAACAAAAATCCAACGTAATTCCGCACCTGAATAGCGAGGCTAAGCATAGTTCCTCAATATCTCATGATGGTTCAGATGCTTGACGGCCATCATACTTGGGTTTCCTCCCTTAACAGTTTGCTAGGCTTGATAGTCACGTGTCAAGTGATTCTAGTTCGGTTTCCTAATAAAACAAGTGACTTTCTTACTAACCGTTAAATACTTAAAGTAACCTAAATAACCTAATTATTGGCGGTTCTTGGGTTACCATACTGACGGCCTAAGTTAACCATACTGGTTGAGATTTAGATGGTTAAGTTCAGATTATTCATTAAGAGGATTCTGTTTTAAAATATATTATTAAGTATTTTATTTTATTATTAATAATTGGTTTTGACTTTCCAGTCATTAAGAGTTTAGATTTATTTCTATTATATAAGTCATGGATTATATTTTAGAATGAAAATATTCACTTATTTATTATATAATATTTCTCCAACATTCATTTAGTTGTGCAATATTTGATTATTTGTTTGGGATCAGAAAATCGGTGATTTGATTGTCATTGTATCTGTTCTTGACTCACTCGGACTATTCTCATCATCTCCCGAAAAATCGAATCCCGCTTAACTAAAGAAATCCCCGATTATTTCTAATGGCCTTTCCTTTAATTAATTTTATTTATTCTTAAGCTCACAATTTGTTTTACTTAATCTCTATAGATTAAGTTTGAATTTAATCTTATGATAATCATTAAATCCATAGTTATTTACTTTAATCATTTGATTAAGTTTAGATTAAGGCCATTATAAAAATCCAGCCGCCCATTTAAATTTTTCTCACGTTGGGTCAATAAAGAAATTATCAAGGCCCACTCTCCAACTGATTTGTTTCGGCCCAGAACCAAAGAAACAGAAGAGCCCCAGCGTTACCCAAGGCCCAATTCGAAACATGGCTCAGCCAAGTGATGAAGGCTTATAACCTAGGAATCAAATAAATTTATAGACCTAGAGCTAACCTCACTAATCGTTTGGAGTAAAGCTTTAGGGTCGAACTCAAGGGACGGTACAATTGATTACTGGACTTATCCTTTTTCAAAAGCTAGACAAGAATATTTTTGTGGAGTTTTGATGAATTAAATGTAAAGGTGCAAGTAAAGTATATATTTTTGGTTGTTTTGTCAATTAAAATAAAGTAAACAACTAAGTAAGATTTTTTGGGTTTTCAAACAGTATAAAAAGCGTCTTAGGGTTCAGGTTTCACCTTGGTTTGGACTCTAGAACACAGGACTTATCACTTTCGTGCATCGAACGGTGTTTTTCAAGCATATACCGCTCTGTTCGGTCCGAACAGGAGTCTGTTCCATCCGGACAGGAGTCTGTTCAATCCGAACAGGAGTCTGTTCAATCCGAACAGGACTCTGTTCAATCCGAACAGGAGTCTGTTCAATCCGAACAGGACTCTGTTCGATCCGAACAGGGGTCTGTTCGATCCGAACAGATGGTAAAAGTGTGCGATTTTGAACTTTTATGATAGTTTATGCTTTGTGCTAGGGTTTGTTGGTCAAACCTAGATATTCTAAACCTCAGCTGTCGCTTGTTGGATTAGAAACTGGTTTAATCACAACCTAACCTAATTAACTCGATTGGTTCACAACTTTTGGTATAGAATTCAATCAATTTAAACTTGTTTGCTGGAGTTCATAAGGATATCTAGAGGTCTTTTGGACTTGTCTAAAAGTTACACTTTTGGTGCCAACTAATCTCCCCTTTCGGATCTACGATTTATCCCAAATACTTTATTTGAACTAATCTTGTTTATCCTAACTTAGACTTGACTAGATGCGGCCGTTCAACTAGAAGGTGATTAGGAAATCACAAGCAATTCAAACAAGCAATTAACAAAATTCTCAACAAAACAAATCAACAAAACATATCATATCATATCAAGTCAAATCACAACATCCAAACCTAAGTTACTACCTTACCCCTAAGACTACATAAATTTAGCCTAACATAGTACTTAAACACACAACAAATAACATAGAAATAACAAGATACAAGCCCATCAAAAATAGAGAAGAAAACATAGAAAGAATAAACCGAATACTCCTTTATGCTTTCAAACTACGATCTCTAGGCAATGGGGTGTTGCAAGATGGTCACCAAACTCGTCTCCTTGCTGCCGTCGCTTCAAAGAACCAAGCTTTGATGATCTCCAATGGTGGAATCGCCTAAGGAAGGTGGAATTTTGTGGTATGAAAGGTTGTATATCTTCCTTCAGGTCTAGAGGTGTATATATGGATGTCCCAGGTCGCAAGGATGGAAGGCTAGGGCACCAGGGCGCAAGAAATTGCCATTTCCATTAGTTTCTATGTAAAAAATAATGCCTTATGTGATATGGCGGCACCCTGGTCAAACCGAACAGGTCCTTGTTCGAACCGAACAGGAGAGAGAAAGAGCAGCTGCACAAGTCTGCTGTTGTGATGCCCAGTCGGATCGAACAGGCTCCTGGTCGGGTCGACCAGGAGAGAGAAAATGACGCCTGGCTTCCATAGGTGCTGGTCGGATCGAACAGATGATTGTTCGGGTCGACCAGGAGAGAGAAAAGAGCCTCCAATGCTAGGAATGAGTCGTCTAGCGTGCGTGCAACGTCGGGAATCCATCTATATGCTCCAAAATCATCAGAAATCATCAAAGTCCTGTAAAATGAGAGAAGAAACGACGGTAGAGCCAATTCCATCGAAATCATAGCAATCTATTGAATAATTCAATGGTTTGAATGTTATTTGAATGCCAAGTACGGTCCAAATACCTACAAATAATGACGATATCAAATCCCCCCAAACTTAAACTTTGCTTGTCCTCAAGCAACACCCTAAGCTTAGAGTTTTGGACTGTACTTAAACCTTAAATATCAAGTTGTATCTCAAACCAAGAAATGTCGTGAAATCAATTGCTATGCCTAAAATTTCTCACACTTTCATCAAATGAGTCAAACAAGAATCAAAATCAAAAACCAAGTTAAGTGTTCACAACTTAATTAATGCAACTCTTGGCCCAAAGTAAAGTCTTTTCCCAAAAATTAGAACTCTAGCTTCCCTTTGATATTTCAAAAGCGATCTCAATTTCAATTACCCGTTCCTTTTCACATTCCACAAAAATTTGTAAAGGCCTTTATCAACTTCAGAAATTTTATAATGAACTTTTCTCAAGAGCAATTTCAATTTTTCACCAATGTTTTTTTTTTCTTTTTTTTTCGTGCAAGTCGAGCCGTGGGGCTTTACACCCTAGAGGATAATGCGGTATCATTGGCCTTGAGTTTGCTACTAGCACATGTCGCGCTAGGGAGGTTAGACGGGTGTTGCTCGACTATGGCCACGGTACACTTGGGCCATAATACTCAACAACTCCTTTACCAATGCTTTCGCACCGGGTCCGGTAGAATTAAGCATGAGTTGTCCAATTATTTCTCGGTTTCTTTGAGTTGTAATTCCTAACAATTCATACCTAACCCAATACCCTCCAATTTGTGGCTAAGTTGGTGGAAAAAGGCCTCAGTGCGTCCTCGTTTTCACAGCTATTTTGATTTAATTTCCCATTAATTTTGCTCGTTGATGATTCGAGCGATTAAAAAGCAATTTCAACAAGACAAAATTCATTTTACAATTTTCAAAGTCGATAAATTTCTTTTCAAAAGTTTGTCAAATACGAATCAGTTCACTCGGCAAAAACTTGTGAGAATCGACTAAGATTGTCATAACAATTCTAAGCATCCAAGATCAAGTTCAAATCTTTAAAGAAAATACTCCAATTCAGTCCATTGGTGCAAGAACAAGTGTGATATCAAAACATTCTAGGGTTCTTTGAGAAAATTTTTGTTTGACTCAAAAACAAAGTTAAGCAGTGTGAGATTTAACGTTTAAAATCCAAATCGAGAGAGAATAGGCAAACCAACTTATTTCCAAGCCAAAATCATACCAATCTATGCAATTTCCATGTTCTGGTCGGATTGACCAGGTGTCTGTTCGATCCGACCAAGGAGAAAGTTAAAAACATAAGTTTCCAAGGCTTTGGTCGGATTGACCAGATATCTGTTCGAGTTGACCAGAGAAGCAAAAAGTTCGAAAAAATGCAAAAATTTACCAAAATCCACAAAAAATTCGATTTTTCTCCTATTCCCTCCCTCCAAACTTAGATCAAGCATTGTCCTCAATGCATGCAATCGAATAGAAAAGTAAATAGGAGGGAAAAGAGAACTTAGCCAATTTTTGCTTCCCATATGTTGATTTGCTTCTAGTTTGTTCTCTCGTTGTCCAAGACGGCTCTAATTTTTCTAGATCTTTTGATGCAATCGTATGAGGTCGTTCGGGGTTAGTTGGTTCGCGTAACCCATGGTGCTCTAGCACGAATTGCATCTTCCTTAGTTTGTTCCTCAAAATTTTCCTACAAATAAACAAATACAAACATCAAATTCTATTTTTGATATTTTCTGTTTTTTTATGGATTTTCTTTATATTTTTTTTTGTTTTCTGTTTTTAATGACAAAATAAATAAAAGAGAGAAGAGTTGAGAAATCCTTGGGTTGCCTCCCAAGAAGCGCTTGTTTTAGGTCCCTAGCTTGACCATATTTCACTAAGTCTTGATCGGATCGGATCCGGAGAGCGAGACGGCGAGCGATTTGTCATGACCCTTTTTGGCGGGGTTGGAGCACTTCAAAGCATGATCTATTGAAAATCGGAGTTTCTCTCCTCCCACTCTTACCAAAATTGTCCCATCTCGAGCATCCATCTTCACACCGGCGGTTCTAAGAAAGGGGCGTCCCAAAATTATAGGCACCTCCTTGTCTTCTTCCATATCCATCACCACGAAATCGCCCGGTATGACAAACTTATCCACTTGAACGGGCACATCTTTAATAACACCCAAGGGCAACCGCATTGAGGAATCGGCAAGCTTCAATGTCATGCATGTGGGTCTCAATTCTCCAATTCCAATCTTTTCATAAACGGACTTGGGCATCAAACTAACACTAGCCCCCATATCACACAAGGCTTGCTTGATTGTTGCGTTTCCAATAGTGCAAGGAAGAGCAAACCTACCCGGATCCTCAAGCTTTGGGGGCATCTTGCTTTTCAAAGCCTCGCTACTCTTGTGTGATAGGGCCACTGTTTTGAGCTCTTCTATGGATCTCTTGCCCGTGCATAACTCCTTCAAGAATCTTGCAAAGATCGGCACTTGAGCTATGACATATGTGAATGGAATGTTGACCTTCAATTCCTTGATAATCTCCCAAAAAGTTCGAAATCGTTCTTCCTCATTCTTCTTCACAAGTCGCTGAGGAAATGGGACAGGTGGCCTATAGGTTGACTCAGGTTGTTGTGCCTTCCTTCTGCCCTTGCTTTGGACCACTTTTGTGCTCTGTTCGAACCGAACAGGAGCTTGGTCGGACCGAACAGCGGATGCAAGTGGCACCTCTTCAGCTTGTTCAGGCTCAGGAATGGTGCCTTGTGTCTGGGATGCCTCATGGAGTGGAGGGAATGCCAAAACTTCCTCAAGAATTGGTTGCATCTTCTCTGGTTCTTCCTGTTCGGACCGAACATGATCCTGGTCGGACCGAACAGAGAGGCTGTTTCCCTCGTTTGGTGGTACGGGTGGGTCTTGGTACTCCTTGTCGCTTCGCAAGATATGTATGGACTTGATCTCTGCACTAGGGTTGACTTGAGGCTGGCTTGGAAGCTTGCCAGGTGATCGGGAGAAGTGTGCTTCCATCATGCGCTCCAAGCGTTGCAAGGTGCTTGCACTTCCCTTGAATTCATTGACGGTAGCCTTCAATTCGTCGGTGGTGGCCTTCAATTCGTCAAACCCTAAAGCCATAGATTTGTTAAACTTTTCTTGCTCACTCATGAATTCTTGAACAACAATTGGAATCTCTTCCCTATTGAAAAAGGGTTTCTTTTGAAATGATTGGTCTCTATTGTTGTTGTTGAATTGTGCATTCCTATACAAATTTGGCGGGTTATTTTGGTACTTTGAACCGTAAGGGGGCCCATTATGTAGGTAGTTCACTTGGGCCCCTCCGTTACCAATTTTGGCAAGAGGACAATTGATATATGTATGTCCTTCCTCGCCGCACGCTCCGCATTGGTTTGAATGGAGATGTGTTCCTTGAGCCGATTGGTAAGCGGCAAGTTCAGCTTCTAGCTCCTCTATCCTCGCCTCTTTAGTTGAAATTGCGTGCACTTGTTGCCTCGAACTACTTGAGTGGCGGGGAATGAGTAGAGGGTACCATGTGTAATTTCTTGCACAATAATCAAGTAAATCTCGCCCTCGTGCCGTATCAAGTCTTTTGAATGCCCCACCTGAAAGAGAATCAAGATTGATTTTAATATTATCATCAAGTCCAGTGTAGAATGATTTAAGGAGCATCAATTCTTGAATCCGCGACCGTATTCAAGCAAACGGATTTACAGCATGCATACGAATAAAACATATTTTATTAATTACTTAAACTTTAACAAAGATCCAACGTAATTCCGCACCTGAATAGCGAGGCTAAGCATAGTTCCTCAATATCTCATGATGGTTCAGATGCTTGACGGCCATCATACTTGGGTTTCCTCCCTTAACAGTTTGCTAGGCTTGATAGTCACGTGTCAAGTGATTCTAGTTCGGTTTCCTAATAAAACAAGTGACTTTCTTACTAACCGTTAAATACTTAAAGTAACCTAAATAACCTAATTATTGGCGGTTCTTGGGTTACCATACTGACGGCCTAAGTTAACCATACTGGTTGAGATTTAGATGGTTAAGTTCAGATTATTCATTAAGAGGATTCTGTTTTAAAATATATTATTAAGTATTTTATTTTATTATTAATAATTGGTTTTGACTTTCCAGTCATTAAGAGTTTAGATTTATTTCTATTATATAAGTCATGGATTATATTTTAGAATGAAAATATTCACTTATTTATTATATAATATTTCTCCAACATTCATTTAGTTGTGCAATATTTGATTATTTGTTTGGGATCAGAAAATCGGTGATTTGATTGTCATTGTATCTGTTCTTGACTCACTCGGACTATTCTCATCATCTCCCGAAAAATCGAATCCCGCTTAACTAAAGAAATCCCCGATTATTTCTAATGGCCTTTCCTTTAATTAATTTTATTTATTCTTAAGCTCACAATTTGTTTTACTTAATCTCTATAGATTAAGTTTGAATTTAATCTTATGATAATCATTAAATCCATAGTTATTTACTTTAATCATTTGATTAAGTTTAGATTAAGGCCATTATAAAAATCCAGCCGCCCATTTAAATTTTTCTCACGTTGGGTCAATAAAGAAATTATCAAGGCCCACTCTCCAACTGATTTGTTTCGGCCCAGAACCAAAGAAACAGAAGAGCCCCAGCGTTACCCAAGGCCCAATTCGAAACATGGCTCAGCCAAGTGATGAAGGCTTATAACCTAGGAATCAAATAAATTTATAGACCTAGAGCTAACCTCACTAATCGTTTGGAGTAAAGCTTTAGGGTCGAACTCAAGGGACGGTACAATTGATTACTGGACTTATCCTTTTTCAAAAGCTAGACAAGAATATTTTTGTGGAGTTTTGATGAATTAAATGTAAAGGTGCAAGTAAAGTATATATTTTTGGTTGTTTTGTCAATTAAAATAAAGTAAACAACTAAGTAAGATTTTTTGGGTTTTCAAACAGTATAAAAAGCGTCTTAGGGTTCAGGTTTCACCTTGGTTTGGACTCTAGAACACAGGACTTATCACTTTCGTGCATCGAACGGTGTTTTTCAAGCATATACCGCTCTGTTCGGTCCGAACAGGAGTCTGTTCCATCCGGACAGGAGTCTGTTCAATCCGAACAGGAGTCTGTTCAATCCGAACATGACTCTGTTCAATCCGAACAGGAGTCTGTTCAATCCGAACAGGACTCTGTTCGATCCGAACAGGGGTCTGTTCGATCCGAACAGATGGTAAAAGTGTGCGATTTTGAACTTTTATGATAGTTTATGCTTTGTGCTAGGGTTTGTTGGTCAAACCTAGATATTCTAAACCTCAGCTGTCGCTTGTTGGATTAGAAACTGGTTTAATCACAACCTAACCTAATTAACTCGATTGGTTCACAACTTTTGGTATAGAATTCAATCAATTTAAACTTGTTTGCTGGAGTTCATAAGGATATCTAGAGGTCTTTTGGACTTGTCTAAAAGTTACACTTTTGGTGCCAACTAATCTCCCCTTTCGGATCTACGATTTATCCCAAATACTTTATTTGAACTAATCTTGTTTATCCTAACTTAGACTTGACTAGATGCGGCCGTTCAACTAGAAGGTGATTAGGAAATCACAAGCAATTCAAACAAGCAATTAACAAAATTCTCAACAAAACAAATCAACAAAACATATCATATCATATCAAGTCAAATCACAACATCCAAACCTAAGTTACTACCTTACCCCTAAGACTACATAAATTTAGCCTAACATAGTACTTAAACACACAACAAATAACATAGAAATAACAAGATACAAGCCCATCAAAAATAGAGAAGAAAACATAGAAAGAATAAACCGAATACTCCTTTATGCTTTCAAACTACGATCTCTAGGCAATGGGGTGTTGCAAGATGGTCACCAAACTCGTCTCCTTGCTGCCGTCGCTTCAAAGAACCAAGCTTTGATGATCTCCAATGGTGGAATCGCCTAAGGAAGGTGGAATTTTGTGGTATGAAAGGTTGTATATCTTCCTTCAGGTCTAGAGGTGTATATATGGATGTCCCAGGTCACAAGGATGGAAGGCTAGGGCACCAGGGCGCAAGAAATTGCCATTTCCATTAGTTTCTATGTAAAAAATAATGCCTTATGTGATATGGCGGCACCCTGGTCAAACCGAACAGGAGAGAGAAAGAGCAGCTGCACAAGTCTGCTGTTGTGATGCCCAGTCGGATCGAACAGGCTCCTGGTCGGGTCGACCAGGAGAGAGAAAATGACGCCTGGCTGCCATAGGTGCTGGTCGGATCGAACAGATGATTGTTCGGGTCGACCAGGAGAGAGAAAAGAGCCTCCAATGCTAGGAATGAGTCGTCTAGCGTGCGTGCAACGTCGGGAATCCATCTATATGCTCCAAAATCATCAGAAATCATCAAAGTCCTGTAAAATGAGAGAAGAAACGACGGTAGAGCCAATTCCATCGAAATCATAGCAATCTATTGAATAATTCAATGGTTTGAATGTTATTTGAATGCCAAGTACGGTCCAAATACCTACAAATAATGACGATATCACCAAGTCAACCTGACTAGTTGACTTGTGCCCAGCCTATCGGGTCCGCAACTTATCCGACAGGATCCGCTAACCAAAGGTACAGATCCGACCCACAACCTATATTCTTTTCTCCAAAAGGACCTTGAATCAAATTATTTCGTATTTAGATCCTTTTTGTTTACAATTAGATCCTTTTTATCTCACGAACAGGCCCTCAGTCCAATTTTCTTTACAATTCAGTCCCTGAACTCTAACCTCATCGTACCAGAATGGTACCAGAAGTCGTTGAGCCTCGATTGAGGCTGGTACACAGCTTGTACCAACATCACAAGCATACAGGAAGGGTATACGACTGGGTAACTCCAGCACAACACCAATTATTCCCTTTTTCTTTTGGCTTAACCAACCCATTACTTATACTCTCGGCTCATGCTCCATTACCCCAAATTAATTGCAAAATCAACTAATTTCCTTGACAAACATCATCAGTATTTCATGTCAATTCTATACTGAATCACTATTAAGATTTAATTTCGGGTTTAAGGCCTAATCTCAGTTTCACCCAATTTACTCATGAAAACCGAAATTGAAAGAGAGGAGGAGACAATATACCATAGTTTGTTCCCTCGTCTTCCATTGCCTCTTCTCAATCCTTTTCTTATCTCTCTCTCTCTCTTTCTCTTTACGTGGGTAAGGCAAACCGACAGCAAAAACCATAAACTCGACCTCTGCCCCCCTTTTATAGGTAGCGCACAACAGAGAGAAAGGATAAGAACAACCTACCATGAACGATGGAGATTAATCCATCTCGAAATTCAAGATTCACCCATCGATTGATCCACCGCCTCAACAAAACATTGGAGACAAGGATAAGATCAATCAAAGAGCACCCCTTTGCGGTGGCACGATGTCATTGGCCAGCCACAACACATCCCTCTTTGACCTTTGAACTCCGATAAATATCGGAGAGGAAGATAAGAACGAAGGCGATCGAACGATTGAGATGAAGGAAAAGAGAAAGAAGGGAGGAAGGGGATGGTGCCAGCGGAGAGGAAAAAGGAAGAAGAGATTTTCAGATTTTTATTAGAATTTAGTCACTCAAGATCTTATGTGGCAGGAATATTATAGCTTTGGATGCTGCCAATCATATATAGTGTTTTTTATACATTATTTTCATTAAGATTTAATTAATCTGATGTTAAATTTTTTTTTAATGTTAAATTTAACTTTGATTTGTTTTTTTAGAATCACGTAGATTAATTATAGATACTACACCAGTTCAAAGATTTCGATTTCGAGTGAATTTTACAGTTGCTATTTAATTAATTATTTTCATATTACTACTTATGAAATTTTATTTATTTCTGTATATATTTAAAATTAATCTAATTTACTTAACTGTATTAGGTCTAGAAATTCTATAGCGTTACAGTGTGTGAATAACCAGAATTAAGGAAAGAAGTGGGAAGAAGTATTAGGAAGTGTGTAACTTTGTGAATAATTTGGATTGTTTATAATAAATTTATTCTCTTATTTTCTTATTCCCACACCTCACCGAAATTATTTTATATAAGAATTCAGATGCAAAAAATTTTAATAGAAAGAATTATTATTATTTTTTTAATAAGAAGAAAGTTCGAACGTGTTTTATAAAAGGGTAGAATATCTCTCCTTCGTACTCGTTTATAAAATGCGTTGGAAGGCTTCCAACGAGTTTTATAAACGGGTACGACGGAGAATCGACTTTTGAGGCTGGTCAGACCTTCCTACCCATTTATAAAACGGGTTGGAAGCCTTTGAACGCGTTTTATAAACGTGTTATTAGTTTTTCATAATTTTCGCAACATTTAACTTATTAAAAAAAATATTTTGCAACAAGATCCCTGCATGTTTCATATTTACAAAATTCTCAAAATTTTATTTCCAATTAAAGATGTATTAAATAGATATAACAAATAAATTACACATATTTTATATGTATTTAATTGCACATATTTTTTTTTGAACATGTGTATAATATCATTTTGTTTGAATAATTATTCGCCGATAACCCTGTATTTTTACTATTTAATTCTACAAACTTATCTTTTGCATTGTAGTCTCTCTTTTTTTTTTATTTTATGTTAGCCATATATAATCAAATAATATATAATCTTTTGAACATTATAACTTTAAATAAGCATAACTTTTTATAGGAAGGTCCGTTTGGGGCAATCGAGCACATTCCGGAAAGCTGGCGACGAGATCTACACGTTTTACTAGGGAAAAACTCTGTAACGACCATTTTAGGAGCCAAAAAATGCTCTCCGGACCTCCAAAATTCACTTTGAAAGTTTGCAAACCTAAAAACCACTCTAAACTACTAAAAAAGTTTTTAAAATTATAAATTAATCATTAAATAGAGAAATGCAGTAAATCAAGTGACTTTCTTGAAAGTTATTCTTATAGTCTTTCTTCTCCGTCTTAGTAAAACATCAACCTCGTGTGATTCCTTTCTAACGCAATCTAGAAAATGCTTCCTTGATCATGAGACTCGACATGATTGTTTAATATATAATATGAAAAAAATTATTCAAACAAAATGATATTATACACATGTTAAAAAAATATATGTGCAATTAAATACAAATAAAATATGTGTAATATATTTATTAGAGTTTAGCTATGGTGAGATGCATCACAAAAAACCTTCCGTGAGATGCAATCGAAACTCATAAATCTGGTTTAAAGTGATCGATCCAAACCGTTCAATATGATCTTGCTATTGAAATCTTCTTGTTGACCAAATTTTACATTTTTTCAGAATTTGTAAGTATTTTTTTCGGATTTTCTAAAATGACAGTTTTTGAACGGTTCATAACTAATTAGATTAACGATTTTCTAAAATTTCAAAAAAATATTTCAAAAATTCAGAAAAATTTAAAATTTAGTCTGCATGGAGATTTCAATAGAGAGATCATATTAGACGGTTTGGATCAGTCATTTTAAACCAGATTCATGAGGTTTGATGGCATCTCATGAAAGATTTTTTATGATGCATCTCAACGTAGGTAAACTCATATTTATTATATCTATTTAATACATCTTTAATTGGAAATAAAAAATTTGAGAATTTTGTAAATATGAAACATGCAGGGACCTTGTTGCAAAATATTTTTTTAATAAGTTAAATGTTGCGAAAATTATGAAAAACTAATAACACGTTTATAAAACGCGTTCATAAAACGCGTTGGAAGGCTTCCAACGCGTTTTATAAACAGGTACGAAGGAGAGGTACTCTACCCTTTTATAAAACGCGTTCGAACTTTCTTCTTATTAATAATAATAATAATAATAATAATTCTTTCTATTAAAATTTTTGGCGTCTGAATTCTTATATAAAATAATTTCGGCACACCTCATCCAAACACAGCCAAGAAAAATAGCTTCTTTCTAGACGTAAATTTATTTCTAAGCATTTAAATTCTTCACAAAGTTACACACTTTTCAATATTTTCCGTTTAAGAATAGATTATTCCTCTTATTTCTAAGCGATCCAAACGGCGCCATATAATATTTTATCTCTCTTGAAGTCGTACGCAATACACAAATGCACATCAACAACTTGATCAATTTATTCAAAACAAGATACAAGGCTTTGACCCTTGTTTTTCTTCAAAAAAAAAATAATAATAATAATAAAATACTGGATTGATATTCTGTTCAGGTTCTTGAAGTTTATACTATTAACAGAATCCCCTCTTCGATTTCTTTTTAACTGTTTTCTGTTAAATTGGATCTAGCAATAATATCAAGTAAGAGACAATTCATTCTCTATTATTAATTATAATCAAGCACTCCAAATTAAAGGATGATTAAAAGTTATTTGCAAGTAAAATGAACTTCTCCAAAGCAATCCAACTAATTAACCAAATAAACTGCTCTCGTCAAACTAGTTCAATTAATTAAAATAATTAACAAAAAAAAACCCAATATACATGCTTTCTTAATTAAGAAAGTATAGTTGTTGAATGCTGTTTTTTCAAATAGAAATAAGCGTCAGTTTTAGTTTTGCCAACATAAAAGTAAAAAACATGGACCTTCACTCATTATAAAATTAACCAAAAATGCAACCACTCAACTTCCGTGAATCCTATATATTTCTGCTCTAAATCATTCATTTCTCATACAAACACACGACTATATTCCAATTTTAATTGCAAGCATAAACATGGCGCTCTTTCCTTCAAAGTTGGTACTTACAGCAATGTTTTTATCAAGTATGTAACAGGAACAATGATGGCATCAATGCATGTTTACCATCAGTGAAAGGATCAAATCCACCACCGCCTTCATCTGAGTGTTGTCAAGCTGTAAGAGGTGCAGATCTAGCTACCATGCTTTTGTTCGTACCAGCATTCATATTTGGCTGGTGCAATGGGAATTAATGTTGACCGCGCCAAGAAACTACCTTCTAATAAGTGGCATTGCTGGTCCAGCTTGTTGAGATCGCATCCCAAACGATTAAGAATTTAAGATGCCTTTTTGTTTTTTATTTATTTATTTAATTTTTTTTGAAAAAAGAGGGAGGTCTTTGTTTTCGCCATCTAACTTTTTCTGAAATTAAATGTGCATGCGGGGTTTGAACCCTTAAGTCTTTGACTTTTTGGAGGCCAATCTAGTGTTCTCACCACTAAACTACTAGATCACATGAGTTTTTTTATTGTTCGACAAGTTATTTAATTTTTCACGCGCTACGACTATTTTGTATGGTTTAATGAAATTTTATGGATGATTCAAGATTTTGAAATGTATTATGATGATCTCCCGATAATTACAGATTCAAGATATATGATATAATATTCCATATATTTATTTTGTCATTAGATTTATATAAGTTTTTTAAACAATCAAAATAGTATTGAAATGCCATTTTTTTACACGTGAATAGAAAATCGACGTGACTCACGTACTTACTTCATTAATTTTTATTTCGAAATTGAGATAAATTCTGATATATTAAAGTTGTAAATAAAAAACATGATTGAACACTAAAAGAAAAATGTGAAGATATTTGAATTCTTCTCTACAAGAGAAATTGACTCTTTTAGTGGACAATGCAAGCATCTGCAAGGCTCACTGTAGCCACTATCGGAATTGCGCCAGACATGAAATTTGTTGTTCGAGACTCAAGCTGTATCACATCATTGGATCAGTGGCCGCCAATTCAGAACCACTTCAAATTGTTCTCTGCTCTTCTTTGATCCAAGGCATAATTAAGGCACAGATTGCGGATTGATGGAATATTCATTTATGGTCATGAGCTCGTATGAATTTAGTCGTATAAAGCCCACTTGAGGTTGAGGGGACGAGGGGTCCATAACAGAGTTTTCTCATCCAGGGGAATTGTGGTAATAGCAATTTGGGCACGTCAATCGGTAACCAAAATTGCATTATTAATGATGAGAAATTTTATTTTCTTAGATGTTTTAAAAAAGAAAAAAAGAAACTTTTTTTTAGTAAAATATTTCTCTTGGATTTTGGTGTTGCATATATTTTAGTTTGGACTCATGAAGTTGATTAGTTGACTACTAGGCATTGCCATGTAAGATTTTACTCAACATAATAAATGCAAAAATAATAATTGAAAAAAAAAGAATTAAGTCCACCCACAGGCCATCGAAGACAATAACAGATTCGGATTATGGTTGGTGTCTCTCACGACTAGGGGTGAAAACGGCATCCGTTTCGACCGTCTAATCGTTTCGTTTCGTCCGAAACGAAACGATAACGGTTAAAGATTTTGGTTTCGTTTTTAAAACGAAACGGTTGGCGCAGCTGAAAACCTATTTCGTCGATGTAACGAAGAAGTTAACGAAACATACCAATTTCGTTATCGTTTATTTCGTCCGTTTCGTTTCAGTCTACGCGTACGCTATTACACGGATTGCTGAGAGGAAGAGGCGGCGATAACGAGGAGTAAAACCTAATCCCTTCGCTCTCAGCCGCTCACCCCTCCCTCTCATCTCTCTCTCTCTCTCTCTCTCCCACAGCTGAAACCCACCTCTCTACTTGACTATCCCTTCGCCTTACTCCCTTACAGCACCTCCTATCCGCTCAACCTCACGCCCTGACCCACGTTTCACCACCAGACCGGCAACCCCTCCCCTCTCCGCTTTCTCTCACGCCTCCGTCTCTGCCTCCTCCTCCGTTATGACCAGATCTGCGCCAACTCTAACTCCAACTCCTCCGCCTGCGCCAGCTCCAATTCCTCCTCCTCCGTCACGTCCATGCCGATGCCCATTCCTTCCCTGCTCGCAAGAAGACCAGATCTGGTTTAATGGTTCCAGTTTACTGGTACAAGCTTACTAAAATTTCTAAGATTGAGTTTTGAAGTTTACTGTTACCAGTTTACTGATGTTTTCCGAGACTGAGTTTTTCAATTTTCAATCTTTTTTCCTCTCTGTTTCATCTGAATTGAGTTTTCTTTTACAGATTGGTGTTAATCTTTTGGTTTTGTTCGTAGTTTTTTTTTTAATTGACTTTGTGGAAATTGGATGTGAGGATGTTTTCCCCACATGATCGACTCTGATCATACTGGGCACTTTTACAAATTTCTCTTTGGAGAAATCAAGCCATAAATCCGATCCTTTTCCATTTTCATTTATAGACAATACTAATCGATGAAAGTGAGTGTTTGTTTGTTTTTAGTTGGGATTAGGTTCTATTGAATAATGTTGGGATTATTTGATGGTTTAAGGTGAAAATAGGTGTTTGAGAAGGGTTATTGGTATTGAATAACGTACTTGTTGGGATTATTTGATTAGTTTCTCATGTAAATTTTCAATTTTATTATTTTTTTCTTACTGTTTTATTGTATTAAACCTTTTCGGTAAGCCACTGGCTTCGTTATGTATACTTTTCTTTTTAATATATTAGATGGGGCTGGATTTCCATTTTTATTGAAAAAAATTCATTTCTTTTTGTTAAATGTGAGAAATGGTTAAACATTTGAACGGTTAAATCGTTTTGGTCGTTATAATTCAACGCAACGATTAACGCAATGTAATTTCAATGGACGAAACGCAAAACGCAACTAAAAAATATTTTCGTCTTACTGACGAAACGATTAACGGAAGACTTTATTTTCGTCATCGTTATAGACGTTATGCAGGCCTACTCACGACCCTGGTTCAGCCCAGCCCATATAATACTCGTAAAAAATCAACCGAAAAATTTTAAAATAGTATTAAATTAATATAATATATTAAAAATAATATCAATATAATAATATTTTTTTTAAATAGTATCACGAGATCGGAATCCCAGATTCCGAACGTAAGATCGGATTCCTGGATTCCGATCTTAGCTTTTTAATTTTTTTACATATTATTTATTTATTTATTTAATTTATTAATTAGTTAAATAATTAGAAAAATAGATAATATATTGTAAAAATATTGAAAAAATATGGAAAAAAATCAGGAATAATTAAATTAAATTTTATATGTAATTTAGTATTTTTGGGGAAATTAAATTTATTTTCATTTTAATTAATTTATTTAATGAAAATATAAATTTTTATAACTTATTTAATTAAATGAATTGTACCATTTAGAAAGGATTATAAATTTTCAGAATTTGCAGGAATAAAAAGGCATAATCCTTTCAGAATGTTCAAAGTTTTATTAATCTTTTTTTCATTTGCAGGGATACAAAGGCATAATTTGAACATTAAAACTTTAAATATGCATAACTTTTGATTGGAAGGTCCGTTAGGCGCAAACGAGGACATTCCGGAAAACTGATGACGAGATCTACACATGTTATCGGGGTAAAACCCCGTAACGACCATTTTCGAACCCAAAAAACGCTCTCTGGACCTCCAAAATCCACTTTGAAAGTTTGCAAACCTAAAAAACACTCTAAACTACTAAAAATATTTTTAAAATCATAAATTAATCATTAAAAAGAAAAATGCAGTAAATCAAGTGAATTTAGTCTTTTTTCTCCGTCTCAGTAAAACATCAATCTCGTGTGATTCCTATCTAACGCAATCCAGAAAGTGCTTCCTTGATCATGAGACTCGATATGATTGTTTAATATATAATATGAAAATAATATATACAGAGGACGACATCCGGGACGCATATCCAATGGTTGTTTAAAAATTTATAATTTTAATTTAAATTAATTAAAAATTTATACTTAATTAGTCATTTTTTAATTAAATAAATTAATTAAATTTATATATAATTAAATAAATTAATTAAATTTATATATAATTAAATAAATTAATTAAAAGGAAAATAAATTTAATTTTCCAAAAAATACTAAATTACATATAAAATTTTATTTAATTATTCCTGATTTTTTTATATTTTTTCAATATTTTTAGAATATATTATCTATTTTTCTAATTAATTAACTAATTAATAAACTAATAAAAGGAAAAATTTTTTTCCAAAAAATACTAAATTACATATAAAATTTACTTTAATTACTCCTGATTTTTTCCATATTTTTTCAATATTTTTACAATATATTATCTATTTTTTAATTATTTAACTAATTAATAAATTAAATAAATAAATAAATAATGTATAAAAAATTAAAAAGCTAAGGTCGGAATCCGGGATTCCGAGCTTAGCTAAGGTCGGTCTTAGCTTGCGTTCGGAAACCAGGATTCCGATCTTGCGTTCGGAATCTGGGATTCCGATCTCGTGATACTATTTAAAATAATATTATTATATTGATATTATTTTTAATATATTATATTAATTTAGTATTATTTTTTAAAATTTCGGAAAAATCAAAGATCCATAGTATGTCTTTCTTCCCGGCCCAATTTAAGTCCAAGCAATGAAATCATCGGTCTGTCATCAGTCACACTCTGATACAGAGCATGAGAGCAACACTAATACTGGAATTGAATCCACATCGTTGAACTTGAAGCTTCCCAAAATCAACGAGTTGGGAGATCCAGTCCTAAACTACTGGCCCGTTCTGACAACTTCGTAAACCATATTTTTGATACAAGGTTTTAAATTGGGTTTTTAACGGGTATGCAGAATGGTAATGTATCTGCAGATTGTTTGGGGTTGTCTACTTGTCTTAAATAGTATAGGTATTTATGCTTGTTGCATATCGCAACACGGTGGTCTTTGGTCTTTTGCACTTTTGCATTACATCGAGTGTGAGAGGATTGGTATGATTCCTGCCGTAGGAATTCTGTTATACAAAAAAATTTGATCATAACTAAGACACTAATGTACTGATATTTAGTGGTTTTGGCTATGTGACCAAAGATGCGGCTGTATTTTCACAATCCGCGTATCAGAAACTGACCTCATGCGCACATGAGGTTCATATAATTATGACCGTATTTTAAAACACTAAGTTTTTACAAGAACTCTTAAATGTAAATAGGATCTATGACAAAATGCAAAAATGTCATTTTCTTTTGTCTCTGAAAAGAATTATATATTAAGTTTCATATAATTTAAACCGTTTTATAAAGAGTAAGCATTATCAATTATATATATTTTTTTATACAATGATATAAATGTAATATAGACTATATTTTATAATGAAAATTTCGAGCAACTAAAATTTTTGAGATTACCATAATTGTTAATTAATTAATTTTAACTCACTTCTCAGCTAGCTCTTTTTTTAAATAAGTTATAAAAATGTTAATATTCGGTCTTATATATACTAGGATGCCAGGTCAAACTATCGGTTGATGACTTGCATTTATTTGCTTTATTTTGTCATTGAAGTTGTCATTTCTTAGCCTATTAAAGTATTGCAATAAAATTATTAATTTAACCATCTATCCTACTGGAAATGGATAAGCGTGGTGCATCTTAGAGCTGGCGTCTATGAAACTAGCAAGCCTCAAGTGGTCCTCGATTTCGGCGCTTCTGCAAGTCAATGACCTCCTAACGATAATGATCATCTCATGTACATAAATTTAGCGCTGTCAACGTAATGTCGTTTCGCACGTTTTCGTTCCGTTTCATTAAAAACGGAATATAAAGAAAAGAGAAAATTAGTTTCGCTTTCAGAAACAAAACAGAAATGAAACGCTAATCTGTAAACGTTATTGAAACAAAACATAGAAATGGATTGAAATCAATAAAAAATAAAGAACAAAACAAAATAAATTAAAATAAACCACGTTTTTATTTTGTTATCTAAAACGGAACGAAAACGAAATACCTTATTCTATGTTCGTTTCAACGTTTGACAGCGCAGCATGTATTAGTTCGATTCTACATCAATGCTAAAATAATAAAACAAAAAAATATTAATTTTTACTATGCAATCCGAGTTTAAATAACATTAAATATAATAATTATAAAATGTATAACTTGTGTGCACTTTAATTTAATGCCATTTAGTACTTTCTCATAGAAAATGGTTGAAGGTAATGCCAGAATGATGCCTTGGATATTTAGTTTGGACATCATTTCTATGGGTGCGTTTGGATCGTTGAAAGAAAGAAGAAGAAGAAGAAAAAAAATTATAAACAATCCAAACTCTTCACAAAATTACACACTTTCCAATACTTTTTTTCACTTCTTCCCTTCTTCCCTTCTTCCCACACCTATCCAAACGCACCCTATAAACAACTACAATGACCCCCACAACCTTGAATTTCCCATAATATCAATTTTTGAAGAAAAAACCTCTCAAATTTGAATTTCTGTATTAATTCAAATTTTTGGAGAAAAAGAACTGAAATAGCAACATAAGTTCATGTCGATAGTGTTTTGCGTTCAATTCTTCATTCATCAAGGAGACGCAAGCGAACAAACTACGATTTTTTTTCCTCAACTACTTTTTATACGTTTATTATTATTTTTTTTGAATATCAACTACTTTTTTCTTTTATCTTCCATTGATGTTTTTTATCTGGACCTTGCTACTACATTCTCTACCAATTTCATTTGCTATACTTCACCTATTTCTGTTGACCTGTGACCCTTTTCCTACACCAAATTATATTTTCAGATTTTTTTTTTGTTCTAGCACGCTGGATCTTTCTTCAAGGTAAAAGCATTGGAGTGGCCGTCTAAACTATGTATCAGTTTAGAAAAAAGAATATATCATGAAATGTTAGTTTTAAATAGAACATCAATTTACAAAACCTTATCATTAGGGGCTGCCCTACTTCATCTTCATGTCCCAGCTGTAATATTGGTCCAGTAGGAACTGCAGACCACTTGTTCTTGCAATGTCAGTTCGCTGTTAATGTTTGGTCATTGGTTCAGTTTCGTCGCAGTCTTCCTATTTTGAACTTCTTCCTTAGTTGTTCTGACTTTTGGCTTACTAATAGGGATTTTAGATTAAACAACTAGGATATCATCTGGGCATCAACCTCTTGAAACATTTGGAAAGCACGGAATAAACGTATCTTCACAGGCGTGGACACTTTCGCCAGATCTTTGCTCATTACAATTTTAGATGATGTCGATCTCTGGACCAAGCATGCATAGCATTTAGGATTTTTTTATTTTTTCTTTTTTTTACTCTATTGTACAGTTTTCTTTTCTTTTTTAATTACAACATGATTGTAAATATTTTGCTTATTAATAAAATTTGTCGATGTGGTGATTGCCACCTGACCATAAAAAAAAAAAAATAGAACATCGATCGCAAATGAATTTTAGCCAGCAACAGGGGTGCATATATAACCGTCTAAAACAACCACGAAAATTTTAATGGAAAGAATTATTATTATTTTTTTAATAAGAAGAAAGTTCGAACGTGTTTTATAAAAGGGTAGAATATCTCTCCTTCGTACTCGTTTATAAAATGCGTTGGAAGGCTTCCAACGAGTTTTATAAACGGGTACGACGGAGAATCGACTTTTGAGGCTGGTCAGACCTTCCTACCCATTTATAAAACGGGTTGGAAGCCTTTGAACGCGTTTTATAAACGTGTTATTAGTTTTTCATAATTTTCGCAACATTTAACTTATTAAAAAAAATATTTTGCAACAAGATCCCTGCATGTTTCATATTTACAAAATTCTCAAAATTTTATTTCCAATTAAAGATGTATTAAATAGATATAACAAATAAATTACACATATTTTATATGTATTTAATTGCACATATTTTTTTTTGAACATGTGTATAATATCATTTTGTTTGAATAATTATTCGCCGATAACCCTGTATTTTTACTATTTAATTCTACAAACTTATCTTTTGCATTGTAGTCTCTCTTTTTTTTTTATTTTATGTTAGCCATATATAATCAAATAATATATAATCTTTTGAACATTAAAACTTTAAACAAGCATAACTTTTTATAGGAAGGTCCGTTTGGGGCAATCGAGCACATTCCGGAAAGCTGGCGACGAGATCTACACGTTTTACTAGGGAAAAACTCTGTAACGACCATTTTAGGAGCCAAAAAATGCTCTCCGGACCTCCAAAATCCACTTTGAAAGTTTGCAAACCTAAAAACCACTCTAAACTACTAAAAAAGTTTTTAAAATTATAAATTAATCATTAAATAGAGAAATGCAGTAAATCAAGTGACTTTCTTGAAAGTTATTCTTATAGTCTTTCTTCTCCGTCTTAGTAAAACATCAACCTCGTGTGATTCCTTTCTAACGCAATCTAGAAAATGCTTCCTTGATCATGAGACTCGACATGATTGTTTAATATATAATATGAAAAAAATTATTCAAACAAAATGATATTATACACATGTTAAAAAAATATATGTGCAATTAAATACAAATAAAATATGTGTAATATATTTATTAGAGTTTAGCTATGGTGAGATGCATCACAAAAAACCTTCCGTGAGATGCAATCGAAACTCATAAATCTGGTTTAAAGTGATCGATCCAAACCGTTCAATATGATCTTGCTATTGAAATCTTCTTGTTGACCAAATTTTACATTTTTTCAGAATTTGTAAGTATTTTTTTCGGATTTTCTAAAATGACAGTTTTTGAACGGTTCATAACTAATTAGATTAACGATTTTCTAAAATTTCAAAAAAATATTTCAAAAATTCAGAAAAATGTAAAATTTAGTCTGCATGGAGATTTCAATAGAGAGATCATATTAGACGGTTTGGATCAGTCATTTTAAACCAGATTCATGAGGTTTGATGGCATCTCATGAAAGATTTTTTATGATGCATCTCAACGTAGGTAAACTCATATTTATTATATCTATTTAATACATCTTTAATTGGAAATAAAAAATTTGAGAATTTTGTAAATATGAAACATGCAGGGACCTTGTTGCAAAATATTTTTTTAATAAGTTAAATGTTGCGAAAATTATGAAAAACTAATAACACGTTTATAAAACGCGTTCATAAAACGCGTTGGAAGCCTTCCAACGCGTTTTATAAACAGGTACGAAGGAGAGGTACTCTACCCTTTTATAAAACGCGTTCGAACTTTCTTCTTATTAATAATAATAATAATAATAATAATAATAATAATTCTTTCTATTAAAATTTTTGGCGTCTGAATTCTTATATAAAATAATTTCGGCACACCTCATCCAAACACAGCCAAGAAAAATAGCTTCTTTCTAGACGTAAATTTATTTCTAAGCATTTAAATTCTTCACAAAGTTACACACTTTTCAATATTTTCCGTTTAAGAATAGATTATTCCTCTTATTTCTAAGCGATCCAAACGGCGCCATATAATATTTTATCTCTCTTGAAGTCGTACGCAATACACAAATGCACATCAACAACTTGATCAATTTATTCAAAACAAGATACAAGGCTTTGACCCTTGTTTTTCTTCAAAAAAAAAATAATAATAATAATAAAATACTGGATTGATATTCTGTTCAGGTTCTTGAAGTTTATACTATTAACAGAATCCCCTCTTCGATTTCTTTTTAACTGTTTTCTGTTAAATTGGATCTAGCAATAATATCAAGTAAGAGACAATTCATTCTCTATTATTAATTATAATCAAGCACTCCAAATTAAAGGATGATTAAAAGTTATTTGCAAGTAAAATGAACTTCTCCAAAGCAATCCAACTAATTAACCAAATAAACTGCTCTCGTCAAACTAGTTCAATTAATTAAAATAATTAACAAAAAAAAACCCAATATACATGCTTTCTTAATTAAGAAAGTATAGTTGTTGAATGCTGTTTTTTCAAATAGAAATAAGCGTCAGTTTTAGTTTTGCCAACATAAAAGTAAAAAACATGGACCTTCACTCATTATAAAATTAACCAAAAATGCAACCACTCAACTTCCGTGAATCCTATATATTTCTGCTCTAAATCATTCATTTCTCATACAAACACACGACTATATTCCAATTTTAATTGCAAGCATAAACATGGCGCTCTTTCCTTCAAAGTTGGTACTTACAGCAATGTTTTTATCAAGTATGTAACAGGAACAATGATGGCATCAATGCATGTTTACCATCAGTGAAAGGATCAAATCCACCACCGCCTTCATCTGAGTGTTGTCAAGCTGTAAGAGGTGCAGATCTAGCTACCATGCTTTTGTTCGTACCAGCATTCATATTTGGCTGGTGCAATGGGAATTAATGTTGACCGCGCCAAGAAACTACCTTCTAATAAGTGGCATTGCTGGTCCAGCTTGTTGAGATCGCATCCCAAACGATTAAGAATTTAAGATGCCTTTTTGTTTTTTATTTATTTATTTAATTTTTTTTGAAAAAAGAGGGAGGTCTTTGTTTTCGCCATCTAACTTTTTCTGAAATTAAATGTGCATGCGGGGTTTGAACCCTTAAGTCTTTGACTTTTTGGAGGCCAATCTAGTGTTCTCACCACTAAACTACTAGATCACATGAGTTTTTTTATTGTTCGACAAGTTATTTAATTTTTCACGCGCTACGACTATTTTGTATGGTTTAATGAAATTTTATGGATGATTCAAGATTTTGAAATGTATTATGATGATCTCCCGATAATTACAGATTCAAGATATATGATATAATATTCCATATATTTATTTTGTCATTAGATTTATATAAGTTTTTTAAACAATCAAAATAGTATTGAAATGCCATTTTTTTACACGTGAATAGAAAATCGACGTGACTCACGTACTTACTTCATTAATTTTTATTTCGAAATTGAGATAAATTCTGATATATTAAAGTTGTAAATAAAAAACATGATTGAACACTAAAAGAAAAATGTGAAGATATTTGAATTCTTCTCTACAAGAGAAATTGACTCTTTTAGTGGACAATGCAAGCATCTGCAAGGCTCACTGTAGCCACTATCGGAATTGCGCCAGACATGAAATTTGTTGTTCGAGACTCAAGCTGTATCACATCATTGGATCAGTGGCCGCCAATTCAGAACCACTTCAAATTGTTCTCTGCTCTTCTTTGATCCAAGGCATAATTAAGGCACAGATTGCGGATTGATGGAATATTCATTTATGGTCATGAGCTCGTATGAATTTAGTCGTATAAAGCCCACTTGAGGTTGAGGGGACGAGGGGTCCATAACAGAGTTTTCTCATCCAGGGGAATTGTGGTAATAGCAATTTGGGCACGTCAATCGGTAACCAAAATTGCATTATTAATGATGAGAAATTTTATTTTCTTAGATGTTTTAAAAAAGAAAAAAAGAAACTTTTTTTTAGTAAAATATTTCTCTTGGATTTTGGTGTTGCATATATTTTAGTTTGGACTCATGAAGTTGATTAGTTGACTACTAGGCATTGCCATGTAAGATTTTACTCAACATAATAAATGCAAAAATAATAATTGAAAAAAAAAGAATTAAGTCCACCCACAGGCCATCGAAGACAATAACAGATTCGGATTATGGTTGGTGTCTCTCACGACTAGGGGTGAAAACGGCATCCGTTTCGACCGTCTAATCGTTTCGTTTCGTCCGAAACGAAACGATAACGGTTAAAGATTTTGGTTTCGTTTTTAAAACGAAACGGTTGGCGCAGCTGAAAACCTATTTCGTCGATGTAACGAAGAAGTTAACGAAACATACCAATTTCGTTATCGTTTATTTCGTCCGTTTCGTTTCAGTCTACGCGTACGCTATTACACGGATTGCTGAGAGGAAGAGGCGGCGATAACGAGGAGTAAAACCTAATCCCTTCGCTCTCAGCCGCTCACCCCTCCCTCTCATCTCTCTCTCTCTCTCTCTCTCCCACAGCTGAAACCCACCTCTCTACTTGACTATCCCTTCGCCTTACTCCCTTACAGCACCTCCTATCCGCTCAACCTCACGCCCTGACCCACGTTTCACCACCAGACCGGCAACCCCTCCCCTCTCCGCTTTCTCTCACGCCTCCGTCTCTGCCTCCTCCTCCGTTATGACCAGATCTGCGCCAACTCTAACTCCAACTCCTCTGCCTGCGCCAGCTCCAATTCCTCCTCCTCCGTCACGTCCATGCCGATGCCCATTCCTTCCCTGCTCGCAAGAAGACCAGATCTGGTTTAATGGTTCCAGTTTACTGGTACAAGCTTACTAAAATTTCTGAGATTGAGTTTTGAAGTTTACTGTTACCAGTTTACTGATGTTTTCCGAGACTGAGTTTTTCAATTTTCAATCTTTTTTCCTCTCTGTTTCATCTGAATTGAGTTTTCTTTTACAGATTGGTGTTAATCTTTTGGTTTTGTTCGTAGTTTTTTTTTTTTAATTGACTTTGTGGAAATTGGATGTGAGGATGTTTTCCCCACATGATCGACTCTGATCATACTGGGCACTTTTACAAATTTCTCTTTGGAGAAATCAAGCCATAAATCCGATCCTTTTCCATTTTCATTTATAGACAATACTAATCGATGAAAGTGAGTGTTTGTTTGTTTTTAGTTGGGATTAGGTTCTATTGAATAATGTTGGGATTATTTGATGGTTTAAGGTGAAAATAGGTGTTTGAGAAGGGTTATTGGTATTGAATAACGTACTTGTTGGGATTATTTGATTAGTTTCTCATGTAAATTTTCAATTTTATTATTTTTTTCTTACTGTTTTATTGTATTAAACCTTTTCGGTAAGCCACTGGCTTCGTTATGTATACTTTTCTTTTTAATATATTAGATGGGGCTGGATTTCCATTTTTATTGAAAAAAATTCATTTCTTTTTGTTAAATGTGAGAAATGGTTAAACATTTGAACGGTTAAATCGTTTTGGTCGTTATAATTCAACGCAACGATTAACGCAATGTAATTTCAATGGACGAAACGCAAAACGCAACTAAAAAATATTTTCGTCTTACTGACGAAACGATTAACGGAAGACTTTATTTTCGTCATCGTTATAGACGTTATGCAGGCCTACTCACGACCCTGGTTCAGCCCAGCCCATATAATACTCGTAAAAAATCAACCGAAAAATTTTAAAATAGTATTAAATTAATATAATATATTAAAAATAATATCAATATAATAATATTTTTTTTAAATAGTATCACGAGATCGGAATCCCAGATTCCGAACGTAAGATCGGATTCCTGGATTCCGATCTTAGCTTTTTAATTTTTTTACATATTATTTATTTATTTATTTAATTTATTAATTAGTTAAATAATTAGAAAAATAGATAATATATTGTAAAAATATTGAAAAAATATGGAAAAAAATCAGGAATAATTAAATTAAATTTTATATGTAATTTAGTATTTTTGGGGAAATTAAATTTATTTTCATTTTAATTAATTTATTTAATTAAAATATAAATTTTTATAACTTATTTAATTAAATGAATTGTACCATTTAGAAAGGATTATAAATTTTCAGAATTTGCAGGAATAAAAAGGCATAATCCTTTCAGAATGTTCAAAGTTTTATTAATCTTTTTTTCATTTGCAGGGATACAAAGGCATAATTTGAACATTAAAACTTTAAATATGCATAACTTTTGATTGGAAGGTCCGTTAGGCGCAAACGAGGACATTCCGGAAAACTGATGACGAGATCTACACATGTTATCGGGGTAAAACCCCGTAACGACCATTTTCGAACCAAAAAAACGCTCTCTGGACCTCCAAAATCCACTTTGAAAGTTTGCAAACCTAAAAAACACTCTAAACTACTAAAAATATTTTTAAAATCATAAATTAATCATTAAAAAAAAAAATGCAGTAAATCAAGTGAATTTAGTCTTTTTTCTCCGTCTCAGTAAAACATCAATCTCGTGTGATTCCTATCTAACGCAATCCAGAAAGTGCTTCCTTGATCATGAGACTCGATATGATTGTTTAATATATAATATGAAAATAATATATACAGAGGACGACATCCGGGACGCATATCCAATGGTTGTTTAAAAATTTATAATTTTAATTTAAATTAATTAAAAATTTATACTTAATTAGTCATTTTTTAATTAAATAAATTAATTAAATTTATATATAATTAAATAAATTAATTAAATTTATATATAATTAAATAAATTAATTAAAAGGAAAATAAATTTAATTTTCCAAAAAATACTAAATTACATATAAAATTTTATTTAATTATTCCTGATTTTTTTATATTTTTTCAATATTTTTAGAATATATTATCTATTTTTCTAATTAATTAACTAATTAATAAACTAATAAAAGGAAAAAAATTTTTCCAAAAAATACTAAATTACATATAAAATTTACTTTAATTACTCCTGATTTTTTCCATATTTTTTCAATATTTTTACAATATATTATCTATTTTTTAATTATTTAACTAATTAATAAATTAAATAAATAAATAAATAATGTATAAAAAATTAAAAAGCTAAGGTCGGAATCCGGGATTCCGAGCTTAGCTAAGGTCGGTCTTAGCTTGCGTTCGGAAACCAGGATTCCGATCTTGCGTTCGGAATCTGGGATTCCGATCTCGTGATACTATTTAAAATAATATTATTATATTGATATTATTTTTAATATATTATATTAATTTAGTATTATTTTTTAAAATTTCGGAAAAATCAAAGATCCATAGTATGTCTTTCTTCCCGGCCCAATTTAAGTCCAAGCAATGAAATCATCGGTCTGTCATCAGTCACACTCTGATACAGAGCATGAGAGCAACACTAATACTGGAATTGAATCCACATCGTTGAACTTGAAGCTTCCCAAAATCAACGAGTTGGGAGATCCAGTCCTAAACTACTGGCCCGTTCTGACAACTTCGTAAACCATATTTTTGATACAAGGTTTTAAATTGGGTTTTTAACGGGTATGCAGAATGGTAATGTATCTGCAGATTGTTTGGGGTTGTCTACTTGTCTTAAATAGTATAGGTATTTATGCTTGTTGCATATCGCAACACGGTGGTCTTTGGTCTTTTGCACTTTTGCATTACATCGAGTGTGAGAGGATTGGTATGATTCCTGCCGTAGGAATTCTGTTATACAAAAAAATTTGATCATAACTAAGACACTAATGTACTGATATTTAGTGGTTTTGGCTATGTGACCAAAGATGCGGCTGTATTTTCACAATCCGCGTATCAGAAACTGACCTCATGCGCACATGAGGTTCATATAATTATGACCGTATTTTAAAACACTAAGTTTTTACAAGAACTCTTAAATGTAAATAGGATCTATGACAAAATGCAAAAATGTCATTTTCTTTTGTCTCTGAAAAGAATTATATATTAAGTTTCATATAATTTAAACCGTTTTATAAAGAGTAAGCATTATCAATTATATATATTTTTTTATACAATGATATAAATGTAATATAGACTATATTTTATAATGAAAATTTCGAGCAACTAAAATTTTTGAGATTACCATAATTGTTAATTAATTAATTTTAACTCACTTCTCAGCTAGCTCTTTTTTTAAATAAGTTATAAAAATGTTAATATTCGGTCTTATATATACTAGGATGCCAGGTCAAACTATCGGTTGATGACTTGCATTTATTTGCTTTATTTTGTCATTGAAGTTGTCATTTCTTAGCCTATTAAAGTATTGCAATAAAATTATTAATTTAACCATCTATCCTACTGGAAATGGATAAGCGTGGTGCATCTTAGAGCTGGCGTCTATGAAACTAGCAAGCCTCAAGTGGTCCTCGATTTCGGCGCTTCTGCAAGTCAATGACCTCCTAACGATAATGATCATCTCATGTACATAAATTTAGCGCTGTCAACGTAATGTCGTTTCGCACGTTTTCGTGCCGTTTCATTAAAAACGGAATATAAAGAAAAGAGAAAATTAGTTTCGCTTTCAGAAACAAAACAGAAATGAAACGCTAATCTGTAAACGTTATTGAAACAAAACATAGAAATGGATTGAAATCAATAAAAAATAAAGAACAAAACAAAATAAATTAAAATAAACCACGTTTTTATTTTGTTATCTAAAACGGAACGAAAACGAAATACCTTATTCTATGTTCGTTTCAACGTTTGACAGCGCACCATGTATTAGTTCGATTCTACATCAATGCTAAAATAATAAAACAAAAAAATATTAATTTTTACTATGCAATCCGAGTTTAAATAACATTAAATATAATAATTATAAAATGTATAACTTGTGTGCACTTTAATTTAATGCCATTTAGTACTTTCTCATAGAAAATGGTTGAAGGTAATGCCAGAATGATGCCTTGGATATTTAGTTTGGACATCATTTCTATGGGTGCGTTTGGATCGTTGAAAGAAAGAAGAAGAAGAAGAAAAAAAATTATAAACAATCCAAACTCTTCACAAAATTACACACTTTCCAATACTTTTTTTCACTTCTTCCCTTCTTCCCTTCTTCCCACACCTATCCAAACGCACCCTATAAACAACTACAATGACCCCCACAACCTTGAATTTCCCATAATATCAATTTTTGAAGAAAAAACCTCTCAAATTTGAATTTCTGTATTAATTCAAATTTTTGGAGAAAAAGAACTGAAATAGCAACATAAGTTCATGTCGATAGTGTTTTGCGTTCAATTCTTCATTCATCAAGGAGACGCAAGCGAACAAACTACGATTTTTTTTCCTCAACTACTTTTTATACGTTTATTATTATTTTTTTTGAATATCAACTACTTTTTTCTTTTATCTTCCATTGATGTTTTTTATCTGGACCTTGCTACTACATTCTCTACCAATTTCATTTGCTATACTTCACCTATTTCTGTTGACCTGTGACCCTTTTCCTACACCAAATTATATTTTCAGATTTTTTTTTTGTTCTAGCACGCTGGATCTTTCTTCAAGGTAAAAGCATTGGAGTGGCCGTCTAAACTATGTATCAGTTTAGAAAAAAGAATATATCATGAAATGTTAGTTTTAAATAGAACATCAATTTACAAAACCTTATCATTAGGGGCTGCCCTACTTCATCTTCATGTCCCAGCTGTAATATTGGTCCAGTAGGAACTGCAGACCACTTGTTCTTGCAATGTCAGTTCGCTGTTAATGTTTGGTCATTGGTTCAGTTTCGTCGCAGTCTTCCTATTTTGAACTTCTTCCTTAGTTGTTCTGACTTTTGGCTTACTAATAGGGATTTTAGATTAAACAACTAGGATATCATCTGGGCATCAACCTCTTGAAATATTTGGAAAGCACGGAATAAACGTATCTTCACAGGCGTGGACACTTTCGCCAGATCTTTGCTCATTACAATTTTAGATGATGTCGATCTCTGGACCAAGCATGCATAGCATTTAGGATTTTTTTATTTTTCCTTTTTTTTACTCTATTGTACAGTTTTCTTTTCTTTTTTAATTACAACATGATTGTAAATATTTTGCTTATTAATAAAATTTGTCGATGTGGTGATTGCCACCTGACCATAAAAAAAAAAATAGAACATCGATCGCAAATGAATTTTAGCCAGCAACAGGGGTGCATATATAACGTCTAAAACAACCACGAAAATGAACAGTTGCGTTAACCGTTTTGTTTTGGACATGAAATTGACTACTATTTTTGTTAACATTATAATCGAAATCACGAAAATACCATGAAAATACATAAGAACGAAACCGTTTCAAGCTTTCGTTAATCGTTTCGTTTTTAAAACGCAACCAAAATCTTTAACTGTTTCGTTTCGTTTTGAACGAAAAAGGGTTAAAACAATCACTGTTTTCACCCCTAGGCAGCAAGCTGGAGGCGATATTTTCATATATAAATATCTCTAACTCTAATTTTTTTTTGTTTCTTTTATAATTTTTTTTTTAACATTTTCTTCGAATCAACATTGTACTGGATGTAATGTAATATCCTGTTGAGTTGTAAGCAATTAAGCCTACAGATTTTTTATCCTTTTTTTTTAAAAAAAAAATCTTAACGATTGTTAACATTCCTCTTTTGTTTAATTCTAAAATCCAATAATTGTAGATACCTAATTATAAGCAACATTGTTCCTATAAAATAAATGGTTGTTCCTTTTTGCAAAAAAATATAATTAAACTCTATGACGAGACGTAACTACTAAATTAAAAATCTAATATATTTCGATAAAGAAAAATGTGCTATTAAACTAGCTGGTGGCTGCAAATTCGAGGTCTGATAGTAAATGCCATAACCAAAGTTTTATATATATATTTTGCAACTTGCAGATTTAACGATTTATAGATTAAATGTTGTTCAATAATGGCATCGTGCCAATTAACAACTATGGTGTCACACCCCGACACCTAGGGCTTGACAATCCCCGCCGCGAATACACAATCTCTGTGCACCCGCAAGGCATCTCCTTACTAGTTACGAGGGTTAAGTTCCAGCTTACCATGATCTACCACGTTGTCTCCTATGACTCATTGAGTCATCATGGCAAGATAAATTTTGGCTTAACTTTGCTTGACTTGATCGAGCCCGTCTCTGCAACCTGGAACCCACATCCATTGTGGAAAACATGCAAAAGTACGGAATGAGAAATAAATTCTCAGTGCGGGTTTTAGTTCCAGTACGTGGATTTAAGCTAAAATCCAAGTTCTAGAAGAAATACCCATAAATAAATAATTTATTTATTGAACAAGACAAAACATTTTCTGCATTTAATATAAAACTAGGCATGCATGTGTCAACTTAAATGATATCAATTGCAATTCTTCGTTTAAATCATGATATCCAGCATATGACCGTAATTGAAATCGGACGAAATCACAAAATCTGACTATGACAAAAGTCATATACATGTCGGGCTGAACACGTGGCACGAATCCCGTCGCAGACAATACATGTCTGTATATGATAGGAAACTGAGCGTGTCAGGGGTCCGAGCATGGCAGAATTGAGCATATCATAAATCTGAACAAATCACAAATCTTCCCCTAACCCGAGGGCAGGACAAAAGGGGATTCCAAATCCACATGTCATTAACATAATTTCATAATCATAATCATTTTCACTCAGGACTCCTAACCCAACCGGTTGGGCAGGCAAAAGGAGACCTCTCCCTAACCCGAGGGCAGGCAAAAGAGACTCATCTCTAACCCTGGGCAGGCAAAAGGGAGTTCCAAATCCGCATAGCGCTACCGAACTGGCCGAAGCCGGGGGCCAACCGACTCCGGAGAGTGATGCAAACATATCAAATCACACATATCAAGCATATCACATCATATCTCAGTTATTCATTCACATCATTTCATTTCTTTCAGTCAGATCATTCATAAGACAGATTTATCAATAGCAACGACATTTCCAAATATCTGACTGTTACTTTTCAAATTTCTCAAAACGGAGAACATGCCTTTCAAAATGCAGTTTTATCAATAATTTGACACTATCATTTAAAAATGCTTGAATACGGTCATGCAGGCAAACGAATTTCCAATATGCATATGAATAAAACATATTTTATTAATTACTTAAACTTTAACAAAAATCCAACGTAATTCCGCACCTGAATAGTAGAAAGCATAAACGTAGTTTCTTGATATCTCGTGATGATTCGGATGCTTGACGGCCATCATACTTGGGTTCTCTCCCTTAACAGTTTGCTAGGCTTGATAGCCACGTGTTAAATGATTCTAGTTCGCTTTTCCTAATAAAACAAGTGACTTTCTTACTAACCGTTAAATACTTAAAGTAACCTAAATAACCTAATTATTGACGGTTCTTGGATTACCATACTGACGGTCTAGATTAACCAGACTGATTGAGATTTCGATGGTCAAGTTCAGAATCTTGATTAAAGGATTTTGTTTAAAAATATATTATTGTACATCCAAATCTAGTTTGTTGATGGTTTGTTTTATCTTTCTTGTATTATATCATTGTCTATTTTTTTTAGAAATTTTCGGCACAGCTTCAATTGTATATTATCATGATTAAGTTCGATTTATTATTATTATTATTATTATTATTATTATTATTATTATTATTATTATTATTATTATTATTATTTCTAGTACTCAGAACTTTACCTTTATGACATTAAAGGATGCATTTCAAGTTGGATCATTTTTATTTCAATTCATACAGTTAGATAGTGTATATTTATACCTAGTTCATGTCCCTGCATCTTATTGAATATGTTCTCATTGACTATTTTTTTTATATATCTCCGTACTCAAATATTTGGTTTATTCATTATTATATTTGTCTTGTGTGGTAGATTAGCATCCACGCTACCTATTAACATTACTTCATTATTCATTGTAAATCATTAGCTAACTAAACTTATTGAAATATCTGAGTTTGGCTTGATATGTTTTAGGAGAGTCAACACATAATGGAAAATAAAGAAGGTAGATTCGAGCAAAATAAAAGGTTATTGATTATACATTTCATATTTAATATGATAATCTATAGCCCAACATAAACCGATTCATTAACACACAGATTTCATAGTTTAATTAAACTTTTATATTAATAACTGTTTAAGCTTTAAATGGCATAGTTCATGGGTCCATGGTTTTAGTTTACCAGTATCCATTTCTGAGCTGTACCGAGCTGGTAATGCGGTAGTACCAAGGTCGTAACAACACTACATCATGAACATGAGGAAGAAAATAGGTACATGGTTAATTCAAAGGCCGGTATTCAACCTAGAAATTGAGGTACTATTAGATATAAGAGATGGGAAAATCGGAAATAATTCAAAGGAATATACCTCAAGTAACAAGAATAACTACATGAAGCCTATTTTCAGTCCCTTTTTCCCAAGCTGCCCTTCTTTCTTGCTCCCTTATTCTCATGTAGTACTTCTTGCCATCAAAACAAAAGAGAGGGGGAAGAACTAAGGTTACAAACTGAATTTACAATAAAAAGTGATGAAATTGGTATATCCCTCCCAACAATTTCGGTTTCTTCTCTTTTCCTCCATTTTCCATTCACCTTTCTATCATCAACAATTTTCGGCTAAACAAGGGGAACAGAGAAAAGTATGGAGAAAAGGTTATATACTGAAAAAGAAAAAGAGGAAAGTAGAGAGGTGCTATTTGTAGGCCGAGAGAAAGCAAAATAGGCGGTGAGAATTGAACAAGGTGGAGAGAGTTGATTGGCCATCTCTACAGCTCCAATGAGGAGCTTCCAATACAACATAATCGGATAAACATCAAGGTCTCATTGAGCTTATCTGTGTTGATAGAAAGAGGATCGAACGATTTTAATCCAACGGAGGGGGAGCCGCTCCTCTGCTCGAGCCAATCGGAAAAGAAAAGGAAGATAAGAACGAAATCCCAAATAGAAAGGATGAGGATGGAGGTTCGGATCCGAACGGGGAAGAAGAGAACTTAGCGGAATTAAATGAGGTTTGGGTTCCGGATCTTAATCCCACGGCCAAGATAAATTCAGGAATTTTTTTACATGACCCAAGGGTCCAGATTAACCAAAATTTGAGTTATTCCTGAGTATTATTTTTATAGTTTTATTTATTTCAATATTATTAATGAAATTATTCTAATTAGCTAGACTGAAACGTAGTCTGATATTTTCTCATATGTTACATATGGCATGTAATTATTTATACAATCCTCTTAAATCTAACATAGCCCAAAATAAAGGTCGTGCGTGACTCTAGCTTGTTATTTTTAAAAGTTCACTGCTCTTACAATCGAAATCATACCTAACTAATTAAGCTATCATCCAATTAATTTTGCGCTTCTATATTGAATATTTTTGGGAAATACAGGCAAAAACTAAGTTAGAATTGCGGGATTATATGTGTTAGATTCCATGATTCTTACAATGTCTAGTTCATTATTACAAATTAGACAGATCAATTTATTTCGAATTGGATTTTGAATTCGTGAAATCGTGTCGGAAGAAATGGTTCTCTTTGATTTATAAAATAGCATTCTTAATTGGAGGGTCATCTTTATATTGATGGAGCAGGAAGCGAACAAATTAACTTAACAATTATTAAAGTTCCTGTTTTACATAATTATTGAATCCAATAAATGTATATAACTGATTGAGACATATTATTCCTACAAAATAAAATGGTTGTTCCTTTCGCAAAATAAAGAAAACAAAATAAGTATATAAGCGTACATAATTAAAACTCTACAACGCGAGGAAGCAAGTAATAAAATTTAAAATGATTCAGTCATGTAAAAAAAAAAAAGAAAAGAAAAAGAAAGATGTGCTATTGAAACTAATATTAAATAACAAATTAGTGCTATCTGGTGGTTGCAAATTCGAGGTCTGATATAAGTAATAAGTCAATAGTTTATACATTTAATTTTTGCAACTTGCATATTTAAAGTTTAAGTGTCGAGTTTAATAATGGCTTCGTGCCAATTAACAAATATCGCATTAAATCCTCATGAATCCCACATAATCCAAAATAAGGTCGGCGCGCCAACTCTTGCTTGTCACTTTCGAAGGTACGCTCACCTTAAAATCGAAATCACACCTAAGATATCACCGAATTATTATTATTATTATTTTATTTTTTTTTGGAGAAAGTAGGCAGTGGCTACATCATCGAATTAATTTTGCTCGTCACTTTCGAAAGTCCGATTCTCTTAAAATCGAAATCATAACTAAGATATCATCCAATTAATTTTACGCATAATAAATATGTTTCGTGATTACAGACAAACACTTAAGTCAGGGGCGGACTTATTAAGGGACTTGCCCAGGCTTATTTTTGGAAAATCAATGACTTGGTATATAATTAACACCACAGTGCCTAGGCTTAGAAAATCTAAGTGCCTGGACTTGGCCTGAAATTCCTTTTTTTTTTTGCCTTTCTTCGTGCCTTGGCCCATCTGCCCATCTCCACATCTAATATCCAATATGTAATGGGTTCACTAATTAATTGGATCTAAATCCAACATTCAATTAAGAGATTCTATAGGCTAAAGAATTAACCATTCAAGCATTCACCGATTTAGGTTTTTTACTTTTTTACTCGGTGCTCTTCCGTAGCCCTCTGATGCGCACCAGAAAATCGCTTGATTTCATGTGTTCTTCTTATTCTTTTTCTCTGCCTTAATTCTTCTCCGCCTCTGTTCATCTCTAGACTCCGGTGGTCATTTGTCCGCCTTCTCCAGAGGCCTGTTGTTCTCATCACTCAAGGTAAATTCTCTAATTTTAATTCACATCTGAATTAATAAACATAGTTAACCTTATGGGTACAATTATGGGAGATATGCAATTGGTTAGTTTAAAAATTGTAATTAGGATATATTATATATAACGTCTCATGTGTATGTTGACCTCATGTGTATAACGCCTCTCTGGTATTCCATCTATCTATATATACCAGAAAACCTGAGAACGCCTTCATGGCTCCATCTATAAGACATAGTTTTTATTAATTTCAATTTATTCATAGAATTTAATTACAACATGTAATTATGCTACTCATGGATAAATGATGCGTTCATTTCAATACAGAGCTTGTAGATCTTATAGTACTCATGTATAGGAATATGTAGCATCTACAATTCTAAAGACATTTTGTTTACATTTATTTGTTGTAGATATGGAGAGGTTTTTCAAAAAACTAGTCTCACCATTAATTGGAACTCAAGAGGCAGAATCAAGTCATAAGAGAAAGCGTTTGGATTCTAATTCAAACTTTGAGGTGCCTCCTGATCCGGGGCTTCGACCACCAATTAGCAACTATGATCCAAATGATCATGACTTTGTGAGAAGACAATATCTACAAGCCGGTCCGAGACAACCCATGTTACAAGATTTTCCGCAAACATTCTTTGGTGACAAACAAAGAAGATTCAACAAGGCATGGTATAGTCAATATCCATATTGGTTAGAGTATAGCATACAAAAGGATGCAGCATATTGCTTGTGTTGTTATCTTTTCAAGCCAGAAAATAGAGAGGGCGGTGGAGATGCTTTTACAAGCACTGGATTTAAAAATTGGAAGAATAAAAAAAGTCTTGACGAGCATGTCGGCGGATTAAATAGTGCTCACAATCTTTCCATGAAAAAATGTCAAGACCTCATGAAGCAAAACCAACATATCCAAACTGTTTTAGAAAGGGAAAGTAAGCGTTCTAAAAATGCATATCGATTGAGATTGACTGCTACAGTTGATTGCATTCGGTGGCTCTTGAGGCAAGGTTTAGCTTTCCGTGGACATGATGAATCAAAGAAGTCATTAAACCGAGGTAATTTTTTGGAGTTACTTCAGTTCTTGGCCGACCATAATGCACAAATTGAAGGTGTTGTATTGGAAAACGCTCCTGACAAGATGATGTTAATTGCACCTCCAATCCAAAAAGATATCATTAAAGCGGCTGCAATTGAGACTACCAATAAAATAATGGAAGAACTTGGAGATGATTTATTCTCGGTGTTGGTCGACGAGTCTCGTGATGTTTCTTGCAAGGAGCAAATGGTCGTTCTCTTGAGATATGTTAGCAAGCAAGGAAGTATTGTTGAGAGGTTCCTAGCTGTTGTGCATGTCAAGGAGACAACATCAATTTCACTTAAGGAATCACTTGAGGAGCTCTTTTGTAGACACAAGTTGAGTTTTTCTCGTCTTCGCGGGCAAGGTTATGATGGGGCTAGTAATATGAGAGGCGAGTTTAATGGGTTAAAGGCTTTGATTTTGAATGAGAATAGCTCGGCATATTATGTTCATTGCTTTGCACATCAACTTCAATTAGTTCTAGTGGTGGTTGCCGAAAAGCATAAGCGTATTGCCACTCTTTTCGAAGACCTTTCAACTGCTCAAAATACTGTTGGAGTTTCATGTAAAAGGCGTGACAAGTTACGTGAGAAACGTGCTGCTGAGGTACAAGAGGCTCTTGGAAATGATGAACTTTCAACTGGGACGGGTTTAAATCAAGAGATTGGTCTTGCACGACCGGTTGAAACAAGATGGAGTTCACATTACAAGTCACTAACCAACTTAACTATTCTCTTTGGATCTATTATGGCTGTACTTGATGATATCATGGAGAATGCAGAAGACTCTCGCCAAGGGGCTAAAGCTTCAAGGCTGTTAGATTCTCTTACTACTTTTGAATTTGCTTTTAGTTGTATCTTCACGAAGAATGTGTTGGGCATAACTCATGAACTATCACAAGCATTGCAAAAAAAAGAGCAAAAGATTTTAAATGTTGTTCAATTGGTTGGAGTAACTAAAAGCCGTTTGCAAAACATGAGAGATAATGGTTGGGACTCATTGTTAGATGAAGTTCACTCATTTTGTTTAAAACACAAAATTGAGGTGTTGAATATGGAAGACAAAAAGGTTGCTAAACGGTCAGAACATGCAACTCTTGGAATGACAAATCAACATTACTACCGCATTGAGTTATTTTATTCTGTGATTGATTGGTTACTTCGAGAGCTTAATGATAGGTTCACAGAAGCAAACACCGAGCTACTTCGATGTATGTCATGTCTACATCCTCGTAACAATTTCTGTGCATTTGATAAGGTAAAGTTGTTGGAGTTGGCTCGTTTCTATCCAAATGACTTCTCAAACAGTGAGCTCTCTATTTTAGAGACACAACTTGATTGTTACATACAAGATTTGTGTACAGATCAAGACTTCTCTCAATTGAATGGGATGAGTGATCTTTCTCAAAAGTTGGTTGCAAAAAGAAAAGATATTATCTATCCTTTGGTGTATAAATTAATCAAGTTGGCTTTAATTTTGCCGGTTGCAACAGCGAGTGTTGAAAGGGCCTTTTCTGCTATGAAAATTGTTAAGACTCGTTTGAGAAATAAAATGGGAGATGACTTTTTGAATGATAATTTGGTTACCTACATAGAAAAGGAAGTATTCAGACAAGTTTCTAATGAAGCAATTATGTAACGATTCCAAACTAATGATAATTGTATTTTGTAATAGTACAATTTATATGTAAGATTGTTGTTTTAAATTATTGCTTTTTTTATTTTTTTAATTATTAAATTTAATTGTATTATATGTGTGCCCTGGCTTATTTTTTTTTTATATCCGCCACTGACAAGCAGTACACAAGTCTTCTGTGAAAACCCCCAAAATCTTTGGGAAGCAATTTCCGTACGTATTTGATGTCAATAATTTCAAGGAACCATGCATATATGTTGACTTCTATGGTCTTAATAAAATACTGAGCCGCCGGACAAGTTTATATTGATCTCTCCCTCCTCACTTACACTCACAACTCTACTTGCAACCTATGGATTTCCTTTTCATGACAAAAGCAACACTTCTACTAGCAACTCTTTCAACTCTTGTATATCCGAGTGCTGCAATTTCAACTGCACAGCCAGGATGCCCTTCAAGTTGTGGGGGTCTTACCATCCCGTACCCATTTGGCATCGGTACAGGCTGCTTCCGTGATGGTTTTGAGATAACATGTCAAATGAGCAAAATCACCACCAATAAAAATTATGTACCGGTACCAACCTTAGCTGGCACCACCGTTCAAGTTCTCAACTTATCTCTTGGGGTTGCTGAAGTCATGGTGCAGCTTCCAATTGGTTGGCAGTGCTACAATCAATCTGGTGTGGAGGCTTACTACACAGCAGAAGTCGACTTTAACCCGAAAAGCGTTTACAGGTAAAACAATGATTCTTCTCAGGATGAAGTTAGATGAATTAATTACTGCTGATTTTGAGAGCAATTGCTTATACAACTGCATCCCGAAAAATTTGCATATTCCTCAGAGCAATACTGACTACTTTAGTTGAAAATTGACTGTTTTCTTTGGCCTTTTGCCCCCTCAAGTTCTTTAATGGAGTTTGTTTGTGGTTTACCAATACTGCACATGGCCAACCAAACTGCTACCTAGAAACAATCTAGAGTTGCAACATAATTAATTGTTCCTACAAACTTGTGTAACAAATCATCTGAGAAAATAAATTTTGACTTGTTTATAGGATCTCAAACACCCACAACTTGTTTGTCGTAATTGGCTGCAACAGTTTAGCCTACATCGAAAGCCAGAGAGATAGCAATGGTCTCTATTCATATGACTACTATACCGGCTGTGTGTCATTCTGCAATGACTCGAGCAGCATCACTGAAGGGGCCTGCTCAGGTGTTGGCTGCTGCCAAGTCACCATTCCATCTGGTCTTACTGACAACTCAGTTATTTTTGATGGCTACAGTCATGATAGGATACTGTCTTTTAGCCCGTGCAGCTATGCGTTCTTGGTGGATAAGGATTGGTTTAGATTTGGCAAGTCGAACCTCACTATGTCTACAAACACGACCATGCCAGTGTGGCTTAATTGGGCATTAAGGGAGAAAAATAATTGCACAGAGGCACAGAAAAACCCAGATCTATATGGATGCCGTAGCAGGAATAGTGAATGTTATAATTCAGTTAATGGCCCAGGATATATTTGCAATTGTTCAAAAGGGTACCAAGGTAATCCCTACTTTGTCGATGGATGCAAAGGTAAGATAACCATCAGATCAACTGTCTTTCTTTGAACTTTTAAATCAAGCAAGAATTGAACCAATCCAAAATCTAAGTTCAATAGTAGTCCATGTTTGCAGATATAAATGAATGTGAGCTACCTGATGAATACCCTTGTCATGGAATTTGTCACAATAAGGAAGGTTCTTATGAATGCAAGTGCAAGTCAGGCAAACATGGAGATCCATTTAATAATTCTTGCATTCCTAATTTTCCACTGAGAGAGAGGCTTGCGATTGGTAATTCTCAATATATTAATTTTTACGCTTCTTGGATATTATGATTGAATTTGATCAACATTAAAATATAATAGTTATCCAACTTTTTTCTAAATTACTTTGATATGTCATTGAACTGAATATATCTTATTTCATTGTTTATGGTAATAAAGGACTGATGTAGTGATGTTAGTCAATAAACACTGTACAAGGAAATGTCAAGGTCATGATTTTGCCAGAAAGGCCCATAACATTAGTTAGACTTTTCTTCGTCAAATGACATGAGATGTAAATCATGTAATTCCTATCTCCAGGTATTAGTGCTGGCATAGCCAGCCTGCTAGTTGTCACTCTTCCAATGATTTTTGTGTGCCAAAAGAGGCGACTTCAAAGAGAAAGAGACATGTTTTTCAAAAAAAATGGGGGGATAATTTTATACCAGCAACTGGTGGCAGGAAAAGTCGAGACCATGAAGATATTCACAGAGGAAGAAATGGCAAGAATCACAAACAACTTTGACACGGTCATTGGCCGAGGAGGCCAAGGCAAGGTCTACAAAGGGGTTTTGGAAGATGATCGGGAGGTCGCAGTAAAGAAATGTATTGTACTTGATGATGAAAGGTTAAAGGAAGAGTTCATGAACGAAATGATTATACTATCACAAATAAATTACCTAAAAAATGTTGTGCAACTCTTGGGTTGTTGTTTAGAGGTAGATGTGCCTATGCTTGTTTATGAATTCATCCCTAATGGCACTGTCAACAGCTTTCTTCATGAAAACCAGTTGCCTATTTCTTTAGAAACCCGTTTACGGATTTGCACAGAGTCGGCGACAGCTCTTGCCCATTTGCATTCACAAACTGTACGACCTATTCTCCATGGTGATGTCAAATCTGCCAACATTCTCTTAGATAGAAACTACATGGCAAAGGTATCTGATTTTGGCACATCTAAGTTCCTCTCAATGGATGTGACGCAGTTTGCTACATATGTGCAAGGTACTTTGGGTTATCTAGACCCTGAGTTCCTTCAAAATTCACGATTAACAGACAAAAGTGATGTATATAGCTTTGGTGTTGTTATACTTGAACTCATCACAAGAAAAAAGGCAGTGTATTATGATGGAAACAATGAAAGGATATGTCTGGCCCAACAATTTGTCTCAGCAATGAGACAAAACAACACCATACCAATGTTTGATATGGATATTGCAACTGAGGACAACCTGGAGCTGCTCGCTGAAGTTTCTAAACTTGCAGAAGAGTGTTTAAAGCCGAGCGGAGAGGAGAGGCCGACAATGACAAGGGTGGTTCAGAAGTTAACAGGATTTATGACAAGGCTGGAAGCAATTGGAGATCCTAATGCTGCTAAGGAACATTCTGCTGAGCCAATTCAGATTTTTATGGCGTCCCCAACTCCTTCCCGTGACGCTGACAATGCAGCCTTGTTAAATACATATCCTTAAGCAAACAATACTTATTTTTTCCTACATCGGTTTTGGTAATTTAATCTGGTTTTATAATTAATGTAAAAGTAAAACTTATTTAGAATTGGTAATAAGCTCTGATTCTTTTGAGGGTCAGGTAATAAGCTCTGATTAATCTGAATTTAATTAAATCGGGAGACATAAAGCATTCCCTGTTATTCTGATCAATACATTGATCCTCAATGGAATAGTATCTTAATGCATGTTAACCAAATTATTTTATTTTTCTACAATCATTGATTCCAAATCAAAATATTGTTCGTGCAACTGGTCTCTAGGTATCAAAATCTTATATTTTAAACTTCATCTGGCGACAGCCCGCCTGAAGAGTTGAGCTGTGTGTTATGTAATCTTTGTGTGCTTGTATAAGAACACTACAAGATATAAATTTAAGAAATCATTCACTTACCTATAATTTGTAAATATAACAATATGAATGATGCTTGTCTGAAAGTTTAGTTACTGTATTCTGATTTGAAGATTGTATCAAGATCAGAGAAAGATTTGGAGAGAAATAAGGTTATTGTATTCTGATCATTAGCAATTTTGATATGAAAGGCGAGAGGAGAAGTGTGTCGCTTCTATACGGGACCCAAACTGTAAGAATCGGTACAGAATGGATCCATTGACCAGGTCACACAACGGTCAGATAAGGTTATTAATCGCTCTCTCAAATCTCAATATAAGACACTGCAGCGTGGGCCCAACCAAGTAAATTAAGCCAATAGAGAGAAACCGGGGTAATATATGGGAATGATACTGTATCACTGACGAGTGGGCCCATTACCTGAATGCAAAATGCCCCTCGAATGATAAACTGGAGATGTCCTCAACTTCAACAGTTCAACTCTCCGAAAAGAAAAGGAGGCCAACTGGCGAATGATCTAGCATCCGACGTGTTGTATAAAATATAAATAGGACTATAGGAGTAACGACAGCTAATCAAAATAGATTTTTATAGTTCTTAATTTCTTCGGGGGTGATAAGGATCATCCCAAGATCCATCATTTCAGTGAAAACACATTTTAGTTTTTTCTATTTTTAGAATATTTTTGGTCCCCATTATTTTTCTCCCTCCCATCCCAGTGAGAACACAAGTCAATCTCCAATATATTTGGACAACAATTACTTATATTAACTACAACAGCTACATAAATAACTTCACCAGTTATATATTAACTTCAACGATTACATATATAACATATTAACTTCAATAATTACATATATAACTTCAATAGTTACATATATAACTTCAACAATTATATATATAACATATTAACCTCAACTGTTACATATATAATTTCAACAGTACATATATAACTTCAACAGTTATATATATTAATTTCAACAGTTATATATATAAACTATTAAGAAAAATAGTGGGGACCAAAAATAGAAAAAATGGGAGAGAGAAAAATAGTGGGGACCAAAATAGAAAAGGATGAGAAGAAGAGAAACAGTGGGGACCAAAAATAGAAAGGATGGAAGGGATAACAATTTCGAATAAATTCACCAAAATAGTGGGGACCAAAAATAGAAAAAATGAGAGAGAAAGAAATAGTGGGGACCAAAATAGAAAAGGATGAGAAGAAAAGAAACAGTGGGGACCAAAAATAGAAATGATGGAAGTGAGAACAATTTCGAATAAATTCACCAAAATAGTGGAGACCAAAAATATGTGTTCACACTGGGGATGATGGAGGATGATAGAATCTAGAAGATGGTCTTAAGCAATTCCGTAATTTCTTATCTAACCTTAATTTAGCTATTCTAGTCATATGTGCATCTTAATTTAAAAGTAAAACTATTTACATACTAGAAAACAAATGTGCTGATGTATATATATATAGTAGGCTGGCGGATAGGCCGATACAATATTAATATACATCTTCCATAGTTATCATACTTCATCATCCAAAGAAAAAAAAGATGCACTATTTCGGAAAGATTCACATTTTTACGAAGAAATTAAACTGTGTGTCATCAGCTGCGTCCTTAATTTCAACTACGACTTTTTCTTAAAAATTTCACGCGCTTCCAAGTTCTAGACCCAGACGCGCAAACATGATAATATATATATACTCCCACATAAACAATGACATTTTCTCAAGCAGTGAATGTGAATTAAAAAATCCAGTTAATTATTTCTCGTATATGTATTTAAATTTTGAAGGCTGTCCTTAAAAGCCATCCTCATCTCCGCAAAAGAAATAATAAACCAAATACAAATAAAGCATACAAGAAATTCTTTTTTTACGAGCCAGAAAAAAACCCATTTTTTAAAAAATATTTTATGCTTACTGAACACGATAACAAAATAGCAAGTAACATAAATCAGTCCTTATCGATGTCCTATATACGATGTAATATATCTATGCCATATGATATCGAAGCGGACTATTATAAAATTTGATTTCTAACATATATATATTTAGATTTTTATCCAAAAAATTTGTAATCATCCTTTTTTCTATGATATAATTAATAGAGAATAAGTCTTGCAATTTATTTTCAAATAAAAAATATAAAAGCCTTCCAACCAGATTTCGAAATATAAATTCATCCTTTTTTTATTTGCAGATGCAATTGTTTTTTTTTTCAGACACTGTCTGGATGTTGTTATAGCCACAATTACTCTCTTTTTTAATGAAGATTTGCCTTTTATATACGAAAAATGGATTGTGGATTCTTCATAGCTGCGTCGCAAGGATATTTCTCCATGCACCTATCTAAATCCCAATTGAGGCGAATAATCAACCTAGACAGGGTGATCAATGTTTCACCTAAAGTTAATGTACAATCATTTTATATTACATTTGAAATTAAATTAGGGTGACCTTTATGAAATAGTACGTCATAGTCAGACTGTTGCACCATAAGAACAGCCACCATTATCAGTGAAGTTCGAAAGGCTGAAAAAGATCAATTGGTTTCTGTGGGAAGAATGGATCAGAGGTGTTTAAAACTTCTTCTCATCATATCGGCAACCAGTCTATGTGCTTATAGCCATCTTGATTATCATGGTAATCCACTACTATATATGCAAGTTCATATTACATGATTTCTTATTCTTATTTTTTTCCCCCTTCTTCACTTTCGTGTATTCTAGGAATCGTATGGCAAATAAAAAAATCTCAACAAAACAGTGCTATCTTAATAATAAAATTTAAGTATATTGAGAACTGAATATTACTACTCAAATAATGCAAAAAAAAAAAACTATTTGTAAGAGTGAAGATATTGTACATGTTTTCATTCTAATTTTGTTCTTTCTACAGGTTTTCCGAGTATTGATAGACATCGGTGTCATAGTGTGGTTCATAACCTCAACACACATTTAACTTGTTATGCATGTGACGGGCAACCCATTAGCACTGGAAACAACACCCAAATCAGTTCTTCTTACGTCTCAAGCAACCTTGCCAACGTTATTGAGGATGCGCCATTGGTAATAGCTAGTGCCAAATCTTCTGGTATTGGAATGTTTGTTTATACTTCCTCACTCGTTAAGACTAAAATTGATCGAATAGCAACTCAACAGCCTGAATGCCATTTGAGCTGTGGCGGTGTTACCATCTTGTATCCATTCGGTATTGGTAAAGGCTGCTTCCGTGATGGTTTTGAGATCACTTGTGAATTGAGTAACACCACTCATAAAAATTATGTACCGATCTTAGCTGGCACCAACCTACAAGTTCTCAACATATCTCTTGCGGTGGCTGAGGTCCAGGTGCAGCCGCTAAATGGTTGGCAATGCTACAATCAATCCGGTGTGCAGGCATACTACTCAGCAGAAGCCGACCTGAACCCGAAAAGCGTTTACAGGTAAACTTCTCACTTCTCAGGATGATGTTAGCTTGAATTGCTGCAGATCGAAATATTTTGATGAAATTTAATTATTGTATAATTGCATCCCATATAAATACATTTTACTCAGAGCTCAATCGGCAAGTTTACTTGACAATTGACCTAGTTTGTGTCATCTTCTTCTTCTTCTTCTTCTGTTGGGGGTTGGGGGGGGGGGTTTCTCCTGAAGTTCCTTAATTAATGCCTTTTCATTTTCGTGGTATACCAATACTGGACCTGACCAACCAAGCTGGTCGCTAGCTGGGAACAAGTTATTATTTGACATGATTGCTTTTCATTTTTTTTAACGATTAAGCCCTTGGCATGATTGCTTATTATTTGACAGCGCACCCACGAATGGATCGCCGACGGCCGGACTAATAAAGAGCTAAAATAATAATAATGCAATTAAACATAAATAACAAGTTAGTACGATTTCAATTCATCAATGATTTCATGTATTTTGTATGTACTCGCCACTTGCCAAGATCTATTATTTTTTTCCTTTTCTTATAAATGCCACCTTAACTTCAAATTAATTTCGACCTTCCTGATCTAACGCAATATTTAATAGTAATCGTACCTTATTTAAATATCTTAACTACCAAATCTAAGATATATATTAAAAACCGTGGTCGATATTTAAATTTGAAATATCGGTAAAAAATAGAGTTAATTTTTTTTACACTGTTATTTATATAAATTAAAAATAGTTTAAAAGTTAAATATATTTGGAAATCTAAGGTAGATATATTTGGAAGTTTAAGGTAGTTCATGTCTAACCTATAGGAAAAAAAAATTTATCCCCTCATACGAAATGCAATCTGAGCCCTCCAATTTTCGTTGATCGATCAATCTGAATATATTCTAGAAGTTTACCCTTCTTAATTAAAAGCCATGATTGCATTGGCTTTTAATTAAAATATTTTTTTGATTAAATATATTAAAAATAATTGTACCAATCATCTAAGATAGTTTTTTATATATAAAGTAAATATAAAATAGATATATTGGAAACATATATTTCTTTATATATTGATAGATTTAGCCATTAAAATATATCAAATGGCGGCGAAGCCGCCTACCCCTCATCTAGTAATAAATAATTTCGTATTAATGCGTCAAATTAAATAAGTTACATAAATTTGGAAATGTATATCTATAAATAGTCACAAAATCTATGTAAAGTGTACTGATAATGCATTCCCCGTGTTTTTGCAAAATTCTGACAAAAATTTGAATTTTTGATGTTTGCGTTCAAAATTCAAATAATAATGATGCATTAAAGTGTATATTTGAGGAGATAATAGAGGTCTTAGTTTGAAGTAATTAATAACGGTGAGTTAATTGGAGCAAGAGACGAGCTTTTTACTTTCTTTCAAGTTGTTTGTACAGCTGAACTGAAATTAACCATGATATAAAGATGGTTGAGTTTGAAAACAAAACCTTTCATGGATCGAGATGATTGTTCCAAGGGCTTCGGACCTACTAGAGACCCAAACATGACGGCTACCCATACGTATCCATAACTCGATCTCCAATCAAGCATGATTTAATAAAGACAATGAGCCATCGACACTTGAAACACCATAAAATCCAACTTATATATATTGTGAATCATGATGCACTGGAGCTCTTATACACCATAATCCAGGTCGTTAGATCTGTTTTAAGATTTGTTCAAAGATGTCACTGGATGATGAAAATTAAGATGTGCCTTTGCTCTATTCTGTTTCTTCGCATCCCGGGAACATCGGTCCTCTTGCTCCCCTCTCTCGCCACTCCAGCAACCCCCTTAGAGGAAAGTGTTTCGTTTACGCATGTACTTGTTCAATATAGTCATCTGTTTTTGAATTGTAATTCCTATATCATTACAGTTGTTGCTACTTAATTTTAAATTGAAATTATCTAATTATACTAGTTTCGTTAATTGCTCTGTTCTTAATTTTTTGTAAAATATTTACAAATTGATAATTGTTCTTACACAAAATTGTGTCCCAAGTTTGCATCAGGGTAGAACCCAGACATGTTTTGCTTGACATGCCTTCATTTGCTGTTTATGCTCAAATTTGTAATTTCTTTACAAAGTAACTAATTGACAAGCTTCGTCTGTTATTTATGTTGAATTTGTAATTTCCTTTACCAATAAGAGTAATGCTAGAATCAAACATATAGGACGTCAAACACGATCCAACCGTAGCACATTAAAATTTTAAACGGTCGATCCAAACCGCGCAATATGATCTATATATTAAAATATCTTTGATAATCAAATTTTATATTTTTTCATATTTTCTAACTATTTTTTTCGAATTTTCAAAATTGAAGGGTTCAGAAACTTTTAAATTGAGCATATTGAAAAATTCCAAAAAAATAGTAAAAAAATTTGAAAAAATATAAAATTTGGTCTCCATGAAGATTTTATAACACAGAACAATTTGAGCGGTTTGGATCGGCCATTCCAATTTTAAAAATTAAAATTTCATCGCGTTGGACAAGTGTACGTGTCCTATATGTTTGACACTAGCAACTCCCTACAAATAATTGATGCCTTTACACTAACCATTTATGTTCCTTAGGCTTGCATTTTTAAACTAACCATTTATGCTACCTAGGCTTGCATTTTTACACTAACCATGTATGTTCCTTAGGCTTGCATTAGAAAAGGAAAGACGAAGCAAAGTAAGGACATTGAACAAACTTATGGAGAAAATGGGGAAAGGTAGCTGAATATATAATAACAAAATAAGTGTGACTGTTTTTATGTTTTATGCTTTTTTATATTGTACTCGGATTTTATTTGTGTGTTATGATCCTTTTTTTCATGCTTATTGGTGTCGGTAATGGGTATTTAAGTATTTTTTTTATATTGTATAGAACATTTTGTTTGTGTACTAAAAAGATTATGTATGCCTATATATTATGCTTTTATATATCAACGTCAGTTGTAGAACATATATAAAAGCTCTACTTATTTAAAAAAATTTAAAAATTGCAAAATAACAGCTGAAGAGAAACAGAGCGAGACAGCTATATCCTAAGTCATGCATGGCCCTATTTTTTTTTTTACAGGTTTCTCTGTAAAGATTCTCAGACATCGTTAATATTTAGGTGAAAGTTTATTGTTTCTTTTCAGGCTCAGAAGATAAAACTATGTACTACTATGTAGTGATCCGTACATGTAATTAACTACATGAAACAATCAACCAATAGAAATTGAGAGCTTGATAAATTAATTACACATATATGTCTGTATGAAACCTCCCCCCGGCCGATGTTATATATACACTCTGTCTGGTTGTTGGCACTTCGCATAAATACTATCATCAAAAAATACTCCAATTCCAGGGACCTTTTCTACAGTGTCATTTCAGATTTATCCGAGCCGTTGATTTCTAATGGCCTTTCTGATCGAACCGTTCGGCGATTTCTTCGATCTGTCCGTCCTTTCCCCAGGTTTATCCTTCAACGAGAGAGAGCGAGAGCGACAGAGTCACTTTCGGCTCCGCCGACCCCTCCCTCTTCTTCTGTTGACTTCCCCCAATTCCTCCATTGTCTTCCTTGGCGCGTCCCTACTACCTCCTCACATCTCCGCCTAACCACCTCCTGCTTCGCCAATCCTCCTCCATTTGTCTCCATAGCCTCAAAATTTAAGAAGGCGCTGAAGAGAATGGTAAACGAAGGAAGGAGAAGTAGCTGATTTGGATTTGGATCTTGATTTATTAGCCAATCCCGCCTTACTCCCTGCCGCTATCCCAAATTTAGGTCATAATGTTAGGTACTCTTTTTTCCATCTTCTAATTTTTATTCTATTTTTCCTTCTTCGTCTCCTCAAAGCTTTTCCTGAGCTATCCCTTATTTGATTACTTCCGATGGTTAATTTTGGTTGCTATAACAATTGGGATGAAAATGAATGGCTAATTTTTTTTCATTTAATGAAGGATAATATTTAGGATAATCATTTGAACTATCACGGGACTTTTCTATTTCCAATGAAGAACAGAGACTAAAGAATATTGATATGCAATTTTGAACATACATAAATTCTTTAATTTACTTTTTGGTTGTTGGTCCTATCGATTTTTTGTAAGAGCTTCAATCCTATCTATTTGTCTTTTTTGTTCTTTAGCCAGACTCAAATATGTGAATATGTGCTGATTCACGCACTCTTTCTACTTTTTTTTTAGTTTAATAATGAATTGCTCAATATTTTAGCAAAATCTCGGTCTGGATTAGTGTAACAAAAAAAACTGCACTTAATTACTTAAATTTATTTTGAAGAAGTGTTTATCCTATTTGATTTCTTGGTCTAATAGAGAAATAAAGGACACATTTAGTCTTTCAAGTTTTCTTTTGGTTTGCACAACACCTCTGGGTACCTACTTCAAATCCATCCATTGATTAAATTAAATGTCAGATCTATTTAAAGTCCATTTGATGAAGTTTTGATTTATTATTTTTTTTTTGTGCAAGGTAACTTATTAACAGTCTATCAAAATGCATTTAATACATTTGATTATTTGGAAAACTTAGCTCATGGATAAGTTAAAATTTCCTTTAAACACATAACGATTTCTAATTAGCGAAATTCTTTGTAATTACAATTATAAGTCCTGACTATAGTTGTATTTCAAACCTACTAAAATCCTCATGAAAAAATCATGGCTATGTTTTATACCAATAAATGGAAGCTCTCTGTACTGGACAGGATACTGGACTGCTACCATGGTTAAGTCTAAAAAACTATCTAAAATCAATAATCAACATAGGTGGGTTTGATTTTGGGGTGGATCTGAACGTGGACCGGAGTTGTCTCTGGCGTTGAGGGTTTCAGTGGAGGAAGAGCAAGTCAGGCAAAGGCGGCTGCCAAAAAGGTTGTTGGGGAGGATTCGAAGAAAGAGAATGTAGATGCCAGTGCCCGGTTCAATTGATGCTGTCATGGCCGAAGTGCGGGTAAAATTCTTGATACTTCAATAGAATGTTGCAAATGAAATGATTTTTTTAAAAAAGGCAAAACTCAAAATAAAGTAACTTACATATTTATTGACTTCAACTGTTTTGACATAAGGAAGATGGAGGTACACTTTCTGAAAAAACATGACATCCTTGATGAACTATGAGGAGAAACTATGATGACAACACTGCAACAATGTTTGAAGTTTTCTTTTTGCATGAGATCCTGAAAAATGTTGTATTTATTGACCAAGTATTATCTGGATCAATAGTCTCAGTGCACCACCTATTGAGCGCACCATCATAGTTTTTTTAAACAAATCTGGCTACAATTTGCTCATAGTTTTTTTTTTTTTGTGAAAAAGGTTACAAATAATATTTTAAATAAAATTTAAACTATGACTTATGCATGTTACTATTTGAAGCTTTACAGGCTGATAGACAGTATTTTCTTCGTTTACTCATCTTTTACTTTATGTTAAAGATATTTTTGCAAGAGTTTTTTTTTCTCTGACAAAGAACTTGATTGTCCTATCACACTGCTATGTTACAATTTCAATGTATTTTTCTTTGCTAAGCTTTATATTCTTAATAGAAAAAAAATAAAGAATTACATGATCGGGTTAAATCAACCATTCATCGCGCCAAGCGCTAAACGGTAGCTAGTATAATTCATTGTTGTAATTTCGGTAAGCCTCCTTGAAACATCACATAATAGTTATTTAATCTTAAGACGTGTTTTGCATTCGGCCTGGTTAAGACAAACACGTGCATTAACAGCTAAGAGCTGTAATTTTGTCTCAAGAAATAACGCGCAAATGAGACATTTGGAATCTAAACAGCAAAATAGAATAGAAAAAACAGTACGCATGCAAGACTCAGATCTCAAGTCTACAAGAAAATAGGAACTAAAAAAACTACATAGACAAGGTAAGCTATCAATTTCAGAACTACTCTGTCTAGCTACGTGCTAATCGCTCATAGGGGCTGTTTGGATTGATGGTGGATTTTGGAGAATTTCATCTTCCTACCATAAATTTATTATAAACAATCCAAACTCTTCACAAAGTTACACACTTCCCAATAAATTTATTCCTAGAAATTGCAACTTCTCCAAATTCTCCAAATTCCTAAGCGATCCAAACGGCCCCATAAAGAATTAATAGAGACATTATTGGTTCATGATGTACAAATGGTGATGACTGATGAGCATGCAATATATGCAAGTATGCAACCATGCAAGATGGAGTACACGTGGTGCCTCACCGTTGCTCACACTAAATGCAAGATTTCAGATCTGATACCACGTAATCAATTGCCATACTGTGACAGCTAGCACGATTCTCGGATCAAGTCTCTTCATACTCCTTCAACCCCACTTGTCATCCACTCGTGTACACTTCATTTTCAAATTAATTATTTGAAGTGCATAACCTAACGCTGTCGTCTTTAAATACCTTCCCTTTCTACTATCCAAGTCATCTCAGATCTCAAAACTTAGAAAACACCAAAAGAAAAGATCAATAGAAACTAATTAATAGAGGTTATCATGGTGACGGGATTCAGCCGTTCAATCTCTCTTCCTCTCAGCCCAAGGCGTAGCAGCAAAAATAGCAGTGCAGCTTCATACCACATCCGATCGGTCAGTCTCCCTTGTCGCTCACACCCACTAATCTCACACCTTGAAGAACAAATCCAAGCAGTGAGATCATGGGCTGCCAATGCAGATGGTTCATCATCCTTGATTGAGACCGGTCTGTTCCAGATTGAAACACTTCTGATGGCAATCAAAGAATTCCTACATCGGTCTCAAACACAGGAAATCCTGTGCCATGCCATCTCAACTGAAGGTCTTCTAGACGACGTTCTTCTACTAGCCGACATATATGGCTCGTTTGTGTCAGCCATTGTGACCCTAAAGCAGCATCAGGCAGAAGTGCAATCGGCAATAAGACGAGCAGATAAAATCTGCCTTGTCTCTGCACTCAGGTCACAACGGCATGTGGAAAAGGAGATTACGCAGCTTGCCATGTGCTTAAAGAATGTTTCCAAGTGTCGGTCTCTTGGTTTTGCTTCTGGCGCCTCAGAGGTCGAGATAGCCGGGATCTTAGTGGAAGCAGTTAATGCCACAGCGGTTGCCTCTGTGGCTGTATTTTCAGGAGTTGCAGCAATGTCGGCCACCACTTCGTCAACAAAAACTTGGAGCACGATGCGATCATTTAAGAAATTGGCTTGCAATTCTTTGACAAAGAATAATGTTTCTGATGATGATGAGTTCAGTATTGTTGAGAAATTAGAAGAATTTGAAATGTGTATAAGAAATGTTGAGACCTGCAGTGAGCGGGTGTTTAGGAGGCTGATTAATTTGAGGGTTTCACTCTTGAATATTAGCACTCCAACTTTGTAAATAAATAAAATAAGGAAAAAAATGTATAGATGTTGTATAGAAATTTGTCTAGCTTATTGAATGTGAATCTTGCCTTTCTTCAAATTTACTAATTGTTGAAAATTATATGGTAGATGCACTATTGTATCCTCTATATCGAGATGCACTATTGAAAATATGAGAACCAGCTCTTGGTCTAGTGACAAAGAGCAATGCTCCTTGACTTTTTGAGTGAAAGGTCGCAGGTTCGAAACCCGGTTGGGGGGTTCATAGACATTTAATTTAAAAATAAGTTGGGTGGCTTAGACCTCCAATTTATCTTAAAAAAAAATTTGATATATAATTCAGCTAGTCAGCGAATGGCTAAGACTAGGGCTGCATAACGTCGCAAACGATCACGAAATAAGGATCTTGCGTTGATCGTTTCGTTAAAGGACGAAATAATTTTGTCCTTTGCGTGTTGCGTTCTGTTCTTATAACGAAACAAATATTTTTTGCGCTAACTGTTTCGTCCAATAGAACGATCAAAAAACGATTAACCGTCTTAATTTCTTGATCGTTTCTTACAAGTTAAACTATCATCCAAATTAACATAGAAATGTAAACAGATACACCCATACAAATTACAATCCTGCTACACCCTATGTCACATATCTTGCAACATGAAACAAAATATAGAAAAGTAAAGAAAATAAAACAAATTCATGTCTGAGTAACCTACATCCAATAAAAGAAAATCCATACCGCTAGAAAGCATATAAGAAATCTAGATTAATAACAGCATCATTGAAAATGCAATTTCTCAGAAATCTACCAGTATACTCTATTATTACATACTTGAGAAATCTACCAGTATACACTATTATTACATACTTCAACATAGACAGTAAAAATTCAACATTTACAACACAAATCAAACTCATCAACCAATAACAACATCACTGAAAATGCAATTTCTGAAGCATCCATTATCTCCACCACCTATCAAGCCACTAAGATAGTGCATAGTAATTAAAAGCTGTTTAAATTGAAAGCCCTAACATATACATCTCTTTTAATCATCTGCTTAAATTAGACCAAAATCATTTCAAAATCATTCCAAAATCAGACCAAAATCAATTCAAAATCATTCCAAAATTAGACCAAAATCAGTCCAAAATCAGACCAAAATCAGTTCATACAAACTCAAATTTGTTCAAAATAGACCAAATTAGGTCCCTGTTTTCTCAAAATAGTTCAAAATCAGACTTACCTTCGATTTAGAAGAAGAAGAAGAAAAAAAAGAGCAAGCTTCTGCTTCGAGGGATCGAGTCTGACGGAGGTAGTGAGGAGAGAAGGGAGTCGAGACTGAGGGAGGAAGTGAGGGGAGGTGGCTGTGCTTCGAGAGATGGTTGTGTGCTTCCTGAGGTGGCAGTGAGGCGAGGTGGGAGTTGAGACTGAGGGAGGCAGTGCTTCGAGAGGTGCTTGTGCTTCGAGATTGAGGGAAGCAGTGAGGAAAGTAGGGAGTCGAGAAGGTGGTGGATCGACGCAGTAGATCGATGCAGTAGGGGATCGAGCGAGAGGTGACAGATCGATGCAGTGAGGCGACTGAGGGAGTCGAGATCGCCTTCAGCAGAGAGAGAGACTTTGGGTTTGAGCGGAGCGAGAGCGAGAGAAGGGTCTGAGCGGGTTTGTGCCTCTGTTGGGGTTCTGAGCGGAGAAAGGAAGAGGGAGGCGGCAAGAGTGGAGAGGGAGGAGTATGGTGAAGGAAGAGGAGAGTTTTAGGGTTTTGTTTCGAGTGAGAAGCAGAAAGAGAGAGGGTGGCGGAGAAAGAGGGTTAAGCAGCCGCATAAAACACTGATTTCTCCGCCTTTTTTTTTCTCTGAAATCACTTAAAAACACACCGGTAGAATTGTAAAACGAAACGGACGAAATAAACGATTACGAAACGGACCTGTTTCGTTAACCGTTCCGTTTTGAGACGAAACTGGGTATGGATTTGCGTTATCCGTTCTGTTCTTTAAACGAAACCGAAATGCTTAACCGTTTCATTCCGTTTCGGACGAAACGAAACGAAAAAACAGTCGAAACGAGTGCCGTTTTCACCCCTACAGACGGACAAGACATAGATAGGGCTGCATAACGTGGAAAACAGTCACGCAAATGAGGTCTTGCGTTAATCGTTTCGTGAGGAGACGAAAAATTTTATTAATTTGCGTGTTGTGTTCCGTTGTTTAAACGCAGATAGATTTCGTTGCGTTGATCGTTGCGTTCAAAATCACGATCAAAACGGTTAAAATTGTTTAACCGTTTTCACATCCTATATATTGAAAATATGCAAACAAATAACATCCTCAGTATTGAAAATATGCGAGAAATACATATTGTTTTTTGAAAGATTACTCCATCTCTATTGTTATTAAGAAAAGAAAATCCACAAAAATTACAATTACAAAAAAAAAAACCCACAACACTGGTACATCTCTTCATGTACCAGTATCCAACCACAATAATTTTGTCGAACACAAAACAGTGAAGAAAATATCCGACCATAAAAATAACAAAAATCTAGAAATCTCAAATCTCATAAAGCTCAAACAGCCTCTGCACAATTGGAGTTCTCCACCTTGAATCATTGCTCTTTACAGTAAATCAGGAGCTCTCTTAATCCTCTTTTTCTTTCAGCATCAACCAGCAAAAAAAATTTCAAATTAGCCCAAAATTTCTTTTTCAATGTTGCTCTTACCAGTAAATCAGGAGTAAGTATTTGAAAATCAGCATGGTTGGTTTCCCACCTCTGCCTTGCATGATCAGGCAGTCAAGATCAAAAGACAAAGGAGGATCAGCAAATAGGATCCGATAAGGTAAAGAAAGAGGCATTTCATACCTCCATTGAGCCAAAACACAAGAGGCTTGGAATTGGGATCCTTTGTAGCCTCAAAGAACCAAAAGAAGAGGTGGGCCACTCTTCTCGTTGAATCATTGATTGTGATGTACCCGAGTAGTGATTGAAGCTGACATTGAAGGATTGGCCAGGGAGATAAAGCACTTTGTCGTTGCTCTGTTGCTCGGCTGATGGAGGTGGAGAGAGACAGAGAGAAGTGAGAGGAGAAGAAGGAGAAGAAAGAGGCGACATGGCGAGTTGCGATGACTACAAATTTAGCAATCAGAGAAAGAGACGGAGTTTGATTTCTTCTCCGATCTAGCGGCTGGGTGAGAAGAGGTGTGGTGGTGCTATCGGCTCGATTTCTTCTCCGATCTAGAGGCTGGGTGAGAAGAGAGAGCGAGAGACAGAAGAGGTGATCGGAGCTGTAGAAGAGAGAGAGAGAGGAGCGACGCAAATTAGGTTTTTATCAATCTTCAGCATTGTTTTCTCCGCCCCCATCCTCTGCAATCACAAGAATAACACTACCGTAGAATGAAAACGAAATGGACGAAATAAACGAACACGAAATTGGTATGTTTCGTTAACCGTTTCGTTCCATAGACGAAACAGATTTCTATTTGCACCGACCGTTTCGTTTCTAAAACGAAACCCAAAACATTAGTCGTTACCGTTTTATTTCGGACGAAACGAAACGATCGAACGATCGAAACGACTTCCGTTTTCACCCCTAGCTAAGACAACACAATTTGACAGAGTCCCATATATTAACTTGCTGTTTTGATTGCACGATACATTTTCCTATGAAGTTTTAAATTTAAGAGTTATTAAGAAAATCATGAGGCAATTAATAGAGAAACTGCCAAAATGAACATCTTAACAGCTAAAGAATTTCAATATAATGTAATGACACTTCTTCTAATCCCGAGTAACGGCTATAGAACAGATCAATCGCACTAAGCAAGTGCACTTACAGCAAGACAGTAGTTGTCATTCAACTCCTATTTTAAATATATATATACTCTTATACAAAATTAATGTGTGTAAGATATGGGTACAAAGAAACCTCCTCAAGCTCCCAGGCCCAAGCCGAAGCCCAGGTCCAGCCCAGGAAATAAACCAACCTTACACACCACTTGCAAAAGTTGCCATGATTTACACCATTATGTTTAAAATTGAACGATGATGAAATGTAATGTATGTTTTACTGTCAATAAAGATATTTTAATTTTATAACTGTCCAGGTTCTATGTTTTAAACATTTTGACATAATTTAAAGCAAAAAAAAGTTAATATTATATAAGTTAACAACTGCCAATAGATCTCTACGTTAAACTCAACGCAGCTGCGAGTTTCAAAATCCTGTTTGGTTGTATATATAATGTAATGTAATTAAATTAACTATTACCCAGTAGCAATTGAGCGCTTCATATGATACTTTCGATTAAATGACCAATCAAACTCTGACAATATGTCGTGTCCAGTTGGCATTTGGCTGGAATATTTTCTAATATTTAGTGTAGTAACTTAATCCTCATATTGAAACCTTCCATAAAAGACCAATTAAGTAAACTACTAAAACGTGAATTCCCAGTAAATAAATGCAATCTTGTCTCAACGAACAACACACAAGTGGATAGCTATTTACGGGACATTTGGAATCTACACGAGAATAAAAAAAAGGCACATAACGTAACACTCGGATCTCAAGTCAATAATTTAGTCTATTCATTAAGGAGCTAAAGAGAGATTATTGTTTCATGATCAACACACGGATGGTGAACATGCAAAATGGAGTACGTGGCGGTTTTGTATAGCTTAAAATGTGATATTTCAGATTTGATTCCACCTCATCTTCGCCATACTACAACAGCTAGCTTGATTCTCGGATCAAGTCTCCCACCCCACTAACCATCCCCTCGTGTACACTTCATGGATCATAATAATTCAACTTAATTATTTAAAATACACAACGAACGGTGTTCCTTTAAATACCTCTCCTTCCCATCTCCAAGTCATATCTAAGATCCAAATTAAAGCTCAAAAAGAATACCAAAGGAAACCTCAAGAGAAATATTCACTAAATCTCCAAAGAGAAAATAATGGTGTCTGGATTCAGCCGTTCGATCTCTCTCCCTCTAAGCCCGAGCCGTAGTGGCAAGAACAGCCGTGCGGCTTCACACCATGTACGATCCGTGAGTCTCCCTTGCCAATCTCACCCGATCACCTCCAATCTTGTAGAACAAATTCAAGCCATCCGATCCTTTTCCGCCAACCCAGAAGCCTCATACATCAAAGCTGGTCTCGGCCAGATCGAAGCAGTCCTAACTTCCCTCGAAGAATTTCTACATCTTGGCCAAACACAGGAGACTTTGAGCCAAGCCGCTTCAACCGACAGCCTTCTTGAAGACTTTCTTCTCCTGGCTGACATCTACAGCTCGTTTATTTCAACCATTGCAACCCTAAAGCAACATCAGGCAGAGATTCAATCTGCACTCAGGCGAGCGGACAAAATCTGCCTCGTATCTGCTCTGAAATCACAACGGTTTGTCGAAAAAGATATCGCTCAATTAACCTCTTCCTTAAAGAATATCTCTCAGCCTCGGCCTTTTGCTCTTGCTTCCAATGCCTCAGAGGCTGAAATTACTGGTATCATGGCCGAAGCAGTTAGCACCACCGCAGTTGCATCTATGGCACTATTTTCAGGAGTTGTGGCAATGTCAGCCGCACCTTCGTCGACAAAGACATCTAGCATGACACGGTTATTTAGGAAGTTGGCTCTCAACTCTTCATCTAACAGTAGGGTTTCAGATGAAGAGTTCGGTGTTGCTGAGAAATTTGAACAATTGGAAGTCTGTGTCGGAAATGTTGAGAGCTGTAGTGAACGAGTGTTTAGGAGACTCATAAACTTGAGAGTTTCCCTCCTTAATATCAGCACTCCATTGTTGTAGAAAGTTCAAGGGAAAAAAAATATGTACATATATTGTATAGAAATTTTGACTGAGTATAGATTTGTCTTATTCCAATATTGTTGCTTATTTTTATATATTCATTCCTAATTAATTAGTAATTTTACATCATAAAAGTCGAGACTAACAAACTAAAGTCACAAAATATAATTAATTGGCAATTTGGCATGAATTTTAAGCCGAGAATAATTTAAAGTTTAATCCCTATTTGTGGAACTGAAAGCCAATTGCTGGTATATGCTTCAAGGTGATTTATCTCAATATATTACTACGACGAATGGAAATAGATACATTCCTAGTTTTCTAAGATATAAACAGAGATATGTTGAAGGAGTTTGAAGATTACCATCTATTCATGCAAATAAGAAAACAGGAAAAAATGATATAACTGGTAGAGCAAGATGATAAAGAAGATGCATATATGGGGGCTGCTAGATACACAAATATTGTATGACTAAATTTTCCAACATTCTCTAACAATTTTTAAATAAAATAAATGAAAAATAATAAACCATGCACTATTTCCAAATAACAAAACACGAATATTAAATCTAAACAATTGTATAATTTGACAGAAGCATTAATATAAACAAAAATAAAAGACAAAATATTTTCCCACGAGTTCCATATAAAAATGAGGATCTAGTCCTCACCTTCAATTGATAAATTCATTTAGGATTAGAAAAGTAATGTTCAATTAGGCAGTGGCTAGCTAATTAAAAAAAAGCAAACACCAAAAAAGAGATTGTAAGAAATGAAAAGAAACGAAAGAAAAGAGATTAATCTAAATCCAAATAAAGTTGAAATTACTAGATAATTACAATTCTTTAATGAGAAAACAGCATCAATTCGATCTCATAAAGCAGGAGACAAAAGCTTTTTCTAAAGTTGTAAATACCCGTAAATGCTGTGTAAATTAACTGAAAGTTATATTTTTGTAGTATTAACACTTCCATAATGTTTTTTTTTTGAAGCCAACTTAGTGGTAGTCCTATATAGCGGTTTTATAATTTTTTTTTATTTCTTTCGTTTTCGGGAAAACTTATTTGTTTTACACATAAGGATAAAAAAAGAAAAAAATTATCCACAAACTGTATGTCGTAGAAAAGGAATATTGCTATAAGCAACTCAATCTATGGTCCCTTAGTTAAAAAAAACCCTGAAAGGTTAAAATTAATTACAATTTTGAAGGTAATTAACGCATAATATATATCTTTTCTTCGAAAAGTAATACCATAACATAAGCTCACACCAACAAATTTAGATGGTAGATTTTTCCTCGCATAATTAAATTAATTTTAAATTTTAGCAAAACCAACCTTCTCGTGCTCTAACAGAAAGAAACAAACGGATAATGATCCCTCCTAACCATTCTTCCGAATAATTCATCTCCTTATTCCTGATATATAGTTGATAATGATCCACCATGCGTGCAGAACAATTTTTATTTCAATTATTGCATGACTGATAATGAATCAAACTATATTTAATATTCCAATAATCCAATGTGTATTTGAACACAGCAATAAACTATTAACAAAGACCAAACTATGAGATTATCGATAAGTTGCATGTAATAAGCATCACACAGTATATCAAACCGCCGATTGTTTTAATTGTTGCGTTAAAAACAGATAGATCTAAAAAATAGCATTAAATTATTATGTGATGTTTTATGTCAAAAAATTTGAAGCATTTATCTTAATTGTTCAAGTTAAATTAATTAGAGAGCTTAAATTGAAATAGGGAACTTATATAATATTTTTAGATATGAACTCAAGGATCCCATTTCTAAATTAGTTTATTCTACAGCAAAAAAAACTGTTGATTATAATATGGGTTTAAACGAAGCTGATTAATTCATTAGTAAAACCCAAGTCAATAGAGGTGCTATTAAAAAGATATTTTTATGGATAAAAAGAACCACGCATCAATCCAAGATTTAGAAAAAATGTTGATTATAAAATGGGTTTAAACGAAGCTGGTTTCTTCATTAGTAAAGCCGAATTCAATAGAGGTGCTATTAAAAAAAATATATGGATAAAAAGAACGACGCATCAATTAATCCAAGATTTAGATTCCTATTAAATTACAAAAATATGGATAAAAAATAAAATAGAGAATTATGGGACAAAAAAACATATCCACTTTGTTTCTGATTATAAGTTATAATGAACAGTGTTATTATAATGTCCTTATAAACTAAATGTTTTATATATATATATATATATATATATATATATATATAGAGAGAGAGAGAGAGAGAATGGCTAACGCGCCATCGATGGCACGTGCCATCAATTTTCTATCGGCTCGTTTTTCAAAATTCAAAAGTCAAACGGTCGATCCAAACCGTTCAAGTTGATCAAAATATTGAAATACCTTTGGAGACCAAATTTTACATTTTTTGGAATTTTTTCGCTATTTATTATGATATTTTCGAATTGGAGGGCCTGAAATACTCTAATCATAATGTTTTTAAAAATATCATAATAAATAGCAAAAAAATTCGAAAAAATATAAAATTTGGTCTCCAAAGATATTTCAATATGGAGAACAACTTGAACGGTTTGGATTGACCGTTTGAATTTTGGATCTCGAAAAATGACTTGATGGCACGGGACCCTCCGTGCCATCGATGGCACGTTAGCCATTCTCTCTCTCTCTCTATATATATATGAAATGAATATAAGAAATCATAATACTACAATGTACATAATTAAGAGTGGTGCATGTTTGGTTTTATAATAGACGCAACCGACACGTGGGACACCAAATCTCCAGCCAATGACATATATATCATTGCTTCTTGCCTAATAAGCACATGATTGGGCAACCGACGGATATTTTTTTTGGCTGCATTAAATTCATAAATACATGGTCCCCTCTTTAATTTAATTCCTGACAGCCAAGCCTGATTTAACTCTACGGTCCAGATCTTAGTACAAACCTATTAATTTCACATCTGGCCGTTAAGATTTAATTTAGCTGTAGATTTATACCTTGCAGGCATAGTAGAAGCACATATATAGCCAGATACAGGCTTTTCAAACGGGAACAGATGGCCCTATTATTAGAGGGCAGGGCTAGATGCTCTTCATAAATCTTGTGATCATTCCATTATTAGATTTAAATGGGGTAAGGTACAATGAATATGAAGTTCTGTAGATTTGTCATTTCAAAATCAATGCATCAATATTAATGAGGCCACTAGAATTTATACATCATATTTCAAGAGAAAGTTTATTATCCACTACTACTTTTAATATTTCAAAAATGACATGTTTTAAAAAATTCAAAAAAATAGTAATAAAATCTAAAAAATTGTAAAATTTGATTTGCTATGAGATTTCAATATATAGATTATATTAGTTAAATTAGATTTGTCAATTTATAAAAATACCCCCGAAAAAGTTCGCGGTGCATAGAAAATCCTATGCACTATGATACATATTAAACTTTCTCATCTTAGACATATGAATTTCGATTGACTTGATTCACACTTTAAATATAATGGATTTATCTATTAAAATAGCATATTGTAAAATTTATATATTAAATTAAACTATTAAAATATGCATATGATGTAATATAACATTTAAATTTTAATTATAAAATGTATATGATCTAAAAAATAAATATATTTGTACACATCCATTATGGTCCCATATATAGTGGTTGCTAAATGGCTACTATCTACTACTTGTCATGAATTCGCTATTCGTTATTTAAACTTTTTGGCAATCATCAATATATATACAAGACCGTGATTCTTTTAAAATAATGATATATATGTAATCACACTATCCTTTGTCATTTTATTTTATTTTTCTTTGAAGAGCACATTATTTTCTAAAATAAAAAGGTTTTCTTCATTTCTTTTACAAAACATAAGAAATGACACATCCCAACACATAGGATATGACAATCCCGTCGCGAATACACAATCTCTGCGAACCCGCAAAGCGTTTTCTACCAGTTACAAGGTTTAATTCTAACTTACCATAATTTATCAGTCTAGATTTCTAAGACTTATTGAGTCATAATGGTAAGATATTTTTAGCTTAATTTTCGCTTTGACTTGATTGAGCTCGTCTCTGCAATATGGAACCCACTGTTAGGAAGTGTGTAATTTTCATTTATTTTGCTAATTACAAGTTAATTAAGCCAAGAACATCACACACAAAGAGATCTAGTACATAAGCTATTCAAACACACGAGAAAAGGGTTGGAAGTATACCTCTCTTGGTATCGCAACCAAGAGGCTCGTTCCAACGGTTTGGTGTCGGTGGCGTGCTCTCCAAGAACCTCCACGCCGTGCGCCTCGAGTCCACTAAGGAATTAACCACCTTCTCAAACCAATTATGCTAGTAATTAGGAGAAGTGTGTCTAATTCCAAAGCTTTCCCTCTTCAAGTTAATTCTCCAATTAATTTTGTGGAAAAGCTTGCTCAACACATGAGCTAGGTGGTGCGTGGAAGAGAGAAAGAGGAATAGAAAATTCTGAAATTTTCTTCCTCTTCTTGTGAGGTGCGGCCAAAGAGAGAAGGAGAGAGAGAGGTGTGTGGAGGCTAGGGTTTGCTCCCAAAGAACACCCCTTTATATAGACCTCATACCCTAGCTCTCATCCAACTTTTGATGGACAAAAATGCCCCTATGCTAGCCGCACCTACCAACCCCATTTATGGGTTGGGCCTCAAGTTAAGTTGAGCCCAATACTCTTCCATTTAATTGCACCTTCCATTGGATATTAAATTAGCTAATTAATTTAAAGCCCAATAAGCTCAAATAATTAAATGTGTTGATTATAATTAATTATTAACTATTTAATAATTAATATAGAATTAGTCAATGCACTAAATTATTTCTATATGATCTATTTGACTTAATTAATCATAACGGTCCATAACGGTATACGATTAATTAATCAACTTATCATATTTTGCAAAACCAATTGTTGCAAATAAACAATTAATGCACGTGTGGTTAAACACCTTATTATGTGTGACCCTTTGAGGATTTATGCTATGTTGGACATGAAATTAAATCGCTATTTAATTCCAATAATCATAAGCGGTATCTATCAACACGTTATGATTCCCAATTCGCATAAATAGTGTACAGCTACAAAATTTCAATCCTGCATAAGAGAACAATTATGTTTCTCTATTTTGATTCTTATGTCTCACGATATCATCGTATAATCCAAGATAGGAATGTGTCATTCTTGCAGATTATACGTTTCTTGATCTAGAGATAATTGTATAAAGTTGCATGCAAACAATCTATCTCCATCAAGGGGCCCAAACAGATATCGTCACTCACTAAGTGAATTAATGAGGGACATACGGTTTTCTTGATGATTAACTTTTCCCCGCACAATTCAAGAGAACATAAATAAAGTCCGTATAGCAGCCCTTATCGGGAATCAGCGGTAGACAGTATTTATTGAACCTATCCTCATGTGAAAAAGATAAACATCTCAAACTTAGAACCAAAATCACAACGAAATAAACAATGACACATAACACAATCCATATGTTTATTTCGATGGGTCAAGTCCTGTGCTATGTTCCATAACATACACATATGCAATTAAGTTGGTAACTCTTTACCTATGATTTGTAGAACTTTATCATCACTTAACTTGCATACTAATCTTATATGATAATTAATGTTCCTTGGTAATTATCAATATTATGGACCGTTTAGATTTATTATTGTCATTCTAAAGAATGATCAACAGAGATCTACAATTCAGATCCTCAACCTGAATGATCTGTCAATAATAAACCTAGGAACAGATGATAAAATCTCATCCAAAACATAAACTAATAATTAAGTCATTAAATTATTGACTTCTAGGACATAACTCTAACAATCTCCCACTTGGCCTAGAGTCAATCAGTAGTGACTTCTAGCTAACGAAGAATTGAGAACAATGTCATATATCTACATATATACATGTCTCGGACCTCAAAATAAATAATACGCTTATAGCTAGTTACTCATACGTCCACCACGTATGGATGCATAACTGCATCTCGTATACTGCTCAAGGTAGAGGTCGTGCTAGAGTGTTCGCTGTGTTCGCGAACCTATCCAAAAATTGTTTGACCATATATATATATATATATATTCTCCTATATATATTCTTGATCACCATCATATGATATCAAGTGATATCGTTATAGATCATATTTGAATCTCCAATGTAACATTGGGTTCTTTAGGAGTAAGTTATAGTTCGAGATGCTTAGAACCATAATAACTCAACTAAGAAATCGATCCGAAATAAATTTCTTTTATTGGTTCACAAGTTACTATGTATTTTGCTTTGGTGACGGAAACGGTTGTAATATTCCATTTAGAACACCTTCCAAACTTACAACACCACCTTTTAGCAAAATATGTATTTCAACTGTGATTATATCAATCTTTCGAAAAACTAGCATTAGTGTAATTAACTTACACGAGCTCTCTTTCATCTTAAGAGATGAAACATTATATCATTCTTTCTCATAAGGTACTCGAGGATATCCTTGACTATCGTCCTAATGTGTCTCTCTTGTATCCATTTGACAACTGTTTGTCATATCCTTTAGATACTACACATCGGGGCATATGCATAAATATGACGTACACAATGAAACTCATAATGAAAGAATGCTTGAACTATTTCATGCATTTTCTTGAATTGAGTTGCAATAGACCGAATTTAACACTCAAGTCATGCCATGTGACGTACAGTTAGACATCCTTTCTTGGAGTGTAACTTTCGTGTTTCTAGAACACTTCGTCAATATATGCATATTTGCTCAAACCTAACATCCATCACAATCTATCTTTATAGATTTTGTTTCCTAGGATTAGGTGATTTCGCCCAAGTTCTCATTTGAGAAAGCATTCTCCAAAGAGATCTCGACAATATTCATATTCCTAATGTTATTCCCAATTAATGAATTGTTATCTTGAAAAATACAAGTAATACAATTATGCTCCCACTGAATATCTTGTTTATACAAGATACTTTTGACGAAGTTCAACTCCTTGACTTCATTGTCAAAACTTTTATTCCAATCTCCACAACACTTGCTTTAATCCATTTATGGATCCTTGAAGCATGCATATGTTTTGAGCAATACATAAACCTCGATTTGTGTCAAATGCATAACATCTTCCTTCATTCATTCGAAGAAGGCGGTTTTATGTGTTTTTCCATATATCAATATATATGAAATACAACTATTGCTAGAATGATCTTTATTGACTTATACATAGCCACAAGCAAGAAGTTGTGCTTTGTACGTAGTCAACTAGCTATCGACTTAGACATAGCTACAAGCGAGAAACCGCGCTTTGTACATAGTCGATTTGTTATCCATGTCGATCTTTCCTTTTGAAGATCTAAAACGTTCTTGATGGATTGCTCCTTCACGAACATCAACCAAGGTCTATACCTTGTTGTTATACATGGATTTTATTTCAAGATCATATAAATTCAAACCATATATGTGGAATCGGATCGTTCCATCGTTTTCTTGTTTATCAACAGATTCTCATATGCTAAGTTTGAGAATGTCGTGAAGCCAATGCACCAAACGGCTTAGGCAATCAACTCTCGTTGATCTTTTGTAGGATTGGTATTTGAGGTTCATGAACTTCTTCTACAACGATTTGTTGAACGAGTTCTTGACTCCTCACATATTCCATGAGTTTCTCGAACATCATCAACTCGTGAGATGGTTGAGTCCTCATTGGAAGGAGCGTACTATTAAACTTCTTTCAAAACAACTTGTGAATGAAGTTTCGCTCAACTCCCACTAAGTACCATGTATGGAGTGACAAGTTTCCCATAAGAGTACTTATTGTAGTGACGCATAAACTATTTTAATGCTCACTTTACTCCCACTACTTCTTCTTGAGAATTTCAATTCATCAAGACTACATTATGATTAGCAACAACTACTTTGTTCTTATCATATTCGTGAAAGTAGTGCCTTTTAATATAAAGCATCCTACAAATACACAGTGTCTTATTTGGTTTAAGCTTACAAGTCATCAATACTTAAAATAAGCTTCTCAACACCAAATCTCGAGAAGTATTATACTTAGAGATCAAAATCGCGTAAGATATCTTCTTCAATAGACTTCGATGGAACACCATTCAGTGTAAACAATATTATCCTCAAACATAATTCCCTAATACGAGTCGAATAAGTCCATTTGATTTATTACCGATCGAACTATACAAAATATTGTTCGATACCTCCATTCTTGGACATATTATTTTCCTCATGGAGCGAGTTGTGAAACTACTTTCATACTCTTTAGATAATATTTCAAATCATATGACTTAACTACTTATTTATTTACCACAATTAATTGTAAGACTTCCATTTTTCTTGAACGGTATTTTAAACTTCACTCTTGAACTCCTTTGAACTAGTCAAAAGGTTCATACTTATACCTTATCAAATAGATATGTTAATATCTACAATGATCGTTGGTTAAGTAGTAAAGTATCAATAACCTTTCATCGCACAAGTACTTATTTGTCTTTATACATCGATATGTAAAAGTCCTAATCAAGTCACTTGTCCTTAAACCTTTGTAGGTTGAAGGCGCTTTTGTCATTTAACAAACATGATTCGCATATCAATCGATTTGAAATCGAATTGAATTACGAGCTCTACGTTACGGAGACTCTCGTAATGCGATTTTATGTATGTGACTAAGCGGTTATATATATAACATGAAAGTCAAATACTTTATGTCAAGTCTTACGCATCCTATTTGTCATTCAAAACTTATTTATCTATTTCAAGCAAATTCAATCAAGATGCATGAAATCATATAAACAAATTCATAATAAAAGATCTTGTCTTTTACAAAACATAATCATCCATCATTGAATATGAAATGGAGATATTTTTGAGAGTTTTAGAATTAAGGTATGCAACCTTCAATTCCTAAACAAACTCTTAATAAAGATAACTCTACGTATTCAACGGTAATGACTTAAACGAATAAGTCATCTCCTATACGGAGTTTCCTTTACATCTCTCGAACATTCTCTTATTCTTCATTGCTATCACATTTCGTTAAATGCGAGCATATGAACTAGTATCAAGTTACTAGTGTAAATTAGAGATAGTGAGATAATTTGAACGACAAATACACTTTAGGATTAGAATATTTCTAATCGTCACAATCATGGTATTTCGGACAACCTTTCAAATGCCTCCCATAAACGGCAAATGAAACATCTCATGTGACACATGGTCATCAATGAGAGTCTCGAAATTTCAACTCATACATTGGTGAAGTATTTCTTGAATACTTAATCAATCACCTTTTTGCATTAACAAGCGTGCGAAAAAGGTAATATTATATCCTTCATAATTCCAAAGAGATCGAATGACAATATCAACAATCCTTGATATCGGAGATTAATATCTCTAGTCATCAATTAGCTACTTCAATCTTTCGATTTGTAAGCTAATGAAACATTCATATAATTTCTTTTAAAAGAATAATCTCTTGGTCAACTCATATTCTTTATACTCAATCATAAATGATGGAGTTAATATCTACTTTCTCCAAGAACACTATCTTGAGTAAGCAAATGAGAGCGTACGAGTTAAATCTAGTCCATATGAATTCTCTAATTCAATGGTCTAGAAATTTTGAATGAGGATACTAGCCATACGCTTTATTGAATAACTTTTCGCCAAAAGTCAATCAATCATCGCGATGCTACGTTCGGGTAGTTTGAGGAAAGTTTTGGGAATTGACATACTCAAGTTTCTCTTCACTAAGATCGTGTCTTAGGAATCGGTATTACTCTTTCAAGTAACTACCTTTTAGAAACGAGTTTGTTTATTTTCAAAGATTGATCGCAACAATTTAAACATCTATAACAAAATCAATTTACGGTCATTTAGTTTATGCAATTGTTTTATTTATAATAAATAAAACTCCCACTACAATTATTTAATGTCCCTAATGTAGTAGGTTTTCTAAGATCCCTATTTTCGTTGAGATGGTGCTAGCGTCGGCGTGACACCAAAAACAACTAGATAGAGTAGGTTCTCCAACCAATCATTCCATATGATTCTTGGTTTGTGAAATATCACATGTACATCCACAAACTTTGCCCCGATGTCCAATCCGATTAGAAAACATCGTTAAGTAACATTTCTCTATTTGCTCCTAGTAAATCCGATTTACACCCCGACACGGATGATGGAACACGATGTCCCGCGTCGGCGAGAATGCATCAATGAACGATCATACACGTTAGAAGGGGATAGAGAGAAGGAGGGCGATTTAACTTAATCATGTTTTGTTTGGGACAATCAATTAAGTGACACTTGTTTGGTGGTCATGTAAGCATACACCCATACCTAGCCTATGACAATTCATAGCAATCACAAGCAATCACATATAAGCATCTCATAGTTGTGGGTTTGTATGGCTCCCGCTTGCATTAGTTTCGCCATATCGTCCATGGAGCAAAACTAATCTAATCCTTGCCCTCCCACTAAATTCTATAAGGATCTAAATCCTATATAAAATAAAGCTACAAAACACATGTGGAAAATATCCTATTCCCATCCTATCCTTAGGGGCATGCAAGCCTCACAAGTTACATCAAAAATTAATCAACAAATTAATTAATTAATGGCACCAAAGGCCGCATTACAAACATTCACACATGCATTAAAATACAACCACAAGGCATTGAGTCTTGAGCCATACTAAACCCACTATCCACCTACAAAACAAAGTTAGCACATACAAGCACTTTGTTTCCAATTAACGATTTTCAAGCATCTTTGCGTATCGTTTGCTATAAGTAAATTCCGTGTACAAATCCTCAATTTTAAACAACCAAACTTGTTTAAATTCATTTAGAAAGTTCTTTCAACATCCCATAACAGAAAGGAGATCAAACAAGGAGTTTTCTAATTAATTTCAACTAGTTTGAATACTTAGAAAAACAGTAATTTACCAAAAAACGTAACTAATGGAATCCAACAAAAACAACAGTTTTCGATCTACAAAAATTCTCAAATAAATTACTTAAGATCCTTATCATAGTTGTGACTACCAGTAAAAAATTCAAGAAGAGATCTTAAACCATCTGGGAGAATCAAAAAAGACAAATCTCTTACAAGTGCACGAAACACCGTTATGAGATTTTCAGCTTATCCTCTCAACCATTTGGTCTGTTAGACCACCTTCTATCCAGTTTTTATATATACAATATACATAGAAAAACTTGTTTAGACTACAGGCTATCCATTCATGAAAAGAAAACAACCAAGTTCAGTTCAATAATATTAAGTTACATGCTAAACAATCAACAAATTCTGTACTGGAACAGACTGTCAATCGAAATGTTTCAACCTAGTTGAAGGTCCAAACTTCCACGAAAAATTATGAAATTAATTTTTTCTGGAATCCTAACTCAAAATAGAACAACTCCATTTAAACAGAATATTTAAAGGAGTTCTCAGTTGGTACAGTTTGTTAGAACAATCGATTTGCTCAACAAACTGGATCTGACAAGATCTTCCTTTTCATACTTGAAAACCCACAAATTAATCTGAGTCATGCAACAATTTATACATGCTCAGAAAGATCTTCAAGTCCTCTTTATTTCTAGCCATAGAACACTGGTACTTATATTCAAAATATAAATCTTTCAAGCCATTCAAACAGGACAGTGCAAGCAAAAACTGGTTCTGCGCACTGTCGCCGTTTTATTCACAGTAAATCTATACTAATTCAGAAAAATGTGAATCCAACGCTAAAAGAATCACAATCCACAGATCGACAACTTTTATGTAGATGGAAAGATCTTCCAGAGAACTTATCACATCCAAAAACGCGAAATAACACAGAAAATACCATTTCCAGACAGCAAACAAACGCATCATCTCTACTAATCCGTTAATTAGCCAATTTCTCTTAATTAAGTGTTAAAATAGCTTAAGTACGACCATGTGCTCTGATACCACTGTTAGGAAGTGTGTAATTTTCATTTATTTTGCTAATTACAAGTTAATTAAGCCAAGAACATCACACACAAAGAGATCTAGTACATAAGCTATTCAAACACACGAGAAAAGGGTTGGAAGTATACCTCTCTTGGTATCGCAACCAAGAGGCTCGTTCCAACGGTTTGGTGTCGGTGGCGTGCTCTCCAAGAACCTCCACGCCGTGCGCCTCGAGTCCACTAAGGAATTAACCACCTTCTCAAACCAATTATGCTAGTAATTAGGAGAAGTGTGTCTAATTCCAAAACTTTCCCTCTTCAAGTTAATTCTCCAATTAATTTTGTGGAAAAGCTTGCTCAACACATGAGCTAGGTGGTGTGTGGAAGAGAGAAAGAGGAATAGAAAATTCTGAAATTTTCTTCCTCTTCTTGTGAGGTGCGGCCAAAGAGAGAAGGAGAGAGAGAGGTGTGTGGAGGCTAGGGTTTGCTCCCAAAGAACACCCCTTTATATAGACCTCATACCCTAGCTCTCATCCAACTTTTGATGGACAAAAATGCCCCTATGCTAGCCGCACCTACCAACCCCATTTATGGGTTGGGCCTCAAGTTAAGTTGAGCCCAATACTCTTCCATTTAATTGCACCTTCCATTGGATATTAAATTAGCTAATTAATTTAAAGCCCAATAAGCTCAAATAATTAAATGTGTTGATTATAATTAATTATTAACTATTTAATAATTAATATGGAATTAGTCAATGCACTAAATTATTTCTATATGATCTATTTGACTTAATTAATCATAACGGTCCATAACGGTATACGATTAATTAATCAACTTATCATATTTTGCAAAACCAATTGTTGCAAATAAACAATTAATGCACGTGTGGTTAAACACCTTATTATGTGTGACCCTTTGAGGATTTATGCTATGTTGGACATGGAATTAAATCGCTATTTAATTCCAATAATCATAAGCGGTATCTAGCAACACGTTATGATTCCCAATTCGCATAAATAGTGTACAGCTACAAAATTTCAATCCTGCATAAGAGAACAATTATGTTTCTCTATTTTGATTCTTATGTCTCACGATATCATCGTATAATCCAAGATAGAAATGTGTCATTCTTGCAGATTATACGTTTCTTGATCTAGAGATAATTGTATAAAGTTGCATGCAAACAATCTATCTCCATCAAGGGGCCCAAACAGATATCGTCACTCACTAAGTGAATTAATGAGGGACATACGGTTTTTTTTGATGATTAACTTTTCCCCGCACAATTCAAGAGAACATAAATAAAGTCCGTATAGCAGCCCTTATCGGGAATCAGCGGTAGACAGTTTTTATTGAACCTATCCTCATGTGGAAAAGATAAACATCTCAAACTTAGAACCAAAATCACAATGAAATAAACAATGACACATAACACAATCCATATGTTTATTTCGATGGGTCAAGTCCTGTGCTATGTTCCATAACATACACATATGCAATTAAGTTGGTAACTCTTTACCTATGATTTGTAGAACTTAATCATCACTTAACTTGCATACTAATCTTATATGATAATTAATGTTCCTTGTTAATTATCAAGATTATGAACCGTTTAGATTTATTATTGTCATTCTAAAGAATGATCAACAGAGATCTACAATTCAGATCCTCAACCTGAATGATCTGTCAATAATAAACCTAGGAACAGATGATAAAATCTCATCCAAAACATAAACTAATAATTAAGTCATTAAATTATTGACTTCTAGGACATAACTCTAACACCCACAACCATTGTGGAAACATGCAAAAGCACGGAGTGAGAAATAAATTCTCAGTGCTAATTTTAGTTCCAGTACGTGAATTTAAGCTCAAATTCAAGTTTTAGAAATAATACCCGTAAATAAAATAATTTATTTATAAAACGGGACATGCTGAAACATTATCTTTATTTAAAGTAAAACATGTATACCTCAATTTTAACGAAATCAATTGCAAATGATATCTAGCATACGGTTATAATCAAAATCAGACAAAGCAAGATTTACTATGACAAAAGTCATGTACATGTCGGAACTGAACACGTGGCACGAATTCCATCACAGACAACACATGTCTAAGCGTGACTGGAAACTAAGCGTGTTAAGGGTCCAAGCATTATAGGCTGAGCATAACATGAGTCTGAGCAAATCACACATTCACATAATTCCTAGATCATAATCACTCAGGTCCCCTTACCCAACTAGTTGGGTGGCATGAGCAGACCTTTCCCTTACTTTGCCGGCATGAGAGATGAATCCCTTAATTAGGTGGCATGAGGGAATTCCATATCCGACTAGCGCTAACGAACTGGCCGAAGCCGTGGGGCCAGCCGACTCTGGAGAGATGCAAAATCATACAGGGGCCGTTTGGATTGAAGTGAGAATTGGAGGAATTTGGAGAATTTCTAATTCATAGGCATAAATTTATTATAAACAATTCAAACTCTTCACAAAGTTACACACTTCTCAATAAATTTATGCTTAGGAATATGAAATACTCCAAATTCCCCAAATTCCTAAGCGATCCAAACGGCCCCGCAAGGATTTTTCTTTACCTGGCCGGCATATGAGATACATCCCTTGACCAAGTGGCATGAGGGATCTTTCCCTTACTTGATCGGCATGAGAGATATAACTCTTGACCAAGGGCATACATATCATGTCATATCATATCCGAGTAATAATTTCAATCAGATAGTTCATGAGTCAGATTCATCAATAACAATGGCATATCCAAACATATTATTGTATTTCTTTCAAATTCCTCAAAGCAGAGAACATGCATCTCAAAACTACAGTTTTATCAATATTTGGATACTATTCTTTAAAAATGCTTGAATACGGTTATGTAGGCAACGAATTTCCAATATGCATATGAGTAAAAATATATTTTATTAATTACTTAAACTTTAACAAAAATCCAACGTAATTCCGCTCCTGAACAACGAGGTCAAGCGTAGTTTGTTGATATCTTATGATGATTTGTGTGCTTGGCGATCATCATATCTGGATTTGTCTCCTTGACGGTCCTTAGACTCAATAGTCTTGTAGTTAAACGATTCGAGATCGTTTTCCTAATGAGAAGCGGTGACTGTCTTAACGACCATTTAATGATTACATAGAATATTTAAGGTAAATCTAAATAATTTATTCCTAGACAGTTCTTGGATTACCATACTGACGGTTCAGATTAACCAGACTGGTTGAGATTTGAATGGTTAAAATTCAGGTTCTTTATTAAGGGAATTCTGTTTTAAAAATATAATATTAAGTATTTAATTTTATAATTTAATAATTAGTTTTGACTTTCAGGTTATTAACAATTATTAATAGATCATGACAAAATCCTATTTGTTTATATCCGGTTATCTTATTTAAAGGTGTGGTAATTGATTAACTATTATTTAATTAATTACTCTATTATATTTACTTATTTTTATTTTATTTCATATTTATTTATCTTTATTAATCATGTGCTAATTACAAATATTTATTAAGGTTTTATATTAATTAGGGAATGTTATTTGATTAGTTATTTATTTTAATTAATCATTTATTAGTCTGCTTAATTATTTCAATTAATTTATATCAAAGTTCAAGTCAAATATCAAAGTCAGAAAATATTAATAAAAATCCAAAATTAAAGAAGTAATATTTTTTTGTTTTAATTGTGATCAGAAAGTCGGTGAATTATTTGTCAAGATATCTGTTCTTAACTTCATTCGGACTATTCACGTCATCTCCCAAAATTTGAAATCCGACTTAACTAAGGGATACCCAATTATTTCTAATCTCCTTTAATTAATTTATTTTTAAGCCCACAATTTTACTTACTTAATCTTTATTGATTAAGTTTAAATTAAGGCTAACAATAGTCATTAAGGCCATAATTATTAACTTAATCATTTTATTAAGTTTTGATTTATATCTATTATTAAAATCTGACAGCCGAAAATCCAAATTGACATGGCTCAAAGAAAAGCCCGCATCATAATAAATTCCCATCAGCCATAATTTCCCAACGAAGGCCCAACTCACACCCAAGCCTCAAATGCCCATAAGGCCATAAACCTCCCTGTACCTCAACCCGAAAAAATTAATATTGACGTTACTGTTCATATTAATTTTGATAATAACAAAAAAAATTAAAATTTTAATACTAACGTTGCTGGATCGTCATCCCAGTTGACGAAAGCCCAATACCTTTGGATCGTCAACCCAGTTGACGATCCAAGTTGACGATCCAAGCTTGGATCGTCATCCGAAATGACGATCTAACAAAAAACAAATATTAAAAAAAAGATTGTGAAATTATTTTGTTTGGATCGTCGATCCAAACAAAATTTCAGAATTTTTTTTAATGCAAATTTTGCATTTTAGCCTCCAAAATTTTTATTATTACAAAATATATAATTTATAATTAAAAATTAAACATAATTAAAACATCTATTATAAAAATATAAGTATATAATTAAATTATTGCATGTTAAATACATAATATTGTATTTTTTAAATATTTATTCATACATATATATATATATAATGTATCGTATATTTTATATATTAAATACATATTATTGTATATAATTAAAATATATAATACATATTATTATGTACATATATTTCTATGTATATTTATTTATACATTAAAAAAAATTATATATTAATATCTACATTTAATGTATAACAAATTTTTTTATTGGACTACTATGTAAAAATAATAATTTTAGTGTCATCGGCGAATAAATTTTAATTATATACAATAATATGTGCGTGTTGGCACGACACGATGTGCGTGTTGACACGACACGACGCGACGCGACACGAATACAAAATTGGCACGACAGGACATGTCATGTCATAATTGTGTCGTGTTGGAACATTAGAAAGTTTGACACGATTCAACACGACACGATTCGACACGCAACACGACACGAACACGAATTAACACGACACCTCAACACAAATCTAATTATTAATGTTGATTATTTAAGCAAAATTAATAATTTATTTTCAATTTATAATACCACATCATATTATTTACCATCATTTAAATTATAATATTGTTCTAATTTAATTATTATTTTTTATAAAATATATTAATAAAAATTTTAAACTTAATTACATAATAAATTATAACGTTTAGTAATTTTTTTCTTAATTTTTATTTTTAATTTAAAAAATAATAAAATAATATGACACGATTTGACACGACTAACACAACGTTTCAACACGACACGACACGATCGTGTCAGTCATGTCGTGTCAGAATGCGTGTCATGTTGACTCTTCTCACCGCTAAGCACGACATGACACGGTTAAAAAAGTAGTTCGTGTCAACACGACACGAGACTCTAACACGATCGTGTTTGACACGACATGACACGGCACGCACGATGTGTAAATAATATACATAAAAATATATATAGAAATATATATTTTAATTATAAATAAATATTTTAATTTTTTTTAATGTATAAATAAATATACATAGAAATATATGTACATAATAATATGTATCATATATTTTAATTATATACAATAATATGTATTTAATATATAAAATATACGATACATTATATATATATATATATGTATGAATAAATATTACAAACATATAAAATATTATGTATTTAACCTGTAATAATTTAATTATATAAAATATAATAGATGTTTTAATTATGTTTAATTTTTAATTATAAATTATATATTTTGTAATAATAAAAACTTTGGGGACTAATTGCATTAAAAAAAAGAATCTGAAATTTTTTTGGATGACGATCCAAACAAAAAATTTTCAGAAGCTTTTTTTAATATGTGATTTTTTTGTTGGATCGTTGGATCGTCATTTCGGATGACGATCCAAGTTTGGATCGTCAACTGGAATGACGATCTAAGGGTATTGGACTTTCGTCAACTGGGATGACGATCCAACAACGTTAGTATTAAAATTTTTAATTTTTTTCTGTTATTATCAAAATTAATATGAACAGTAAAATTAGTATTAATTTTTTCGGTACCTCAACCACATCGTACCAGTGGTACGAGAGAGGAAAACAACGCACTAGAGACTGGTACGAAGCCTCAAACCCCCTCATCAACCCTCATTTAATCTCATACCCCACTCCTCTGTGCTCAATCGAAACAAGGAACCCTCTGAACCAAGGACATTCACACGAGAACCGTACCAGATGGCTTACGCCATACCAGATCGGTACGAAAGATGGTTTTGGCCTTAACAGAGGCTCGTACTCAGCTTGTACCAATATCGCAAGCACACAAGAAGGACATACCAACTGAGTAACACAAGCACAACACTGGTTATTCCTTTCTTCTTTTGGCTTCACCTAAAATTAATGACAAAATTAACTTATTTTCTTGACATTCATCATCTGTATCCCATTCCAATTCCATGCCCACCCACTGTTTAGCCTTAATTAAGGATTAGGGCTGTTCCCAAATTTTACAGAAACTTACCCTGGAACTCAAAATCGAACGAGAGGAAGATGGTATACCTCAAGCTATCCCCTTTTTCCTTTCTATGCCTCTTCTCAATCTCGCCACCCTCTCAGTTCATCTCTCTCTCTCTCTCTCTCTCTCTCTAAAATTTTCTCAACCCGACAACAAGAACAAACCTCAGATCACTGGATTTTTTCAGAGAAGAAGAGAAGAAGATGAGATATTGAGATCGAAGGGGCCAGAAGAGAAGAAGGGGTGACAGCGAAGAGAGAGAAAAATGAGATTTATTTTATTAAATATTAGCCCCCTGGATTTTCCGTGGCTAAGTCTGTATGATCAAAGATGCTAGAATTTGCCCACTAGATTTATTTTATTAATATTGGTTATTATTTCTATCAGGATTTTAATTGATTTTATTATGAATTTCTGTATAACTTAAGCTTTGAATTTGCTAGAATCATTTAGCTTAGTTTTAGATACTACACAGATTAGATTTCGATTTCGATTTAGTTTTACTGTTGCATCAAATTTATTTCTTAAAATTACTAATTAATAATACCTCTATGATAATTATTGATTACTTAGCAAATTCTTAATTTTTCTTACTAACGTTTCTTTAGTCTTATTAAGTCTGATTTTATGGTATTGTTTTCTAATTGATTTAAAATACCTATAACAAGAATTTGACTATTCTTTATTAATTTTAGTTATCTCTTTGCACTATTTTTATAAATTTATTTAATTTAATAAGAAACTAATAATACTCCATAACACCATCATAATTCTGGAAAAGCTCTGCTGCATCCATCCTATCATAATTCAGTAAACCAAATAATTTATTTCTGCACATATCATAGTAGAAAATATCAAAGGAAAAAAAAAAAGGTATGAGCTAAAAGGTTCCGTTGTTTTCGAATCCATGCAAACTATAATTTCAGAGTACAAGAAGTCGACCAATTATGATGCTTCGAAGCTAGATTCTTGTCATTTTGAACCCTTTCGTTCATTTATGAATTTTTCACTCTCATCAAGCTGCACAGACTCACCTTTTCAAGCTGCGCAGTGCAATTACAATAGCTCCAAGGTTTGGCATTTCTTGTTGGAAGATCAGATGCAACCCTATTGCCACAATGTTTGAAAAGCCTTGCCGATATTTTTATATCATTGGGACTAGCGATGAGATCATGGTCAAATGTTTCAATACTGAGGGAAGGAGAGACATTACTTCTTTTTTCTTACTCTTGAAAAATATAAATTACCTAAATATTAATTATTTCAATTGAGTTTATGTAACTTCGAAGTCCATCAGTAATTGCAATTTGATTGAGGTCATGCTTTAACAGTTGTGCATTGATTTCCTCCAATATTTTATTCTATTGAGTTTTGTTTAATTGAATTATTAAGAAAAATCTTAAGTTTTTAAACATAATTGTAGGATTCAGGACTAGTATTTATTAGATATATATTATAAGATCATGCAAATTTTATTGTTTAGTTGTTTCAGTTTAATCATGAAAAGTTTGTTTTCTAGTATATATTAGCAATTATTTTTAAGGAATCAGTGTAAATATGATTATTGCATCATGAGTTTTGCTTTAATTTAAAAGCTGTTAGTTCTGTAATATTATCGGTGCAAATTACATTATAAAGGCATTTTCCATATAGTGTGTAATTAGATTAATTAATGCAAATTAATTAAGCTAATTAAGAGAGCCAAATAGTTGTGCGCTTAATGGTTGAAATGATATGGTTCGTCATTCATTTAATGAAAGTACATGATTATTATATGACTTCATGTAAATGAATGGATACTTGGATAAGTGCGAACATGTGCAACCAAGTTATTGGCGGGTTACGGACTGGACAAAAGATTGTCCGATATATCATTTGTGATTTATTCCGAGCATATCGTAGACGATTGCTGTTTCGTTTATAAACGAATGGGACGAAAATTAAGTCGGCAAAATTAATTAAACCGAAAGTTTCATTAATTTGGCCAGATGCATGAATATATTCGCACCTTTGGATTATAATCTCAGCATTAATTATGGATTGTTGGATTGGCATCTATCAATTGATTGAGGTTCCTTTATATACTTAATAATTCTGATGGATAATTATTAGAGTATCATTTCTCTCCGTCTCAAATTTAAGGCATCATTTGAGAGGAACAGAGAGAGGAGAAGAGAGACGAGGTCTGATATCTCGGAGTTCACTATCAAAGTAAGGAAAGCAGTTTCGGTGTTGTTATCTATAGAATTTTCTATTTAATCATTTACAAAATATAAACATGACTAGAGGTAACAAAATTTTCTACATGCAAATTCGTCAAATTGCTAACAAGTTCATCTTCTTGGTGTTGTCGTATCATACAAATGATATCTTTTCCTCATAATGATTTTTCCCCCTCATTTGAAATTTTGAAGAATGTGTATAGACTATAGTGCTGCAAATCGGCAAAAATCAACATTTCTATTTACGCTTGTTTTGTTATGATTACTTTATTTAGTATTCTTTATGAACTTAGTTAAGTTTTCATTCCGCCAGATTCCGAATCTTCATGGAAAAAAGTACCAATAGATTTTGAAAGGTGGCATTTCTTATGATAAAAGTTAATATTTACTTATTCTTTATATACTTTATCTTACCATAGGCTACGTTTGGACAGGTGTGGGAAGAAGTATTGAGAAGTGTGTAACTTTGTGAAGAGTTTGGATTGTTTATAATTTTTTTTCTTTTTCCTTCTTCTTCTTCTTTCTTCCAACGATCCAAACGCACCCATATATAGTATTCTTTAGAAACTTATAGTTAAGTTTTCATTCCGCCAGATTCCGAATCTTCATGGAAAAAATGTACCAATAGATTTTGAAATGTGACATTTCTTATGATAGAAGTTAATATTTACTGATTCTTTATATACTTTACCTTACCATATATCCAAGATATAATCTTACTGAATAAGTCCTTGGTCAATGGCTCCATTGTAGACGAAAGAGGGATAAAAACTCGAATGCGCATAACGGGATATGCTTCTATAATAATAAGCTTATTTCCCAAAAAAATAAAAAAATAAAGGGCCTTTTTTTTCTTATAATATAAAATATAATATAGATAGTAATATAAAACAATTTCAAATGCAACTCTACATATTAAATAAAGAGTAGGCCTGATTTCTTTATATACATGCAACATATATACAATTCAATAAATTACAAAAATGATTTGTAATATAATTGAAGCTTAGTAAAATTGAATAAATATTTAAGGCCGCTTATTTTAACATTAGAATAACGGATGGACTAATTTAGAAATATCTATATATAATTTGAAGAGACTTGTATATTGTAAGTACTTTATAGTAACTAGAAATTTAATTACAAACACTCATTGTTCTTTACGTTGGTCTTTTTGTTTAACTAGATTCTACATTAGGCTCCGTTTGGATAGGTGTGGGAAGAAAGAAAGAAGTGGGAAGAAGTGGAAAAAAGTATTAGAAAGTGTGTAACTTTGTGAAGAGTTTGGATTGTTTATAATTTTTTTTCTTCCCTTCTTCCTTCTTCCTCTTTTTCTTATTGCATCCAAACGGAGCCTTAAACAAAATCATAAAAGTATAAAATATAAATTCTTATTACTTCTAGAATTCCCGCTCACGGAAGATTTAAATTTTCCGTGAATGTATATATATAATTGAGATATTCACAACTGGTACATAAAAACTGATGGAATTAATAAAAACCATGATTTTGGTTAGTAAAATTTTCACAAGAAGTTCATTTAGCTGAATAACACACACACAAAAAAGCATTCATTCAACTATTGCATACAAAAATTGACATGAATACTTAATTGAAAATTGTAAGACGGCCATTTTTTTTTTTTTTGCTCAGTTTTTTATCCAAGTTCGTAGTTTACGACCGTACGTCTCTTATAGGCGACATGACAAATTTATAAATTGAATGGTCAGGCAACCTGATTAAAGACACTAACCCGGCAACTGAGGATTTTACATATATAGCTAGGTACTGAAACACACAACAAACATTGATCTTTCAACTCAAACTCTTGTTTACTTGGTGGGGGCCGAAACAACTATGTCCTCAAAATCTCATTTCTCAACATTATGGCATTATTTAGTCACAACAAAAGAATTGCTAAATGATGCATACTTGGCACAGACATTTGTTGTTGATGAAGCACAAAGGAAACAGAGAGAATAATAAAACACCAAGTAGCAGCTGCAGGAGACATTTGGAATCTCTAGATTATTGATAAATGAACTCAGATCTGAGTCTAGAGTCTAGACTTGCCACACTGTTATGTTGGGGTTTCATGAACAGAGAAATATTTTTATATCATGCCTTTCATTCATATCAGAAAATAAATGTGCAAAAACGTGCACTATAAAGAAGAAGGCAGTAGATGGTAAGTAGCTGCTCATTATAGCTTAAATTAATGTAATATTCAAATCAATGACTTGTCATCTCAGCTTGATTCCCGAATCGAGTACCCCAGACTCACAATCTGCTCGTGCATACCTCATATTCAACTCAATAATAACAAATTGACAACCTAAACAGCTTCTCTTTATATATGTTGGAGTCAGCACCAAATAAAGGAGTCCAATATTAAGGCCCAAGCCCAATTCCGATGCATATCAATCTCTATACTAGATGTTTCTGGATTGATCAAGATTATCAACATAAACCGACTTTGGAGTTTCTAGTATTTGCTAGTTTAGAGATAAATCTAGAACTAAATTAACTTGTACATTCTAGAGGTGTCTCCACCGCAATTGTAGGTGTATAAATAGGAGGTGTGCATATGCTCTAAGTGTGCGCACCAAAGTTAGTAAAAGCTACTATATGTGTATGCTTATGTATGTTGTATTAATATAGTTGTTGTATTAGTATAGTTGAGTAGTAATATAAGTAAGTTTGTGTAGTATCGTTCGTCAACAATTGGTGTCAGAGCCGGTTAGGGCTTGTCGGGTTGTTTGGTTTGTCGAGTCGTGTTTTGAGTGAAATTAGTGGAGTCGATATGTCCGATTTGAGTGGTATGAGTAGTTTGATAGAGAAGTTGAATAATTACAATTATAGGGATTGGCGTACGTGTATCAAGTCTTATTTGCAGGGACAAGACTTGTGGGATGTTGTCGGTGGTGATGAGACGGAGCCGCCACCGAACTCGATCCGAGCATACAAGAAGTGGAAGGTGAAGGCTGGTAGAGCCTTGTTCGTGTTGAAGGCGACAGTTGATAAGAGTCTGTTGTCGCATATTGAAGATGTCGAGACGCCGAAAGAAGCGTGGGATACATTCGCCGCATTATTTTCGAAGAAGAACACGAGTCGGTTGCAACTCCTCGAGAGAGAGCTGATGAACATCTCTCAAGGCAACATGACTGTAAGTGAGTACTTTCTCAAAGTTAAGAATTTATGTAGAGAGATTGAGCAACTCGATGCCAATGCCAAGATTGGCGAAGATAGAATGCGGCGGATAATCATAAACGGGATGCGGCCGGAGTTTGGCGCATTCGTGACGGCGATCCAAGGGTGGCAGACGCAACCATCCTTGTTGGATCTAGAGAGTCTGTTGGCAAGTCAAGAGGCACTTGTCAAGCAGCTTGCTGGATTGACGATGAAGAAGGAGGAAGAAGAGACGGCCCTGTATAGTGGTCGACATGGAGTGTCGAACAGGAGCCAACACAGAAGGCAGCCGGTTGTCAAGAATGCTGAGAAGACTATGCACGAGTGTTGCAAGTGCATGTGTTCAGGGGGAGCTCCAAGAGGCCAGGAGGGCAATGGAGTTGATCGTGAATCCCGCAGGAGAAGCGTGGTGTGCTACAGCTGCGGAGGACAAGGGCACTATGCGAGAGAGTGCCAGTTCAAGAATGAAGAAGGAAATGTCGTGGTAGCCATGAAGGAGAAGGCACCATTCGACGTAAAGAGTGAAGAAGAGTGGGACGGTTTGGCGACCGTCGCAATAGTTGACAAGACGGCTTCGGAGTCTGAAGAGGAGATCGACTTCGAACCGTGGTTCTTCGAAGAGACAGTCGAGGAGGAGACTGGACTAGAAAGTTGCGCGGTGGTGACAGTTGAGAAGAAGTCATGGAGAAGATTGCTGAAGTACAAGCGATACCGCGACAAGAAGTGAATGGTCGCAGAATTTGTCGAGTAGACGATAGAAGAACTCAACGACGAAAATTGCAGGTACCACGTTCTAATTCGAAATTGGTGAAGCAAGTTGAAGATAGGCCGATGATAGGAATGTGTTGCCATGCTCGCAAATATGACGGAGATCATAAGAAGCATGATGATCCAGATGGTCGAGGAGTACCAAAAGGCAGAATATCACGAAGTCGGTGCTGAGGGGGAGTGTTGGAGTCAGCACCAAATAAAGGAGTCCAATATTAAGGCCCAAGCCCAATTCCGATGCATATCAATCTCTATACTAGATGTTTCTGGATTGATCAAGATTATCAACATAAACCGACTTTGGAGTTTCTAGTATTTGCTAGTTTAGAGATAAATCTAGAACTAAATTAACTTGTACATTCTAGAGGTGTCTCCACCGCAATTGTAGGTGTATAAATAGGAGGTGTGCATATGCTCTAAGTGTGCGCACCAAAGTTAGTAAAAGCTACTATATGTGTATGCTTATGTATGTTGTATTAATATAGTTATTGTATTAGTATAGTTGAGTAGTAATATAAGTAAGTTTGTGTAGTATCGTTCGTCAACAATATATCCTCACCCTCTGCAGCCTCCAACTCATTCCTAACTAAAGAGCTTCAAAAGATAATAACAAAACCAATTCCAAAGTTTGAAAAAAAAGGAAAGGAAACCTTAAAGCGTGAAAAAATGGCACCTGTATTTGCCCGTTCAGTCTCACTTCCTCTTAGCCCAAGCCGTAAGAAAGCATCATTTCATGTGCGGTCAGTAAGCCTTCCATGCCAGTCCCACCCCATCATCTCTAACCTCGAGGAGCAGATCCAAACAGTTCAATCATGGGCTACTAACCCAGAGAGGTCATCGGCTTGGATCGTGGCTGGTCTAGTGCAGATCGATCTACTTCACACTGCCTTGGAAGATTTTCTCCAACTCTCCCAAACTCTAGAGACCCTTCAACAATCTGCCTCAGTGGACCAAGTCCTTGACGACATGCTCCAACTAGTTGATTTCTATGGTTCATTCCTGTCAAACATTGGGACACTAAAACAATGCAACTCAGAGATGCAGTCTGCACTTCGTCGACAAGATGGAGTTCAGATGGCCTCTTCACTAAGATCACAACAGCGTGTAGAGAAGGAGATGGCGCAACTCGCTTCTGGGTTTAGAAGAATGACCAAGTGCAAGCATCTTTCACTTTCTTCTGATGCTAAAGAGTTAGAGATTGTGATGGAAGCAATTTGCACAACTGCGTTTGCTTCAATGGCAGTTTTCATGGGAGTTGGAGCTCTGTCAGCAGCTGCTTCTTCAACAAAGATGGGCAGTGCCATGAAGTCATTAAAGAGATTGGCCATAAACACTTCACTAATGAAAAGATCTACCGATGTGGAAAGAGATGTTGAATCTCTTGAAAGATTGGAGGAGCTAGAAGAAAATTTCAGGGATATTGAATTTTCTAGTGAGCGATTGTTCAGGAGCCTGATAAATTCGAGAATTTCACTTCTTAATATTAGAACATTTTCTTGAAAACATCGAAAAATTTGTACATAGATGAGCAACAATTTTGGCAAGCATAGTTATATAAGGTGCTATAGATTTGTAGATAGATCATATAATATTAGTGGAAAATATAGAATATGAATTTCTTTCTTGCTGACATGAAAGTTCTTGTTTGATTCATACGAGCTTGGTATCCAGCTGTCTTTATTTTGTGAAACCAAGAAATTTAGTGTGCAAAGAATTACGGGTCATTTAAGTAACTTAGAGATGAGATATTAACATCTCACAGCCCTAAAAATACGTTAATTATTTTCTGAGTTCCCTTACCGTCCTAAACTAAATTATCTGCAAAGGAGCAACTAAAACGGGAATAGTACTCATTTACATTTTTTTAACAAAATGGAAAATACTTGATCCTGTTTACAAACACCTGATAGAATGTCTAGTTAAATAAACTCTTACTATATGGGCCTTTACGTAAATACCTATCGATTTAATACAAATTTTCTTCAAATAAGAAAAATGTTATAGATCTACATATGATATCGCATTACTAGAATAATAAGTTTGTTAAGCATGCACATGTTCTCAAGGAGCTTAGCTTAATAACTCTCAAATAGAGGGACAGCAATTATATACTATTCCAACAGCTCTTCTCAAACCAACAAGATTATCATTTTACTTATCCCACAAAACAGTATTCAAAGGATAAATTCAATTCGTCTGACTGATAAAATGGCCAGTTTGGATCTCAATACAAAATCCTACAGACACAATTAACAGGTTACTGCATAACAGTTATATCAGGGTCACGATTCCATCAGTCAACTGTGATATATTTTTCTTTCAGAAGATAATTTAGCATTACTGTCACTCAAAAAGCATTTAATTAGTCAATCTATCACTAAAATTTAACTATATTCGAGTCGAAGCAGAGCCAGAAATAAACAATTGGGGGGACAAATTTGCAATTTTTTCATATTAGGGGGGGCAAATTGGTTATTAACTATATATTTTTATTAAAATAACATGGAAAATTTTCATAAATTACAACTGACAGGGGGTGCAAAGCCCAGCTTGGCACCCCCTATGGCTTCGCCCCTGTATTCGACCACAGCAAATTAATCAAAAGAACATGTGACCTATTCGATCAGTTGAAAATTTGTACAGAAATTGGTTGGTTTACTGAATTCTAGCGGAAAAAAAAAAAATCCTCTGAATACAATGTTTTAATATAATTGGCAAGTTAAGATATATGAGTCATTTTCCCCCTCCCTCAATACAATGTTTTAATGCTCTGTGCTCTTTCATCTCTCATAACCATCATTATATCTTCTCATTGAAAAAACTTTTACGCCTGGAGGTGGTCTCTTGTTTAACAAAGAACATGAAATAATGCTTGATGGTTCATTTAACAATTGTAACAAAATAGATGTTCATGATGCAACTTTGACATATGTGAACTCCCAGATCAAACATCAATTTCACTCATTATTAATAACATTACTTACATAAAATGAAATGCCCCAATAAAATGCATGCTTTTTAATACAGACATGCGTATGGTTGTTGCTGCAATGCAAATCATATTCCTAATGGACTATGGATCACACTCAATTGGTCTGTCTCCAAATGCTTTGTTTCATGAAGCAATTGTCAGTTAACAATTTTGCCTTTTAAATGCCAGAGCACTGATAAGTGATAAGAGGCTACCTTAACAAGCAAACAATGATAAAGACCTTATGTTTATTTGCAATCCAACTTTCTCTAATTTCTATTGGACTCCAAAAATCTAACATGCACACAATGACAAAAAGCCACACGTGTTTAATACTAACACTAAGGAAAAATGTAGTTGGTTGGCACACTTATCTTGTAAACACCAAGGACATTCATGGTAGAGGAAACATTTGGAATCTACTGATCAATTGGAATTTTTGTTTAGTTAGATCAAAGCCTAATCTTTCCACACTGTTTCAACAAACAAGTTTCTTATTTTAATTTCATGCCTTCTTCATGCCCATCTCCAACCAAAAAGACATTTTTGGGCATCATAATAAAAAATTTTAAAAAAAAGGATAGAAAAGGTACGTGGTTGCTTTCTGCAGCTCATACAAAATGTGATATAAAAGATCCAATGACATGTCGTGTTTGCCACCAACCCCACAGCACGATTCCCGGATCGAGTACCTAGAAGAGTCACCAATTTGCTATCCCTCGTGCACAGCTCATAAATATTCAAGACCTCAAAAACGCTTCAATATGGCAGCCTAGCCTAATTGTTTCTTTATATACCCCTCCTCTCCCTCTAAAACGCTTCAACTCTTTCCAGATTCAACACCTCAAAACACATTGCAACAAGTAAAGAAAAAGAAAAGAGTGAAAAATGGCACCTGGCTTCGCCCGTTCTATCTCACTTCCTCTTAGCCCAACTCACAAGAAAGCATCATACCATGTGCGGTCTGTGAGTCTTCCGTGTCGATCCCACCCCCTCATCTCTAACCTTGAGGAACAGATCAGAGGCATACGATCATGGGCTGCAACCACAGAGGGTTCACTGGCTTGGATTGAGACAGGCCTAATGCAGATCGAACTACTTCACACAGCCTTGGAAGATTTTCTCCAACTCTCCCAAACTCAAGAGACCCTGCAACAATCTGCCTCAGTGGATCTACTCCTTGACGACTTGCTCGAACAAATTGACACATACGAATCTTTTGTATCAACCATAGTAGACCTAAAGCAGTGCAATTCTGAGGTACAGTCTGCAATCCGTAGGCAAGATGAAGTACAGATGATATCTTCTCTAAGAACACACCGACATGTTGAAAAAGAGATCACACGGCTTACTTCAGTCTTGAAAGGACTAAGTAAGTGCAGACATTTTGCACTTGCTTCTGATGCAAAAGAGTTGGAGATAGCTGGGATTGTGATGGAAGCTATTAGTGCTACTGCTTTCGCTTCAATGGCACTTTTCATGGGAATTCAGGCATTGTCCGCAAAGGCTACTACTGGCTTGAAGCCATCCAAAAACTTGATGGTGCACCTTTTTGGAAAGAAAAGGCCAACAGAGGAGGAGATAAATACCCTAGAAAGATTGCAAGAGTTTGTAAATTGTATTAGAAATGTAGAGTGCTGTAGCAAGCGTGTGTTTAGGAGCCTGACATGCATCAGAGTTTCAATCCTTAACATCACTACTCCCTTGTTGTAAATTTTTATTAGGAAAATATACATATGTGAGAAGAAAAGAAATTTTGGCCAACTTCCTTGAATTTGTTTCAAAATTTACAGATTTATTAGATAACAAAAGTATAGCCAAATATGTGATATGAAATGTGCAAATTAAAGAAGACAGAATTTATCATTTTTTTAAAGTAAAGTACATGGTTATATTATAATCCTTCGTTACCAAAAGAGAAACACCTATGATCTTATGGTACCGACTATTGGAAACAAAATTTACTATTAAGAGAGTTATGTGAACTATCAAAAGGAAAATTGGCAAGAGGAGTACAAGGAGGTTCTAGGGAGGGGGGAGGGGGTCGCTTATACTATTAAATTTGAGATACTTCATATTAAATGCCATGTGTTGTTTGCCATACTACCAGCACATCTTGATTCTCGGATCAGGCAGATAAATATCTCTGCAGTCCGATATTAATCACGGGGAACTCATCATTGATTGAACGGTTCTGATGAACCACTGCAGAGGATATGGTTCAGTTGACTTATCTTGTCCACATGTGCAAACCATAATAAACTCAATTTATTGAATATCCACAAATCCTCAATGTCCTCATCTTCTCTAGCCTTCAGCTCCTTTCAGATTCAAAAGCTCAAAACAAAATGACACACATAATAAAATAGCTGTGTATTATTTTCAATAACGATAGTTGTGCATATGCTTTCCTTAAAATACTTTCAGAGACATCTATTATAAGATATGTTATGTACAAAATCTCTTAAATGATTTGATCATTGTACTTGTAATAACTAAAAGGTTTTGAAGGCAAATGTTTCTGTTATGTGCTTGTTTGTATTGACAACTATTAGGTGGGAATATCCTGTGAATTATCTTTTCTTTGTTACTTAGAAAGTTTCCCTTTTTTCAGCAACATCTGTTGCCACTTGCCAGTTTCCATTATTAAATATAAACTATACATTACATGGAAGACGTCTTAGAGACTTTTCAATTAGATAATTGATAGTATCTAATACAGAAAGTCCATTTTATAACATAAATTATGTATATATTACAGCACATCAATTTTTCTTTAAAATGATTGAAGGAAGATTTTCAATAGAACACAGATTTGTTGAACTACTGTTTCTAATGAAGTAAAACAAAACAAAGTATCAGTCAACAAACATTTTTCTTGTGGATAATTGTTATAATAAGAAATATACCCCCTTTTAAATTAATGACCAGTTCTTATACCAATTTCCGTGATCCTCTTTCACCACTGGAACTAATCAATCTTGGTGCAAATTTTACTAAGCCAAAAAGGATTGGAAGGAGGCATGTAATCTCGGAATGAATACGAAAATAGACTCATATCTCAAGTTTACCCGATTGCTATATAAAATGTTTGGTTGGGAGGAGGACCAAGGCTACTAATAGTTACTGTGCTTCGTTTTTAGTACCACGTCATAATACACACCAGTCTGACACCGTGATTTTTGGATCAGGTTTCCTCCCTTATGAGTCCTCTCCCGTGCATACTTCAGGAGATAGCATTGGAAAAAACAAATAAAAGAAAATCCAGATGAAAAGCTTACAATAAAACAGCACAGGTCATGATGCAACTCAATAGCCATGATTTTGCCCTTGCAACAAAAATCAGTGAAGCTAAGGTACATGCAACACCTCTTCTGCAGTCTACACAAAGATGCAGGTAAAACACGTACACAAGTGTTGTTATTAGAGGGTTGACGTAATACAGCAGATGCCCACAATGCACGCATGCAATAACCTATGATTTTCATCCTATTCTAAACATGCGTACTCATATTTCTGCAACTCAGTCTTTTTCCTAAGCATTTCCACGATGTTTGAAAAAGGACTCATAATTGGGTTAGCAAAGCTATTGAGGCATTTTATCAAACACCTGGTCTGCACGCGTAGGCTATCACAAATGCACAACTCTCACGAGTCACGACACGCCTTAAAGGCAACTCATCGTCTTTTTCCTAGGCATCTCCACGATGTTTGAAAAAGAACTCATAATTGGGTTAGCAAAGCCATTGAGGCTTTTTATCAAACACCTGGTCTGCACGTGTAGGCTAGCACAAATGCGAAACTCTCGCGCGTCACGACAAGCCATAAAGGCGTAAAGAAGAGATTGGAATCTTTGGACAAACAAAAGAAGTTTTTAAAAGTCAGATCCATCTAATTCTAGTCTTATAGATGAAAAGTAATGTACCTCGTTTATGGGAGACAGATACATGCTGAACCATATCAATTTGCGGGAGCAGTTAATTCCGAGTTCCGACTCAATTATTTAATTTGCCTGAAAATAGAGATAAATACAGCTCGCAACTCGTTTCTTTTATTTTTTTTTCATTATTTATTTTTATTTGAGTGTAGTAGGTTATAAAGTAAGAAGCGAACATTGTAACGATATATCTAACAATAATATGAGCACTTTTGTTTTAAAAAATAAAGCCTTGGAACTACGGAGAAAAGAAAATAAGACACTTTGTACATATTATCATATTTAAAGATTAAAAATATTTTTTGTCCAATTCAATATATAATTGCATTGCACGTCTATAAAAATTGGCACACATACTGACGTACACAATACAAGCATACATTGATCTGGCTCCCGAAGCTCCCACCCTGTTAACATGATGGTGAGTAGGCACTATGTTTTTTAGTTCTCGCTAATCTTTTAAAGTATCATTTAATTACAAGAAACAAATTGTTAACCGATGTATACTTTGGTACAGACACATTTGGTGAGCACCAAGCACGAAAAATAAAATAAAGTGTAATAATAAAAGAAAGGAATAAGTGTAAATAAATAATAACACAGAGTAGCAGGTGTGAGGAACATTTGGAATCCCTAATTATTGATAAATAAAACTCATCAGATCTGAGTCTAGTCTTGCCACATTGTTATGCCGGTTTCAATGAACAAAAAAAGAAAAAAAAATATATTTCCTGCTATTCATGCTCATCTGAAAACGAAATACAAAAATGTGCATTATGAAGAAGGTAAGAGAGGGTACGAGGCTGCATTGTTTAGCTTAAACTAAATGGGATATTAAGATCTGATGACTCATCGTCTTTGCCATCTCCAACACAGCAAGATTCCCGGATCGAGCTCCCTACCTGACTCACCGTCCCTGCGTGTACACCTCATATTTAACTTAATAATTGAAAATTGACAATCTAAACAGCTTTCCTTTATATAACCTCACCCTCTCCAGCCTTCAACTCATTCCTGATCAGAAAGCTTCAAAAGCATAATAACAATAATAACAAACAAAAGCTTGAAAAAGAGAAACAAGAATTATCTCACAGAGTAAAAAATGGCACCTCGATTCGCCCACTCTATCTCACTTCCTCTTAGCCCTAGCCACAAGAAAGCATCATACCATGTACGGTCAGGTAGTCTTCCATGCCGGTCCCACCCCCTCATCTCTAATCTCGAGGAACATATACAAGCTGTTCGATCGTGGGCTGCAAACCCAGAGGGCTCATCAGCATGGATTGTGGCCGGTCTAGTGCAGATCGATCTACTTCACACAGCCTTGGAAGATTTTCTTCAACTCTCCCAAACACAAGAGACCCTTCAACACTCTGCCTCATTGGACCAACTCCTGGATGACTTGCTCCAACTAGTTGATTCTTATGGTTTATTCCTATCAAACATCGAGACACTAAAACAATGCAACTCAGAGGTGCAGTCTGCATGCCGTCGACAAGACAAGGTTCAGATGGCATCTTCTCTAAGATTACACCGGCAGATAGAGAAGGAAATGACACAAATCACTTCTGGGTTGAGAGGAACAAGCAAGTGCAAGCATCTTTCACTTTCTTCTAATGCAAAAGAGTTAGAAATCGCGGTGGAAGCAATTTCTACGGCTTCCTTTGCTTCAAAGGCAGTTTTCACAGGAGTTGAGGCATTGTTAGCAGCTGCTTCAACGACAAAGATGGTTGCAAGGAAATCAATAAAGAGATTGGCCATAAAAACTTGTATGAAGAAAAGGGATACTGATTTGGAAAAAGACCTTGAATCTCTTGCAAAATTGGAAGAACTAGAAGAAAATATCAAAAACATTGAGTTTTCTAGTGAGCGTTTGTTTAAGAGCATGATAAGTTCAAGAGTTTCACTACTTAATATCAGAACCTCTTCTTTGTAATACATTGTAAAGTTTGTATATAGATGAGCAACAATTTTGGTTAAATTTATTAAGATGTTATACTGATATTAATGGAAAACTATACAATTAAAGACAATTTTTTTCTTGATGGCATGAAAATTTAGTTTCCTTATTTTATAGTTTAGGCTACTTATCCGGCTTTTTATTTTGAGAAACTAAGAAAATGAACTGCATAACAAATCACAGGTCATTATAGGCTAGATCATTTATTTAAGTAAATCGCACCACTACAATAATAAGGTGGTTCAATATGCACATGTTTTCCTGGAAGGTTTAGCGTAATAAATCACTACAAATTAATGGATAGCTAGCTATACCATTGACTCTTCTCAAGTCAACAATCCAATGTTGTTCTACTTATGCCATAAATCAGTATTTAAAGGATAATTCAATTCGTCCAGATTGAGCAAAATGGCAAGTTAGGATCCCAGTACAAAGTCCTACAGACCCAATTAAAAGGTAAAAAGTTTAGAAAGTGATGATCTCAATATAAAACGGCAAGTTAGGATCAAAATACAACATTTATAGCTATTTCAAAAGGCACTTCGATCAGTTCTAAGTTTTTACAACAATTGGTTGGTTCACCCAACACCAGTGCAGAAAATCATCTGAATCTCATATAATAAGAACAGGTAAATTAAGATGTTCAAATCATCGGGCTAGTACCTGTGGACAATGAGTGCATTAAAAGAAAAATTGCAATGCTCTCTTTTATCTCGTATGTATTTAGTACTATGGAATTAGTCAGTCTGATCATTTTGGTTTGTAATCAGAGAGAGCTGATTGTACTAATAACGTACAATGCACAAATTACTCTTCAACCCTGTCAAGCAACTCTAGATTTTTCTCTTAAAAAACACCTTATGTCTATTCCAATTTTCTCTTACATTTATCTCACTCCAAAGAATCTAACAAGAAGAATGGCAATCTCATTTTCACCTTAAGATGAAGAGTTCAAAAGAACTAAAGTCACACACTCACACGTGTTCAGTACCAGGCTACCAGCATTAAAGGAAAAGGATGCACGCAGAGCACAATAGATGAGACACTTGGAATATATTGATCCATTGAAAATTTACTTTAGTCAGATTTAAGAACTGTTACCACACTATAATGTTGGGTTGGATACACAAGTTTCTCATTTTAATATCGTTCCTTCTCCTTGTCTATTCCCAAACAAACAGACAATGTTGTGAATTATTAATTAAAGATCCAATGATTTGACATGTTGTGTTTGCCATCTGCCCCACAGCACGATTCCCGGATCGATTACCTAGAAGACCCACCATCCGCTCGTGTACAGCTCATATGTATTCAACGCCATTGTTTCAATGTGAAAGCCTAACCTACTCTTTTCTTTATATACCCTCCTCTCCCTCTAAAGATTTGAACTCATTCCAGATCAAAAACCTCAAAAGTGCATAACCAAGTAAAACTTGAGAAAAAGAAGCAGAAACATTAAAGAGTGAAAAATGGCACCTAGCTTTGCCCGTTCTATCTCACTTCCTCTTAGCCCAAGTCATAAGAAAGCCTCATATCATGTGCGCTCAGTAAGCCTACCTTGCCAGTCCCACCCCATTATCTCTAGTGTTGAGGAACAGATCCAAGCCATCAGAACCTGGGTTGCAAATCCAGAGGGGTCATTGGCATGGATTGAAGCTGGCTTGGCCCAGATTGAAATGCTTCACATAACCTTGGAAGATTTTCTTCAACTCCCACAAACACAGGAGACCCTCTGCCAGGCTACCTCATTGGATCAACTTCTTGATGACTTACTGCAACAAATTGATACATATGACTCATTTGTATCAACCATTATAAACCTAAGCCAGTGCAATTCAGAGGTACAATCTGCAGTCCGTCGATGATGACGCCCACGGGCAACTTGGACGATTGAAAGCCCTTTCTAGTCGATGTATAACTCAAGGTCTGAAGCCATAGAACAAAGGAAGGCATAGATGGAGTTCAGATGGTGTCTTCTCTCAGATCACAACGGCAAGTTGAGAAGGAGATCACACGACTCACCTCAATCCTGAAAGTTCTGACAAAGTGCAGACATTTTGCACTTGTTTCTGATACTAAAGAAATGGAGATAGCCGGGATTGTGATGGATGCTATTAGGGCTACTTCTTTTGCTTCAGTGGCACTTTTCACAGGAATTCGAGCATTGTCCTCAAAGGTTACTACTTCCTTGAAGCCATCAAAAAAGTTGATGGTGAACTCTTTTGCAAAGAAAACAGCTACAGAAGAGGAGATAAATGCCCTGGGAAGATTGCAAGAGTTTGAAGAATGTATAAGAAGTATAGAGTGCTGTAGTGAGCGTGTTTTTAGGAGCTTGATATGCATCAGAGTTTCACTACTTAATATCACTACTCCCTCATTGTAAATTTTATAATAAAAGAAATGTACATAGATGGCAAAAAAAATTTTGACCAACATCTTGTTCTTTGTTTAAAAATTTATAGATTGATTAGATTTACATAAGTGTAGTCAAAGATGCAATATAAGAATTGTTATTTGTTCTTCAAGCTTCAATAACTACAAGTATTTGTTTCATTCCTTAGAACACAAAGAAGGAAATATACCTCTAAAATTGAAACCTGATAAAATAGTGATTAAACTAATTGAATGGTCATTGGATCTGTGGAATCAACAATCTCTAAAGAAATTTCACCATTAAACAGATTTTTAATAGCAAAAACCATTTAATGACTCCCTGTCATTGAACGCCCTATATGTTGTCTTAAAAGCTTGGTAGCTACCAATTTATTGCAATGAAAATTCTGTCAAATTACAGGTATCCTCCCATATCCTGGTTTGTTATGCTTGTAAAGCGTATGCTCCTTTTATGACGCACATTGCAAGGTCTTGCATAAACAACTGGAATCAACTAATAATGTTTGTGGAGCTATTGATTATTACATAAGAAAAAACTCTTAGGCTTATGATTAGTCTAACAGCAGGGGCAAAAAAATATAGAGTGATTGTTCAGTTGTCTTTGGAAAACATTGGGTACACAATATTCTCTAGTTACGGGCAGCTACGAATTGCAACAACTATTTTAACTCAACCACCATATGATTAGATCAGTTTACTTGTTCAAAGAAGTGGCATTTGGAGTACAATCTTATCCTGAGTAAAAATTGGCAAGATTCGGACTCTTTTCAAATCTTCTTGTGTCCAGATCCTTCACTTTGTTACAATCTTTGTACTTGAGCTTGGTTTTATGTGTTTAAAACGAACTTCTGATCAAAATCCTAGAAATGCAAATATTAATAGATGGTCGCAATGAATCTAAATACTAGAATTGTTCTAACATATTTACGTGTATCAGGATGGCAGCCATATTTGCTAAACAAATAGGAAAACCAAATATATCAGACTTCACTATTTACATATATAGGAATACATGATTTTGTTATGATCCTCCATTACCATAAAGAACCACTAATAAGTTTTTACAATTATTGGATACAAAATTCACTATGGATTGTTTTTGATGAAAGGGAGTAACATATAAGTTAGTTTCATGATCTTTTATATACCAGAAACATTTCTCAGTTAAAGTTTAACACTCCAAGATTTGCTTAAAATTACACAGCATTGATATCAATATGAAAATAAAATGTTTTTATTGATTGTGGGTTGTAACTTGCAAGATTGCTTTTCATTTTCATGAATAAGTCGTGGAGATGCACTTATTTCAGGAAAAAAAAAATGAAAACAAAACAAGGTTTGTTTATACAAAAGTAAACTGCATACTTTTAAGAAGATCGGACTAGAAAGATATTCATACAAAAGTAGACTCAGATCTGAAGTTTATCCGATTATCTTATTACCGCTGACTTTTTATTTAATGTGCAAAGTTAGAAGATTGGACTAGAAAGATATTCATGCAGGTTATTGTGCTCTGTGTTTATTGCACAATCATCTTATGTCCAGTCCCTGACACCTTGATTTCTGGATCAGGTACCCTCCTTATCAGTCCTCCCCCATGCACACTTTATATTTAACTAAATTTAGTTTCGAAAATTTGAAACAAACTCTCCCTTTATCCATCCTATAACTCCAAAATAAAAGAACACCAAAAGAAGGGATGGCATATACTAATTTCCAGATGTAACAACCCTACTGAAAGTGAAGATGGAACCAGGATGAAACAGTGTGCATTACTGACAAGCATTTGCGGATAATCATTCAGAATTCAGAACCCTCATCAAGAAGTTTAAATCGCCATTATTGCATATGATCATAAATCCCTAAACACTTTACTGCAGAACAAAGTGTCCATAAACAAACTGATGGGAAATGGGCCTTACTAAAGATCACACTTTCATGAGGCAAGAGGCTGCAATAGTTCCACTATGGAATTACTGCTGCACATAAGAACTTTCTCCTAATAATTTAATTAGGTCCTGGGTATATTCAAGAGTTTCCCTTATCATGAACAGCATTGCTTCTCATAATAAAAGAAAATTAATTTAAAAATTTATATTCTCATTAGAAACTGTAAATCTACTGTACAATTTATGAAGAAATTGCTAAAAGTTCTTTAATCTGACAAAATAAAATAAGTTGTTGTTTTTGTTATTATGAAAATCCAATGTGTTTAAGTTAACTGATATGAACTCATAGGTTGACCAATAAATGTTCAGAGAGAAATGAGAGTACGATCCTGAATTTCATGATGCTGTCCCTTTCTCGATTCTTATTCATGCATCCTATGTATGAGCTATCTTCTTTAAAATGCAGACACTTTATAAATAAGATTATACATAAAAAAAGGACTCCCTAATACATAAACATGACTGCAAAATATTCAGGATTCCTGTATTTCTTTTCCATTTTAATCAAATAGACACCAAGGAATAATCTATCAGCAACTATATGATCCATGCTGCTGTTTGCCATGTCATAGTGTATGTTTCGGTTTAGATTCTCCCTATTGACTATCTCTAATATATTGTTGACAACAAGAACAGAACAATAGAATAAATGCATGATTACAGACAACAACACACGTGGTTTCAACTAACATACGTATTTGCACGACTACAGCACATCTAGGAAAGGAGGCCTATGGGATACATACGTTCAATAAAATGAGTTATGAGTTTAATTAGGGTTATACATAACAACTACAAATATTAAACATGGTGCCCTTCTGTAATGCCGGTTCACCCAACACAAGGCACATGGCTTTGCTAGAAATAATTGGTCTAAGTCAACTCTCAAGAACTTGTTATGCATATTATCCCTTAAAATCATAAGTTCATGGGTCATGTTTTAAATCCATAGTTATTACATCACGTTTTTGTAACAAATATCTCAGTATAATCTAAACAATTCCATGGCTCCCATGCTGGTCAAGCATGTCCTTCAAATTCAAAAACAAGTCCTCGTGTGTGTGTGCACGCCTACCAAGCATCAATTAAAGTCTCTCTTTGCACATTTCTTATAGAATTCTTTCACTACCTCACATATCCAAACAAAAAACAACAAAACAGATGCAACATTTAGAGCAACAACTAGTAGTACCTTAAGCCAAAAAATTGAGAAGAAGAGAAACTTCTGCAATTTTGAATAGTTCCTTCAAATATCACTGATTCACCGAAGAAGAGAGCTTCAGAAGTATATAAACAACTGCAATTTTGAAATTGGAAGGTTTAGAGCACATTAGGACACGCCAGAATAACTTAATTAGTTTCACAGAAGAAAAAGCGAGAGCAAGGTTATTGGTCAAAGAATCTCTTTTGTGTTCATATGTCTTATGGGTGTGTTTGGATGGAGGAGAATAAGGTTTGGATAAGAATAAGGATCAAATTCCTTATTCTTGTGCAACCCATGCAACACAAGAATAAGGAATTTGGGTCATTATTCTTATACTAACAAAACTATTATATAAGAATAAGGAATTTGGATAAGCACGCATTCTGAGATTCCTTATTCATATTCCTTATTCAACCATGATATATATATTTACTATGCCACATGAATTAATTGTACAAATGCTTTATGTTTTCACTGTACTGGACTGGAAATATTGATAATTAAAAATAGCTTATCAACTGAACTCCTTAAATCCCCTCTATTCTCTGTCCAATATACCGTCTTCTGCACTTCATGTCTGCATCCTTCTGAAGTCTGAACCCAACAAAAAAATATTTGCTTCTCTAGATTTGGAAAAAAAAGAAAAAACTAAAAATGGGTTAACAAAGCCATTCAGGCATTTTATCAAACACTTGACCTGCACGTGGGTACACCACTCTAACGATCGACAACACCCCACTGAGGCGGAGAGAGGAGATTTGTGGAGTCTTCCGATCAATAGAAAAGGTTCTAAAGTCATACTCATATCTATCTAATTCTAGTCTTCTAGATAAAGCAACTAATTCTGACCTTGAGTAATTTATTTTGCGCCATAAAGTAGTACAGTTGGGAACTCGAGATGGCTTACATGACTTGATTCGTATTATGGAGTAAACATCTCGGGGCGGTCAATCAAAGCTGACGACACCTCACTAGTAACGCTCTCCCCCGTATGACCGTATGTCCGTATCCCAATTTTCGGATGGATGGGGTCAGACTGTCAGAGACTCAATAGTTAATAGGCAATAGTCAACCCACTCCTCTCCCAATTACACACACCCCTCAGTGAGGAGTGTGTGTAAAGACACGTCAATTAATTCAGCCAATTATATCACAGCCTTACGCCTATTTTAAATTGCAACGTGATGAATCGATAAGATCAATTATTGAGAGTGTTGTATCCTTTTGTAATTTTTTTATGGATTAAGAATTTTGATGAAAGAAGAAATTGACAAAATAATTTTATTGGCTCAAAATTTGATTGTTGTACTAGAAAGGAGGCTAATATCATTAGTTTTCGTAAATTACTTTTGTAAAATACATCCTGACCGATTGATGAATGTCATTTGCGAAAAAAAAACATAATTACTTTATAGAAAAAATTATCTTTATAGAAAAAAATTTAAGTATTTTTTCCGGATTTTCAAAAACAGCAATTTTTTTAGGGTTCAGAACAAATTAGATTAACGATTTTTTAAAATTCGAAAAAATACTTAAAAATTTCAAAAAAATAAAAATTTTGGTAGGTAAGGAGATTTCAATATAGAGATCATATTTGACGGTTTGGATCGATCATTTGAACTTTCAAAATTGAGAACTGACGGGGTTTAACCAAGACTCCGATCAAAGCGCTTTGATTGAGAGAGAGAGAGAGAGAGAAAATGGCTAATGTGCTACAGATGGCACAGAGGGTCCGATGCCACTGAGTCATTTTTTAAGATCCAAAACTCAAATACTCAATCCAAACCATTCAAGTTTTTTATCATATTAAAATACTTTTAGGAACCAAATTTTACATTTTTTCGATTTTTTTTGCTATTTATTATGATATTTTTAAAAAACGTTATAATTGGAGTATTTCAGACCCTCCAATTTGAACACATCAAAATAAATAGCAAAAAATTTTCAAAAAATGTAACATTTGGTCTCCAATGGTATTTCAATATGGTGATCAATTTGAACGGTTTGGATTGACCGATTAAATTTTGGATCTTAAAAAAATGATTCAAAAAAAGACATTTGTGGCATTGCCATCTGTGGCACTTTAACCTCTCTCTCTCTCTCTCTCTCTCTCTCTATATATATATATATATAGAGAGAGAGAGAGAGAGAGAAAGTGGATTCAATCAAAGCGCTTTGACCAGAGTCTCAGTTAAACTCTGTCGGTTCTCAATTTTGAAAGTTCAAATGACCGATCCGAACCGTCAAATATGATCTCCATATTGAAATCTCCTTGACGACCAAAATTTTCATTTTTTTGAATTTTTTAAGTATTTTTTTCGGATTTTAAAAAACAGCAATTTTTGTAGGGTTCCGAACAAATTAGATTAACGATTTTTGAAAATCCGAAAAAAATACTTACAAATTTCAAAAAAATGGAAATTTTGGTTGGTAAGGATATTTCATTATGGAGATCATATTTGATGGTTTGGATCGGTCATTTGAATTTTCAACATTGAGATCTGACGGGGTTTAACCGGGACTCCGGTCAAAGCGCTTTGATTGAAGGCTTTCTCTCTCTCTCTCTCTCTCTCTCTCTCTCTATATATATATATATATATATATATATTTCGACACATTAATCAATTAATGAACTTTTTTTTTTTTTGGATGAAGAGCAAGTAGGCAATTATTGAACTCTTTTATACACATTGCAAGGTGTTCAACAAACAAGCCGTCCATTAGGCATTAGTAACATTTATGGACATGACTTGCATCATTTTACCACCAGATGTCATGAACATGTTCAAGTTTTGTCAGCATCATTTTACCATTATTTCACCACTTTGCTAGGAGCATATGCTAGTTAGAAGATATAGGCATGATGACAATCATTAAATAAAATTACATGATCATGTGATTATGTCATGACATCCAATTAACAAAAAAGCCAACAGAGTTTCTTTTAGCACCAGTTATCACAAGTTCATCGTATATTATCCTAATTTTATTTTAATAGGAAAAAAATCATTTTTTCATAAATAGCAAAACATTACATAGTTGTTGCCTGAATTTTATATTGGTATCATATAAAAGACATGTTATCTACGTATCACAAAATATTTTTTATTTCATTTTTTTTAATAAAAAAAACTCTACTGGAAACACCAAACATTGTGAAAAGGAGACGCTTTGGAAACTACTGACCAAATTTTTTTCTTAAGAAAAATGTCAGACCTAGTTTCATTTTTACGAAACTGTTCTTTTGGATTTGGATGAACAGAGAAGCTATATTTAGAAGTATCAGTGTGGAAAAAACTGTATTCAATTATATTTCATTTATTAGCAGACGTTGTTGATATTTCCCTTTTACCATTGTAGTAGGATAATATATGCTGACTAAGGAAGATATGCTCATTACGAACAATAAATAAAATTACATGGTCAATTGATAATCTCTTACTTCCAAAAAGCGGCCATCAAAGCTTTTTAGTACGAACGAATGGAAATTGGACATCAATAGTTCTCCCTTAGTTTAAAATCAAACAGTGTAATGTATAATCTCAAGAGTTCAACAGCGTACCCTACCAAAATTGGCTGTAAATTTTCTATCTCAATATGAAAACAGAAACATTTCTGAGCCTACTAGAAAAGACATAGGTTATCCTCTTAGAACCTCAGATTAAAATTAAAAAAAATAGAGTAAAAACACCAAACACCGTTGAAAGGAGACATTTGGAATCTACTGATCAGATTTACCAAAAAAATTTAGAAGTAAGTTCAGTCTTGCCAAACTGACAAACTCTTCTGTTGGTTTTTGGATGAACTGAGAAAACAACTCCCAAACATATTGCCTTTCCATTGTACAGAAACAACTCCCAAACAGCTCCATATTACGAGGCTTATGTAGATTATAAAGAAACAATCAGGCAAGAGTACATCGTGGCTCTCTGTGCATATGCTATTAAATTTGATAACTTATATTAAATATTACATTGTGTTTACCGTATTACCAGCATAGCTTGATGCTCGGATCGGGTCCCCTACCTGACTCACCTCCCCCTCGTGTACAACTCATAATCAATTCAATTATTTTTGAATCCACAGCCTAACTTCTTTCTCCTTAAATACCCAACCCCTCTCCATCCTCCAATCCATCTCAGGTTCAGAAAGCCAGAAAACATTTCAAGCAAAGCTTGAAGAAAGAGAAAAGCAAATAAGAGTAAAAATGGCACCTAGTTTCGCTCGTTCAACCTCACTTCCTCCTAGCCCAACACATAAGAAAACATCATATCATGTCCGATCTGTGAGTCTCCCATGTCGGTCCCACCCCCTCATCTCTAACCTTGAGGAACAGATCCAAGCCATCCGATCCTGGGCTACAAACCCAGAGGGGTCATCGGCTTGGATCGAGGCCGGCCTAGCACACATTGAGTTGCTTCAAATAGCCTTGGAAGATTTCCTCCAGCTGCCGCAAACCCAAGAGACCCTTCATCAAGCTGCCTCAGTTGACCAGCTCCTCGACGACTTGCTCCTACTAGTTGATGCCTACGGGTCCTTTGTATCAACCATCCTGACACTCAAAGAATGCCACTCAAATGTTCAGTCGGCATTCCGCAGACAGGATGAGGTTAGAATAGCTTCCTTCCTCAAATCACAGCGGAATGTGGAGAAGGAGATTGCTCAACTTGCCTCAGGTTTAAGAGGCATCAGCAAATGCCGGCATCTAGCACTTTGTTCTGATGCAAAAGAGATTGAAATAACTGGGATCATAAGAGAAGCAATTTGTACAACTGCTTTTGCTTCCATGGCAATTTTTGCTGGCATTCAGACATTGTCAGCAGCTGTTTCATCAAAGAAGAGTTTTGGTGCCATGAGATCATTTAAAAAATTGGCAATAAGCTTTTCTTTGAAGAAATTGGGCACAGGCGAGGAAGAGAATATTCATACATTTAAGAGATTTGAAGAGTTAGATGAATGTATTAGATTATCAGAGTGCTTTAGCGAGCGTGTGTTTAGGAGCTTGATTAATTCAAGAGTTTCACTCTTGAATATCACAACTCCTTGATTGTAATATAAAGAAAATTTTGTATAGAGAAAACAAATTAGACTTAAGTTTAAATTTTGATGTTTCAACTTTCCATTTTACAGTTAAATAGCTTTGAGCAATCTAACAAAAGGACTAATGTTAAATCACCTATAATTGATTCACTGACTGGCACAGAAATATAACATCGATATTATCAAAAGAATTGACTAGACATCTAATCAAATTTATACTTTGGATCTTAATTAACTATTCATTCGTTGTGTAAATTATAATTCAATTTCTTTCATTGTTTATCATGAAAAAGGTCACATCCTTTTGTTATGCAGTTCTCACCTATCCAAAAGTTGCTTATTAGAAATAGAGAACTATTAGGTTTATTATTGCAAATAAGCATACTATTTCAATGTGCATAAGAAGGCTCCGACAAGACAACTTGACTTCGTTAACAGAAGTTAGGCTCTTTGGCTCTTGGCATTATTGGGGAAAATAAAATGTATGATCCATCTGTCTTAACATGGTTGTGCACATGCATTCCTTGAAACATATTATTGGGAACAGCTATATATTATTACAACCATTATTATGTAAATAGTCTCCTATAGATGATAAGAAGGAGACATCCGGAATCTCAGAGCGAACAGAAAAATAGGCTCGGATCTCAATTCCACCCAAGTGCTTTATTTTTAGTTGTTGGCTTGGACGTGCAAGACCACTTATTTTAATTCAATTCAAACACATCTTAGAGTATAGAGTTGATTGAATAATGAATTACAGTGTATGATTAGTGTTTCAGTCCGATCATAGCCATAATGATTTGTGGATGGGTTCCTTCCATTATGAGCTTTACCAAATAAAAACTTTCAATTTAATAATTTGTTTTATTTTCTTTGTCCTCAATCTGACAAAACAACTCTCTGTATATATAACCAACCTTGGATACCAGGATCAGGCAGTGGATTGTTACCGTTTAAACTTTAGAGGCATAACAAGTCAAACTCCCCATGAGAGTCCATTGAAAACTTCACTGGAAAGCAAATTGCCGTTAGAGATCAATGCTGACTGGAAGTGGGCCCTAAGGAAGGATGTATATATTCACCCCCAAGACACACACTTCAAAAACTGACAGCACAGTATTAATGTTTACCCGGTTTTGTTGGCATTTAAAACTAATGGAAGAATTATATGCTTCAAATGTCCAAATCATGTCATGTATTATTGATGTTGTTGTTTTGTTGTTCCATGGTGTAAGTTTCAGTTTAGATTCTCCCTACCGGATATCTCACCTAGTGTTGACCACCAGAAATGGATACAAGTTAATACAGACAAAACCACCCGTGGATTCTATTAAGACACATAATTTGCACGCCAACAGTACGTACATTCTACCAAAAGGAGAGGAGCCATCTGGTATCTAGATGAGAAATGACAATAGGTTTGAATTTAATTATAATTATATTTAACATCTATATTTTTTGAATGCAGAGCACTTCTGTAATTGTCGGATTACCAAACACAAGGCGCCTTATTTTATTTATTACCCTTATCTTTATCTCAAATTTTGAAAGTTTGCTTTGCATATTCTTTAACTATAAGCTCAGCGGCAATGTTATATTAGTTGCACTTGTAAATTCCATCCTTCAATCAAAAAATTCGCTCGTGCGTGTGCGTTTCATTCAAATGAAAAAATCATCCTGTTTTCTCTCCCCTATATATCCTTTCCCCTAATAAGACTTTCATCATGTGGTACATCTACATGAGGGGGAAAAAGAAAAACAAGAAAAAGGTATCAGTAAAAGCCACAACTCATAGTACCTGAAGATGAAATTGTGATCCCTTGTGAACTTAATGCAAGCATGTCCCTTCTACTGCAACCACAACTGGAGCTTCTTCACCAACTTCTAATTCTTATTCATCCTGTACCACGACATGTAGAAGCAAATTAAAGCATGTCTTCGGTGGCTGCAACAAAGCAGTATCAGATGTCCACAATGTGCAAACGTTCAACACATTCAAAACATTTCACTTGAGGTTGCGGGGTTCGAAATTCCGCTAGAAGTATTTCGTGACATTTAATTTCAAAATAAGTTGGAAAACTTGACTCTCAACTTATCTTTAAAAACACACACACACGAACAAGTGAAAATTGATTTGGTCACCATTTTTGAGAAAGTAAACATAAAATGGGTTAACCAAGCCATTGCGGCATTCTATCGAACACGTGACCTACACTAAAGATTTATACATGCACCACCCAAACTGGCCACGTATCTCCATACAAAATCGGAGAGAAGGGACTTGTGGAATCTTCCCATCAACAGAAAAAAGTTCTTAAAAAGTCAGGTCTACCTAATTCTAGTCTTATAGACGGAAAGTAAAGCTACTTTGCTTGGGGAGGCAGAAATACTGTACCTGTCAAACGTTGAAACTGAACACGGAATGAAAATCGAAGTGAAATTGATTCCGTTTAACGTTCCGTTTCGTCAAACGTAACAGTTTTCCATTTTGTTTAACGTTCCGTCTTTCATTTACCATTGAATTCAGCGAAATTCCATTTTCCGTTTCAGTAACGTTTATAAATTTCAATTCCGTTTCTGTTTCGGTTTCAGAAACGAAACTGAAATCTCTTCCGGCTAATGTTCCGTTTGGACGGAATAAAACGGAACACCACAGCGGAACGGAATTTTGACGAGCCTAGAAATACACACATCACCCCATACTTAAACAATAAAAGTTAGGCTAAGGAGCCAATAAAATTCGGAGTTTCGGACTCTCAATTATTTAACACCATAAGTTAGTACACCTGTACAGGTGAGAGAGCTTACTTGCGAACGAGAAGTAACACCTCGTGGCGGTTGATCAAATCTTAAGACACGTCACATATGACGCTCGCTCTTCAACCCGCCAAAATTCGCGGACGAAGTCAAGAGTCCAGACTCGTGGCCCCTCGCGCAAAAAAACTACACATCTCCTAATTCCCCGCCTTTTTAATGCTCAACCTCACCTGACTTACCAGACTCACACAAACTGAAACGAAACAGAGAAGAAGATGATACCAGGGTTCAACCGCTCCATCACATTTCCAATGACCCAGTGGCCGAAGAAGAGGGCCGTACACCATGTACGATCAATTAGTCTCCCTTGTGAATCACATCCTTTCATCGTAAATCTCGAGGGGAAGATTGGGGTCGTCCAATCGTGGGCAGCCGGTGCAGATACTTCTCTTGCCTCGATCGAAGCCGGTCTATCGCACATCGAGCTGCTACTTTTGGATGTGAGTGAATTCCTCAACGACTCTGTGACGAAAACAGTTCTCCAACATGCCACTGCCTCGAGTGAGTGCCTCCTTGAAAGTTTTTTATACCTAGTTGATTCATTTGGGTCGATGCAATCTGCGATGGTCACGATGAAACAACATAATTTTGAGGTTCAATCAGCATTCAGAAGGCATGATTCTCCACTGATCGCCTCTTCTATGAAATCTCAGAGGAGAATTGAGAAGGAGCTGAACCACCTTGCTGCTTCTTTACGTGCCACGACTAAATCCTTGCATTTGAACTTTTCTGCGGATGCTTCCAACGCGAAGATCATTGAGGTTTTGAAAGAGGCAATTGGCACCACGTCAGCAGCTTCTATGGTTCTACTTAACAGAGTGGTGGCAGTTTTGGCAGCTTCTTCTACCGTGGCTGCTTCGATAGCTTCCTACACAGTGAGGCCATTCAAGATGAGGAGTTGTAATGGAGAGAGAGAGATGTCGAGTCATGTAAAATTTGAAGAATTGGAAAGATGCATTGACATGGTAGAGAGGGGAACAGACAGTGTGCTTAGAAGTCTGGTTAATTCCAGAGTTTTGCTACTAAACATTCAAAGCGGATTGTTATAGAGACATCAGTAAAGAGTCTAGTTAGACTAGTTGTAAATAGTATACATGTAAATACTTATTGAACAGAAATTATATGAGAGAAGGTTTTTTATTGACATCGTTTTGCTTGATAATTAGTCGTTGCATTTCGGCATCAATATAGGTGAGTTTATATATCACTCTAGTTTTATAAGAAATATTTTTTTTTTGAAGAAGAAAAATAGGGTCAAGCCCCTATCTTATATTGATATAAAAGTTTTATAAGAAAGTTATTTGATTATTTTAATTGGGCCAATATAGTTGCGCAAATTTGCTACTCACTTAAAGAAATAATGTAACCATTTACAACATTATCAACAAAATAACAGGAACACTTTTTTGCAAAATTTTTAGTTGATATAATTGTAATTCAAATTCCTTTTAGAAATGAAAAAAAAATAATTTTATTAACAGAACAGCTTTTTTCCCCTCTGTTTTCCCTCAATTGGAACTTAGGATGTGAAGGTTTGGGTAGGAAGGACCTCTACTACAAAACTATCATGAATAATGTAAATCTAATATGGATTAGATTACCGTTTGCGGAAGAATCGAATATACCAGACTTCGATCTCGTAGGCGATACCGCAAGCCATCGCCGCCACGCAACCGCTGCGCACAGCTTCTGTCTCTCTCCGTATGCGGCCGATGCACTACGACCTCAAGTTAGGGCCTAGCGCCACCATCCACGATTCCAAGTGCCCGACATGCCGTGCTTCTCATTCATGCTTGGAAATCCATCAAGCAAGGGAGGAGAAGGCTCCCTCTCTCTCTCAGATCTCTCTCTAGGGTTCTGGACCTTTGGGGACGGAATCACCAAGTAACAAAACACTAGATCTGAGTATATAAAGCCTCTGTCGGTTACAGAACCGAACAGACGCATATCTGGTTCCGCGACCCAGCGGGTCGCTGGACCCATCAGCGGGTCGCTGGCCAGAAATTCTCCGTAAATTCCAACATCTCCCTCTCGGAGAAGTTTCACACAGCATGTCACTCATACGGCAAATGGAACGTGCGACCAGCGCATACACCTGTCCATGCGGGAGCTCAAAAGCCTCACTTTGAATAAATTCAAAGCCAGCGAGAGAGCATCTACCCTTTTATAAAAACAGTTATATAAATGTGTACACTAGTACCTTAGAAACATTCAAATCCGCACTAGATCAGACATTATTGACCGCTCAATAATACATGTCTTTTCCGTCTCAGTCTTAGTCTGCTGTATGTTCCCAACCTCAGTCCATATGACGAGTTTGGTGAGCTCAGAACACCAACAAATCTATCGTTTGTGCATGATGAATTGAATCTTCCTTTCGACTCATGAGACTCAAAACGAAATCAGTCGCTTGCCCAGCAATGCCCCGACAGGCGGAATATACATCACCATAGGGTACACACCAAAGTAGCAGCCCTGACCCCATTTTTCATGACATAGTCAAAAGTCAAAGGGTACGTAATCATGGAACTCACACATGGGGAGTCATACGGTCTTGGTCCTGGAACCACTCAACCCACTTCCATAAGTCGCCAAGCACATGTGGTATGAGCACATGTACAATGAATTATCTGCTAAACAGACGTGTGTTCACATTCATTGTACGAGTCTAGATTCAGTTTGCAAATCAAGTGTCTATGGTCTAGACCACTTCTTATTGCAACTAATCCTGAGATTCTCCACTTAGACACTCCCCGAGTTCTAAGGAGATTCTCACCTCGGCTTTTATTGAACTACATGATTGTTTGGGGCACAATCATATCGGATCGCCTAAAAGAAGACAAGCCTCATTTCAGTCCCAGACTGAAGCGACAATGAGCTTCGTCCATCCCAGATGGCTCCTTAGTCCCTGACTAAGCGCACATAGCTCAATCTAGTCTCATCTCTACATGCCCCAGGCATTAGAGGCGATTGCTCGTGTGAGCGAGACAATCTAAAGTTCAATGACACACTACCATAAGTGCTAACATGTACTTGATTAATAATAAACTCAATGTTCACTATCAAAATTCAAGTACATATTACTATGAGGATCTGATTGTCATATAGACCATCTCCAAATGAAATAATTCATTTGACATCTCTCTGAACTATCAGAGAATTTTGAGTATCCTGAAATAGATCGTTAGGGTGTTACGAACTGTTCCATATAGGAATCCACTCAATATCAGATCAACTCCCTCTGGGCTATCATGTCTCCATATATCTGAATTTGTTTGGTTTAGTCCATTACCCCACAGTATGCTTCTAGAGCTATACATAAACAATGAGTTGTTATCGACCTCCCTGAAGTCACAACAACTACCAATTGTTTCTAGGACTATCTCAACCAAAACTCCCTCTTGACATAATAAGCATTAATTATGTCAATGTGCTCTATCTCACAAATGAGAGAGCTAGTATGAAAATCAAAACATGCTTTTGACTCCATCTCCTCTATAAGATAGTCAAAACTCAATCTCCACAATGAGAGAGTATCATATTTACTCAATCTCCCAAATGAGAGAGCAAATAATTTGTTTCATGAGAAACAGTTGTAATCAAGCAAACTTTATCATCAAAGTATACTCGGCATGTTATTTATCATACTTTCTTTCAGATATATCAAATTCTATATGCTTTCGCAAATAGGTATTGTAATTGGCTTATAACATATGTCAAACTCATAGCCTTGCTAGAGTGACCTAACTTTATAATCTGCAATAGGGTTACAAGTAGAATGTGCCTCATGCACTAGTCTACTATGCTCCTAACTCAATATAGAAGCTCATGAGTCCTAATATCTCATTTCTATTGTCACATGCATAGAAACCAAGCAAGCCTCTCTTGCTGCTTGAACTAGTCCTGTTGCACCATGCAACCAACTAGGAGATAAATGTAATGGTTAATCAACACATTACAAATAAGGTTTTGTAACTTCTTACAAGTCTGACTCAGTTCCAACGGTCCGCTGATTCGTTCAGCGACTCGCTTAAACTCTCAGCGGTCCGCTAGGCTTCCCAGCGGTCCGCTGCATTTAGAACTGACAGAGGACTTGTATTGGAAGTCATCTTAGTCTAAGACGGTCCGCTAGCCCAGCAAGCGGTCCGCTTAGATTATGAAGCTGAGAGTCTGATGCTAGTTGAGCTTCCTCTTCATCAATAATATTTGACCCCTGGTCAGATACATTGAATTATGAAGGCATAGCTACATTCAGCACTTCTCTCAAGAAACCTCAATTTATATAGGAACTCATTTCACTATTTGTACTACTCTTGGAATGCAAATAAATATGTGTGTCTTTCAATTGCTCCAAGCAATGAAATAGCCTCCCTCTCAAACCTAATTCTACTCTCTATTCTCATAGTAGAAGAGAGAAGAATGGTTATTATAAGGGGTATATATAAGGAGCAATCTGAAATAGACAGTCGTCTATTCAGATTCCAATCCAAGCGGTCCGCTAGCCCAGCTAGCGACCTGCCAGGTCATTCTTTGTCAGCGATCCGCTAGCCCAGTTAGCGGTCCGCTAAGAATGGCTCCTAACACACTTTATAACATCAATGTGCCACATTGCACAACATCCAGTAGTACTAAGTGAACCCTATTATCATACCGATTACTTTCTTTCTTTTCAGACTTATCTTAGATGTATGCATAGGGGATTCAACACCCAAAGATAAAGAAGCTATATATCTATTCTTCAAGCTAATAGTGCACTATATGTGCAATGATTATTTGACAACTTATTCTTGAACCATGTAACATATATTTTAGACAATTAACCAATTGGCTAAGCATGCACTCTCAGCCATGGATCAACTAAGTATGCACCTCTTGTGCTCTTAGTTTTCCACTGCTCAATCAGTGAAGTGATCCTTGTCTAAAACTGTTATATGTCTAGAATAGTTTCAACATAATCATATCTATTGCTTAGAATGAGATAGGTATAGGCAAACTCATCTCCAACAAGAGAGTTTCCTTACACTAGACTCCCTCTATTCTGGTGTATCACTTCATACGGACTATACCGGAGCCACTGCTCTTGAAGTATTCCCTATATTATAAATCATACAAGTCATGCAATAATCTTTCTTTATTTACACTATCTCATATTTCATCATTGAATAAATTACTTTAGCAATGAAACTTAAATTGACCTTTAGCAATGAAACTTAAATTGACCTCAACATCAATTTTATTTCTACATTACCTTTTTGAGCAAACACTCCTCCTAACTCACAATTTTAAAAATCGGATATTAGGGCATATGTGTCTAAATTGCTCAATGTGAGATTTAAACTCTATAGTATCTTTTCCTAAGCTTAACTTCATTGAACTTATGCGAGAATGTTGAGGAAGAACCTATTTCATTTCCCCCTCTTTTCCTCAGCATCCAAATCAAGTTCATAATTACTGAAGTAGCTTGCATAAGAAACTATAAGTTATTTATAAATCTTCACTCCTCAAGGAATCAAGTGATTCAACAAAATGGCATATTTATGGTTCTTCTCCAATAAATTTCCTTGAAATCTATGAGAAGGTACAATCAGACATGCATCTGAACCTATGGTTATATGAGAATCCTCCTAGGAATCTCTAGAAACACATAATTCAAACCATAAAATAAAATGGAGATTTCAGTCTGTCTCAGACTGAATGCCAGCGGTCCGCTTAGCAACCTAGCGGTCCGCACAACAATCAAGCGACCAGCATGGCGTTCCAGCGATCAACTTGCTGTTCAATGAAAGCGACCCGCTAGCCTAGCCAGCGGCCCGCTTGTACACTCAAGCAGAAATTCCACATTTGGAAATTATCTTTGTGATGTGTATTTCACGATGCAAACTGCATACATTACCAATTTGCAGAACACATCAACTGCTACTTAGTTTTTGTAAGAACCATATCCATAATGGTACTTCATCATCATCATGCAACACAATATGTCGCTCGATGTGAGAAATAGTGAATCATCGAACTATTTCTATCTTATCACAACTCATTAACTCGTACAGCAAGTCCAAATGACTGCGACTCGTTTTAAGAGATTTCACACTTTTATGACTGAATTGGACCTAGTCATAAATGTGATAAGAACCAAAAGCTTAGTGCATTGATCATATTAATTCTCCATAACTTGAATCGCTTATTAACAAGTATTCAAGTTCTCACTTATTGCTTACTATGTCTCAAGTTGGAATAGATTGGCGATTATGACCTAAAAGTCAATCCCAGTCATGTAACCTCAACTTGCATAGTTAGCATGCCAATTAATCACAACTCATGGGTTTATGTAAAACACAAAGAAAATGCATAGAAAGAAAACTTACTTAATTAGCACCACAAACCATAATGTTTTGGTACTAAAATGAGCACCATCCACATACTCAATTATGAAATCCAACACCAAAAGAAAATTTCACAAGTACTAGTCATTGTCAAGGTTTGAAGTGTCTTAAAGTATCATGGAGCAATTATTTGTATCCCCTTCTAGGAACAACAAATCTGCATGTGCCAATCCCCTGGACTGCACCATTGCATTGATTCTCACATATAGATCACTTTACTTCATATTTATGACAATTCAAATGCTATGTTACATCACCAACATCAAGGTAGTAACACTCAAGCAATTTTCAATTTTAGTACTTTATCCATATTTAGAAACATAACTTCTTGTATATCAAGTCCACAACAATAATCTCTTAGTATTTATACAATTACTTGACTATGTCATTAAGCTTGACCAATTTGAGCAACATTCGTTAAGAAACGAACGACACAAGACAGTGAAGTTTGCTTGCACATGCTCTCACCAATTAGAAAGCAAGCAAGTTAACTCTAACACTTATTGCTCAAATGTCAACTTATGACTCTCTTTATGCAACTCAAAATTTATTTGACCTCATGTCAAGATGCAGCCCCAAAGGCGCTTCTTATACTTGTCAAAAATTTATTGAGCTTGCAAATTAACATAATCAATAATTATCAATACTATCATTAGAGATTAAGTTAAGTTGCAACTAATACAAGAAACAAAAAATTCTACTCAGCAACAGAATGCGAGTGGAATTTTTGCAGGTCAGTGCTCACTAGCGGTCCGCTACACTACCCTTACGCAATTTGTTTCTTACTTTTCACTATTTCTTTTGGGATTTCTCATTAGATGTGATGGTCTCGAGTCTATCCTGATTCTCTATAAGATAATGAGATACTATAATGCCCAGCAATATACATCCATCAATATCTTCTATAATCAGCGATGACTTTTGTAAGCCAATGCCATACATAGAGACAAGCACATAAGTTAGCACTACACAGTTAGTCTCACCGCACAACCCTTGAATCAATCCAAGAAATAATGCAAACCTAGCAACGATAACCGAAAGATGACAACCAGGGCCACCAATCCTGTCTCATATACTAAGTGCACCACCTCCCAACCGACTCGATTGGCGCAAGACACAGAAATTGGATGAGACACCATAGTCTACATACCAAATTCACCCTTCGTGTGCTACCACACAATGCTAGCCGGCACCCAATTGTGCCATGCATGCAATCACAATGGTGAGACGGTACCACATATACCATCAATCACCCACAATGCAAATATGCACATAATGAAGGGTATAAACCATGAGACTATCGTCCGGATAATCTCATACACCATTTTGGACATATAAGTATGTTCAAAGTTGGTCAGATCAAGTCATTGTTGTAACATTATATTTTAGTTTCTGTCAAACTCAGGTTCAGCGGCCCGCTGATCCGTTCAGCGACCCGCTTAAAACTCTCAGCGGCCAGCTTGGCTTTCCAGCGGCCTACTGAGACTTGACAGACAACATTATACTGGTCTCAGGTTCTTTTCAGGCGACCCGCAGGCCCTGCCAGCGGTCTGACTGATAACCATACAGAATAACCCTTGGTCTTCTGTCAGCTGAGATTTCTGCGGTCCGCTAGCCCTGCCAGCGACCCGCAGGTTTCACGTGCTGAAACCCTGATTATGGTATCTCCATCAAGGAGTGCCTCAGAATCAATTTTCTCGACCAGTAATCGTATCCTAACCAGAACCATACTCAAAACTATGGTTTGCAACAGTTCTCATCAATGATCAAAGAGAGAAATTTGCGAAAAACCAATTAGTCATGGATCTAGGGTTTCATAAGGACAAATACGTCACAACAATGGTGGTTATACTTAGCGGTACCAATTTCTACGGAAGGAAGCCTTAATGGCTCTGATACCAATGAAGGTTTGGGTAGGAAGGACCTCTACTACAAACCTATCATGAATAATGTAAATCTAATAGGGATTAGATTACCGTTTGCGGAAGAATCGAATATATCAGACTTCGATCTCGTAGGCGATACCGCAAGCCATCGCCGCCACGCAACCGCTGCGCACAGCTTCTGTCTCTCTCCGTATGCAGCCGATGCACTACGACCTCAAGTTAGGGCCTAGCGCCACCATCCACGATTCCAAGTGCCCGACATGCCGTGCTTCTTATTCATGCTTGGAAATCCATCAAGCAAGGGAGGAGAAGGCTCCCTCTCTCTCTCAGATCTCTCTCTAGGGTTCTGGACCTTTGGGGACGGAATCACCAAGTAACAAAACACTAGATCTGAGTATATAAAGCCTCTGTCGGTTACAGAACCGAACAGACGCATATCTGGTTCCGCGACCCAGCGGGTCGCTGGACCCATCAGCGGGTCGCTGGCCAGAAATTCTCCGTAAATTCCAACAGGATGCATCATCACTAACATGTAACATCAGCTCAATCGGTTGACCCGTTTTAACTTTGACATTTCTGTGTATGTCTAATTAATAGAGTAATAGTCTACAAGTCAATTTCAGGAGCAGTGCTTAAAAGTTCAAACGAAGCTTAATTTTTGGACTAGATAGTATCGAGCCGTCTTCACTTGACATTTTAATTAAGAGAAGGCTGAGAAGCTGAGGTTGATAATTGAAAGTCCGGTTTGAGTACGGGTCCTCTTCACTCAAAATTGACTTCTTTTTCTGAATGGTAAGGTGTCAGAAGTGACGTTTGCTTCTAGATATGAAGGTCCACCTCTTGTATTGCATCTATGTTTAGGGCTGTCAAACGTTGAAACGGAACACGGAACAGGTCTGTTTCGTTTCCGTTCCGTTTCAGCCAACGTAACTGAAATTAATTCCGTTTAACGTTCCGTTTCGTCAAACGTAACACATTTCCATTCCGTTTAACGTTCCGTCCATCATTTACCATTGATTTCAGCGGAATTCCGTTTTCCATTTCAGTAACGTTTATAAATTTCTGTTCCGTTTCCGTTCCGTTTTCAGAAACGAAACTGAAATCTCTACCGTGTAACGTTCCGTTTCGACGGAACGGAACGGAAAACGGTGGCAGAACGGAATACTGACTGTTCTATCTATGTTGGTGGTTGTCAAGTATTAATTGTAGAATATGAGGGTTGGCCTAATAAATTCATGAACTAAATTTTTAGGCTGGATTTTAAGTGAATTATATATAGGCTGTGTTTGGATGATGGGAAGTGGGAAGAAGGAATAAGGAATAAGGATTTTTTTTCAATAAATTTATTCCTAACCATCCAAACTCTTCACAAAAGTTACACACTTCCCAATAAATTTACCCATTCCCAATAAATTTCTTCCCTTCTTCCTTCTTCCTACCTTATTCTCAACACATCCAAACGGAGCCATAATGAAGTATGGTATGTTGGCCCCTCTTCAATGATGGAAATAATTTGGTGATCACAAGCAATTTTAAATTAGGCCGTATATCACATCGTCAAAAAAAAAAATAAATTCATGATTGTACATAAGAATGTATTTTATTTACAATACAGTATAAAGCATTAAAAATATTAGTTAGGCCCTTATCAAAATGATTTTGAGGTGGGATTCATTTCATAGGATTTCGATGGATCTAATTATATAGAAATTCCAACTAAATGACACCAAATTTCTTCATTTTGATAAAGAATTTTCCAATAAAATGAAATCCCATGTAAAAAAAATGAGATTTTGATCAGGAGTTTAGTAATCAACAGCTGCTTTTATTTTTCTATTTCACTAGTCCTTTATTTTTTTTAAAAAAAATAACTTTGCACAAATCATGTACGAGTTATATTTTCTTTTGGACGTGATTTTGCAATTTGAGTTCTTTTTGTAGATAACAATAACATATGATTTGATAACATGAAACGTCTCTTCAGCCATCATTGTCGGTCGATGGACATGAAGTGAAAAAAATATATAGATCTATTATACTTTTAAGAGGTTATAAATTCTCTATACCAAAATTAATTTTATTTTTTTCCTTTAATTCATATCGTATCCGTATAAATATAAATACAAATAACAGATCATTATATACTCTCAATACTATGCATGAGAATTTAACATCGAAAATTCTTCAAATCACTATATTCTCTCATATGAAGTTTTATTAACATTATTTGCAAATGTTTGCTTTTTGCTCCGCAATTCTTGTATTTCAACGTTAATTGTTGTGATTCTATATCACTTTAGTTTCATAAGCAAGTAATTTTAACTCCGGCAATATAATTATTCCCAATTTAGCACTCAAGGATCCAAAAAAAAATTTGTAAACATTTACAACATTACCATTTGTTACGGTATCTAACACAAAATTATAGTTGCATCTTTTGAGGAATATTGTTTAATTGATACAAATCAAACTCATAACAATTTTTCTAAATTGAATATATTTTTTTTTTTCTAACACATCCTTTTTTTTTCTAGTTTTTACATGAACAAACGTTTGGAAGTTGGGATGCAATAGCATCACTAACATCACTCATCTGTGAGTCAGACTATGGCTGTTTGACACAATTTATATTTAGACAATTCTGCATGTCTAATTTGGATGTCTTAAGTCTATAGTCAATTTTTGTTGCAGTGTACGTAGGCTCCAGTTTTTATGTTTCAGAGTTCAGACAAATGAAAACTCAGAAGACTAGTTGTAGTGTACCTAGCTTGTTGGTTCAACCCGAAATTAATTAATATAAAAATTTATACACCAAAAATTTTAATATACAGAATTAATATTTTTTTTTAATAAGAAGAAAGTTCCAACGCGTTTCAGAAGCGAGTATTCGAATTCCCCTCCGTACGCGTTTATAAAACGCGCTCCAACCCTCCCAACGCGTTTTATAAACGCGTACGAAGGGCGATAAATTCAGCCCTGCAGTTACGCCTTTTGAGACGAGTCAGGCCTTCGTACGCGTTTATAAAACGCGTTCGGAGGGTTGGAGCGCGTTTCATAAACGCGTACGAAGGTCATCTCCTTCAAATTCGAGAAATATCCGTTTCTATTTTTTTCGTTAATTTCGTTCGGCAGAGAAAGAGAGAAAGAGAGAAAGAGAGAAGGAGAAAAGGAGAGAAGGAGAGAAGAGGAGAAGGAAAGAAAGAGAGAAAGAAAGGGAAATAGAAAAGGCAGCGGCAGCGACAGCGAGGGAAAGAGAAGAGGAGAAGGCAGCGGTAGCGGCAGCGAGAGAAAGAGAAGAGCGGCAGCGGCGAACTTGCGACAGCGAGGTTTTTTTCAAAATTATTTTGTATTTTGTATTTGAAATAGTGATAATTGTTGATAATTAGGGGTTTAGGGTTTAGGGTTTAGTGATAATTGATGAAATTGTTGATAATTGATAATTGTGAAATTGTGAAAATTGTGAAAATTGTGAAAATTGTGGAAATTGTGGAAATTGTGGAAATTGTGGAAATTGTGAAAATTGAAATTGTGGAATTATGGAATTGTCCATATGTATGATTGATGATAATTAGTTAAATTTTATGATTGATGATAATTGTCCAAAATTGTGGAAATTGTGGAAATTGATATGTATGATTGATGATAATTAGTTAAATTTTATGTTGGATTTATTTTCTAGAAATGATTTATATTAAATTACTTATGAATATCGATGTAAATTTTAGTTTGTAATTATTGTGAAAATTATGTATAAATGGAATTAGTTAGTAAATTGTTGATAAAATTATTGAAAATGTCAATTATTGATCAGTAATTATTGTGAAAATGTCAATTACATAGAAAAAATATTAAATTCATTGTTGTTTTAAATTGTTGTTCTTATATTATTTGAATCAGATGAGTTCAGCAGAAGATGAGGCTGGTCCTTCTGGTGCTTCACCACCTCCCACCGAAGCACCCCCCACCGAAGCAGCCTCCACCCAGCCTCGGCCAAAAAGACGTAGGCGTCGCGCAGCCCGTCCGAGCGCGCAAAATGTCATTCCACCTGTGCAACCGGCCAACGCAGAAAACCAACAGGTTTTGTTTGTTACAGATAACGAGCATCTCGTTGGTTTGTCTTTTGAGGAGGTAATAGATTGTTTTATGTTAATTTATATTTTTTTGATTTAATAATTTAGATTTCTTAATAGACTTATAAATTATATTAAATGTTTATTATAATTTGTAGTAAAATTTTAATCGAAAATGCTTATTATAAATTGTATTATAAATTGTATTTATTTTAAATGCTTGTAAATACTTAAAAATTGTATTAAAAATTGCAGCGTGAAAAACATTTGGAGTTGAGATCGCACAAGCGAACAATTAAGGTGGACGAACGGATTGAGGGAAGGCTGATCAAACTGGGGCTCAGTCACATTATGAAGGTGAAGCATGTCAACATCGACATGCCATTACTGAAGGAAATGGTCGAGTTTTGGCGTCCAGAGACGCATACTTTCCATTTTCCCGTTGGAGAGATGACCGTTACTCTACAGGTAATTTATTTAAACTTGATATTAATTTTTTTTAATATAATTTTCGTATTAATTTTCACAATTAATTCTAACATATAATTTTCGTATTAATTTTCACAATTAATTGTAACATTAATTTAAACTTTATAATTTTCGTAATATTAACATGAAAATTAATTCTAACATATAATTTCCGTAATATTAACATTTTCACAATTAATTCTAACATATAATTTTCGTATTAATTTTCACAATTAATTATAAAATTAATTTAAACTTTATATTTAAAATTCAAATTTGCAATATTTACATGACATAAATTTAACGTATTTTGTAATTGTTACCAGGATGTTGCCTTCTTATATGGTTTGCGCTCGACGGGCATTCCAGTTAGATCGAATACGAGAGGGCCCTGGGAGGAAAAGATTCGTGCAAATCTTTATCCTCATGAAGATTTGGGAGAGTGGCACCGAGAAAGGAGTACCAGGGAGTAAGTGAAAAAAATAAGAATGCAATATTGATTTTTCATATTCAATATATGCATTGCTTACTTGTATTGATTATTTTAAATTTGTACAATGCAGGGGCAATGTTGTTGTGGGCAACAACATCAAGTTGAAATGGTTGCGGCAAAATTGCGGGATGGCGCCACAGGCAGATGCTCCTGGTGAGGAGTTAGACCGATACACGCGTGCAGTGGCCCTAGAGCTATTTGGGACGTTGATGTTTCCCGATATTTCTCAGAATTCCGTCCCAGCATACTTTTTAGAGCTCGTATCGGTATAATTTTCTTAACTTAAATAATATTTTTATTTTTATAATTTCGTTAACAGTCTAATTTTTAAGTAAAGATACTTTCGTTAAAACATATTAATATATCAGTTAGTATCGAATATAAAGAAATTACCAATGACAAAAAAGAAAAAAAAATGTTCAAATGTTGAAATTATTATTCAATGTTGCAATTTAATTTTGCTATTTCCAATGTTGAAATTATTTTTTTTCAATGCGTTGTTTAATTTAAATGCAGGGCAATTTGACTGAAGTTCCGGACTTCAATTGGGGAGGTGCCACGCTTGCTTGTCTATATCGTGCTCTGGATCGTGCCTCCATGCGTTTCAAGGTTGTGACGGGACCTTGGATGCTACTATTGTTTTGGGCATGGTCATACCTCCCTGTTTGTCGCCCAGAGGTTGCTCCTATCGGTGGATTAGGACAGCCTAACCTAGATTCATGTGTGCCGTTTGGCAGGTAATAATTTATAATAATTTTCCAATAATTTTATGCAAATTACAACACATCAATCCTAACCTTCAAAATTTTCAGGAAATGGGGCGAAGCTCGGTCTTTCTCACGGAGCCAGCACCGCGGGGCAGTGGAGAACGCACGGGACTACCTAGCCGTGTTGAACGTTGAAGACGTCAACTGGTTTCCGTACGTACTCGACAGGGCTGTCATGCCACGGGTAGCACAGGAGGGTTCCATAGCGGAGCATGTTCGGTTGCCGCTCATTTTTTACCACATTGTTGCCTACTACTACCCCGACCGTTGTAGGCATCAGTTTGGACTGTACCAGTTTACTCCTCCTCCACTACCTGTGGTACGTTTGCTATATTTTTCCGATTTATCATACGATCAACTTCAATTTAATTAGAGTAAAGAACTAACGTGTTTATTTTAACAGAGTTGGGACGTGACACAGAACCTGCTGGGCTTCCAGCACAGTACCTATCGAGATCGTCCAGATTTTGCTACCATTTTTGCGAGTGCACATGCTGAGTGGACTGACGAGGCATTACAGGCACGCCAGCTGGAGACTCGATCCTGGAGTGCTACTGATACGCTGCGGTACTTCCGATGGTTTTGGCGATACGGTGCCTCCGAGAGACCCACGCCACGAGAGGATGCCGAGGCACGTCTCCAGCGCACTCAGCAGCTGCCTCTTGCTCAGAGGCAGTACACAAACATGGGGTCCAGACTTCGCAATACGGTACATTTTAATTTTTAAAATATGAAATGTATGATTGGTAAATGGAATTGTGCAATATGTCATTATTCTCGTAAATTGCAGGGCAACTCTGCGCTGAAGAATGCACTTCATGCATTGGGACTGGTTGTGAAGAAGGGGTGCAGAAGGATGGGAAAGGCAATTCTCGCCAACTGTCGTTCGCAGTTGCATGATGCTTCCATCCCTCTGAGGTAATTTTAAATAATTTAATTTTTTTATTGCGTTTTTTGCATTTTAAATTCAATAATTTAAAAATTACAGGTTGGAGGATTTGTTGGAGCAGCGAGGACTTCCAACAAATATTGAGGACATACCAGATTCTGGGGACGAGTCTTCTTCTGCACGTCCGACTGTACCCACAGACCTTCAGGCGGAGGATCTGATGCATGCGGTTAGTATTCGTTTATATGCAAGTTTCAATTTTAGATACTAATTTATTTATATTGACATTGTTTTTTTTAATATTATAGGATGGTCGACTGAATACCGGGCGATTAGATGATATTTTAGGACCACGCACGTTCTTTCCTACTCAGTTTCCATCCTCAGGTCCTACTCCATCCATGCATAGTGCATCAGCATCGACCTCGTAGTTTGCTGGCATTTCTCAGGATCCCATTGGCATTTTCCAGCCTCATGATCCTCCACCGTACTCCTTTGCACCATTTGGTATGCCTTCCTCTTTTCCTGCATTTACTGTTCCCCCATTTACTGTACCGTCAGTGCCTACGCCTTCTTCTATTCCATCATTTGGCACTCCGTCTGGTAGTACGGGAGGGACAGACTCGTTCAGCACATTGCTACGGACGGCCGGAGATGAGGAGGGTGATTATGTCCCTATAGCGACTCCTCAGGAGGCTGGGCAGCCTGTTGAGTTTGGGCCCATACAACAGGAGGCTCAGCAGGACCAGCAGGAGGACCTCCAGGAGGAGGACGATGGGGATACAGAGTCCACTGACTTAGGAGACGTTACTGCCCCGGCTGGACGAGATAGGCGTGCGGTGAGGGTGATTGACAGATTTTCACCTTCGGGACCTAGGAGGAGGCGGCGGCGTTAGTTATGATGATGGACTGATTTTATTGCTGATGATGACAGTTCTTTTTTTATGGACTTGTGTATTACTGATGATGGACGGATCGTTTATTTTTCGTTTATGGACTTGTGATTGACTTGTGTATTACTGATGTTGATTGACTATTTTTCGTTTATGACTTGTGATTGACTTGTGTATTTATTGGATTGCTTATTATGACTTGTGATGATTGACTTGTGTATTATTATGACTTGAAAATTCGGAGTGCAAAGCACTACTTGAAACATAAACGTTTATGTATTGAAACGCCAATAAATGAAATACTCCAAACAACAACTTTTATCCATTAAACGTCAACACATTAAAACCACAACTTTTAGTGCAAAGCACTACAAAAAATAGAGGAAATAAAAGACAACCATAAAAATAAAACATTGCATTAACAATTCCAACTAAATTACATTAACAACCATAATAATAAAACACATAAATATTACAATGATATAAATATTTAGAGATTTTGACTATCTACATGTTGTAGAATTTCATCCCACCATGGTTGCTCATCTTCATCATTCGGTTGTTGTTGATTACTCGCACCAGTGTTGTCAGCGAACTGAGCGACTTCGTTCCAAAAAGCAGCATCATCTTCTTGTTGATTACTCGGAACACTGTTGTCAACGAATTGAGCGGCTTCGTTCCAAAAAGCCGCTTCGGTTTCTTTTTTTTCTATCTCTGCCATTCGGCTTGCCGCAATTTGTCGAAGTTCATCCCTCTTATTCATTTCTCTCAATTTTTGCTCTGATTTTTTGAGCCTTTTTTTCCTTGCCTCTTCTTCCCTAATTTTTTATTTACGATCCATTTCTTCATTTCTTTCTTTAATAATCCTCTGCGTCTCTATGTCCCGAGCTCTTTGTTCATTCTCGTCGTGACGTTTGTGCTCATGGTAGTGGTCACGCAATATGTTTTCTTTGTAATTGAAAACTTGAGCACACCTTGTACAGGTCACTGTGTGGTCTCCATTAAAGTTGTATATTTTCTCGTAAACAGTCCAGTGAGTTGGTTCAGACGAGAGGTAGGGTTTCGGTTGTTGTTGGGGGATGGGTTGAGGTTCTGTGTAATATTTTTTGTACCAGTCATATCGCCTTTGTCGGTTCAGATTCTTTTCGTGTTCCCGCCATCGCCGCTCCTGGTACTCCTTCTGTTCTCTTTCCGGCCCACCATTAATGTGCCATTGGTAGTGTATTTTTAACTCGAGCACGTCTCCCTCTTCAGTCGTGTCTTCATGGATGTTGTATTTCAAAATGCGATAACAAGAGCGACAAATTGCCTCGTATTCTCCGTTTTCTGGTTGATTTCTATTGGCAGGGTAATGGTAGAAAGTTGGCCAATACTCAATGCGGGTTGCTCTTCGATAGTTTGGAACATCATTATTTGAGTTAGAGCTATTTCCTTTGTCCATTGTACTGAAGGTTTTAACAAGAAGGAGGTAGTGGGTGTTTGTGCATTCTAATTCAACAATGACTGCTTTTATAAATAATTTCAGCAGTTCAAAGATGACATTGTAAAATCAAATCTTGTCATGTCTTTTGCAGTCTTTATCAGAGCATGCTTGTACTTTTTTTTCTAAAAATTAAATAATACACCTTCGAACGCGTTTATAAAGTGCGCTCCAGGGCTTTCAACGCGTTTTATAAACGCGTACGAAGCTCTGACAAACGAGAGGAAAGTGGACAGCATCTCTCCTTCGTACGCGTTTATAAAACGCGTTGGGAGGGTTGGAGCGCGTTTTATAAACGCGTACGGAGGGGAATTCAAATACTCGCTTCTGAAACGCGTTCGAACTTTCTTCTTATTAAAAAAAAAATAAAATAATTCTGTATATTAAAATTTTTTGGGTCCAAATTTTTATATTAATTAATTTCGGTGGTTCAACACTTGATTAATAAGAGAAGCTGAAATTAGAACTGAAAGAGTCCAGTTTGGGCAATCCGGATTTGCTGTTGCGCGACAAATGGTGTAGCGCACGTACGAGCCGTCTGATCTTCATCGGACGGTTAATTTTTTACGGGCCTATCAATCCAAGTTACATGCACGGGGCTCCTTTGTCCATTGGATCTTGATCAGACGGTCAGCATGCCGCGCTACACCATGTGTCGCGCGACAGCGGATCTGAATTTCAGTTTGGGTACCGGTCCACTTCACTCCAAGTTGACCTCTTCCAATCCTATGGATTCAAATGCGTCAGAAGTGAGGTCTGCTTGACTGCCTCTAAATATGAAGGCCCTCTTCCGATTATTTATGAGGATATTTAGTTTTGTTGACATCCGACGTACAAAAAATCAGACCTAATTATATTACTGCGAACCAGTTCTCTTGGATTTGGATGAACAGATAAGCCATATTCAAAATAGTATCAGTGTTGAAATAGCTGCAGTTTACATGGTCAATTGATGATATCTGACATAAAAAAGGGGGCCATCAGAGCTTTTTAGTACCAAGTAATGAAAATAAAATTGGACAAAAATCGTTGTCCCTCAGTTTACAATCAAACAGTGTAATGTATAACCTGAAGAGTTCAACACCCTACCAAAATTCTCTGTTCCAATACTGAGTCTCAATATGAAAAAAAAAAAAAAAGATATCAGCTTCGTATTAAAAAGAAAAAAAAATTTTCGGTCCCCAGCCTACTAAAAGAGACATAGGTTATTCACTTAGAACCTCAGATTAAAAAGAAAGGAATATATAGTAAAAATACCTAACAGAGTTGAAAGGAGACATTTTGAATTAGTCTTGCCAAACTGTTCTGTTTGGGCGAATGGAGAACACAACTCTTAAACATATTGCATTTCCATTGTCCAGCACCAAATTACGAGACAAATGGATCATAGGAAACAATCAGGCAAGAGTACATCGTGGTTCTCTGCGCATATGCTATTAAATTTGATAACTTATATTAAATAATACATTGTGTTTTCCATATTAACAGCATAGCTTGATGCTCGGATCGGGTCCCCTACCAGACTCACCTCCCCCTCGTGGACAACTCATAATCAATTCATCTATTTCGAATCCATGACCTAACAATATTCTCCTTAAATACCCCAACCCTCTCCATCCTCCAACTCATCTCAGATTCAGAAAGCAAGAAAACATTTCAAGAAAAGCTTGAAGAAAGAGAAAAGCAAATAAGTGTAAAAATGGCACCAAGTTTCGCTCGTTCAACCTCACTTCCTCCTAGCGCGACACATAAAAAATCATCATATCATGTCCGCTCTGTGAGTCTCCCATGCCCGTCCCACCCCCTCATCTCTAACCTTGAAGAACAGATCCAAGCTGTCCGATTCTGGGCTGCAAACCCAGAGAGGTCATCGGCTTGGATCGAGGCCGGGCTAGCACACATCGAATTGCTTCAAATAGCGTTGGAAGATTTCCTCCAGCTGCCACAAACCCAAGACACCCTTCGTCAAGCTGCCTCGGTTGATCAACTCCTCGACGACTTGCTCCAACTTGTTGATGCCTACGGCTCCTTTGTATCAACCATTCTCACACTCAAAGAATGCCACTCAAATGTTCAGTCGGCATTCCGCAGACAGGATGAGGTTAGAATAGCATCCTTTCTCAAATCACAATGGCATGTGGAGAAAGAGATTGCTCAACTTGCCTCAGGTTTAAGAGGTATCAGTAAATGCCAGCATCTAGCACTTTGTTCTGATGTAAAAGAGATTGAAATAACGGGTATCATAAGGGAAGCAATTTGCACAACTGCTTTCGCTACCATGGCAATTTTTGCTGGAGTTCAGACATTATCAGCAGCTGCTTCATCAAAAAAGAGTTTCGGTGCCACAAGATCATTTAAAAAGTTGGCCATAAGATATTCTTTGAAGAAATGTGGCACAAGCGAGGAAGAGAACATTCATACTTTTGAGAGATTTGAAGAGTTGGATGAATGTATTAGATTATCAGAGTGCTTTGGCGAGCGTGTGTTTAGGAGCTTGATTAATTTAAGAGTTTCAGCTCTGAATATCATAACTCCATGATTGTAATAAATAAACAAATTTTGTATATAGATAGAACACTGGCACAATAATATGGATCTACTGTTATTAATTCAAACCAATTGATTAGAAATCTAATCAGCTTTATATTTGGATCTTAATTTACCATTCATTCATCATAAAAATAATAATTCAATACATTTCGTGATATATCATAATAAAGCTCGTCTACTTTTGTTATGTCAGTTCTCACATCCGAAAGTTTCTTATTATATATATATAGAGAATTGTTAGGGTTATTATTGCATAAGAACACTTTTTCAACGCCCATAAGAAGGTTCCGACAAGATAGCTGGACTTTGTTAACAGAAGTTAGGCTCTATATGCATGATTGAAAAAAAAAAGAAATACCTGCTTGATCTGTCTTCAATGGTTGTGCACATGCATTCCTTAATACATTTTAGTGAGGATAGATTTATACTATAATAAACATTATTTATGTAATTAGTCTCCTAATCACGATAAGAAGGAGACATCCAGAATCTCAGAGGGAACAGATAGATAGGCTCAGATCTCAATTCCCACCAAGTGATTTATTTTAGTTTTGGTTCGACGTGCAAGACCACTTATTTTAGTTTGATTCTTCAAGCACATCTTAGAGCATAGAGCTATAATTGATAATAGCTGACATATAATAATTTGTGGATCGGTTCCTTCCCTTAAAAACCTTCCCCAGTAAACACTTTTTAATAAAATTTCTCTGTACTAAATCGGACAACAACTCTCTCTATAACCTACCTCTTGGGTACAAGGATGAGGCAATGGATAGTTACCGTTTAAACTCTAGAGGCTGAACAACTAAAGCTCCTCATCAAGCAGTAACCTCCAGGGGTCAACAGCAACTTCACTCTTCACTGGAAACTGGAAAGCATACAGCCCTTAGAGACTAACAGGAAGTGGGAGGGCCATGTACAATAGAATAGGTAAATTCAAGAGTTTACCTTATTAACATCATGATTTATCACTTTAAGGGAGAAAATTAGAAGATTTAAATTATTATTTTTTGAGGGTCAGTTGGCGAGTGCCAAGATTTAAATTATTATTAGAAAATGTAAATTAATTCAGCATATATAGAAAATTCAGCTTTATTAAGGTTCTCCATTAATATATATAGTATGATCTTTTCTCTCACTTTAAGTGGAGAGAAAATCTGTGTAAATCATTTAGCAAAATTAAATCCATAGATTTTCAAGAGATGTTCAAAGATAAATGAAAATTTGAAACTTATTATAACTCAAATGTACTCTCCAAACTTTCAGATTTTAAACAAGATTACCCAGAATAGAAGACCCCCTACTTCATAAAGCTGACAGCACAGTATTCATGTTTACCCGGTTTTGTTGAAATTTTAAACCAATCAACATTAGGAACAATCAATTAATTATATGCTTCAAATGTCCTAATCATGTCATCTATTATTCATGTTGTTGTTTTGCTATGCCATGGTGTAGATTTCAGTTTAGATTCTCCCTACCATCTCCCATATATTGACCACGAGAACAAAACAATGGAATACAAGTATGTTAACTCTGACAACACCACACACGGATCTACTAAACAAATAATTTGCACACCAACGGTACGTTCTACCAGAAAGAGGAGACATCTGTAATCTAGATGACAAACGACAATAGGTTTGAGCTTAACTGGAGTTGCAATTAAAAACTATATTTTTGGAATGAAGAGCTCTTCTGTAATTGTTGGATTAGAAAAATCAAGGTGCCTTGTGTTATTTGTTACCCTTATCTATATGTTAACATTGAGAACTTGATTCGCATATTCATTCAACTATAAACTCACTAGCAATGTTATAATCTTTTTCACTCTGAAGGTTGGTAGCGTGATTGCTTTGCTAACAGATTTAATTAAAAGTTGTAAATTCTAAATCCCATCCTTTAATCAAAGCCGTCATGTTTTGTGCATCATACCAATGGAAACCCCCCCCCCCCCTTTTCTTTTAGCCTACGATACTTTTTGATCATCTGATATATCTAAAATGGAATAAATAATAATAAAAAAAAAAACAGTGAAAACCACAACTTATAGTATCTGCAGCTGAAATTGGTGGCCCTTTCATCATCTCAAAAATCCAAAATGCACAAGGATACCAAAAGCAGCAGTGGGAAAAAAAAAAGGCTGATACTTGATAGTACCTGGAGCTAAAATTGGCTTCCTTTTGATAAAAGGAGCATTATCTGAACTTTGTGCAAGCATGTTGCACTGCAACAAGCCAACAACAGTTGGGAACAATTATCTCTCTGAGTTCCAACTCTTCAATTGTATAATTTTATATGTTGCCAATAAAATGTACCTCAACTAAAATAATAAAATGATTTGCAATTGCATTGGAATATGAAATTGCCTGTTACTGTTATCAGTAGATGGAAATGCATTAGTAAAAACATAAATTTAATTAATTGCACCTGAAGAGCATAAACTCTAGAAATGAGTGTCCAGAAAATTATTTCTGACAACAGTTTTAGAGAAGAAGCTTACATCAAACAGCAGAGGTTGTCTGCCAAAGCGAGCACCATGTATTGAACCTTGGTACAATCTATGAACATATGGTATGAGTGCTACCCGTTTAGCAATCTGTACTAACATGTATAGTCTGTAGATACAAATTCAAATACATCTTCAATGGCTGCAATAAAGTATTGGATGCCTGCAACGTGCACATACGACAAACTTCATTTTTAATCACATTCTATACAGGTATATTAAGAGACCTAGTATGTCGAATGTGAAGTGGCAGGCTGAGAATATACTAAGATTTACTGTGGTGCCCACGTTTTGAGAAGTACCCTAAAATAGGAAACTAAACCAATGCGGCATTTCATCGAACACTTGACGTGCACTAAACACAAGAGATTTACACGTGCAACACCCAAACGGGCCACGGCTCTCCAAACTAAATCGGAGAGAGAAGACTTGTGGAATCTTCCAATCAACAGAAGAAAGCTCTTAAAATGTCAGGTCTATCTAGTTCTAGTGATCTAAGTCTTCTAGACGAAAAGTAAAGCTACCTTGCTTGGGAAGGCAGCAACACATACATGATACATCACCCCCCATAAATTAATTTAATTTATCTTATGCTAAGGTAATACCTCGTGGCGGTTGATCAAATCTTTAGACACGTCACTTATGACGCTCGCTCTTCAACCGCCAAAATTCGCGGACGGAGTCAAGACTCGAGACCATCCTTCTCCCCCACTCCACTCGTGGCCCCTCACGCAAACAAACTACACATCACTTTCAAAACCTTCTATTTATTTATTTATTTATTTATTTATATCCTAATTCCCCGCCTTTTTAAAGCTCAACCTCACCCATCTCCCAAGCTCACACAAAGTGAAACGAAACAGAGAAAAGAAAAACAGAGAAGAAGATGATACCAGGGTTCAACCGCTCCATCACATTTCCAATGACCCAGTGGCCCAAGAAGAGAGCCGCTTACCATTTACGATCGGTTAGTCTCCCTTGCGAATCGCATCCTTTCATTGCAAATCTTAAGGAGAATATCAATGCCGTCGGATCATGGGCTGCCGGTGCAGATACTTCTGTTGCCTCTATTGAAGCCGGTCTATTCGACATCGAGTTTCAGCCGTGAGCGAATTTCTCAACCTCTCGGAGACGAAATCAGTTCTTCAACATGCCGCCGCTTCGACTGAGTGCCTCCTCGAGAGCTTCTTGTACTTCGTTGATTCATACAGATTGTTGCAATCTGAGATGGTCACCATGAAACAACATCACTTTGAGGTTCAATCGGCACTCAGAAGGCACGACTCTGCACTGATCGCTTCTTCTCTGAAATCTCAGAGGAGAATAGAGAAGGAGCTCACCCACCTCGCCGCTTCTCTACGCGCCATTACTAAATCCTTGCATTTGAATGTTTCTACTGATTCTTCGGAGGCGGAGATCATTGAGGTTTTGATAGAGGCGATTAGTGCCACGTCAACAGCTTCTGTGGTTCTCCTTAACAGAGTGGTGGCAGTGTTGGCGGCTTCTTCCACCGCAGCTGCTTCGATGGTTTCTTGCACAGTGAGGGCATTCAAGATGAGGAGTTGTAATGGAGAGAAAGAGACGGTGGGTCATGTAAAATTTGAAGAATTGGAAGGATGCATTGAGATAGTAGAAAGGGGAACAGAGAGTGTGCTTAGGAGTCTGGTTAATTCCAGAGTTTTGTTACTAAACATTCAAAGCGGATTGTTCTAGAGAGATTAATTAGTTAAGAGGCTAATTAATTAGACTAATTGTTTACTAATGTACATGTAAATACTTATTAGATAGAAATTATAATAGCGAGACTCTTTTGATAAACATCGTTTGCGAATGTATATTTTTGCTTGCTTCACAATTCCTTGTTGCATGTTCGGCATAAACTGGTGTGATTTCTTCCTTTTTTTTTATAATTGAATTTGGTTTGATTTCTGTATCACCCCAGTTTTATAAGCTGGTTATTTTAATTGGTCCAATGTCATTGGCTCATTGCGCCAATTTGCTACTCACTTTAAATGTAATTAACCTGATTAAAAAAAACAAAAAAAGATAATGGAAAAGTACGAAATTATTTTATTTTTGGGTTCTGAAATCATACTTCTCAATTCTATGATAAAATTTAATTCTCAAACTTAACTAAATGTAAAAAACACCAGGACGGTCTTAAATAAGCAAATATAAAATTCTAAAAGTTAAAATCTATAAAAATTACTAAAACAATTCTAAAAAAGGAAGAAATTTATAAAGAAAAATCTAAAAGTCAATAAAAGAAGACTTGGATCGCAAATTTGAGCCCACAATTTGTAAAACCAAGCATATGGTCCCACGGAGCTCCTATGAAAATTTCAAACCAATTCGACAATTTGATTAAAAGTTATGTCCATTTTTGTGAAGTGTGTGTAGGACCACACTTCATCATAACCATTTACAACATTATCAACAAAATAATACCGACATTTTTTTGCAAATTTTTAATTGATATAATTCGAATTCGAATTCATTTTAGAAATGAAAAATTCTAAATTTTTTTAGCAAAACACCTTTTTCCCCGCTGTTTTCCCACAATTACCCGTTTTAACTTTTGACATTTCTGCGTATGTCTAATAGTCTACAAGCCAATTTCAGGAGCAGTGCGTAGAACGAAAGCTTTTTGGACTAATTATAGGCTTATAGCGCATCGCGCTGTCTTCACTTGACGTTTTATTTAACAAAAGCTGAGTTGAAACTTGGCAGTCCGGTTTGGGTACCGGTCCTCTTCACTCAAAATTGACTTCTTCTGCTGCTGGATTGGAAGGCGTCAGGAGTGATGTTGGTTTCTAGATATGAAGGTCCACCTCTTGTGATGTCTCTATCTTGGTGGTTGTCAAGTATTAATTGCAGAATGTGAGAGCTGGACTAATTCATACATGAACTAAATTTTTAGGCTGGATTTTAAGTGAAATATAGAGTGCAGTATGGTATGTTGGCCCCTCTTCATTGATGAAAATAATTTGATGATCACAATTAATTAGGCCGTATATGAAATCACACCTTCAAAACAAAAAAAAATCATAATTAATGTATTTTATGTACAATAAATGTAGAGTATTAAACTTATGAGTTAATAATAGACAAACTACTTTTATTTTTCTATTTCACTACTCCTTTTATTTTTTTTTTAAATTAACTTTGCACAAAAATGTTGTACTAGTTATATTGTTCTTTTGGACGTGATTTTGCAATTTCAGTTACTTCCTTTTATAGATAACAATAACATATGATTTGATAGCCAGAAACTTCTCTGCAGCTAGCCATCGTTGTCCCGTTGAAGGTCATGAAGTGAAAAAAAAAAATTACTATATACTTTTAACAGGTTTATAAATTATCTATACCAAAATTAATTTTATTTTTACCTTAATTCATATTGTATCCGTATAAAAATAGATACAAATAACAAATTATTATATACTCTCAATGATAATATGCATAACAAATTAAGATGTAATAGGGTATAAGAATAAGAAATTTCGGTTTGTGTTCTTATTCTTATTCCTTATTCTTATACTATGATTTTGTTAGTATAGGAATAAGAACTCAAATTCCTTATTCTTGTGTTGTTTGGGTTGCACAAGAATAAGAATAAGCATGCAAACCGAAATTTTTTATTCTTATACTCTATTTCCGGCTCATCCAAACACACGTATATAACTCTCAGTGAAGTTTGATTAACATCAATTGCAAATGTCTTTCTTCTTGCTCGGCAATTGTTGCATTTCAACGTGAATTGTTGTGATTTCTATATCACTCTAGTTTCATATACAAGTTACTTTTAGTGCGCAATTATAATAATTGCCAATTTAGCACTCAAGGATGAAATAAAATTTTTAAAATCGAATTTGTTTTTCCTAACAAATGACCATTTTTCTCTTTGTTTTTACGTGAACAAAAGTTTGGAAGTTGATGCATCATCACTAACGTCAGCTAATATGCGACCTGTTTGACCCATTTTATCTTTTTCTGCATGTCTAATCTGGACTGGATGTCTCAAGTCTATTAGACAAATTTTGGCATGCAGTGTACCTAGGCTCCAGTCTTTAATGTTTCAGACCAATGAAAAATCAGAGGACTAGTTGTACCTTAGTTCGTATTGGCTCAAAACTTGATTTTAGAGAAGCTGACATTATGTCACAGACTCACAGTGTACTTAGGCTTCAGTCTTTAATGTTTCAGACCAGTGAAAACTGAGAGTCCAGTTTTGGGTAACGGTCCACTTAGGCTGTCAAATGGCGAAACGGCAGCAGAAATATCTTCTACTGTTTTAGTTCTGTTTCGACAACGAAACACACTGTTTAGTTCTTTTCCGTTCCGTTTCATTAAACAAAATGATTTTTTTCATTCCGTTTCTGTTTTATTTTTAATTTTTCATTGATTTCAACTCATTTTTTATTGGTTTCAGCCAATATTCGATAAAAATGAAACAATAACGTGTAGCAGTCCCTATTTCGTTTCCTTTCCGTTCTCAGAAACGAAACTATTTTCACTTCCACTTCTATTTCGTTTCAGAGGGAATGAAACGAAAACGTGCGAAACGGTACGGTATTGACTGCTCCAAGGTACACTTCACTCCAAGTTGACTTTTTCTTCTGAATTCAAAGGCGTCAGAAGTGACGTTTGCTTCTAGATATAAAGCCTCCCTCTCTTGTATTGTATGATCTATCTCGTTGTTAATTGTTATCAAGTATTAATTGTATGCCCTAAGGGCTTTAAAAACCCAAAATATATAATTGGAGGGTTGCATGCATGGCCAAAATGTATTTAACTAACAATTTAAGCTGGAATTTATGTATTTGACATTAAAGAGGTAGTGAGTCAGGTATGGTACTCCCCCCCACCACCCCCAATCATGGATCTAATTTAATGGTCACAAAACAATTTAAATATTTAGACCATATTTTAAATCAGACCGTTCAGAAAAAAAATTGTCATATTTGTACATATAATATATTACAAGTACATTAAATGTAGAGTAATAACTTTTGAGTTAATTCATAAAAAAAAACTTTTGAGTTAGTAATCCACAGATTATTTAATTTATTTTTTTTCTGTTTCACTACTCTGAATTTGAAAAAAAAAGAAAAAAGATTGTGCCATTAATTTGGGGGGGTTAGTTAACTTGTCACAAAAATTGTGTACTATGGATATTTTCTTTTGCACAGATTTAGCAACTTAAGGTATTTTCCTTTGATAGATAACATATAACTTGATTTATCTGATTCAACTCTTTAGCTTTTGATCATTATTAATTATTCGAAAAACGAAGGCTATCGTTGTTCATTGAAGGTCACGAAGAGAAAAGAAAATTATATACTTTTAAGAATGTTATTAATTATCCATATTATATATCAATATTAGCATTGACGTCATTCATTTCATATCCGTATAAATATAGGCTCCGTTTGGATAGGTGTGGGAAGAAGGGAAGAAGTGGGAAGAAGTATTGGGAAGTGTGTAACTTTGTGAAGAGTTTGGATTGTTTAATAATAAATTTCTTCTATTCTTCTCTTATTCTCTTCTTCCCATCCAATCCAAACATAGCCATAGATACAGATAATATATTTTCTGAATTATTATATAATGCATAAATCTTTGTTCACCTCTATGTCTTACTCTGCTTATATATACGTGGAACCAGCCTAACCAAAATGATAAAACGAAAATATGCGTAATAACATGTATAATAGTCCAAATCAATATGTTGTCAATGATTTGGACTTGTTGCAGTGTACATTAGCTGTGTTTTCTTTCAACATTAATTGCATTCCAGAAGATGGACAATTAATTATCATTACTGGGTCCTCCTATAATTTAGTCAACATTAATTGAAACAATCTAATTGTAGATACTAATTTACATCACTAGAAAGTAGAAAGTAGAAACTGACTCTCTACTATCTACTTCTAGACCAACGCTAGAGTTTCTACTTTCTAGAGCATTGGCAATGGCAACAAATATCACCTATAGGTCAACTTCTAGAGGATTGGCTAACAATCTTGCACCTTGATGGCTTGATCAATGATTTTTTTCTTCAATAAAGAAGGACAGCCAGGCTTGGGTTACGTGGTGAGCTTCTAGAGCTTGGACCACAACGTGGCCCCTCCAATTAATCGCAGGTCACCACGTCACCAGTTGCCATCGCCTGATTCGATGATCCAAGTCTCCATCCCACATTCCCACTCCCCATCCCTCGTGCATACATCATTTTCTAATCCTTCATTCAAATTTTTAACAAATACTTCGCCTCCTATTTAATAGCCGAACTTCTCCACTTGATCCATCTCAGATATTACAATACAAAGTAAACAAACAAATAAGAAAAGAAGAAATAAAACAGAGAGAAGATGATACCAGGATTCAGTCATTCAATCTCACTTCCAATGAGTCCACGGTGGAGGGCGAAGACGGCATGCCATGCACGGTCAGTGAGTCTCCCGTGCCGATCACATCCTGTGATCACAAATCTCCAGGAGCAGATGGGGGCAGTCCGATCATGGGCTGCCGATGGGGATGATTCCCTTGCTTGGATTGAGGATGGTTTGTCGCAGATCGATCTCCTCCTCTCGACCGTGAATGATTTCCTCAACCTCTCAGAAACACAAACAGTGCTCCGACACACTGCCGGCCCGACAGAGAGCCTCCTCGAAAACTTCTTGTACTTAGTAGATTCCTTCGGGTCGTTTCTATCCGATCTAGTCACACTAAAACAACACCAATTTGAAGTTCAATCGGCACTAAGAAGGCACGACTCTGCATTGCTCACATCGTCTTTGAAATCTCAGAAGAGAATCGAGAAAGATCTGAGCCACCTCGCCGCTTCCTTGCGCACTTCTACTAAGTCCCTGTCGTTGACACTTACATCATCCGACTCTTCAGAGGATGAGATTGTTAGAATTTTGAAAGAGGCAATTGGTGCCACATCAGCAGCCTCGGTGGTTCTCATTAACCGAGTGGCCGCAATGTCAGTTGCTGCCTCCACTGCAGCCGCTTCGTCGGCTTTGTGTGCTATCAGACCTTTCAAGAAGAAGATAACTAATGTGGAAAAAGAGATGTTGATTTATGTAAGATTTGAAGAATTAGAGGAATGTGTTAGTGTTGTAGAGAGTGGAAGCCAGAGAGTACTTAGAAGTCTCATGAACTCCAGAGTTTTGCTACTAAATATACAGAGCAATTCGTTTTAGGGATATTAGAGAAATTAATTTGATGTTACACTGTAAATATGAGAATTCAAATTATTTGAAGTTCCATTTCAAAATTCTTCTCCTACCAAGAAAAAAAATTCCGGCCAAAAAAATTCAAACCCGCACTCTTTGCTAAAGACAAGTTATTTTTTGCCACTAAATCAAGAACTGGTTCAGCATTTACTTTAGATATATAATTTAGTAAATAAGTAAAATCTTTTGATATTTTGTAAACTCTTTTACTCTCCTTAAAAAAAGAAAAAAAAAATCGAATAATAATGGATTCCGCCGACCGCTGAACTGGCATTCAAAAAAATATATATATACTAGACTCCTTATTAATTAATTAAGGGCAAGATCCCCGACCTTATATTTAAGAAAGGATTATATGTAAAATTAAAGGTAATAATTTAGTAAACAAATGGATGTGAGGATAACTTAAAATTTAAAAATGGAGGCCACGTTTTATCAATTTTATATTTTATATTCGCTTGTGTTAGAAAAAAAATATTAAAAGTGAAAATAACTCACATCTCCATATGTCTGGATTTATATTGTATTACTTTTAAAAAAGATTTTTAGAATTATACATATTGAATTAAAAAATTAGAACAATATTCCATTATATATATATATATATATTTTTTTGTAGTTCTGTATAATGCAAATTGCAAACCAATAATAATCATAAAATATTTTTGGTCCTTCTAGCAATAGAAACAACATAGAAACATATCTATTATATCATTAAAAATTAAAATATGCAAATTTACTAAAAGTTAATTATTTATTCTTAATTGTTAGAAATTCAATAAAATGGCCTTGTTAGAGCTTCCAGTAGTTAAGTTATAGTTCTACAGCAATTATTATTATTATTATTATTATTATTATTATATCGCTGTTCTACCTAAAAATTGAGACCTGAAAAGTGCCTAAATTGGATGTTGATTTAACAGAAAGAGACAGATAAATCGAGATATAGAACTTTAAATACTTCCTCGTGGTGGTTGCTACTTGCTACAAATATTTGTCAAGATTTTCTAACAAAAAGTAATATTGGCAAGATTTTGGCAATATACACGAACCATTATTAATTCTTTCGCATCATAAGTTGTAGACACTCTGGCAAAAAAATATATAAAATAAAAAAAAATTAAAATAAGTGGTAGACCCAAGCAATAGCATGGTGCTTCCCCTTGGGCCTTAATTTTCTGTTTTGCGCAATTAGTAAGGGCAGTCGAGATAGGGTTACGTGGTGGCACTCTATTGCTACCGACTCCACGTGTCCCGCACCGACTGCGATCTGTCCCATCCTCCCATCATTTCCCGCTCCATTTTCTTTAATTTAAATTCCTACAGTCTATTTAAACCCCTCCAGCGTCTCCCCTCTTCTTCCCAACTCACCATTCAACTTCTTTCTACATTTACGAATCAAACCAAAAAGGAAAAGAAATAACAAACAAAACAGAGCAAGCCAAGATGATCAAAGGATTCAACCGTTCAATCTCTCTTCCCATGAACACTAAGCCGAAGGCACGGGCGGCATACCACGTGCGGTCGGTCAGCCTGCCATGCCGATCTCATCCTCTGATCTCCAATCTCGAGGAACAGATCCGGGCCGTCCGATCAACGGCTACCAGCTCGGATGGCACCCTTTCCTGGATTGAGGCTCGTCTATCACAGATCGAACTCCTTCACACAGCACTCAATGATTTTCTCAACTTATCGGAGACCAAAACTGTGCTTCAACAAGGAACCACCATGACGGATCTTCTCCTTGACAATTTATTGAATTTGGTCGATTCGTATGGGTCGTTTCTTTCACTCATAGCAACACTAAAGCAACAACTGTTTGAAGTTCAATCGGCATTGAGACGGTGCGACTCCACAGGGCTTGCATCTTCTCTAAAATCACAGAGGAAAACAGAGAAGGAGCTGAGTCGACTCGCTGCTTCCTTACGTGCCTCAACGAAATCTTTTCCTTTGGAGTTTGCATCTGATACTAAGGACGTTGAAATTGTAGGAATTTTGAAAGAGGCCATCTATGCCACCTCAGCAGCCTCTGTGGTCGTCTTTAACAGAGTAGTCGCTGTTTCAACGGCTGCTTCTACCACTGTTTCATCGGCTTCAAACAAAATATTGGGTTTTGCAAGGAAGATTTCAAAAGAGGACAAAGAGATAGTGGCTTCTGAGAAATTGGATGAATTAGAGGAATGTGTGAAGATTGTTGAGAGAATGAGTGAGAAGGTGTTTAGGAGTTTGGTTAATTCTAGAGTTTCATTATTGAATATCCAAAGTGATTTGTTTTAGGAAAATTAATGTAACAGTAAAATCAATGTAGATAGATACATATATAGTTGTGATAGAAGAAACTAATTAATTAAATTTTGCCAGTATTATTTGCCATACTCAGATTAATTTTATCCTTCATATATTTCACTTTTTTTCTTCTATTCGACAATAGATAACACAAACTTGTAATCAGAAACCTTAATCTAGGTCTTACTACACACTAAAAAGTACTGATATTTATGGCCTTTTGATATTATTTTGCATTCAAGATACCAAATTCATTAAATAAAAAGATATATACGGTGCATTTTATAAACAAATTAGGGATGTTTCCGTCGCTTCTTCTCTTTGTATAGTCGGATTTTGATCCAAAGAATGAGAGTTATATTCTTTATTATTATTTTTTAATCTGATGATATGCATATATATCAGGAAATTTTGGGTTTGTATAAATCTTTTCTGAAAAAAGAAAATCTGCTATGTCCTGCAAAATTTGGAGAATCATTTTATCATTAATTCTTAAATTGTAATTCATATATAATTTGGATGTAATTGTTGTAATTAATGTAATAATTTGATGTTATATTAATCGACCCGCATGTGGTCTAGTAGCTCAGGTGGTAAGAGCACTTGGCTCTCTTCTAAGAGGTCCAGGGTTCAAGCCCGCATGCTTGCGATAGGCTTGGCAAGCCAGCGTAAAAACTCAGCCATATATACAAGAAATGACCAGGGTCGGGGTGTCATTTCTAGCCTACCCCAACTTGTTTGGGATAAAAAGGCTTAGACTTTAGACTTTAGACTTTAGATTAATCGACCCGCGTTAAATGTTTGTGATTCCACCTCAATTTTATTTATTAAGCTACTAGCAAACAGCCATCACTTAGAATAAAACATATTAACATTTTATTCGTTGTTCTATTTTTGCATGTTTTAAACCATATGGTGATCTTATAATCTGTCATGAGTTGTCTTACCGGCCTCCATCCAACCGAATAAACGCTCAACTAAATTCATTATTTGATCGCATTTACTAACTAATTAGTTATCATTATTCATTGATAACAGCTAGGTTAAACCAAAAGCTCACATGGCCACTTGCTCTTGCTTAATCATGACTACGTGCATTTGATTAAATTTGAATAAAAAGTTTAGGTATTCTCTGCAAACGACCAAGATCTGTTACCTATGACTGTTGAAGCACACCATTGTTGGATTTCAAAACATTTTTTGGAAGAAGGAAAATGGAAAAAAGTACTGGTACAGCTTTGCATTATTCTGTTGCTGAGGCGACTCTTTAATATAGCCTGGCAAGTGATAAAATGAAACATAAAAGGAGGAATCATACAGCAACAGCATTTCAATTTTAATAATTTTTTCACATTTGATTATTCATATTGCCATAAGTTGTTGCAACAATATTAAAGTATATAAAGTTAAAGTTAAGCATGGATAAAGAATCAATTTTAAATCTAGTGACTAAAAACAACATTATTTTAGTAGAGAAATGTGAGTTGGAAATTTATTTTGGAATTCCTTTCGCTTATATTTTAAATTAGAATACTTAACCATCATCAATATTAAAAATAATAAAGTATGTAGGAAAAGAGATAGGCTAATATCAGCTATGGCTGAGACCCCAAATCGTCAGCTATGATCTGGAGCATATATCTACATCAAGATTCGTGCAAAATGAGAGCGCTATTTTGAACCCTCCGTTAGTGATTCCGTCTGCTCAGTTCCATCCCTTCTCTTTTTTCTTGTCCGTTCTCTCTCCAGTAAACAAATATTTTTCTGGTCCGTGAATAAATTTCCTAGGAGAAGCCCCTCCCTCTCAAATGTACAAACCCTAACTATCATTATCGCCTCCTCCTTTCTAATCGAGTCGAAGCACTCCAAAAACCTCTCTCGCGCTCTGGCGTGCGCCGGTTTCTGCTACCTTTTACGCTGACCCCTTAATTTCTCACTTGGGAGAAGCCAACCGCCTACCTCTATGTGAAGGTATCTCTCTCAAATTGAGTTGTTTTAGCTTTTTATTTGGACGATGCATTAGTAGATTTACATATGAGGGAATATTTGGTGCTTGTTAAAAATTATTAAATATACTAATTTGCACAAAATCCTCTGCAAAAAAAGGTACATAATTCCGTACTGGTTTTGTGGGTTTGAAATTGTTTGTTGTATGAAGAATAGTCACATTAGTAAAAAAAAATATATATATTTTGTCCTTTGTTGAAACAGTAATTGGTGAGAGAAATGCGTGCTTATTTTAATAAAGGTAAATGTAGCATGAGTGTTACTACTCCATTACTGGTAAATATAAATTATATAATTTCTCAGTAATGTTTGTTGTTGAGTTACTCCACATGATTTATCTATAGTAATGGACTCTCTCTTATACTGATATTTATTAGCTTGTATAAGGACTCGACCAAAACAATCTTACTGTTTAATTTGCAGAAACTACTTTTTAATCATTTTTTTCTTTATACAAATTTGAGCATTATAATCTCAATTCAAGTAATAATCTTAATGTGATATATGCATATTTAATTTGCAGATGTCATCTGAAGTTGATTTTAATAGTGTAGCAGCCTTAAGCATTCATGTTGAGGACATTGATCCTTATACTGGTTTTGAAGATATACTTGATGATGACTGTGTAGCAGGCTCAAGCACTCATGTTGAGGATATTGACCCTTATACATGTTTTGAAGATATACTTGATGATGATTGTGTTGTGATAGGAGAAGTAAAAGATGAAAAAATAGAAGATGAAGAAGAAGAGAAAAAACCAGAAGAGAATCTGCAACCTTATGTGGGTATGGAATTCAAATCTGAAGTTGAAGCTTATAATTTTTACAATAAGTATGGTGGCTACAAGGGATTTAGTATCCGTAAGAATTCTAGAAATTCATTAAGTAAGGGAGTTACTTCTGTGGCCTATGTCTGCTCAAAAGAAGGATTCTCTAAATATAGAAAACAAGAGCATATGGAGTTGGGTAATTCAAGCAATAAGAAAACACCTGAGAAGGAAAAAGGGTTAGGAAGAACGGGTTGTAAGGCATATCTTAGATTGAAGTTGGTAAAGGATGTTATTTGGCAAGTGACAATGTTTCATGACATCCATAACCATAACTTGGTCCCAAATACTTCAGCCAGAAGAAGAATTCTCCAATCCCAAAAGCTAATGACCAACAATATCAAACAAATAATTTGTGATTTGACTGACCAAAATATAGAGCCCTCTAAAATATTAGCATATTTATCCACTCTCGAAGGGGGAAAGGACAATATTCCTTTCAAGAGGAAGGATGTGAGCAATTTGATTGCTATGGATAATGCAAAGCTACTTGGAAGGGATGTAGAGACAACATTGATGAATTTTCAAAGGAAGAAAGAAGAGGATCCAGAGTTTTTTTATGCTATTGATGTCAATGAGCATGGCTGCCTAAAGCATATTTTTTGGGCTGATGGGAGATCTAGGAGGGCATACTTGGAGTTTGGTGATGTCGTCACATTTGATACGACATACAATACCAATATGTATAGCATGCCTTTAGCACCATTTATTGGAGTAAATCACCATCGACAATCTATTTTTTTTTTGTATGGCCCTTCTTAGATTAGAGACTACCGACAATGGTTATAGATTTAAAGGAAACTTGATGTATCATTTTGATTAAATATGAACTTTTATCTGATGTGTAAGAAGGTGTACTGGATGTTGATCTTTAATGTATTGTAATGCTATCTTTTAAGTTCCCAGTTGATACTTTGGTACTAATTTTATGCATATTTTGAGACCTTAAGACATGAACCAGTCCATACCGCCTCCTTGTAAAAGTCGAGCACCTAATAATCATATTCAAATTCTTAAGCCAAACTACAAATATTGAATAAAAAAAGAAGGTACAAGTGAAAAAGTGATACAAGAATATTAAGATTTTTGAAATTTGAGTATGACACCAATTCAATTAATATAATTACAGATCAAACAAATAAAAAAGAAAATACAAAAGAAAATCATGCTCCAAATGAAACACTAATCTAGCCCAATAAACATTGATCCCATATTTTCTTTTACTCCCTTTTTCATTGGTTTGTTCCTTGTTTATTTTCATGTTATTTCCTGCAAAACATCAAAAAAATTAAGTTTAGAGAGTTAGCATTAAAAGAATTTGGGAGGCCAACCATTATTGAAGATTGTTCTCAGTACCTACTGGTACTGCCTACAACAATAAGAGAGGATCAGTTTAAAAAATCAGAACCCAAAATCATTTTACACAAAAAGACAAAATAAATTCTTTTGATTAATATGACTAATCTTTACACAGTAAATACAAATATCTTTATACCGACAAATGAGGACGAAATTATACATCTATTTAGTTACATCTTTTTTTAACAAGATTGACCAAATTATACATATTTAATAAATAGTAAGAAGTACCAAAAATTTCCACATAAATAGATCCAGTGATTCACCGTTCAAATCAAGGATTTAACAACTCAAATTTATAATTTTCAATTTGGCCTTTTCATTTAGTGTTATCGATTTCAAAATAAGTGATATGTCAGTAGAAGAGAGAATCGTGAGTACAAGGGATAAAGTTTTATTAGTAAAGAAAAATAACTTTACAAAGATAATTTCGCATAGAGACAAGGGCTGGTCTTCTTGAGCGAGAAAGAGGTGAGCACCAGAGCGTCAGGGAAAGGAACAAGTGTCAAAGCGCGAGTGAGATGCGGAACGTGAGTCGGAGAGAGAGAGAGAGCGGGGCGAGAATTAGTGCAAGGGTTTGCTCATTTGCGAGAGAGAGGCAGCTAGATGATTTTAGCCTATCTCGTAGGAAAATGAATGGAAAACCTAACAAAATGTGCCTAATTTAGATTGAGCAATTTTAGCACCTCAAATCTCAGTATCTAGGCTGACTGGCTGAGTGTGGTCGGAACTCGGAAAGACATCACTAGAACTTTTTTAGTGATATATCGTACAAGGTACCGCCAAAAGTAAATTATTTGATGTCATTGTACAACCAAAATTATACATACTGTACGTAGTAGCAAAACAATACTCAGAACACCATATATATTCCTATATAGATGAATTCTTGGAAAACTTTCAAGGTAATGTGTTTTATTGACTCACAAATTAGGAACAAACTATTCCTAACGACCAAAATTATACGGAAGGACCAAGTCACCACCTTTAGGGCCTGGAGCCCTGGACCTCTAGCTTTTTATTTAACTATAAAACTTCCATCGTGGCTTTTCAATTAAACAATCAAACCCAACGGCACCTTATATGAAATATATTTAATCAAAAACACGATTTAATCATACACGATTAAATACAGATACAAGTTTCTTTATTACTCTATCAATCGTGTTTTAATTACAAAATAATAGTTCCAAATGTTGAATTAAACTCGAGGGTCCCTGTGTTGGAAAAAGTATCGGACTCGACTAGTCAAAATCTAATCGTCTGAGGAAAATCGAACAGAATGATTCGATCTGATCGATGATATTATCCAACGGGACTCTTTGATTTGAATCTGAATGTTTGTTTGAAACAAAGAGTCCGATTTCAAGTAAGGTCAGTTGTTTAATTTGGTTCCTCTTAATAATTTTTACTTGCCACAAGAGCAATGCATCTCAAATGAGAGGTCACAAGTTAGTTACAGACATTTAATTAAAAAATAAATTGAGAGTCTTGACTCTAAATTTATCTTAAAAAAAATTAATTGCCACAATTATACAAGTTTCTGTACGAAAAGGAAAGGGAAAATATTGGGTCAAGTTGGTGTTGGCCCATTATTCCTAACAATTATACTGTAGGCTTCATAGCAAACCAAGTTAGGAAGTAATAACCCAAGTTTCTCCACATGCCCGAAAGAGGAGGAATAAAAACAAAATTTTATGGGCCTAAAAATCATGCGTGTTTGTACGAATTTTGGTTGGATAAAACAGAACTACAGAAGCATATGAATTATCAGGTAAAATTTTTACCTATACTAGGTTGGTTGCAAGCACCATTGTTATTTTATTCAATGCATGCAATTATTTTGAAAACCTAGATCTTCGCCTTGTATCTGATTCGTTCAAGCAAATGATGTTCTATCAGTACAAGTGGCGTATTTAGTTGGATCTAGTCTTTTTATGTTTCTGAACGGTTTGGATGTTTATCATGCATTCATGCTTGGATCCGATCTAAATTTGATCCGTACAGTGAGTCCTGGTGGCTTCTGCAAAAATGAACATTTAATTCATCCATATGGTGATTTTCGTAATGTTGAATCAAACTAGTGTTCGGCCAGAAAATATCCATGATGTCCAGCTAATGTAATGCATTTTTTATTTCAGAGAAAAAAATGTACTTTCTGGTACAGACACATCACATAAAAAAAAAAAACCATATTTTGGCATGTTGGCACGTTACTCGGGCAGACTGAGACCGCCACAAAACTTGAATGAATGAAATAAACATGCTAAAAAATGTATAATTGCAAACTCCAATGTCTGTAACCCACCACACCATGTTGAGGTGTGTAACAAAAAAAGATAAACATAACCCATTGAATTTGGATTTTCTGCCATAAAACAAACATGTTGCAAGTCTCTGGCCGGAGCTATAACATACAATTTCAAATCTGAATTTTCTACAATGTTAGTCCTGCGTGCACATTCAATTTCAAAAAAGTTAGAAGATAAAAACCTCCCTTTTTCTTAAAAACAAAAAAAGTCTTTGGCATTTACTATTTTTGAACATTTAACCTTATATTAATCTCACTTCAATTGCCAAGGGGGCTTCGTTTAATACGGGTATGTACTTGTACCCCAGTTTTGTTCCAATGCATTGCAAAATAAAATATGGAATTAAACTTCTAGCAGCGTTATATATGTTATAATCCAAATTGCTTTCATGCCTTTGAACCCATTAAACTATATGTCTATATATATAATTATATATGTATTTTTGTATAATTTTTTTTATTATTAATTATTAGTATATAATGTGTTGTTCTGTCTCTCTTGCTCTCTTCCCATATAATTAAATCTACCTTCTTTCCCAAAGCCAACAAAAAGGAAAAAGAAATAAATAAACACCACCAAAAGAAAAATCCTAGCTACCAAACTCTAACATGAATAGACCAAGCGATGTGCACCCGTAGAAACATTGAACTACCTAATCTTTCATGTCCCATGGATGGCATCTAAACAGATCTCTCCTAATTCTGTGTCATCCTTGAAAACTAATTAATCTAAAATCCAACAATAATTTTTCATTAAAAATGGGTATTACGTGGTGGCTTCTGAGAGATGCCAGCTATGTTTGTCTTAATGTCACGTACCGAGACTGAGCAGCCAGCTCACTTTTAAATCTGGCATACCGAGTCTCCTTTGGTTTTGTAATCTCTGCCAAACGATCCGCTGTGGGTTTTCCCGAAGTCAACACCATTACTAAATTGCACAGATTCCCTCATGCGCTCTATTTAATTGGTAACACTCAAACAGGACAGAAGCTGAGCATGACATTACAGCTCAGATTGCAAAAATTAAATAAGAAGTGGATTAAGCAACGGCACACAACCCATAAATGTTAGAATTGAAGGATACGCGTAATATTGTACTAATGACGTACCCGAGAAAAATAAATAAAAGAAAGAAGAGTGACAGTCAGAAGTGCCGAGCATTTACTAGCTTGGTGTAATTTTTTGGGCAACTTTATTTGTCATATTTATATTTCTTTTTTGTTTTCATAAGGTAAAACCATACATTTAATTTATTGTACTTCCCTTGAATTGGAAGAAAAATATTTCAACGAAAAAAAAAATTATTTAAAAATAATGAAGGCCGATTTTAATGTTACAATTTAATTTTAATCTGAGATTTTATGATGCATTTATGCTATTTTATTAATAGATAAAGGATTTATCGAACAATTATTTTTCTGCTTATTTTTATTTTATATTTTTTTATTAATTTTTTCTAAAAAATAGGAAAATGATATATTGAAGGTGTACGGAAACCTCGAGTGATGCTTCGAAGTGGCTGCGTGACAGGCTGACAGCGTGAGAACTCACTTGCCAGTTGCCAACTCAAACAAATAAAGAAAAGCAAAACAGGAACAAGTCCAGTAGTATCAGCAGCGGAGGCAGCAGCTTTATTCGCGGATCATAGTTTTGTCTCCCACAGCCTCAACCCCTCAACTTTCTCCACCCACTCGTGCGCCTCCGATTTGCCTTTTCGCTTTCATTAAAAAACACACAACCGAACCAACTCATGCATGCATGTACTAACGCGCAACCACCTCCTCTAAGTCTCTATCTCCTCTCTTTATATTATCCCCCCGCCGCAATCCACCTCTTCATATCCTACAAAGTTGTTTACAAACTACATACCAAGGGCTCAAGAGTCAGAATCAAACATACTACAACCACCGACACTACGATCGCCCGAGAAGGAAAATGGTACCTGGTTTCAGCCGTTCACACTCCCGCACTTCTAGCCTCCCTTGCACAACTCACCCTCTCGTGTCGCATCTCGAGGCCGAGATCTATGCAGCACGCTCCTGGCTTGCTCACTCGGATCGAGATCCTTCTCCAGCTTCCGGGCTTTGCCATGTTGATGGCTTGATATCGACGGTCGAACAAGTCCTTAATCTACCAGAGTCGAGAGAATCTTTCAGCCATGCCGAATGCACAGAAGGGCTCCTTGATGACCTTCTTGGCTTTGCTGATGTTTACGTCTCCATTAGATCAGTTGCCATCACACTCAAACAAAACCATGCAGAGCTGCACTCAGCATTACGACGACACGATGCAGCGTGGCTTGCCACTTCTGTCAAAACTCAGCGCCATATAGAGAAAGAAATCTCTCAACTCGCTGCCAGTGTACGCCACATCACAAGTGGCAGTACATCTGATACAGAAATTGGGGCTGTTGTAAGAGAGGCAGTAGCAGTTGTTGCACTTGCGTCTGTCGAGGTATTATCAAAAGTCGTATCGGCATCTTCTGCTGCTGCTTCTAGTGCTATGGTGGCAGCAGGATCAGGTAGAGTTTCATTGCGAGGAAGATTATTCAAGAAGAGGTACTCAGAGGAGGAGAAAGAATTGGCAGCAATGGATAAATTGGAGGCGCTGGAAGAATGTATCATGGAATTGGAAAGCGGCAGCGAGAGGGTGTTTCGGACTTTAGTTAAAGCTCGTGTGTCACTGTTGAATGTTGTTACTCTCTCCTTCTGACATTAGCAAAATTGATTAGACTGTAGAGATTTCAATCAAGGCACGGTTGTTTTGATGTATTAGCTGTTTTTGTAGCAATTATTCAGTATGAATTTAAAAGGCTAGCTATTTGCCTATAAAAAATCTAGCTTACGGAGCACAAGTTGCTTTACCTTTGTTTTTTTGTTTCTCTCTTGCAATAATCAGTCCATTTTCTCAAAACTCTATTTAAGAAATTTGAAAATGTTTGGCAAAAGAGAGTTCGGAAAAAAAGAGAAAATAGGACAAATTTGAAGTTTCTGTTAGGGCTTCAATGTTGCCAATAGCCAAGTTTGATAAGAGTGATAGAAATTAATTAGAAATGTCGTGAAAAATTGGTATAAATGTGTAACAGGGGTTTGCAAGTGTCCGAATTCTTTAACCAAAACCTCTCAAGTAATTTCCCATTTTCACTTTCTCTAATGAATATAGATGATATTATGGGACCGGCATCCTCTGCAAATCTTCTCTAGACTGTCCGATCAAATCTCGACGGTTAAAATTTATGAGCCGTATGGATTCGATATTAATCACGGGACATTAATTATTGATCGGATGGTCCGGAGAAAATTTGGTGGGACCAAATCTCTGCAGTGGATAATCATTCCTCATATCATGATGTGATAACTGGCCTGACATTGTATTGTGATGTAGGCTTTAAAGGCCGAATATTTTTTCCTTTGTATCGTAAACATTTCAGTGAAGCCCATGGCCTCAATCTTAGAAGAAATAATTTATCAAATTGGGCCTAATCCATCCGTGTTACTATCCTCCGGTTAAACAAGGCTGTATCTTTAATAAAAAAAGGCCTAGTTTACAAAGTAATAAAAGAGGCTGTATGAACCAGACCATGAACTTTTTGGGCCCCAGAAATTATTGGCACCGGGTATCTTAGCTCTGGATTCTGGAATAAACATAACGGACATTTACTCTTGGTTTGAAATTAAGAAATGAAAAATCTGCATTATGTTATCTGGAAATCTTGGTTGCAGTCTGTGATCTACAATCAAAAGTTCAAAACGTGACAAAAGTTCCGGAGTAAATAAGAATATCACCTTTAGAAATAATTCTGGTAGGCTGTAGATTGTATGTAGCTCAAATAAGTAAAAAATCATAAAGCTGAGCTCAGCCTTCCATTTCCAAAGATTACTCGATGGAGGTACCTTTCCAAAACAAAGAAACTTGGATGCACAAGAACACCTTTTTCCTTCTGATGCGAAAGAGATTCCAAAATGGTGACATTTAACAAATTCAAACTCGACAGGTAAGAATCATGGTCTTTATCTTTTACTTAATATCTAATGTTTAGTTCGACAGTCTTCACTAATACAACTTAACAATGGAAATATAAAACCAATTCAAACAACATATCAACATCAAATGCTGATGACATAACAGCGATGTCGATGTCAACACAAATCTCGGCGAAGTTTCTCATTCTTTTTCTGTAAAGGTTATTTTATGCCTGACTCTGCTGTCATTTTACTCCAATAATTATAATTGCTTAAAGGAATAGCTTCTCACATAATGACTTTTTTTTAATCTTTCTTAAGAATTCATTAATTAACTGATTTGATGTAAAATTGCAAACTTCATTTTATAGAGTGATGTAACACAATCATGAAATTCTCCCACAGAAAAGAGAAATATGGTAGAAATATCATACCTAATGATTAATAATTTATGGTCCCAAGTTTGCATTACGCGGATTATATTCGCACTTGATCTTTATTAACTCCATAGAAACAATCTCTCTATCACAATCAATGGAAGTCATCTTCCAACTTGCTCTCTTAATTAATAAAGCCCCCTGATATCAAATCCACCCTCCTAGCTCATACCCTTGTTTTTTTCCTCTTCTTCTATTTTGTTCTCATATCCTCTCCCTATGCTAATTAAAAGTAAAAGAATCCACACCTTTTTGTACCAAACATATATCAATAATGGCCATCCTACCGTCCCAACTCCTCTCTACTCTCACCAGAAAACAATCTTGAATAATTTACCAAGATTCCACCTTCCTTCTTCCCCTTTTCTCTTTATAGTAACGACTTGTTTCTTCCTTCAATCTGTTTCCCTTTTTTATCATAACCTTTTCACGCAATGGGCTGCACTGTCTCAAAACCAGAAGATCAAACTGCAGTGAAACACTGCCGAGAGCGGTGCCGTTACATCTCTGAAGCAATTCAATACCGATACTCTATGGCAGAAGCTCATGCGGCATATGCACTATCGCTTCGTTCCCTCGGTTCCTCCTTGCATGCCTTTCTCCTCCCTTCGGTCTCCGAGGTCCCTCCAGGGCAATCCAGCAGAGACATGCCATCTGGAAGACCCCATATTCACTTCAATTCAGCCAGGTCAGAGTCAAGTAATGTCAGGCATGCCGATGTCGTTATCAACCACTCGAAACATCATCCCAAGCCACCATCCGTTTCTTTCGAGCGGCGTCCAGAAAGCCCAGACCCACCACCAGTTGTGCAAAATTACAATTTCGCCCCCTACCAGGACCCTCAGCCATCAGAGCAAAATCCCAACTTTGTCCCTTACTCTTATCCATCAATGGAATATGGAATGTCGTCGATGCGTAGCTTCTTTCCCTTCTCCACAACACCTAACACTAGTAAAAGAATGCCTGGATCAAGTGCTGCACAGCCCAAAGAGCCCATCATGCCTCCGACCATGGACCCACCTTCACCTGACGAGTCAGCCTGGGATTTCCTCAATCCATTTGGGAGCTATGATAGGTATTACGAAAATTACATGCCTAATACAAGCTTTAGAAAGGTCAGAGAAGAGGAAGGTATTCCAGAATTGGAGGAAGTGAAAGATGAAACTGAGAAGGTTGCATCATCACCATCAAGCAAAAGAATAGAGAAGGAGAAAGAAGAGGAGGATGTTGATCACAAGTTAAAATCAGTTAATGAGAGAGGTAGTAGTGTAGGTGAGAGAAGTATTAGAATTAGCTTTGAGAAAAAAGTTCATTCAAAAGAGATGGAGAAAGAAGTAGGAGAAGAGTCGGTCAGGACACCTCGAGTTTTCCATGATGACTTGCAGGTTGTACTAGAGATTAAAGAGCAGTTCGAGAGAGCGGCTGGTGCAGTTGACGCCGTGGCAGCTCTGCTTGAGGCAGGAAAAAGGCATTATCACTTCAAGGACTCCATCAGAAAAGGTTGATAATAACACATGTTTTCTATTTACATTGTTTTTTGATGATTTGAGTTTACAAGTAAACTATACAGTAACATGTTGCAGCACAATTTTAGCTATGGCAACAATCTTTCCTTCAATCTATTACGACATATAAATATAAAATTCAGGGTTAATTTAGTAAATTTGAAATGTCCTATTATGCGCACATTAACTGCTTGCATATATACGTTCCTGTTGAAATTTGTGAAAAATGATTGGAACAGTGGTTGGAAGATTCTGTTGTCGACTGCCTGCAATCCCTAATTCTATCGATGATGAATCGAATTATGAGGAATTTAATGCTGTGGGAATCAATAATTCTCTATCGATAACTTTGCAAAAGTTGTATATGTGGGAAACAAAGCTCCTTGAGGAAGTGCAGGTACACGCTATAAACTTTTCCCAACTGATTTTCTTATTGGATGTCCATTCAAATTTTAAGATAAAAAATGCCAAAGCCTTTTACAGAAAGATACACCCTTTTATAAAGCAGGATGGCACCACATGTTGACTTTATCTGCAACAAAGTGGTATCCTATTAAAGGACTGAATTAGAAATTAAGAAAGTTGTATGGCCAATATAATTAAGTGGATTGTAATGATTGTTACTTTATTGTCATTAAAAGTATTAGTGCATGTGCATCTTGGATCTTTTGTTTAAAGTTAAACGATGCTAAGCAGTAAAACAAGTTTGTGCTCAATGAATTTGCAATTTTTATATCCGTTACGTATGTAGTACTTATTTATTCCAAAAGCTTATCCTGCATTTTTTTATTATATAAATAGGAAGTTCTTTTAATGCTAGCAAATTGCGTCCCTTTTTATTCTTTTCCACTACACCTGAAAGTAATATATGTAAATTCCTTGCTCAGTTGTCCATGTGGATAGTCAATTTTTATCTCACTTTCAAATGAGATAAATGCATTTACATTGAAGTAGTTACGCAACTTGTTTGGGAACTTCTACATGGTAAAAAATTTACAAATATTGCCAAATTAAGAAAGAAATTGTACATGCGATTATTATAGTACAATATGATGTAAAGAAAGAAGCGTTTACATTTGATTTTAGTACCATATGACGTTTTTTTAAGTACTACAAATAGTTGGATAAACTTTTAAATACTGACAGTGTTATTAGGATTGAATCGATCTCTTCTATTAGGCATGTAGTGGGGAAAAAATATGCAAAATGCATCTTTCAATATCAATTTTTCTGATATTATTTATAAGCCATTGTGAACTTACATGTAGTTTTCTTATGTCAGAACGAGGAGACTTTAAGAGCAGAATATCAAAGAAAATGCAATGATTTCAACAGCCCAGTGAATAGAGGATTCGATCAAGAGAAAATTGAAGAAATTCAAAGCCCTATTAGAATAATATCAACAAGAATAAAAATTACACTCCAGGTTCTCCATAGCATCTCAAACAAGATTTGTGAGATAAGGGATAAAGAATTGTGGACACAGATTTGTGAGCTTGTTCAAGAGTAAGATTTACGTTTTTCTTAACGCCTTTTATTTTGTCTAGGCAAGAGTATTTATGATACTGCAACGTTATTTTTTTTACCCCATCTTTTTTTATATATACAAAAAGTACATTTAGGAATTCTTCATAGTTAGCTAACAAGAGTCTTGCAAGTAATCAAATAACTAATATGCTAAAGTACACAAAAAGTTGCTTCGAAAGACTAATATTTAAATGAGTGGGGCCTAAATTATTGGTAGTTAGTTTCTTATCTTATTGGTGACTGTTCCAATATCATATTATTTTTCCTTCGTTCTATTTTATCTCCTTTCAACTTCCACCTTATATTATTCAAGAATCGATTGTTTTCTTGTGGAGATGCAAGCAAACTGTCATCTTTCTTTGAAAAGTGAGTAATTTGTCACTATATTTCACAGATTAAATAAAAGAAAATTCCTTATTTGTTATCATTAGATTGTCTGCTGGCTGTTGGTATAGCCAATAATTTCATCTTCAATTCGAGCTCAATACCATCTCCAATTTGTCTTTGCATATAAAATATATTCTTCCTTTTTTTTATTCATTTATTTATATTTACTTATTTATTATTATTATTTCTTTTAATAACATTGAAAATATTACTATTGATCAAAAGTAATTTCACAGGTTGATGAAAATGTGGGAAATCATGCTGGAATGTCACGAGGCTCAGTTGCAAGCGATATCACAAGCAAAAGCATTAGACTCAATTTTCTTCTCAGGAACAAATCCTAACCATTCAAAAATGGAATGCACCAAACAGCTGCAACTGGATTTGCAGAGCTGCCTCACCAGTTTCATAGCATGGATACATACGCAAAGAAATTTTTTGCAATCACTGAACAGTTGGCTTATGACAGCTTTAAATTATGAACCCGAAATAACTGAAGATGGACCGGTACCATTCTCACCAGGACGATTAGGGTTGTCGCCTGTTTTTATAATCTTGAATAATTGGTCAGATATTATAGCTAAGATCTCAGAGGTTAATGTGGTTGAAGCTATGGAGACCCTTTATAATGGAGTTCTTCAGTTCCGCGAAAAGCAAAAACTTGAACAACACCAGATGTTCACAGCTAGTAATGACCTAAAAGGAATTCGAACTATGGAGAGAGAGGAAAGATTGTTGCACAAGGAACTGGAAGCACAGAAAAGAAAATTTAAATCAACATCAAGCCCGAATTATGTGTACTCATCCAGAACAGAAATGAGCTCAGCATCAGCTCCAGAGAATAATAGCTTGAAATCAAATTTGAGGCGAATTTTTGAATCCCTGGAGGGATTTGCATCAGCTAATGCAAGGGAATATGAAGAGCTTCATATGCATTCTGAGGAGGAAAGTAGTTTTGTAAATTAGGAAGAGTGTACAAATAGTAGAATTCAGAATCCACATTTTGACAAGATTGTAAAAATAGCCTTGATATATTTTAAATCTTTTGTCGCTGTATACAACTCCTTTTTTCCTTTTCCCTATACTAGTTTTTTAAGCTGGTAATTTCGATAATAAAGAACAATAAAAGGACAGTGAAATTGCTGGCAACATTGGTGCAACAGCAATTTACTATGTATTTTATAAACACTCAGAAGAAGACTGAGATTGAATTATTTTCTAAACATGTAATTTCTATCAGTCAAAAGACTCCTAACCAAAATCAATTATACACAAAAAATGAAAAACCTATTGAAACTTAAACCCACACCCTCATGTTTCTCCTTACACAAATTAAAGTACAACAAGAAGATATGCTAACCAAACTCATCTTGCCTCTCAAGCAACAAAGAGCTCAGCCTTTCCATCAATGAACAAGCTCATGAACTCCTCACCGTCAACCGTCTCCTTCTCAATTAGAAGCTGCGCAAGCTTGTGGAGGATGTCATTATGTGTGTTTATAATTTGCTTTGCACGTGCGTAAGCTCTCTCAACAAGTTCTCTCACCTCTGCATCAACTATGTCAGCTGTTGCCATTGAGTAATCCTTCTGAGATGACATCTGCCAACCAAAATTGAAAGAAAAGCATTTGTTATTTGATGCAAATAAGAAACGTACAGTATATATCCTAAGCATGTACTAAAACCAAAATTTTTCTGCAAACTACCAGAAATGTATTACAGTCTCTGATATTTCCTGTACTGAAAATGATAGAAGTTTCTCTGACTTCTCCATATTATCCAAATTGTACAGAACACGATTATTTGCAAAAGAAAAAGGCTGACACTTCAGTTAGATGACAATAAGAATACCTGCTGACCCAAGAAGGGGTTACCACCAGGCCCACCAATCGCAACCTGGCCAATTTTCTTACTGAAGCCAAACCTCTCAACCATTTGTCTGGCTACTCTAGAGACTTGCATGAAGTCGTTGGATGCCCCTGTGGTCACATTATCCTCTCCAAATATCACTTCCTCAGCCACTCTGCCAGAAATAGTAAAGATATAATGGGTACAAGTACAGGTGCAAAGGGTTTGAAGTTGAAGCACAAATATATTGTGAGCTTTTATTTACCTTCCACCAAGGGCTACAGCCATTTGGTTCTCTAGATAGCTTCGGCTGTAAAGACCTGACTCAAGTCTTTCTTCACTGGGAGCAAAGAAGGTAAGCCCACCAGCTTGGCCTCTGGGGATAATTGAAATTTTAGCAACTGGATCATATTCAGGCATTAGTGCGCCTACCAAAGCATGACCAGCCTCTGAAAAGTAACAAATAGAAACATTAGGAAAAATTAAGATGAATATAAAGGTCCATTCAATTTAATACAGGTAACACAGGATTTCCGCTGCTTCAAATGGCCACCCCATTTTTTTTTTTTTAACTATTTGCAACAATCTCCCAATCTATACAACAAAGATCACACCATGTGTAAAATTATCACACATCTTCTAACAAAGGAGGCAAAGCAATATATTCTTTCTCAAAGTTAGAACTAGTAATAAGCTCACTATTAAGCTAAAATGGGACTTGCTAAAACACTAGGTGACTTTGCAAATAAAAACAGAAAAGAGCTAGTTTGGTGTAAGTTAAAAACAAAATATGATATATCTTGAATGTTGCCATGTATAAGGTAAATATCTGACTCATTATTTTTGAAACCCTACAAAAAAAGCCAAAGCATGGTTTGTGCAAATGATTTTACCATGATAGGCAACCAACTTCTTCTTCTCTTCTGACACAACAGCATTCTTCTTCTCAGGTCCGGCAATTATTCTCTCCAAGGCATCAGATATCTCATCCTTGCTTATCTCCTTCAGATCACGCCTTGCAGCCAGAATAGCCGCTTCATTCATCAGGTTTTGGAGATCAGCACCAGTGAATCCTGGAGTTCGTCTAGCAATTTTCTCAAAGTCAACATCCTTTGCCAGTGCCTTCCCTCTGGAGTGAACCTGATCCATGTAAGAATTCGATTAATTAATCATTTCCATAAATGAACCTAAGCAATAAACAGTATGAGCAATATATCATGAGCTCTTCACTTCACTATGTATAGTAAATGGGTACTTAGATTAAGAAAATTATCCATCCTCCTGTTAATTATAAGCAAGCAGATCTTTGCAGCCGCTGCCAAGTTTTTGGAGAAAAAATTACAAGCAGGCAACTATGCAATGACGATAATCTGAACAGTTGTCAATTTTCTTTTCTTTCTTTGTTGGAGTCACCAAACTCGTATCAAAGTTAAGATGAACTTCTTCTCCTCAACTTTACCATTCTCTATTCACAATACTTATTCATGAATAGGCTCACTAACGTCTATTCATGACACATCCAAACGTGCCCCTATTATATGCTAAATTTTGATAAACAGGAATTAAGATGCAGCTACTTATGTGAGTAATCATGGTACAACATGTGGGACTTAATAAAAAACATCTACACATAAGAAGTGATATAGTTGCACTATCCAGGTGGTGTGATCTGGTTTCTGATCGGAAGCGACCATGAACAACACCATACAATTTGATATTCTTAAAGTAACCATTACTATATGCAAACAAGAGAGCCAAAAATCAAACATAATAATTTTAAATGTAAAACAATTATAACAGGCATACCTCCAAAATCCTAACTCTGCCAGCAACATCAGGCCGATCAACTGTGACTTGTCTGTCAAACCTACCAGGCCTCAACAGAGCTGAATCTAGCACATCAGGTCGGTTAGTAGCAGCCAAGACAATCACCCCACTATTCCCTGAGAACCCATCCATCTCTGTCAAGAGCTGATTAATCGTCTGTTCCCTCTCATCATTGCCACCTCCCAGCCCTGCCCCACGCTGCCGACCCACCGCATCAATTTCATCAATAAACACAATGCATGGTGCCTTTGACTTGGCCTTCTCGAACAAATCCCTAACTCTAGATGCACCTACTCCCACAAAGAGCTCAACGAACTCTGACGCGGCACATGAGAAGAATGGCACCCCAGCCTCTCCAGCCACAGCACGTGCCAATAGGGTTTTACCTGTACCAGGTGGGCCCACCAACAGGCATCCCTTGGGTATCTTTGCTCCTAGTGCAGTGTACTTATCGGGGTTCTTCAAGAAATCTACCACTTCTTGGAGTTCTAGCTTTGCCTGATCTGCACCCGCAACATCAGCAAAGGTAACCCCAGTCTCAGGTACCTCTTGGAATTTTGATTTTGATCGGCCGAAGTCCATGGGCCCACCAAGGCCTCCAGGGCCACCACCAGGACCTCCTTGGGCCCGGCGAAAGAAAAAGAAAACACCAGCAAATGTCAAAATTGGGAATAACAAGTTACCAAGGAAATTCAACAGCCCATTGCCTCCATCCCCTTCCGAGACCGAGATATCCACACTGTTCATAGCCAAAATGTCGATCAAATCAGGATCATTCGGCACGACAACAGTTGCCCGGCGACCATCGACAGCAGTCAATTGCAACATACCACCATCTTTGGAAAATCTGACCCGTTCCACCTTCCCTTTCTTCACTGCGTTTAAGAATTCACTGTACCTCCACTGGCTTCCTTCCGGGAGGTCGCTGGCCTGAGGTCGAGGCGCAGTTAGGAGGTTTTGAACAAATGGGTTGGAAGGGGTGGTGGGTTTCGCTGTTTCTACTTGGACAGAAGGAGAAGGAGGTGAAATCTGTTGTGGGGCCAGATCGTCAGCAAGAGCAGGTTGTGCCATGGTGGAGAGAAGAACTGTCGCCATGGCGGCGTTAGAGAGGGAATTAACGGGTTTGGATTTATCATGTCGTGAGAGAAGGCATACTGGGCTCCGATAGAGCTTGCGAGAGAGCTTGGAGGAGTAAAGAGGAGAAGAGAGGAGAGGGTGGGTGTAGCTTGTCGAAGCCATTCGACGAAATGCCTGAGAGAAGAGAAGAGAAGAGAAGTGAGAAGAAGAGAAAGTGGAGAGGTCTGGTTATAAGAGAGGAGATCTGTCAAGTACTTAGTCGGAAAAGGCGTTGTGGGATGGGATTCTATACGTGGAGATAATGGTGACCATCCAATTAGTGTGATATTTCTGAGATTTTAGTAAAAGGGAAGTTGGAGAATGAAGATGATCCTCAAAAATTGGGAATTGAAAAGGAAAATTGGTGTTTTTTTGTGAGGTTGAGAATGGGCCAAGAAGTGAGAGCCTTGTCAAACAAGTTTGAGAGGCCAGATGTTGTTGGTACTTGTCCTGATTAGGCTTTTATTTGCTTCTACAACTCTAAAGAGATCTCTTCTAGGCCTACAATTCCTTTATGGGTTTTCAAGCCCCAAAAGCTACTACTCTTGTAAGAGTTTGGGTGTTTAAAGTTTTGTTTGGTGAAAAGCCTGGCGTTCAACGTATTACGTATGGTTCAATATTATTGAGTATTGACTGATATTTTGAACTTAACTTATGCTTTGGGCTGTTTTGTTTGTGGTTTCGGATTCTTTTATTTTTCTTTTTACCTTAAGTTGGCATATAGGAAATAAATTTAATCCAACATTATCCCAGAAATAAACATTAAACATATACATAATAAATGTAAGAAATGTAATTCGATATAGTCGAATTCGATACATCACAATTAAGGAATGAATCCAGGAATAGTATGTAAAAGTACCAAAAATTACAACACTTACAGCCAGTTAATAATATAGTACAATTCGATATATATAGATATGTGAGTACATACAAGTCTAATTTAATTAAAAATAATATATAGTGCAAGTCAAGCTTTCATATAAACAATACATCACATTTATTTAAGACAGATCATTGTGTATGCAAATTGCAGAAAGTCCAATGAAAGGTCAGAAATAGCGATTGACGGTTAGATGGCAAAGTCCAAGACGCATCACTCTCATAGTCTGTATGCATCATAAACACATCAATATAATTCTTCAATTCTTCCAAAAATATATATATAATTTTTCATTTTTATTGCATCACTGCAAATGTAGAAAAGTTCATTTATTAATCACTCCATTAGTCTTTGTTTGAATGTGTTTCATTTTGAAGAGAAAAAGGGGAATGAAATCTGCAAGTCATGTCGATGGTACTATCGTGTTAATACTTGCGGAAAATCATTACACAAAAAAAAAAAATTTACTATGGACTGATTAAAAGATTTTAATTATAGACTCTAGGCGTACAATTTCACCTGTTTTTAGGAATACCCCTGACGTTTTTGTTCATCTTTTAATTTGATAGACTAGTTCTTGTGATAGGTTTAAGTGTATTTATAATGCTTGTATGATTTTTCTAATTTGGAGTAGAGGATATTGTTGTCTTCCTATATGTTTTTTTCCCGCGCTTTTATCATAATTTGTTACCTGTATTAAATTTTATTTAGTGTTAACTGAGTAATAGCAATCTTATTGTTATGTTTACTGATTTGAATGTAAAAAAAGGACAGTCATGCTTTTTGAAGATGTAAATAAAGGTGTGTGAGAAATATGAATGAGCAAAGGCTTGGTGAGTGGACTCTGGAGGAGGAGACGATACAAATATACAATCAAAGAAAAGTAGAGAACATAGAAAAGAGGCAATTGGAAGAAAGGGAGTCAAAAACGGAATAGGACTTGATAATGTATTGTGTGGCTTAGTCAAGTCGCTATAGGCGTGACTGACAGTTGGGCTTGTATGGCACGGCCGCATGGGATACTTTTGACCAGTGACTCGGTGGAAGAAATTAATTAAACCAAAAGTCTTCTCTCTTTATATAAAAACTAGAGATATCATGTTCTTATTTATATGTCGTTCGCTCGATGATATTGGATTTAATTATAAATAATATATAAAAAAATTGTGCCTTAATTTTTCATGTCGATAGATAATTTTGAAGTGAATAATTTTTTAATAAAAGATTTTAGTGGAAAGAATCCCATTATACAAATATTTTTACTATATAAGACAATTTGATAAATTAATATTTTATCATGAAAGAAAAAATAACAATAATTATAAAATTGTAAATTCTAATTAAATTGAGTGAAAGAGAATAAAAATAGAAACAATAATAAATTCAATAGTGGTTCCATTACATATTTTACACATGATATTGTTTATTATGAAACAATATAAGGGAAGTATTAAAATCATATATGGATGTACGCCAACAATTATATTTTTACTACGTAATAGAAATGAAAATGGAAAGTAAAGTTTGTTCAATTATTAAAATAAAATCACTATCTGGCATTTGTATTGATTTTATTGGGTAATTTTCTCCACCATCGTCATTGTCTGGCATTTTTAATATTTATCAATCTAAGTGGGGAATTATTGAAAATAGCTTGATAAATGTGTGAAGAGGTGCATTTAGAAGATGTGATCAATAGATGCCATGAGCAGATACGATGAAAAGGCACTATGGGTGGATGTCATGTGCAAATGTCATAAAAGGGTACCATGAAAAAATTCCATGAGCATATGCATTGAAAGAACTTGATGGAAACATATGTAGTCTATAAATAATTAGGGAATTATTGAAATTAGCTTGATAAATATGTGATTGTGAAGAGCTGCATTGAGAAGATGCAATGAAAAAGTATCATGTGTGGATGCAATGAAAAAGTTCCATAGACAGATACCATGTGAAGATACCATGAAAGAGCGCCATGAGCGGATGTCATAAAAGGGTGCCATGAACGGATGCTATGAGCAGTTGCATTGAAAGGGTTTAATGGAAACATCTATAGTCTATAAATAAGACTAATTAAGACTTTGAGAAAATCTTAGAAAATTACATACTATTTTTTTTAATAAAAGAAAGAGAGCATTATTTATAGATGAAATGTCGATATCCTTTGGTGGAAGAGGCATATATTTGATTGCACACTTTGACAAGACATTCCTTAAATGACACCCTATGGTTACTAACTCACCATGTCAAGATATGCACTTTTTCAATCACACTTTTAAAACACCAATTTAATTGCATCCTTTGACGAGACATCTTTAAAATGGTATCCTATGAAATATATATTAAAATAGACACATTTTCATTCGCACTCTTTGAGATCATCCACACATCTTTATTATACGTAAGATATAAGATTGCAGATGTTGCTAATTAAATCCACCAATTGATCTATTCATGTAGACTTCTATGTCGTTGCTTGGGGTTTGTAATAAATAATTAAATGTTAACTAATTAATAATTAAACTGCCGAACAAGAAATCACTCAGACCAAACAAGGAAATAATATCTTGACCAATTAAAAATCAAGTAGGATAATAATCTCTTTGTTTTCAATAAAAAACTTCGAAATTACATATATGTGTATATATATAAAAAAGACAATCTGCATGTTTCTAATTGCATATCAACCTTATAAAAATTAGTTTATATAAGAAGTCGTCAGAATGAGAAATATTTAACAAAGAGAGTATAGATTAATTGCTATGCTGCCAAAACCGACAAGAATAACTAATGCGTGAGAATTTAAAATAAATGTTATAACCATTTTTGCTAGCACTTAGGATTCGCTGCTTCTCTGTGATGACTCGGTATTCATGTATTAATTAGCTAATATTTACAACAGTATTAGTTTCTTATAACTTATTCTTTAATAACTGCCATTAAAAAAAAACAATGTAGACCTACAGGCTACAGACGATGGACAAATGGACATATAAAAGCCACTTATACCAAACAACATGAAAAACGTGTTCACGCGATTTGGAAGGACCACTGACATTGCAAGAATATAAATGTATATTGTAAATAATAAATTGCATTGCGAGTTATTTGCCTGTATAGTTAAGACTTTTCCACAGTGCTTAAGTATTCAAAACGAATCGCAATAATTTGGATCTCAGAAGTAAAATTAATTTAGCTGAGTAGTGTTTCCAATATATTTGTCACAGTCTTGCTGTGATCTAGGATTGAATTTGTGGAAATTGAACGTGAATTGAAGGTAATGTGGAAGGCATTATGAAAAGAGCAATAGATACAAAAAAGGGCTTAGATCTCCAATTTATCTTAAAAAAAAGAGCAATAGATATAGGAAAAGAAGAGAGATAATTCAAAAGATAAACAATAATTTTCATATTCAATATCATAATCTTATGTTACAAGCATCCCCTGTTTATAGGCTATACAATTACATAAATCCTATAATCTATATATCAGCTCCCTAATATATTCTGTTACACAACGAACGGTTCAGATTAATTGACCGTTGAGTCTATCTCTTATCCAGTTAAGTCTATCCCTTCTTTTAATAAAGTGATCATTCTATCAATAGAAGATGTGGCAGCTGTTACTTCTCTATTGCAGTTACTATTCTCATTATAAGACATTCCTCTAGGTTACTGGTATTTGCAATATATGACATATATTGTGGGTGGAATTAATGGAAGCTCCAAATTCAGAGGATGAATGTCGGAGGTGAGGCGAAAGAGGAGAGAAGCAGAGGTGAGGGAAAGAAGAAGAGATGCGAAGAGGACGAGGAGGTGAGGTGAAAGGAGAGAGAAGCAAAGAATGAGAGAGGGATGCGAAAGGGAAGAAAGGAATTTTCACTTTAGTCAATAATACTATTTGGATGGCACTGATATAAAAAAATTGAATAACATATATACGTCATGCACCTTTTTGCCAACAACGTCATTCAATACCATCCAACGCCAAAATTAAAATCGCACATCCCTATATTGTCGAACCTTTCAGCTCTCTCATCTTACTTTTCCTTTCCTCCTAATGCTCTCCTTCTCTCTCGTTGTGTGCCTTCTCCTCTTCTCTTTCCATTGTTCTCCACATTCCTCCTCTACCCAGTCTCCTCTTCTCTCCTCCTCGTCGATCGTCTCTCTTCCCTTCGGCCATCCTATGCCTCGCATTTTTTTTCCATTGACTCTACCTTTCTCCCTTATCTAAACATCACTTCCCTTTGTTTCTATCATGTGGACTTTATCTCGCTTTATCAATATGAGCATACACAACAACAAAATGAACTGATACAAAAATCAGATGAATAAAAAGAATCAAAGTGAACAAATATACAAAACAAAGTGAGCATATATAAAATCAAAATGAACACATAGAATAAATAAAATGAACTCATACAAAAATAAATAAATAAAGTGAACATATACATATAGCAAAGTAAACATATGCAATAAAAAAATATGAACATATGCTTCTATTTGATACTCCTTTAGTATTGCTTACTCAGTAGATATTAGATACTTCCTTATTACAACTAACTAAACACTTACTTTTATTAGTTACTTTCTTAGTAATACTAACTGAGTGAACATTATACTCTTTTGTTATAACAAATTGAAAACTTATGCATATTAAAATAATACTTTAATATTACTAATTGTCAAGGAATATAAGATTATTTAAGAGAAAGAAGAACGAAAAAAATAAAAGAGATGAAAAAAAATAGAAAGAAAGAAGAGGTAGAGGAGAGAAGAGAGTAGAAAGCACATTAGAATGGAGGGATAGGGAGAAGGACGCGGCAGGACAGAGGGAGGCAGGACAAAGAGGAATGAGAGACATTGAAGGGAGGAAGAAAGTATGCTGAAAGGAGGGAGTGAAGATGCGAAAAGAAGAGAACATAATATCACATTGAGGAAGGGAGGGGAGGGAGGGAATGTTGCTGGCGCCGGAACATATTACCACAAGTAAATATGCACAAATATTATTTAGTTGTAGTACTGAAAAAATTGTGAGAAATTTTGAACAAGATTAATTGCTTGTAATAAGATAAAAGTGTTTCTGGTTTCTTCTCTTTTCTTTTCTTCTGCTGGGCCTTTCTTCTGAATTTAAAAGTATAAACTGTATAATAATAGTGAGATCAGCGTGTAACCAACGGATTGGCAATAATTAATCACTAAATTCGTACTAATAAAAGCATATGCTGTCCTGATATTTATTTTATTCCTAACGTAAATTAATTTGACTGGAAATTTCTTTTCATTTCATTACCACTTGGCACCAACACATGAGAAAAACAAAAAACTAAATATATAAAGGAAAAAAAAAGAGGAAAAAAACTGAAGAAATATATGCACAAAGTACAGAAAAAGTCGCCTAAAAACCAGATTTTGTAGCAATTTTTAATTTAGATGGCGGTTTTCCAATAAAGGAATCCCTCACAATAAAGCTTCTTAGCCATTACTACTGTCTCCTGTCTCCATACAAGATTCATTTTATAATTATAAATATGGTCTTGGAGACCATCAAACATGGACCATTATCCTCTGCGGCTCCAAAAAAAAAAAAGTATTGCAAGTTTTTTTACTATCAACCATCCGATCTAATTTGACGGACAGATTTTTATGGACTGCACGAATTTCAACGAACTTGATATTAATTACAGAACATCCATTATTAATTTGACGACCACATCGAAAGACTTGCACTGCAAGTTTTTTAAAAAAAAACTGAGGATTTCGTTTTTATTTCTACCTTTATTTAAAATGAAAAATATTGGTACATTATTTAAAAATGTAATTAGAGATAGGCTATTGTCCTTTGGATAGGACAGAGGTGGTTTCCTATTAAGTTTTTAACCTTTAGATGATGTCAAGATTCGTGCCAGATTATAGATAAGCGATGAGGATTGATGCGCTGAAGAGAGGGATTCTGCGTTAAGCGATTTCCGTTTATGCACCTCCGTTAAAAATTTCCGTCTATTCTACGCGCCTCTCAGCTTGATATCTAGGCGATCTCTCTCTCTCTAATCCGTACGTGCTCTCTCTCTCGAACCTTCGACCAACCCTCATCTGTCTCTTTCTCAAAATCCATTCGAATTTCATAAAATTTTCATCTCGGCTCAAGCGTTTTCTGATTCGTTGTTACCAATTTCAATCATACTTGGCACAAGTTTCAGTTATACTAATATTTAACCAATTTCCTAAATTCAGATCCGCTGCCGCGCGACACAGCGTGTCGCGCGGTACGCTGCCCGTCTGATTAAGATCCAATGGACAAGGGAGCTTCGTGCATGTAACCTAGATTGATAGGCCTGTAAAAAGTGAACCGTCCGATCAAGATCAGACGGCTCGTAGTGCGCTACACGCTGTGTCGCGCAACAGCAGAGTCGGATTGCAATTTCCTTACATTCTATAGTTTGAGTTATACTAATATTTGTTTCAAACGATGCTTGACCAAGTGAAAAATTACGGAGGTGCTTTCGCAGAGGTGGAAAATATCAACGCGAGATATAGCAGATAAAGAGTGCTTACTTGGAGGGTTTATGGAGGCAGAGAGGGAGGTGATTTCGCGGAGGCCGACAAGGAGGTGATTTCGCGAGTACGATCTGAGGAGAGGGAGAGAGAGCAAGAAGTCCGATTGCTTAGATCGGAGGGAGAGAGGCGGAGAGGGAGGTGATTTCGCGGAGGCGGAGAGATCTAGGTTTCTCAGCTTTTGAGTGGGAGAGAGACGATTTGGAGACGGAGACAGGAGTAACGGACAGAGGGAGAAGTCACGAAAAATTTTAACTCACAATCTATCTTCAACGCATCAATCCTCATCGCTTATCTTTAATCTGGCACGAATTTTGACACCATCTAAAGGCTAAAAACTTAATAGGAAACCACCTCTGTCCTATCCAAAGGACAATAGCCTATCTCAATGTAATTTTTTGTAGTTTTTTATAAAAAAAATCTTATTGGTTCACGTGATATGATTAGTACTTTCTACATATGAAACTAAATCTGACTCTGAATCCAGATCCTGTGCCGCGCGGTACCGTCCAGCGCACAGGATCTGTACCTTTCATCAAATCCAACGGTCTGAGATGTGTTTTACTCTGTTCCCAGTCATGATGACTTATCGGGTTGGATTTCTATCTGTTCCTGCGGATCTGTATCCTTTTGTGCTTCTCAGGGCTTGCTCCAGAATGGGGTAAAGAGGGCTAAGGAAAGGAAGTGTAACATCAATTCCTTGCTCCAATTTATTATTTAGGGTGAATTAGGGAGAATGGAAGAAAACCAACTTTACATAAAAACTCATTTAAAGAGAATGCTAGTTACTCCCAAAATCGGGGTGTAACCAAGATAACCAACATCTAAATTTTTTCTACCAAAAATGACCTAGTCTTTTAATTTACAAATGTAAGTCCTAATTCAAATGAAAGGGCAATACCGTCTTTCTGTGAATCAAATGTAAAGTTACAATCATTAATCCTATAAATGCATTTTGAAATATGGAGCAAGGTAATGAGATTTCCTTAAACTTCTTTCGTCTTCCTTTGCTTTCACTTCCTTACCTTAGCTCTGGTTTTATGTTTGTGGAGCAGACCCTCAAGCGAGAGAGAGAGAGAGAGAGAAAGAAGCCGATTGAAGCAAACTTTCTTCGTCGCCTCTCCCCAAACGCCCACTCGACTCAATCGTCTCACACTCATCCACCGCTGCGCAGACATAAAGGAGCAGCACCGCCCTCAACTGCGCAACGGCGGCATCGGCGGCGGCTGCGCTGTTTCTGCGTGCACCCACAAGAGCTGTAGGAAGGCGAACCAGACTACTTCTTACCATAGTAGGTGCTCCGCTCTTTTGAGCCTCTTCATTGTGCTTTGAATTTAGGTAAAAAATTATGTACTCCAATGAATTTTGATGATTTCTCGTTTCATTTCCTCACTTTATTTTGTTGCATTGGATACTCTACTAGGTTACAGTTTGTTAAATCCCTTACTGTGCATGGTTCAAAAGTCGGTAGTTATGCAACTCTCCCTTGTTTCTAAAAAAAAATAACAAAAAATTTATCATTTAAGCTTCATGAATTGTGGTAGATTCTTTACGATCTACTTTAACTTGAGTTGATGTTACAATTTTACTCTAACTAAAAATTTGTAAGAGTTGTGGTAATCTTCCCTAGCTAGTTAATGGCCTTTTGCTGAAATTAACAATTATTATCACATTAATAGGTATGATAAAAGAAGATCTAAAAATTGAGGTTGAAGAAAACCGAATCCTACGAGTCAATAGCAAGAGAAAGAGGGAGGAAGAAGAAAAGAAAGGCCAACATTGACACCATGTCAAGCACTCATACGGTAAATTCTGGCTCCAGTTTCAGGTTGGTTGAAAATGCCGACCTTGATTTTGTAAAGGACAAGCGCTCATACGGTAAATTCTGGCTCCAGTTTCAGGTTGGTTGAAAATTCTGACCTTGATTTTGTCAAGGCCAAACTTGAGAATGGGATTCTTACTTTGAATTTCACAAAATTGGCACCGGAGAAGATCATGGGGGCCAAGGCTGGTGTGCATTGATCAAGAGACCCAACCAGAGGAGAAAGAGAAAGCTAGTATTGGAGAAACTAAAAGGGTTGAACTGTAAATTTGGAGAAGACGAGAGAAATTGTGTTGTGTGATTTGCATATAATTTCTGTATTGGTTTAATGGATATTGTATGTTTTATGTATAATCTCTGTATTGGTTGGATACTTTGTTTAATGGATATTTAGTTCATGTCTTGTTGAGTTGATCTAAGCAATATTCAATTGATCAAGTATATACGTACCGTAACATGTAGCTATCAAATGGTACTGGTGATTTAACTAGATTATACTCCTCTATCCCTGTACAACCATGGTACCTCTATTAATAGATACAATATCCAGCATACAAGTCAAGAATGTACTTGTCTTTTGCAATTTGGCCCTGCAACCTTTAGTTATTACTAATTGTAATTAAGGAAAAATGTTTATGTACTACTGATATATGAATGCTAACATAAAATCCTGCACAATCAGTTTTCATTATCCTAACATCCTACTGATATATGAATGCTAACATAGAAAACGTAATAAACAAGCACATATTGTACCCATATACAGTCAACTAAAGCACAATCAGTTTTCAGCTTTTCATTAACTACAATTTTTTCCATACATGTTATCAACTGAATAAAACGCAACCAAATATTTCTTTCATTTACAAAATGATGTCAGCTATCCACATATTTCTTTCATTTACAAAACTGACAAAAATGTTGTCCACTGACTAACCCGCTATTTCTTTCCTTTACAAAAATGTTGCCAAAAAAAATGCTCTAAATCTTGTCTACTCTTGTGTAATTTCCACATTTCTAGATGAAAAAAACTTAGAGCATGACAATGGGATAACTTGTCTTCCTCCTGACATCTATATTTCCAACTCCTTCTAGCAAGAAACCACTAACAGTATCCTGAAAATCAATAAATGTAAACCATGCGAAATTTTTTTTAGGAATAGCTCACAAATGAGAACTGTTCTTACTACAATAGACAAGATCTCAATTATATTTCTAATACCTATGATGCTTAATTCTTTTATGAGAAAAATAAAGAATAAAGTTTCTCTTCTTAACCAAGATAACCAAAATCCCAATGCTATTAAATTATGCGAACACATTTAGCTCTTTATACCAATATCCCAATGCTATTAAGCTACGTTTGTCAGTTATATCTCTACCTAAAAGCAACGGTAGTAGAGATGCCATACTTTAGAAAAATTAGGGATTTTACAGGTTAGGTATGCCAATCAGTTTAACATAACATCAAATTGTAGTTTATTTCTTGGGTACTTGGTTGTCCTTTCAAGGTTACTTTATTTTGAGCCCCTGCAGCGAGCTATATCGAGTTAAGCCTTTTGAGGTTTATTCATCCAGTCAAGTTCAAAATTTGATATTTATTGCTTATTGCCTAGCTAATATATTAATCTGTTAAACCCAGAACTTCCACTGGGACAGTACCATGAGCTAATCTGGTCATTCTCACCGGGACAGGAAAAACCTTAGCTAAGTAAACTAATATCTGAGCAGTGAGTAGCATCTTATATAAAATGCTTAAAATTTCATCAATCTGAAAAGAAAAAATCTCAAAACATTTGACAAAGTAATAAAAATAAGTAAAAAGGTTCCTGTTAAATGGTACTGTCAAGTGGTATTTTTAAAAACCGAGAAAAAAACTTAAAGTAGGGTAAATGCTACTATCAACTAGTATTTGCTCAGCTCAGCTCAGCGATTTGCTTCGGTACCTGTCACGAAGGGGAAGCAGGTAGGCGGAGAGGGAGGCGAGAAGAGAGGTGCGATTTGCTTCGAGTTGCTTCGATCGACAGAGAAGAGATGTGTGATTTGCTTTGAGCGGCAGAGAAGAGGTTTGATTCTGTGATTTCCGGCGAGGTCGCCTCCTTTCTCTTTTCTCTCGCGATTTTCCCTTATTTTTATGGTTTTTTATCACTTCAGAACCACGCTGCAGAAACGGAGCCAAAGAGAGAGCGAACGGAGCTGAATAAAACTCTCCAAACCCGATATCAAGTACCAGCGGAGAGGAAACAAATCAGAGGCGTTGGATTTAACGAAGGGTCCAGATCCTGTGCGCTGGACAGTCCCGCGCGGCACAGGATCTGGATTCCATCAAAACATATATACGGTTTGTACTTTCTAGATAAATCTGACTTATTACTTGTCTAATTCAAGCTAGGCCACAATTATGTCCAGAAATTACGCCGCATGAGCCTGTAATTAATGAACCTAAGTCAAGCGGTACGTATTCAACTAGTGTCTAAACTGCTGTTGATTGCTGATTGGGGAGGATACACTATAAAACACTGAAATACGACTCGAAAAGGACAATTTGGAGTTGTAAACTTGCAATCTGATATTTTTGACCAATTAAACTGAAAATGTAAATCTATCAGAATTTTATGTCATTACAATGTTTTTTTATTTTGTTCTTTTTTGTTTTTGTTGTTATTGTTGTTGTGGGGTTTTTTTTTTTTTTTGAGTACTGTTATGATAAGGTCACAGGGAACAAACAATCTGCCAATAAATTACACACAACTTTGAAAATATTATAAATGTTAAAGGCTATTAGGAATTGAAATTAGTATTAACCTTACAAAAAGCTGAAGGGGGTATCAAAATTACGATCTTGATTCATCACATATATTTTTCTAAGAGTCCATCTTGATTGCCATTAATTGTGGATCACATCCTTCAATAGATTTTCCTCTTGTTTTGCAATATAATAGCATATATGACTGATTGGTATAATCAGGTAAAATATAGAAGCAATTCATGTGGAAGGTAAAGCTGTTTTGAAAATATCAGTGGTGTTGTGCATTGGTTGCTGGTGTAGAGCATGGAAGTTGATTTCATTTCGTTAATTAATATATGATCCAACAAGCTCGCGCAAGTCTAAAGGATTAAGTAGGGATTAGTGTTTTTCAAAATGACACGGTACATACTTGTTGGTACGACACACATGTGTGTTGACACAACACGACACATTTATGGAATTAGCACGATACGTACATGTCGGCGTGTCGTGTTGGAGACTTCCAGACATTGACACTTTTTAACACGACACAAGTTGACACGCGACACGACATGACATATGAATTGTCATGAGAAAAATTAATATTATTTAGAATTTATTAGTTTATATATTATAAATTTAATAAGTTTGTTCTCTAATATTTTTAATTCAACCATTAATTTTTATTTCATATATGAAGTTAAAATTTCAAACATTTATTATGTTTTATTTATTTTAAATTTTATTTAAATACTTTTTAATAAATTTTTAGTAAAAAAATTAAAAGAAATTATAATATAACTTGACACATTTAACACGTCGTGTTAGACGTGTCGTGTTATAATGTGTGTCGTGTCAATAAATTTCTTTACTTAACACGACACGACACGTTAAAAATATTAACTCGTATCAACATGACACGACACAAGTTCCAATACGCTCGTGTTTGACACGACATGCTTGCAATACGTTAGTTGGGATCAAAATGGAATCAGTCCTAGATGCCCTTCATTGCGAAAGTGGGGTATAATAAGATAATTTATTTATTTATTTTTTGCTAACAACACTGCTCAATTGTATAATTCTTAATCCACAAAAGAGGTTCTTAATTAATTGGATATGGAGATGGAGATTAGGTACTTTTTCTGCAAAAGAGGTTCTTAATTAATTGGATAAAGGAGATGGAGATTATACATTTTCTGGTTATAATGTCATATAACGTGTATCGTTTGTGGAACTTCAACAGTTCCACTGTTTTCCCTTAATTTTATTTTCTCTCCTAATTAATTGGTCTTTCTGCCTGACTAAAAAAAAGTGTTCTTGTTAATGTCTACTCATTCTCTGAACCGACTTGTGTGACTGCTTCTTTTTTATATTTATCTATAGTATATATATATATATATATTAATTAAAACCCGTGGGTGTCGTAGCCCGTTTTTTTTTCCGCCAGCGACACGGCATCTGAGCCCTCTATTTTTTTTCGCGATCGATCAATCTATCTGATCCGTTAATCAATTTCTTTCGCGTCTCTTCTTCCTTCTCTTCTCTTTTGCTCCTTTCTCTCTGATCGACAACAGAAAAAACTGACGCCTCTCTTTCCTCTCTGCTCCAACACATCGTTGTCGCCGCCTCCTCCCCCGACTTCCTGCCTCACCTCCAGCCCTTCCTCTGCTAATTTTCCCCCTCTTTTTAGCCAACTTCCTTTTCCTCTTTCGCCGACCACGCCACACTCCCATACCCTCATTGCAAGTCATTGCATTTGACTTTTATATGAAAACCATTAAAATTTGTAATAATACAGAATGTTATCAGCTTTTGGTCTTATATTTTAGTTATGCCTACATATACTTTGTACTTTGCAATTGTCTTATTACGATCTATATTTTCTGATCTATATTTTATATTCTCAGAGGTATTTTTGTTGATATTTTTTCTAACTGGCATAAGGTGAATTGATATTTTTTTTCTCCATTTTTGGGTCATCCAAAGGTCGGTTGTGCTCTCCTTGGTACAACAACTCCATAGAGATCAGTCTTTCATAGCTTCCGTCACCATGTACCTATCTCTCTCACTGAACGGTGCTTTGCCATAGCCGCCACTGTCGAAAGTCGCATCAGCCATCATAAGGGAAGGAATTGCAACCAAGGATGTCATCGGCAATCTAGACCTATATTTATCCATATATCTTTGCCTTGGAGAAAGTCGAAGCGACACTCAGGAGGATGCTATCACACATTTGGTATGGCCAATTCTAAAACGTCTCTTTTCTAGAATATATTTGTGTGATGATTGTGATGTGAATAATTTCTATGATTAATTGGGGATTAATTCATTATAGCAATTAGATAGTATATTTAACTGCTTCCACGAAAGAAGAAGAAAAAAGTGCAATGCTTACATTACTTGATTTTGCATTCTTCATGTTGGTTTCATTTTGTCAACTATAATAAATTCAATAGTCAGTTCAAAATTTAACATTATGGTTTTGATTTCGCTTGCAAGAGCATACATTGGAGACCTATTCTGGCTCAAAACTAAACCAAGGGTGTTAATAAAGTTAAACCTGATGAATCGGGGCTTAAAGTCTTCGCTGATTAAATGATCCAGATGAAGGTCTGTCTGCTCGGTCATGAGTTGGACTCCACATTGGCAAGACTTACAGAAATAAGGATACTAGAAGGTGGGATAAGGATCTATGTCCAGCTGAGCATTATATTTGGAGGTAGTAGTTGGTTTATTGGATTTTTTTCTACATTTTTTTCAGGAAGTTTTAATTCTGATGTGTTCTTATTGAAAAGCTAATCTAATGCACTAAAATAAATGAATCATCCCAAGTTTTTGTACTATTGTTTACTTGGTTCTCCATTTTCTTTGATCGAGATATGTGATCAATATTGTGGAATATTTTAATATTTTATTTTTGTTCTTTTTTTTTTTACACTGCAGTTATGAACCACTAGGTTTATCATAAGGTTTTATGGTAAAGACAATATTAACAGCCCCTTCATTACTTAGAGATGAGTTGATTAATGGAACTGTATTCCAACTAAATTAAAATGATGTATGATATTAAATGGAAACAGTAATGCTTTTACATATGTTGACTTTTGTGTCATATATTGAATGAGATGCAAAGTTTGTTTTCTGGCAATCGACTATAGGCAATTTCATTCAACAGAAATTTTGTACTTAATTTTTTATAGCTCACTTGAAAAGAAAAATTATGGCATTTTGTTTTTGCACTTATATGTCTGTTGCACACAAGTTAGACTTAATGACAAATTATTGGTGGTTTTTAAAATTTAAATACAAAAAATCCATTAAGGCGCCGCGAAGCCGCGTTTTCCCACCTAGTTAAAAGAACACGCTAACGATAATAATATATTAATATTAGAATCAACTTCCAATCTTCCATACAAAGTCAAGCCACCCAAATGAGACTCCTTCCCAATTCTCTGCCAGTATAAATAACCTACTTCACCAGTTCACCCCTCAATAAATGAAATCACAAAAACCAATTCCCTTTCGACAAACCAACAAGTTAACCATGATAAAATTACATAGAAATGCCAAACTTTTGTCCCTAGCAATATTTTGCTTGACATACCTGACCTTGACCACCCAAGCCCAGCAGTGTGGGTCTCAGGCCAGTGGCGCGAAATGTGCCAACAATCTCTGCTGCAGCAAGTACGGTTATTGTGGGTCCACGTCAGCTTACTGCGGAGATGGTTGCCAGAGCCAGTGTAATACTGGAGGTGGTGGTGGTGGTGGCGGCGGAGGCGGCAGTGGTGTTGGATCCATCATTAGTTCATCACTTTTTGAGCAGATGCTGAAACACAGAAATGACGCGGCTTGCCCTGGCAAGAATTTCTACACGTACAACGCATTCATTGCCGCTGCCAACTCCTTCAGTGGCTTTGGAACGACTGGAAACAGTGATACCCAAAAGCGTGAGATAGCAGCTTTTTTGGCCCAAACATCCCATGAAACCACTGGTATATATGTTAAGTAAATTATGTAGTATATATGTACCAATATATATCAAACTTATATGTAATTTTGTGTTTTTGTAGTTTAAGCACATTCTTAGTTTCTTACGACGTGGTATAATATATGCAGGTGGTTGGTCAAGTGCTCCAGATGGCCCGTACGCATGGGGATACTGCTACCTCAGAGAGAACAATGGAAATGCTGGTGATTATTGCGTTCAGAACTCACAATATCCATGCGCTTCCGGTCAGAAGTATTACGGCCGAGGGCCTATTCAGATCTCTTAGTATGTTCATTAACTATTATATATCCTGCTTAATTTATTATCTTTTTGTGATTTGAATATCTGATTATTTATCATCAATGAATCATCACTTACTGCATAATTCCTCCATTATGAGAGCATGTCTTTCATGAATTGTATTGAACGAATGTTGTGATGATTTATTTTGCAGCAACTATAACTATGGTGCTTGTGGTACTGCAATTAACCAGAATTTGCTTAGCAACCCTGACCTAGTTGCCACAGATGCTACCATCTCATTCAAATCTGCATTGTGGTTTTGGATGACCCCGCAATCTCCGAAGCCATCGTGCCATGCTGTCATGACTGGCCAGTGGAGCCCATCAGCAGCCGACCAGTCTGCCGGTCGGAAACCGGGATACGGAGTGGTCACTGACATCATTAACGGAGGCATTGAATGTGGAAAAGGCTCCAATGCAGCAGTAGCTGATCGGATCGGGTTTTACAAGAGGTACTGTGACATTTTAGGTGTCAGCTATGGCGACAACTTGGATTGCTACAACATGCAACCATTTAGTTAATTAAGTAGTCCAGATCAAGCACTGGGAACTATATATGATATACTAGTAAATAAATACATGTGATAGCTATATATATGGCACTAGCTAGCTTAGTTGATCAAGTTGGCTAAACTGTTGGGTGTTGGCAATAAAAAGTTGAAGTATCTTTTGACTATTCAAAGCAATATATAACTTCTTATCATTAATATTGCCGCATTGAATAATCTAGACTTTAAAGAACGTTAATCAGATTTTCCATTTCTCAACGTCTCATGAGTCATGAATGAAAGAAGTAATAATTAATTTAGAGTTTTTACAAATAATAACACAATTACGAGGATCCGTAAATCATATAAAATAATAAAAAATTTGAGTATAAAATTTACAAATTGAAGAGCAGAAATCATTAGTCATTAGGCGGAAGCGTTAGTGCTAATCTTCAACGGTTTTCCTTAGATATTATGATGGGCTTCTTTATAGGCGTTTTTTCTACTCATTTCTCTTTCTCTTTTATATTTATGTGGCAGAAAATGAACCAAAACATTTCATCACAAAATAGAGAATGAGTATTAATAATATATTTCTAAGGCAACCCTTGGGATTAATATATTGAATATGGACACCAGAATTTTCCATCAAAATAATTATGCACTCTTTAATTAGTAATTTAACTTAAATGAACTTGGTTCATAATTAACAATATAGAACATATAAAAATTTCAACAATGAAAACTAATTAAGTCTTTCTATCTAACTACCTTCAAAAAAAAAAAAATGTTGAAGAGTCAACACCGACTCAACAAATAAAAAGAAAGTTCTAGCAAAATGAAGAACTCGGTGAAATAAATGAGATCAAGGCCCAAAGTCCATTTCTGGATTTTTCTTGAGATTATTACCGACGTACACCACGGAGTAATTTCTAGAAAAGAATAGTATAATCCATGTATGTAGAAATATAGTGTAAATTCTAGAATAGTTAATAACCGACATTGTACATCTATAAATAGGAGTTAGTCTATTTGATGTAAGTATCAATGAGATAGTATATGAAGTAAAAGAGTGAGAGTAAGAGTATTGTACTCCTTCAAATTAGTTAATAAAAGAGAATTATAAGAAAACAATTCTCTCAGTTAATCTCATAGCTCTAGATAGATCAGAGATAAATACTCAACAAAAAAAAAAATCAAAGGTCTTTCTATCTATAACGCGCGTGTGATAATCCCAATTTTTGCAATTTGCACTTTCCGGATAATGCCGTGTAGATAACTTTAGGAAAGAAACGTTGTGACTTTATGGCCAAGCAATTGAATTTGACTTGCAATAGTACCGAATGCGTTTTGTCAACCTGAATTTAGTGTTTAAAGCTAGCATATCTTATATAATTCGTTGAAGAGACACAAAATGCATGTAACAATTAACAAGCAACAATTTTCAAAACTCAATTGTAGAAACTGATGACTTATAATTAACACCCTTTCAAGTTTCAACCAGAAAAAAAATAAAGAAAATAAGAATGGACTTTGTTTAGAATTTCAGTGTTGTTTATTTTCTTTAATTTTAGCACCTCTACGTAGCCCCCACTCTATTCTACAGATTTGTAGTACAATAACTTTAGTGCAACTCAAAGGCATATACACTACCTCAATACCTCATGACTCATGTCCTCATGACATAAATATTGTCACAAAGGATGCGTTTGGATAGGTGTGGGAAGAAGGAAAGAAGGGAAGAAGTGAGAAGTATTGGGAAGTGTGTAACTTTGTGAAGAGTTTAGATTCACTACGCGAAATTTCGACTTCTGTAACGGTTAATAAAAGGCATTTGTAACGGTACACGTAACGTTACAGTAGCCCCCGTTACAGAATGTCTAATAACCGTTACAGATCTATAACGGTTATTATCTAATAACCGTTATGGTATAGTGGACGGAAATGTGGTTACGGTTTTATGGAGAACATTTGTAACGGTTAATAGATAATAACCGTCGAATTTTTCTCAGACAACACATTGCATCTAACGTACAACTCGCTATCCTAAATGAGACAGATCGTATCCAAAGAGCAGTACTCCCGACCGGGAGTACTATCCGAGATTAATCCCTAATGGATTAATCTCGGACGGGCAATGACCTAAATTCAGTTGAGTTCCGGTATTTGGTTCCTATATGACAATACAAAATCCATGCCTATATATATATATGCAAATTATTAACCAAATGCAAATAATTTAAAAAAAGAGAAGTTCATGAAAATATATACTTTCAATCGTGTGACTTCCGATCCGTTGAATCGTGCGACTTATCCGGCCGATGTAAGATCTTCTCCTATTCAATGAGATCTTAAAATATATAAAAAAAAAAAACAAAAATAACCATGAATTAATGAAAAAATCGAAATAAATAAGAAAAAAATGTAAAAATAAAAAATACGGTTCAAAATTAATTTTTTTTACCTTAAATCTGCTCTCCTTCTTATTCTCTTTCTAATTATTATTTTTTCAGAATTTTTAGAAAATTTTTGCTATTTTTTTGGAGTGAAGTAGGACACCACAAATCGCAATAAATGAGAAGATCAGAAAAGAGTTAAGTGCGGCGCTAGCTGTGAGTTTGTTGGAATGGGAAGAAGACCTAATTAAATACAAAACTTTTCTGTAACGGTTATTAAAAATAACCGTTACAGAATCAATAAAAAATAAAAAAAACGTTAACCTACTGTAACGGTTATTTACTAATAACCGTTACAAAAGATGGTTGATATTTATATATTTCTTTTTTCTTTTCTGTAACGGTTGCTGGATAATAACCGTTACAGAATATAAAAAATCTGTAACGGTTATTATCCAGCAACCGTTACAGAAGCTTCATGCATTTTTTTCCTGACCATGACGGAAATGTTATTACGGTTGTTTCATAATAACCGTTACAGATTTGTGGCGCCAATTTTCCCGCCTAATGCCTCACTATTCTGTAACGGTTATTTCAAAAACCGTTACAGAAGTGCCGTTACAGAAGGTCCTTTTTCCCGTAGTGATTGTTTATAATTTTTTTTCTTCTTTCTTCTTCTTCTTCTTTCTTCCAACGATCCAAACGCACTCAAAGAAAAGTAGACTAGTCAAATTCAACGTACAAAATAGACCTTCATTATTCAACAATAAAGGCATTGATTTTATCATTTGTTGCAGTCGTCAGCTCTGTTCCCAGCTAAATTTCGGCACAAGTTAATTTTAATTCTAGGTAGAAATCACTTTTTTTTTTTCCTTATGGGATCAATTAAAATAATTCAAATGATAAATTGACTTATCCATTTTTTTTCCTTGATTTGACAAGACCGACTTTCACCTTTCCAGTCCTTATCTGATAAAAAAAAAATTACATGTTTAATCCTGCTTATTATTTTTTATATTCCATATATTTTAAAAAAATATTATCGATGTATATATAAACGTATACATATCATTACCGTACAAGTTAAATATTGATAATAATATAATGTCAATTATAAGAAATAAAGAATAACTGTTGATAAAGAAGTGAAAAGAAGATCGAAAAGATGGACATAATGGGCTCTAAAATTTCGGAAATTTATTTGTCGGAGCATTACAGCAATGCATATAATCTAAAATATAAATATATCCGAAGCACCCAGCCTTTTTCGCATACATCTTTGTCAGTAAAGAGTGTAGCGTGTCAAAATGGATCATTTTAGTGTACAAAAAAATTTAAAGCACGAAATACTACAGAGTTTAGTTCGTCGAAATATTCTTTTAAGGGTACACGCGGCGACACACGCGCAACGAGGGATGTTATGTCGACCTGGGATAGTTATTAATTATTATTAATTAGTTGCAAATTATTATTTATTTAATTATGTAGTATTATTAATTAGTTACTAATTATTAATTATTTTATTTTTTATTTATAATTATTAAGTATTAGTAATTATTATTACTTATTAAATATTATTAATTATTAATATTTATGTTAATTAATTATTTATTATTAAATATTAATAATTATTTATTAATTATCACTTGATCTGTGCATCGAGTTTCGCTCGACGATAATAATGGTATCTATTGTAAACAATATATGAGATTATGACATTAATTTTTATTTTAAGTATATAGATTATTTTTATTCAATGACTTTAATATAAAAGAACTTATTTTTAAAATATATTTGCTATAAGAAGATAAATTTGATAAATTAATTTGCTCAAGAATTAAAATTAATAACGATTTAAACATTTCGGTATTAATAAGAATTATTGTATAAAAATTTACCTTACTTCTAAAAGAAGAAAATTCATCCCTATTTATGTATTTTTTGTCTTTGAATTTGTTGCGGGCCAAATTTTCCGTATCCATGCATGTATCACGTCTAGATTTCTATTTGAAAGTAATGCGATATCTATTATGTTTGTCTTTATTGTAAATGTGAAATGGTTGATGAAAACTTAAAAAGGGGGTATTATTTATAGATAAAATGTTGACACTCTTTGGTAGAGGAAGTATCCACTCGATTGCATCATTTGGCAATGCACCTTTTAAATCACATCTTTTGAGGCATCAACTTGATTGCATCAATTAGAAAGACATATATTATATTGAAACCCTATGAAATATATGTTAAAAGGCACCTTTTCATTCGCACTCATTTATTGAATAAGACTACGTACTCACACCCTTTCATCTGTTAACATATAATTAACCTATTTATATATTTTTAATAATAATATAAAATAAAAAGCGACACTTTATCAGACATAATAGCACCCTTTCATTTATTATCATTTAATTAACCTAATTATGATTTATCAATAATAATTCAGAATAGAAAAGACACTTTATGATATATTATCTTACCGTTTCATTTATTAGCATTTAAGTAACCTAATAATATTTTTTTAATATTTATTTAAAATAAAAAGAATACTTCATTATATTTACAACTATATATCTGCATTTTAAGAAGAATATGAAATAACTATTTAGTTAGTGTAAGGTATTTTTTGAGATCCATTCATTGAATATAGACTACATGAACACACCCTTTCATTTGTTAGCATCGAAGTAATCTCATTATGATTTATTAATAATAATTTAAAATAAAAAGTACGAATATTTATTTTACAAATAAGAATACAATTATTTTTAAAAATTTACAATGAACATTTTGTAATCTCGGCATAATTTGTGAATGTCCATTATATTGCTGTGGGCAGTGGCACTGGCACATACATTGCCACATAGGAACCTCATGTGCATATATTATGCATTTATGCTTCTCTGTTCTGTCGTGGCTCTTCCCTGAACACGTCACCAATAAGGTTGTGCTCATTACTGGCGCTTCGTCTGGATTTTCGTGTCAATTTTTTGAAATATATTTCTATATGAGAGGTTTTTCTTGAAAAAATGTGTTAATATGGTAGGCTTGAAGAAGGAACATTTCAAATAGGTTTAAATGGTATAATGTTTATTATATGACTGTTTTAAGTGATATGTTTAAATGGTATTATGTTTATAATAAAAATTAATAAGTAAATTGTAATTAAGAATAATAAATTTTAATTTATATGATTATAGTAATTAAACAAAAGGTGTGCCTGTAGGCTGTGTGAAGTCAGTAATTTATGTTCTGATATTTTCAAAAGACTTGAAATCAGGTAACATACAAATATGGCAAGAAGATTTGATGTCAAAATAGTAACATTAGTTTTGGCGGAAAAATCAATACAAAACTTGTGGGGAACCGTACGATAGCCTCCTCTAATATTTTTCCTCTAATATATTCTACATTGAACCGTACAATCTCGCGCATGACACCTTGTGTAAAATCATTTTTTTAGGTCCATTGATAATATTCAATATCAAAATAAAAAATATAATATTTTAAGCCAATATTATTGTTAATTTAAAAAATTTTGAATATTTTTAAATTCATAAATGTCCATAAAGTTGTTGGCTCAAATGCATAAATATGAAAAAATATTGAAAACAAATTCTTGTTAAATATTGAAATCGACATGATATAGGAAAAAAATTGTATTGCATAAAAAAATTACCTTACTATCTAGTAGAACAAAATTCATTCTCCATGTATTTTTCGTTAATTGTGTTGCAAGCCAATTTTTCAGGACCCGTGCACGTATCACATTTGAATTTCTATTTGATAGCGATGTGATATTTATTATGTTTGTCATTTCGTAAATGTGAAATGATTAATGAAAACTCGAAAAATGGAGTACTATTTATCGATAAAATATTAGCACCCTTTAGTGGAGGAGACATTCATTCGATTGCATCATTTGGCAAGACAAATTTTAAATCACACCATTTAAAGCATTCTTTTGATAGACACCTTTTCATCCACACATCTTTATTATATGTAAGATTATTAATACAAAATTAGAGCTAATCCTTCGTAGGTGAAACAACTAATCCACCTCTCTGAAGAGTTAGTGGGTTAGCACAAAGTTAGTGACTTGAGAGGTAATTAGTTGGTTAGTTCCACTAACTTTGGATTAGTGCTAACCCATCTCTTGCCCAAACGCGCCCTTAATACGTAGTTGAGATTTACGAAATCTAAAAATATGTGATATTTATAAATTAAGAGCGTGTATATACCATTTGAAAGTTACTTGCAAATATTGACGTTATATATAATATAACTTGTAAGGATATATATAAAATAATTATTAATGTAGTATGCTTATTCATTTAACAATTTGTTTGAAACTATCACATCAGCATTGCAATTGATTTGCAATTGCCTATATAAAAGGGTTCTAAAAGCAGTAAAGTGGCATTTTAGGTTCAGCTATATCTGAATATTACTACAATTAATCTTTTTTTTTTGTCTTCCAAGGCCCATAGGCAATTTATTCAGAAATAAAAGTTACAAATCCAGTTACAATCAGTAAAAAGGAAAAAGCGGAAATGGGACTGGTAACCATTTAGTTCAACAAGTTATAGATTCAGTGCACTGGTATAAACGGGACTGGTAAATAAATGCATGTGACAGTGCAAATGGCACTGAAGTAATTTATGTCACTATTATATATATGTAACTATGCATATTAATAACTGCGCATACAACCTATCACTTGATCAAGTTGGTTAAAATATCTGGCATTTTGAAATAGAAATATCTCTTGACTATTCAACACAATAACTTCTCGGCATTGATTGATATTGAATAATCTAGACAGTACTTAGAGAAAAAAAGAAAATCAGATTGGACATTTTAGTACGTTTCATGAAAGCTAATTATGTCTTTCTAATACGTGTATACTTAATCTTAATCTTTTCAGATTATATATCAGGATATTGTTGTGTCCGTAAACTTGCACAAGAAGTTCTTCGACTTTTGAGATGGTCAAAAAATAGAATTTGACTTACAACCAAGATTTGGCAAAAAATAGTTCAGTTCGGGCTTGGGGTCTGATTTTCATTCTTTAATTCATCTGATTATCTGATGATACCACATGTACTTTATTATTGATACCACATTGTATAATTGTTTTGCTTTCCGGTTATGAAAGTGTTAAAGTGTAAAAGCAACACTATTATTATTATTATTATTTTTTTTTTAAAAAAGGGCCACCAGCACTCAGCAATATTTAGGCTTAGCCGCTTAGATTGATATTTTCTTCGTTGGTGTGTTGTACCGAAATTGCCATCTTGACTATCATTCTGGATAACATCCTTTTATTTTAATATTTTTTCGTTGTTTTGCAATACAATAATAAATAAATTAATGTCCGATGGGTATATATATATCAGGCTTATAGAACATATGGAAGTTAAATGTGCGTCTAAAGTATCACTACTGCTGATCGATGATGCATTTTTTTTTTGTTTAATTTGCTGAGAGAATAAGGGGTGGTTTGGCAACATCAAAGTTTAGTGGGATCAAGGATTAAAGTTAGCATTTTGGGATTAGTGTTTGAGGTTAAAATTAATAAAAGTTAGTACTAAATTAAAGTTAGTAATTGTTGTTTGGCATGATAGGTTAAAAGTTAGTGATCAAAGTAAATGCATTTAATTATAACATTCATTTTAATCTAGACATTTTAGAATTCAAAAATTTTAAATTTTGATATTTTCAAAATTTGAAATTTTAAAATTTGAAACTTTGAAATTTGAAATTAGAAAATTTGAAATTTAAAATTTGAAAATTTGAAATTTCAAATTTGAAATTTGAAACTTGAAATTTGAAATTTTGAAACTTGAAATTTGAAATTTTGAAATTTGAAATTTGAAATTTGAAATTTGAATATGAAATTTTAAATTTTAAAAGTTTCTTCTCAAGGTTTTTCTCTTCATATATGATATAAATTTTTTTTTTTTGGTGTTTGAGAAAAACTTAAATATATTGTCAAGTTAGGAAGGTAGTGCTAATCCCGTTAACCCCAAAGTTGTTTGGCGATGCAAGACATGTAGCTAGGTTAGCTCGTTGACCCAAAAGTCAAACTAAACTTGGCACTACCAAACGAGCCCTAAGTAAATATTATTCCAGAACAATAGAACATACTAAAAAAAAAATTATTCCGGAAAGACTTATAGAATTAATTAGGGACCAAAATATATAGAATTAGTTGACAAGAAGTGAGAAAACTGATATTTAAAATAAATTAATTTACTAACAATTAATACTGCTCCTAATTTTTATGCTACAAAAGAGGTTCTTAAATGATTACATATTTACATATTAAGGGGATGAGATTAATTAGGTACTTTCTGGTTACAATGTGGACATATGTTGCTTGTGGAATTTCTGTTCTTTGCTATATCTACTCGTTCTCTGAATCTACTTAGTGGCTGCTTCATTTTTTTTTTCATAAAAAAAAAAATAAACAAAGAAAAGAACACGCTAAGGATAATGAAAGCAACTTCCAATGGAACTATGGAAGTCTAAAGTCACCCCAACCCCAATGATACTGCTTCCCAATCCTTTCCCTCTATAAATAGCCCAAATCAGCCCACAATCTCATCACACAAATATCTTTTACCTTTCGACCCCCAAACAAGTGAACATGAGAAAACTACTAAGAAATACAAAACTCTTTACATTAGCTATATTTTGCTTAAGTTCTTTGACTTTGACAACCCAAGCCCAGCAATGTGGGTCCCAGGCCGGTGGTGCTTTGTGCGCCAATGACCTGTGCTGCAGCCAGTACGGTTATTGTGGGTCCACATCAGAATACTGTGGAGTTGGTTGTCAGAGCCAGTGTAGGTGTGGGTCCCAGGCCGGAGGCGCCACATGCCCCAACAACCAGTGCTGTAGCCAGTACGGTTATTGTGGGTCCACAAATGATTACTGTGGAACCGGTTGTCAAAGCCAGTGTACCGGAGGTGGTGGTGGTGGCGGCGGCAGTGGTGTTGGATCCATCATTAGTTCATCACTTTTTGAGCAGATGCTGAAACACAGAAATGACGCGGCTTGCCCTGGCAAGAATTTCTACACGTACAACGCATTCATTGCTGCTGCCAACTCCTTCAGCGGCTTTGGAACGACTGGTGACACTGATACTCAAAAGCGCGAGATTGCAGCTTTCTTGGCACAAACGTCCCATGAAACCACCGGTATATATATGTTTCACGTAGTAATTTTTGTACCAATATATATCAAACATTCGTGTAATTTTTACTTCTGCAACCTTTCGACCGGGAGGCATGCACCCGACCAAAAACTCATAGTTTCCTTCCATCTTCAAGCATTAAGTTAAATAAATAAACGCACATATTCTGATAATGCTAAATATATATAGGTGGTTGGTCAACTGCTCCGGATGGCCCTTACGCATGGGGATACTGCTTTCTTCGGGAGAACAATGGAAATGCCGGTGATTACTGCGTTCAGAGCTCGCAATATCCATGCGTTTCTGGTCAGAAATACTATGGCAGAGGGCCCATTCAGATCTCTTAGTAAGTCCTGTATAGCTTTACCCTGTTTAATTATAATCTTGTGATCTGATCATCATCTATGAATCATCAATTATTCATAATTCCTCTTCATGAGAGCAGTTTATCATTATCATGAATTGTATTCAATGAATGTTATGATTATTTGTTTTCCAGCAACTATAATTATGGTCCATGCGGTCAAGCAATTGGGCAGAATTTGCTTAGCAACCCGGACCTAGTCGCAACAGACGCTACCGTCTCATTCAAATCTGCACTGTGGTTTTGGATGACCCCGCAATCACCAAAGCCTTCATGCCATGCTGTCATGACAGGACAGTGGACCCCATCAGCAGCCGATCAGTCTGCGGGCCGGCTACCAGGATATGGTGTGGTAACTGACATCATTAACGGAGGCATTGAGTGTGGAAAAGGATCCAATGCAGCAGTAGCTGATCGGATCGGATTCTACAAGCGGTACTGTGACATTTTAGGTGTCAGCTATGGAAACAACTTGGATTGCTACAACATGCAACCATTTAGTTAAGCTGTAGGTTCAGAGCACTGGGAATATTAGTACTATTAAATAAAACCATGTGACAGTGTAAGTGGCACTGGAGCCATTTACATTACTGTTGCATTGTATATGTACAATAACTGCATGCTTCATTGCTTCCTAGCAATTGGTCAAGTTGGTTGAACTTTTGGCATTTTAAAAGAGCAGCATTGCATATTTCTTGACAATTCAACACAATAACTTCCCGGGATTAAATGCTCGAATTCAATAATGACTTTTAAGCACAAATCGGATTGGACATTTCTCCACGTCTCATGATGCATGGAAGCTAAGTCTTTCTGATACGTGTGCTTAATCTCAATTTTTGCAAATTATATATTATATATAAGGATAAAGTCATGCAACTAAACTTACACAAGAAGTGTTTGGACTTTTGACACAGTCAAGCAATTAATTGAATTTGACTTATTAACGAGTCGATCAAATGCTTCGTTTTGTCAAGTCTGAATTTATTACATGCAGCTAACATGTCCGATCTACTTCGAAGAGATAAAATATAATTCCATATGAAACAAACGTAGAAACTGTTAGACTTGTAATTAACAGCTTTTTAACCAGAAACGATAAAGAAAGGACAGATCAAAAAAGGACTGTTTGTTTAGAACTTTACTTTTAGTTAAATTTTCCTTTTATCACCTGTAAGTCGCCATTCTATAATAGATTTGTAGGCGTAGCACACTAATATTTGTACTTCTCGAAAGATATGTACTATAACCGAAATATTGTCACAAAAAGAAAAAAACTATAGCCGAAACAAAATATGACATACAGAATAGACCTTGAACATATCCACATTATTGATCATCATTAATTGGACCGTGAACAAAGCTGACTACAACGATTAAAAGGCCTAATTGTTGAGTGCTGAAGGCCCGGTCTGTAGGTTTAATTTGACTGGGCCATTTATTTATTTTTTCTTTTTGTGTCCACAATGAAATAAAATACGAAGTGAACATATAAAACAGACAAGATAAACATATAAACCATCAAAATGAACTCTTAAAAATAAATAAGTGTTTTAATCTCTTGTTCAAGTTTTATATGCATATTCAACTTATTTATATTAAACTTATGTGTTTGTATGTGTTCATCTTGATTATTATATATGTTCACCTTGTCTATTTTAAGTGTTTGTTTTCTGTTTAACGATAATAGGGATGACAAAACTACAGATTTTGCAATAAAATAGCCCAGTCAAATGTTTAGTGATTTCCTCTTGCATCATCATTTTCTTTGTACGCTCGTCACTCGACAATGTAGGAAAGACGGCAGATTTTGCACACTATTAGACATTTTAGTTCGTCGTCTGCAAATTCGAATTATGTTTGAAAATTATTTTACCCTTTTAATTCTATAAAGGAAAACCGTTCCACCATTTTTTGACTGAAGGAAAACTATACCATCCTCTCGGATTCATTCCACCAATTCCAAACATTAAGATTGACAGTATTAGGAACAACTGCTGTGCCCAAAATTCCCATAACACCCTGAAATAATTTAAGACGATCCCATTTAAATTCTTCATCGATAAACATAGAGAATGAAACAAAACCATTTATGTCAACACAAGAGAGGAAAATAGCAAAAAGACGCCAAAAATATGTTGGATTTACATTACACCGAGAACACTATGAGGCAATGTAGATCAGGAGCGGCTATACCCTGTAAGCCCATGCTCTATAAATAATTGCATGTATCAGAATCGGAAAACACAAGGTTTTATTACTAAGTTTTATATGCAAACAATATTTATTTTTCAATTCAATGATTCCTAACTTCCTATCTGGCAAAGGTCGGATGCTAGATTCTATCATTCTTACACAGCAGGAAAAAAAAAAATTAAACTTTCCGAAATTCTAGATTTAGTATATTTTTGAATCATGACATGTGGAAAAGAATAAAAGGTTTACTGACGAACCAGAACCAAAGTATAAATGAACTTCTGGAAGCATTATAATACAGTTGACAAATTTGTTGAGTCTTCTTCCATAGAACTCTTCTCTATGTACATGCCTTTGGCAAACCAGTCTCATACTGGCGTCGCAGAGTTCTCCTCCAAGGGTCATTGTGCAATTTAAAGTGTAATACCTATTCAAATCAAATTTCACATCAAATGATGAATTACAATTTTCATATTCTACTTTATATATTACACTATCAATCTAAATGTCCAGCATTCCAAATAATAAAACAGCTATGGAAAAGAATTTCATAAATTTGTTGTACCTGTATGAAAGTTGCAAATGATAGACGTAATCATTAATTAACGTGTTTACAAATAATAACACAATTTTCAGGATCCGTAAATCATATAAAATAACAAAATTATGAGTATAAAACTTACAAATTGAAGAGCAGAAATCGTTAGTCATTAGGCGGAAGCGTAAGTACTGATCTTCAACGGTTTTCCTTAGACATTATGATGGGCTTCTTTATAGGCGTTTTTTCTACTCATTTCTCTTTCTCTTTTATATTTATGTGGCAGAAAATGAACCAACACTTTCACATAATAGAGAGTGAGTATTAATAATATATTTCTAAGGCAACCCTTGGGATCAATACATTGAATGTGGACATCAAAATTTTCCATCAAAATAATGATGCACCCTTTAGTAATTTAACTTAAATGAACTTGGTTCATAATTAACAATATAGACCACATAAAAATTTTAACATTCTCCCACTTGGTCTATATTGAATTATCATAATGAAACACAAATTCAAAGTTGGCCAACATAATCTTAAATCTTGTTTAGTTAGAAATACCAAACTAAACTAATACAATCAAAATAACTATTAATGCTATTTGACCCCCATTAATTATAGCATTGGTATTCTTTCCAACAAATGATTAATATAATTCATTTGATCCACTTAAGTAAATTTGCTTAAATTAAACATAATGCGCAACATAAGAAATAAGCAAATTTCATAATTCAAAGTCAAAGTTATAATTTGAAGCTTCACATCATAACTTAATACATAATTCAATACAACAAGATCATAATTAGCAACCAGACCCGTGCCGGCAAAAATGAGTGGTTATACTTTATTGAGAGAATTAGTTAACATAATTCTCAATTAATATGTTGTATTTGTATTGTCATATCTTTGACTTTTCGTTTAACAACAAGATATTTAATGTCAATCCATTAGACATGTTACTTCATATGTTGTTATTAAAAGACAAAATAGCAGTCGCGTTATTAAAAATAAGATAAGTGACCTTACAAAATGCCACAAAAATTCTGCTTGCATAGTGGAAGATGACATTATAAACTGCTCAGCACTCTTCCATAAAATTAATCATTATATATACAAGCACAAATAAATAACCTAATGTGAATTTCTTATTGACTAATAAAATATCATCCACGTACAAAATGAGAATGATAAATTACTCCCACTAACCCTGAGATATATACATTGATTTATAATATTTTCTTTAAATCCAAACTTGACCTCATCAAATTGAGATATAATTTAGAAAAATTAGTATTTCATCATCGCTGCCTTTATTGATAATTGCAGCAGAATCTTTTCATAATGTCTGGTTTAATTTGAAAATACCAAGACAAATCTCAATTGGTTCTTTTCAAGTTGGAATAATTAGTTTTATTCAATGTTGTTATATTCAGGAAAAATAAAGTGGTTAATAGTCAACTAATATTCACATAGCATAATAAAATTAAACTAAAATGAATAATAAAAACGCCAAATAATATTTCAGTTTTAACATAAAGTTCTTCACATTTTTAATTTATATCACCGTTGGGCAGAAAATAAATTGAAGATAATGAGATAATTTTATTTAATAAACTATAATGTCAATTAAAGTTGTTCAAATTGACATTCTTAATGTTTATTAAATATAAATATTATAGTGATACATAAACTAAAATATCACAAATAACATAATAAAAATAAACAACTATGAGGAATAATACTTAATTAAACTGAAATTAATATTTTAAAATTTTAGTTTTGACAAAATAGTTGTTCCATGAAATCAATTTGTATCACCGTTGGGCAGAAACAAATTGAAATATAAATGAAATTCCACTTAATAAATTGAAATGACAATTTAATTTATTTAAATTGACAATCATAATTTATTAAATGTAAAACTTTATTGTGATATATATAAACAAAAATATCACACACTTCCTTTTTAATAAAATGATAATTACAATTAAAGTTGGTAAAATTGATAATGATCAAATTATTAAAAGTAATATAATATGGTTAATTATTCATATGCAAAATTTATAATAAACTTCCGTTGGGCCGTTTGTATACAAAAGTACATACGACACCACAAATTTTAATAGATATTGAATCGGTACAAAATATGGACTAATAATTAATATCCAAATTAATCTATAAACATAAGTGCATAATTTCGTAAATGCACAATTTCTTAATCCTATACATAAATGCATAACTTATCAACCAGTGAAACTAAGTAAAAGTGAAATAGATTTCACTATTGATCATTAACTGACGGTTGCTTAATCATTTAGTATACCACTTGATGGGATTAGAATGATTAATTAAAGTTTACAAAACGAAACACATGAAAGTTTAATTGAATTGATGATGACTATAATTCAACAATTCTAATTAAAAATCTTCATCCAAATTATGCTGAAAATTTATATCTACCCATCCAAAATAAAGACTATATAGAATAAGAAGATGTTGTTATTTATAACAGAATAACAACATATCCGTAGGTTGTCTTTATTAAGTTTAAGAAAGCAATTCCGATCATAAAGAATTGATGCCTAACTTCAGTGGGACCCATTACAACAAGTAATTAATGCGTACCAATATTGTCTTGAATTCAGCAAATCATCCTATGCGAAATTAGCATTTAATAAAAAATATATCATTTAACAAATGGAAACAAAATCCATTATATATGAAACCTTCATTAAATGAAAAGCCATGCACGTAATTGGTTAAGAATAACAACCTTTCAATTTTGTTTAACGAAATAAAATAAAATTGGATGGCTTTAGAGGGATGCTAATATCAGGAAATTAATGAAAACGAGTAAATACGTACAAAAGTTGGAAAAACTTTTGTGGATCAAATCATGGACAGTAACGACATAGAGACATTTGTCCAAAGAATCTAATTAAATTTGGACAATTAAATTACACAACAATTTTGTATTTAATCATTAAGAGTATTCGTTTGGTGTACATCCTTGAAGAGATGAACCATAATTCTAAAAAATAAAGATAGATTTCTTACGCATTTCCAAATTGCACACATAGTAAAAACGAAAAGTAAAAAAAAAAACTCTAATAAATCAAATACAAAAATTAATCATACTATATCTTATATGAATTTACGAACCGCTCTGATACCAAATGATAGACGTAATCATTAATTAACGTGTTTATAAATAATAACACAATTTTCAGGATCCGTAAATCATATAAAATAACAAAATTATGAGTATAAAACTTACAAATTGAAGAGCAGAAATCGTTAGTCATTAGGCGGAAGCGTAAGTACTGATCTTCAACGGTTTTCCTTAGACATTATGATAGGCTTCTTTATAGGCGTTTTTTCTACTCATTTCTCTTTCTCTTTTATATTTATGTGGCAGAAAATGAACCAACACTTTCACATAATAGAGAGTGAGTATTAATAATATATTTCTAAGGCAACCATTGGGATCAATACATTGAATGTGGACATCAGAATTTTCCATCAAAATAATGATGCACCCTTTAGTAATTTAACTTAAATGAACTTGGTTCATAATTAACAATATAGACCACATAAAAATTTTAACAGCAAAGACATCATCATCGCCCAATTTTGAAAACTCAAGAGCCCAATCATCATCTTTAGAAAACAATTCTCTCTGTCTGATTGCTTCAAGCAAAATGGAGTCACGGTACAGGAACCTCTGCCAGATGCTCCTGACATTGCTTAACATATGCTCTACCACTGTTTTATTATATTGCTTCAAAACAATAGCACAGAAGAAAACATTATCAGACGTTTAACAAACTCTTACACAAAAGCAACTTGTGATTCCTGTAATCAAGAAAAGACCTCAAACTTTCCCCGACAAAAACAATTGTTAATATCTAATTTCAGAATAATATACTGGATCGAATCAACCCATGGTTGTTCATAGTCTTATCAATGAGGTTCTCTACAGAACCAAATAAAGCACTAAACAAAACAAATTTGTCTTTTTTAACTGAAAACTGGCTATTTGCATTAATTTGCAATTTTTGGAATATTATAAGGTACATCCTTGTATATAAGAAATGGAGTTTTTGTTTCTTGCAGAAATTTATTTACTCTTTTTCATGCTACTTTTTATGTGGAAAATTTTGAATCAATTATTTGAGATATGAACAAGTAGGGGACAAACTTGTATAGCATACCTGAAGAATAGATACTAAGTTAGGGATATCATCTTCAAGGATTCGAACTGCAAAACTGTTGTAGTTTAGCACATTCTCATATGGTTGGAAAATTCCATCCTGCAAATAATTTTAGAAGGCAAACGACAATAATGTCAATAGGTGTATCAAAATAAAGAAGTGCTTCTCCTGCAAAAACATCTCAGTTCCTAATACAAAAAAAAAACTATTTGTTCTGAAAATATTAAGTTTTGTATAATATCAGTATGAAGTGAAGTTAACTGGAAGCAGGAGTAAACAGCTCCAAATAGCTCAGAGCAAAATGTACTAGAAATTGCTTGCATCAGTGCTTTGTACTTCTTCAAGGTATTCAAAAAGGAGTTGTCTTTTCTTTAACTTTCCTTGCACTACACAATAAAAAGCGTTTAATTGTTGCACTAATCACATAAGCGACCTTAATATGAGTAAGATTAACGGTTCAGTTTCTTTTAATAACACTTTATTAAAATTATATAAGTGAGGCTTATTTTAGCTTTATATAATAAGATTAATAATATATCCAATAAGCAGTATGGATTTGATCCTTCAACTAGGATGGAAATATTTGTGAACCATACAGACATGACTCTGTTTTCCAAATCCCCCTTCCCCTCTCCTAAATTCTACAACTTTACTCAATAATGTACCAAGATTGTCTGGATGGTTCAAAATCAAAGTTCCAAACTTTGGTTGAGTTCCTTGCCAGTACCAGTACCTGAATTATTACGGGGATGCAACCATTCAGCATACTGTCTTCCATTCGACCACTCCACCCATCTCCAGGAAGAACACCACAGAAAAGAGAGCTTGCCATTTCCTCATAGTACGTGGGAGATTTCAAAGAAGTTACTATAACATTTGGTGTTTGCTGTTTTCCAAATTTACCCTCCTTGTTGGGTGTGGAACCGAATTCATCAGCTAACTTTTGTCTTAGTCCCATGCTATAGCTATAACAGTTTAAAATACAAGTATATCAATGGCTATACCTAATGATATTAGAAATTAAAATTAATTCTTTCTTACATTTTGTAGCCTCAATTTCCAATGACAAGGAATCAATTCATAACAAAATTTGATCTGGATACCAACTAGGGCATTTGCAACTTATTTTTGCATTTGTTGCTTGAAGTCTACCTTTTGGGATTCACTATACTGCATTAGAATAATTAATAGAAAATGTCATCATAAATTCTAGGTTGTACTCAAGTGCAATGTTGATACTGGCTCCTACATCAAGTGGTTTCTAAGGCATCAAATTTAACTCAACTATATTCATTCAGTTTTCCATATAAAAATAGCTTTTACACACAACCAATTTCTATTTTGAGAATACATACGAGTTTTCTGGGCGGCCATGTTTGTATGCAGGTCCAAGATTACCATTGAAATAGAAAAGCGTCTTGCGGTCTATGTGTGGCCTGTTGCAATAATAATTTAGAAATCAGAATAACTAAGTCATTTCTCGGCACTATACAGAAGTAAGTGTTAAACAAAGTACAGTATGCGCAAGTGTAAAAAAATTAAAGTCATACACTGATTCAATAAGAGACAGTTAAAGTATGTTATTTGGATTTAAGTTAGTTTTACTGTATGAGCTTAAGCACGACAAAGAGGTTTTAGAGCTTAGCTTCAAAATCTGTTGGATTGAGTTCAAATGACGAATCCAGACGGTTAAAACCGGCCTATTTCATGAGCACTGTGCTTACATGTTTAGTGAAAGTCTATTTTATTCTGTTCACATTTTTATTATTTTTTTACCACTTAGCATATTACTTGACGAATTCAAAAATATTATAGATATGACATGTAATAACATTTTTGTCAAGTAGTTTAGTTCGCACGGTTCAAATATTTTAAGCCAGTCTGATAGATTTTTTAGTTAAGCTTTGATTTTTTTTTTATGGTTAGCAGTAATGTATGCTGCTAAATTGATGCAAAAATGCTCTTCAAAATATAAAATAAACAGTAAAAATTGTTGCATTCTAATTGACATTACTTAGCATTTTCAGCTTTTAAGTAATATCATTTTGGAAAAAAAAAACATAAGATATTTTTCATTGGTAGTTTTCCAACCTGCTTATAATTTTTAATTATTGGTTAAGACATTGTCTACAAAATGGAAGAAGTGGATATGTTAAGATTTTGAAGATACCTGGCCCATAATTTTAACCGCACAGCCCTGGGGTTAGGCACCTTCCAAGCAGGAAGCACAAGGTCCTTCGGGTCGAAGCAAGGATGGTTCCCTCTTCTTTCTGATGGTATGGAATCCCAGTTGTCAGGCCAATAAGCCGTGGTGGAGTTTTTGTGTTTTGTGTTTGTATTTCCCCAGTGCACCAGCATCATACTGTTCCGTATTTCTTTTGGTGCACAACATGCACCTTCATCCCAAGAAAAGAACTGATTCAACATCAATAAGAAGTACAAAAACTCAAATGGAGGCCAACTTTTATGTATGTTTGAAAATGAAATTCATTCATATAACAAGGTTACAAGTCAAGAAAATGAAAGAGAAAACAAAATATTTCCCTAATTTTTTCCACATCTATTGATGTAACATGTATTCAGATGCTATATGACACCCATCAGGATCTCAATCAGCAATCAGTTCATATATACTCTGGACGCATCATCTACCCCCAAGGTTTGACACTATTATCTTTGGCACTAGGGAAAGCTTAAAAAGGTATTAAAGATGGAAAAAGGTTTATCTTAGTGGTTCTATTTAATGAAATTTTCACTTTAAATTTTCATCAATACAAGGTCAGCTAAACTCCAAGCATGCCAAAACTATTGGTATTATATGCAAATATATATGATAAATACTGGTAAAGAATTTTCACCCAAAAAAAAATAATAGCCAGTAATATGGACTCTTTTCTAGACAGCTATCAACCAAGAAGTCATGTATGATGTATGTACATACCCACATATGATCCCTTCCAGAAGATCGGTTCCAGTAAGGATACTATTCAACAATGTGGTCATATGCCTTTTTATAGTAATCCAGAGCCATGAAGCATCTTCGAAAATCACGCTCCTGTTATTAAAATCAAAACGAGGAAAAGGAAATCCATTTAGTTTTAAGGGTGTTTGAAAACATTATTTTGGGAGAATAGTTCAGTTAGCACATTTATAGAAGCCTTTTGGGATTGAGAAATGCTCAACACAATTGAATACAGTATTAAGTTCTTGCATTGTATTATACTCTTATAAGAAGTGAGTTTGAACTTAAGCTTATGGGCATCCATGCATAGGGCTTAGGGTTGAAGCAACGGTGGTTTTCCCTCTTCTCGCTGATGCATAGGGTTTAGGATCAAAGAAAAGATTGTTAGTTGGTTAAGTCTGATGGTTCCCTCTTCTCTCTGATGCATAAGCACCAACTATGCACATTTAGCAAAATGTTCGGAGTAGAACCAAATGACTTTCCTACTTCATTGCTTTCACTGATATATGCTTAAACTCAATTAACAATACAAATTTGGAGTAAGAACTAAGAACTAACCAGCAGATCTGAAACACACCAAATGGGGCATTCATTTGGGGTATTCATATAGATGGGATTTCAGAATGCAGATGTGCAGTTAGTTTTAATATACCTTAATTAATGCATCAGAAATTACTGAATGAACAGAAACTAACCTAAAAAAGAATAACAATAAGAAGTCCAAAAGAAATTTCTGCTTTTGTATCAAAATTTGAATGTGCCCCTACCCCGATAAAATATTTCTGACCTTATTGGAAAAATGAGGTGCATCGTCTGCCCGAGTTATGATACATGAATCAAGAACAGGTACGTAGAAGAAATCAGCCTCTTCACCATTTAAGGTACGATGAGGACTAGCGAGTATGCTTTCATAAAGAGCCATCTAAAAATTAACAAATAATCAAATGGAAGACTGACACTGTAAAGGTTGACAATCAAAAACACACAGTAGCCAGAACATACTGATTTTGAACTATGTAAATTCTACTTTCGTAAGTATGGGAGCTGATCAAAACAGAACCTGTGCACCATATAACTGTTCAGTCCAATGAGTTCTGTTATCTCCACTGTATATTCTGTTAACACATTCTATCTTGTAATGCCGTCCCTGCGTATAAGAAAATTAAAAAAAATCAGCATATCATGTATCAGTATCTGTAATAAGAGAAGTAAGAAAGGGAATCTACTGATTTGAGCAAAGTATTATATTGTATTGTAACTTCAAACCCCAAAAGTGGAGAAATAGTCAGACCAAACACAAAAATTGAATTTTTTGGGGATAGCCATTGAGGTGCAGATAGTAAAGTGATTCAAATTATGGATATTAAAAGCTCGTACTGAAGTCTTTCTGGACAATGCTTGTAAACTTAACATGGTTTAACTTAGAACAAAAAAAAAATGAAACATAAATCCTTACTTCTAGGAGATGGCTGTTTAATTCAGGAGGTAGATCTTAGACATATATAAGAGGATGCTTTTTCATAAGAACCGTTTTAACATCTGGACTACTGTTATTTGGAAGCTCCATAATAGATGGTCTAAGCCACGCTGGCCCTTTTTGCAAATATGAAGCAGCAGTAGGAATGCTACAATCTATTCCGTAATACCCACTGTCACACTAAGAAAATGACTCAAATAAAGTGAACAAGAATAAAGCGAACAGATACTAGTCAAAATTGGCTTAATCGAATGTAAGTTTTGTCAAAAAGGAAAGCTTAGAAGTTAGAACCACATAAGGTCTCCCTGATCTTAAAACTGTTGTATCATTTTCTGTTTTAAACTACTAATATGGATCATGTTAAGTTGGATCTTTGTAAATGACAAAAGGTCTTCTCAAATTTATTCATTTAATTTTCTCAGTTAACATAAAACTATTATTTGAATGTTATTTTCTTTCACACTTCTAATTGCTGCAAATCGGAGCTAATTCAGACGATTTAAGCAAGGCAAGTACCTGGCAAAACCCACCATGGCAATGACCACGCCCAGAGCACTGGTTGAGGCAGTTGCACATGGTAGGAATCTCACATAAGAGCCCCGAGGTGCCGTCATATGGACAATTACAGTTCTCTTTGATCTTGAATTTAGAAGCATAGGCATCATGTGGGTCCATATTGCACCAGCCAGGTTTACTTGCGTTGGTACTGAAGATGTTATCAATATCAACTTTTGTCCAATCTGTGCTTTCAGGATCACGAGTTTTAGCAGGTGAACTAAGGAAAAAGACAAAAATTAGATGCTCTAGCAAAAATTAAACAACTATGAGCCAATAGAAAGTGTAATGAACAAAGGATTGCACCAATTTATGGTGATCGATTAGCTTTTGCTGGTCATTTTTGAAACTGTATAGATATAATTTCGATTTGATTTTGCAAAGTCAGATTAAGGAAAACTGAGCATGACCTGATGCACAATTCATATCAACACTCCCTCGGAATTTGAGGTTCCAAAGATATGGACATAAGTTTAAGGTGTAATATTATTTAATTTACTTGGGAACTTCCATGATGTCATAACTGAACTACAGACAGAAGAAAGAGCAAATCTCGTGCTTACATTGTCTGAAAGCCGCAAGATCCTGCAAGGGGACGATTTGGGTATTTTGTTCCTTCCCCGCAAAAACACATCGCTCGCGTTTTGTCACATTGCCCTGGACAGATTGAAATCACCCATTCCCCAAATGGACGATCTTTAGAAGCTGGCTCGTTGCACTCCAATTGCAATGCCACCTCACATGATTTCCCTGCAAAAATTGGAATTTGGAATCATCAAGCACATATACATTGAGCAATTCAGGGTACACGCAAATCAGAAACATGATTAATTTCACTAACCAGCATATCCATGAAAACATCTGCATTGTCCCAAATCCTGATTGCAAACTCCCTGTCCATTACAGTTGTTTTCACAATTCTTGCCACCTAAAACCTACATAAATTCAGGATGCAAACTATGTCATAAGCAACTATTACAAGGTCTCAATTTCCACTCTGATATTGCCACTAACCAGTAAGTCAGTAACCATTCTAAGACTTGTTCCAGAATGCAACGTCGTTACGACTCATGACTATAGGTAAATTTAAACATTAAATCATACCTCAACTATTTCAACTGGGAAAGAGCTTGAACCGCAGCCGGCAAGCCACCGACCAATCTCGGGTTTCCATGGAGCCCCATGGTATGTCACAGACCCATTTAAATTGGGTGGCAATTGATCACTAAGATCCAAATCTACCACCCAATCATCATCCAACGATTGATTCGATTGTTGGAAATAATCAAAAGGAGAAGGAAATAAAGGCGTGAAAAGGAGATGGGTTAGAGCAACCAACACTGCTAGAGAAATTACAGCAAAGCCAAAAGGCCAGGTGCATGCGCATGAACGCCTAGGCTGCATGCTATTTTTTTTTCAAATTTTTCACGTAATTGCTCTCGTTCCTAAGAAGAGACCTTGCTATGGTTGATTCTGTTGTTTTCTGTTATGCGAGGTGGGGAAGAGAGTGAAAGCCTGAAAGGTTTTTAACTAAAATATTGACAACATATAACAAAAGTCGTTAAAGTATGGCGGCGAAGGAGTAGGAATTAAATGCAACATTCTCACTGTCAGGTGTCATGCCACCTATTACCTAACGCATTACAAGGATGCGACAAATAAGTTGGTAGGTAAAATCAGCCGTATGCCCTTTAAATTTTCTCTAATTAGTTATATATCCTCATATTCTTTAATATTAGCCATATATCCTCAAATCATTTGGAGTTTAATGGATGGTGGGGATACATAAATGGCAAACCCACTTTCTCCTTTCTTCTTTTCTTCACTTGGTAATTTCTACTGCTTGGTTTACCTATCAATCACTTCATGACACTTGGCATTGATCAATTGTCAATAGGCAAGCAGTATAATATCCTTATTCACATCCCAGGCAGGTGGGTCCCTTGTGTCATCTGGTACTGAAGAGGATAAGATCATACTTCACCACTCTTTATGCCTTGGAGAGGAGGTAATGATTTGGCGCCAGAATGGGGGTGTACAGATGGCATTCATCCATGCCTCCATAGGCAGCGAGTGGTTAAGATGATCTTGTGAAGGATCAAGCTTTGAGTTCATAGCTGCTGCTAGGTGACAGGTTTCTTTCTTTTCTCAATTTGTTTTAGTTTGGGTATCCATATGGATTTTGAACTGGAGTCATCCTTAGTTGTCATGTAATTCCATTGATATCCTTTACTGTGTGTATACTTGGTCCCAAGTCAAGGGGTAAAAGTGGAATTGATGTTTCACTCGCCTATGATTTATCAATCGGCTTCATTTGATTAGTTGTTCCCAGTGTTTGCTGTTTCATCCATGGTGAAAAGGGGTTTTCCTTTTGTCAGATTTAAGAGGGTGTTGTCAACTTCGCATTGGTTGGGGTAGGGCCTGATTGTTTTCCCTTATGTATACTATTTCCTATACTCCATATTACATAACCACAACTAGTGTTGGATGATCATGTAGTGGTTCAGAAAATTGATAATGAATTTTTCTTCCTTTTTGTTTCACTTTGTTCGCCAAACTTCAAATTAACATAATTTTAATTGGTCCTCAGGCTTTTCCTTGTTGGGGGGAACATTATTGCATCCTCATTTCTTTACTGATGGCTTACTTATCCCCTTAATCCAATCCAATTTGGTTTAATTGTGCGTCTAATCGAGTAGCATAATTTTACTGGAGGGGAAAAACTGGAATTCTATCCCTTTTTTTCTTTGTTTTCTATATACTTCATTCCCTTGTCTTTTCTACTTTTTACTGATCTGCCCTTGGGCCCACCAGAGAGAGTTCATGCATTGCCTTTGGTGATTCATGCTCTTAAGTCTATTTCATTCCCTCATCTAGTGCCGAGGGGAAGTACTCTTTACATATCATCCATCCGTTCGATTTGTAGGGTGTGGTAGGATATATTCTCCTTTTAGAAAGTATACTCCAATCATTCTCATCACATCATGTACTTCTACTCCCTCCTGGGCGAAACTAAGTGGTTTTGTACCATGAGAGAGATAATTCCATCATGCTTTTCTCCATCAACGGCCTCGATGGAAGTGGTGAGCTCACCTTCTCCTGCCAAAAGAATCCCTACAGTAGTAGGCCCCCTTTTTCAGGTCGTAGGTTGCAGAAGAGAAGGACCATGTTCTCCATTTCCCTTTTTTTGCTATTCCCTTGTTTCTTTTCCCCACTGGACCTCTCCAGTCGTGGGAATTACACCTTGGTGTCAGTTTGTGTATGCATTTCTCTTCTCCTGAGGTTCCTTTATATCACTCGCAACCCTTGTAATGCTTTTTTATCCTCAATAACACAAGCAGCGTTATTCAGTGCGAGTTCCGCTATGCTTGGGGTTTCTGCCAATTGGGTTTCCTAGTAGCTCCCTTCTTCTTTTAAATTGATTTCAATTAACATAGAATTCCCTCATCAGAAGGCTATCACAGCATCTCAGGTATTCCAATTAACCATTTCGCTGAGTAACTTCATACATTCATGTTTCCCAATTTCAGTTCCTCGTCTCTTGCACCTTCAAATTCACCACTCTGACATATCCGTGTTTGATGTCGATAGGATCGCGATGGAGTCCTTCACGCAGCGGTGTGGTTCATTGAAGTCGCGGCGATGTGCAGCGTCGGCAAAAGGTGGAATCCCTATCAGTCGATGTTCTTCTGCCTCAGGTTTGTACTTGCTCCTCTTTCTCTTCTGTTAACAGACTGTGGGTCCCATGGGGACGAACCAATAGGCAAGTGCCATCTGTCTGTCCCCCTGAGGGAATTGATTTTGTTAGTTTATCGGGTTTGATTGCTAATTGATTTGGGTTCGTTTTGGATCCGATCCGATGCGGTGAAGCTCATTCATGATTTTGGGATTTTGGGCTCCTTAGTTTAAATGTCGGCCCAAGTATATTCCTCTTCTCTTTTTTTTTTATTTTCTGTTGGGCCCGATCAAATTTGGAGTTGGGTCGGGTTGGAATAGCATTTTCATTGATAGCAGTAGGCGTTTTGTTATTTCCATGGACGGGCCAGGTTTAACGCACGGGTGTGCTCTGTCTTAGGTACGGCGTCCTGTTATAGCCGTGTCATAGTAGTAGAGAAGAGTTTAGGTTCGTGACCTCTATTTTTCAGAACTGATAACTGCCATCGCGATTTATGCAATCGCGCGCCATCGCTACTCTTATTTTCCCTCCCCTCTCTCTGGTGCGCGTTCCCTTCCGCATCTCTTCATCTTCAGATGCGCTCTCCTCCCCTCCGATCCCCTCTCCTTCTCCCAACGCTCCCTTTTCGGATACTATCTCTCTTTTCCGCCTCCTTGGACCTCACCTCTCATTTCCTCTCTGTTGAACAAATTGAATACTTAAAACAAATTCTTCTACCCCCGTACCTTTTCTTCTTTTCTCTGTCTTTCCTCTGTCTCCTTCATCAATGATTCCTTTTCCATCAAATAGTGAGAATGTAAAACAAATTGAACATATAGAATAACAAATTGAACATATGAATGAACAAAGTGAACATATACACATAAATCTGACAAGCAAGAAAACAAATTGAACATATGAATGAACAAAGTGAACATATACACCAATAAAGTGAGACAAAATAAACACAGAACTCTGGCGCACAACAAAACAAATTGAACACATAGAAGTAACAAATTGAACATATAGAATAACAAATTGAACATATAGAATAACAAATTGAACATATGAATGAACAAAGTGAACATATACACATAAATCTGACAAGCAAGAAAACAAATTGAACATATAGAATAACAAATTGAACATATGAAAGAACAAAGTGAACATATACACCAACAAAGTGAGACAAAATAAACATGGCGCACAACAAAACAAATTGAACACATAGAAGTAACAAATTGAACATATAGAATAACAAATTGAACATATAGAATAACAAATTGAACATCTGACAAGCAAGAAAACAAATTGAACATATAGAATAACAAATTGAACATATGAAAGAACAAAGTGAACATATGCACCAACAAAATGAGACATAAAAACTAAACACTGGCACACAGTAAAATAAATTGAACACATAAAAGTAACAAAGTAAACATATGAATGAACAAAGTGAATATATATACCAACAAAGTAAGACATAAAAAATAAACATTGACGCACAGCAAAATAAAATGAACACTTAAAATAACAAATTGAACAAATACAATAAACAAATTGAACAAAGTCTGACTCACAGAAGGAAGGGAGGCGGAAGAGAGAGAGATGCATAGAAGGAAGGGAGAGGAAAGGAAGAGAGACGAAAGAGTACGTAGAAGGGAGAGGGAGCGTACCCGAGTGAGGAGAGGAGAGCGCTTCGCTGGGTGAGGAGAGGGGAACGCTTCGCTGGGTGAGGAGATCGCTTGAGAGGGAGGGACGCAATGAGGGATCCATCGGACAGAAGCGTGTGAGCGCTGACGCGATGGCAGCGATGGTAGAAAGATAGATGGTAGTAATCAATTTCCCCTATTTTTCGTCCCGTGAATTATATGCCAGTCTCATAGATACTTATGAATTTTCATTTCCCTTTTTTTTGCAGCATTTTTTAAGGCAAACAGTTTTATTTCCGATTTTTTTTTTTAAAATTCAGAAATTATCCAATAAATCAAAAATCAATATTCTATGCATAAAAACTATTATGCTACAAAAGAAAAATAGCTAATCTTTTTATAATGCCAACTAAAAATTTAAAAATTTTCAAATTTTTATTTTAAGAATACCAGTAAGTATAAAAATTTAATTTCCAGCACAGGAATTATTCAAAATAAAACCAACCAAGTGCATCCAATTTTATGTTAAAAATAATTTCAGAAACAGTAAAAATTTCAGGTGTCACAGATTGCTCTAGATGATGAATATCTCTTAGGCAACTGAGTGTTGTTTTTTTTCTTATACTTTAAGTTGTTAGATTTTGAATTACTTTCTTAATACATAGGCTAGATGGCCAAATGTCCGCATCCCTTAATTGGGAATATTTTGAAAGAGATATCTGAAGAATTCATTACAATTAGGCAAAAGGAAATAATCTTCATGTATTAAGATGATATTGATTAAGAGATAAATAAACGAAATATAGCAACAAAATAATCGCAGCATTTTAAGTTAAGAAATGACAATACAGATAGGAGGTAAAAAGTGATGATGTATTATTGGTTAATAATAACAATGATGTAAAACGGAAAAGTAGACATATATTGTCAGTTCAATCTATAGTGATGAGAACAGATGACATAATTTTCATTCTACATTGTGCAACCAACACAGTTATTAAATTTTATAAATTTTTGAAATATATCAAATAAAGAATTGTCCGCACATTGAGCGGGCACTGCTGCTAGTATATATATATTTGAAGCACCCTGCCTTTTTCGCAAACATCTTTGTCGGTAAAGAATGTAGCGTGTCAAAATGGATCAATATTTAGGTGTACAAATAAAATTTAAAGCACGAAATACTACAGAGTTTAGTTCGTCGAAATATTCTTTTTAGGGTACACGCGGCGACACACGCGCAACGAGGGATGTTATGTCGACATGGGATTAGTTATTAATTATTATTAATTAGTTGCAAATTATTATTTATTTAATTATGTAGTATTATTTATTAGTAGCTAATTATTGGTTATTTTATTTTTTATACATAATTATTATTACTTATTAATTATCTTTAATTATTATTATGTAACACCGTAGAATTTTCAGACCTAGTACAGTTAAGTTAATTAGATTATAATTAGTAATCTTAGAATAATTAATTAAATAGCAACAGTGAAATTCACTCGAAATGGAAATCTTTCAATTTTTGTAGTATCTAATAATAATCTAAATGATTCTAACAAAATCAAAGCTTAATCTATGCTGTGAACCATAATCAAAACAATTAAAATCCTAATTAAAATTGTAATAAATATTAAATTATATGAGTTGCAATACCTTGATAAAAACAAGCAAAATTACTTATACTGTTGTGAAAATACCAGTGGGGTACAGTGTCTAGTTTGAGAAGCTCAAGGACTGTTGTGAAAATACCAGTGGAAGTTCACGGGACCGAACTGAATACCTTGATTTCTAGACCTAAACTTTGTTGCTGAATCGGGTTGATATTTTACGTAGTATTGAAGTGTAAACCCGAACCGGTGCCTCCTTATTTGAACCCGTACTTTACTGTATTAACGTTTTACACAGACCGGAACTAATTTGTAAACGCAACTGGATTAAGTTTAATTTATCTACAGATAACACCAATTCTATAAAGACTTTTATCTTTGACTTGACCGATATTAATAGTTGGAACTAAAGCTAGAATTTGATTTGAAAGATAATAAACTAATAATGACTTTAGACTTGTAGCAATTGATGGTCGACAGAAGATGTATAAGTTCATGCACACAGTGATAATAATCAAAATGAATCACTTCACGTGAGATTTTGTATACCTTATTAAGTAGATAATTCCAATAGTATGCTTTTTGTACCATTTCATACGACTTAAGATTAGATAGTGCTAAAATTATAGATCTTAGAATCAGAAGCCATTTCGTGTGCTCAAGGACAGAGATTAAATTATGATTTTTGATGATTTGCATCACTCTCCGGAGTTGATTGACCTCTGATTTTGGCCAATCCGATAGTGCTATAAGGATATGGAATTCTCTCATGCCACCTGTTCAAGGGATTCGTCCCTCATGCCGGCTAAGTAACGGAAAAGTCTCCTCATGCCACCCAACCGGTTGGGTAAGGGGACCTGAGTGATTATGATTATGGAATTATGTGAATGATATGTGATTTGTCTAGACTCATGTTATACTCAATCTGTAATGCTCGGACCCCTAACACGCTCAGTTTCCTATCACGCTTAGACACGTGTTGTTTGTGACGGGATTCGTGTCCCGTGTTCAGTTCTGACATTACATGACTTTTGCCATAATCAGATTTTGTTGCTTTGTCCAGTTTTGATTATAACTGCATGCTAGATGTCATTTTGTAATTGATTTTATATTAAATAAAGATAATGTTTCAACATGTCCCATTTTATAAATAAATTATTTTATTTATGGGTATTATTTCTAGAACTTGGATTTTAGCTTAAATTCACGTACTGAAACTAAAATCTGCACTGAGAATTAAATTCTCACTCCGTACTTTTTTGCATGTTTCCACAATGGTTGTGGGTTCCAGATTGCAGATACGGGCTCGATCAAGTAATTATATACTCTCTTACCATTAATTATATACTCCCTTACCAATAATTACCAACAAATTTATTAGATACTTCCTTGTAAAAATTATTTACTCCCTTATATATATTTAATTACTTCCAACTCATAGCAGAACCATAATTAAAAATGTATTTTCTTTTTTCACCCTTCTGTCCTTCTTCCTATATCAGATCTGATTATCTTTCTTTTCCCTATGTATTCGCAAGATAAGTACCTCATCAGATTGAAAAGGTGAAGTTGTGTCAGATTGAGAGGTGAGGAGGTAGAGAGAAAGGAAAGGGCCCGAGTCAGAGAAAAGGAAGAGCACGCGTCAAGGGAGGGAGAGGAGAGGGGATGCGCGGGTCAAAGGATCGCGTGAGGGGAGGGAGAGGTGAAGGGAGTGTGTGAGGGGAGGAGGAGGGTGAGGGAAAAGCGTTGCGTGATGGTGAGGGTGAGGGGAGCGCGTGAGGGGAGGAGTGGTAACCATTTAGTTCAACAAGTTATAGATTCAGTGCACTGGTATAAATGGGACTGGTAAATAAATGCATGTGACAGTGCAAATGGCACTGAAGTAATTTATGTCACTATTATATATATGTAATTATGCATAATAACTGCATATAACCTAGCACAGTAGCACTTGATCAAGTTGGCTAAAATATCTGGCATTTTGAAATAGAAATCTCTCTTGACTATTCAACACAATAACTTCTCGGCATTGATTGATATTGAATAATCTAGACAGTACTAGAGAAAAAGAAAATCAGATTGGACATTTTAGTACGTCTCATGAAAGCTAATTATGTCTTTCTAATACGTGTATACTTAATCTTAATCTTTTTAGATTATATATCAGGATATTGTTGTGTCCGTAAACTTACACAAGAAGTTCTTCGACTTTTGAGATGGTCAAAAAATATAATTTGACTTACAACCAAGATTTGGCAAAAAAACAGTTCAGTTCGGGCTTGGGGTCTGATTTTCATTCTTTCATCTGATTATCTGATGATAGCACATGTACTTTATTGATAACACATTGTATAATTGTTTTGCTTCAGGTTGTGAAAGTGTTAAAGTGTAAAAGCAACACTATTATTATTACTAGGTGAGGAAACGCGGCTTCACCGCGCCTTAGTGAACTTTTATTTGTATTAGTAAATCGCGCTCGATATTAATCATCTCCAAATATTAATAAAGTACGAATAGAATTAGTATATAAATATACGGTATTGTCTATTAAGGAATACAAAGTTAGTATATCAGATTATTGGTCAAATATCTATATACAACTTCGTAAAATAACAAGGGTGCCTTTGAATAGGTGTGGGAAGAAGGAAAGAAGTGGGAAGAAGTATTAGGAAGTGTGTAACTTTGTGAAGAGTTTGGATTGTTTATAATTTTTTTTTCTTCTTCCTTTTTCTTCTTCTTTCTTCCAACGATCCAAACGCACGTATTTTATGCTGTTCCGACCTTTGTATTACCCTTTCCAAATTTAACACCGTAGTAAATCCTACCTCCAGAGAGTATGCACGTTAAAACCAAAGCAACTAATAGAAAAAAAAAAGTTATTTTTATATAAACTAATTTTCATCACGCATATCCTATTTTCCATGCAACCAATGCCATGCCAGATTCTGTATCTCCCAACTTGCTATTCAATCCTCGCTATTTCAATGTACTCTCTTCATTTGCTTCCTGACTCATTTCAGAGTTTAATTTAATCAATTGATTTCAGTTCTTGTGGAAATTTTTTTTTAAAAGAGACAGATTAGTGCAAAAATATAATATAATACGAAAACATGAGACAAATTATCCTAAATACCTCATTCTATCAGCAAAATAAGAGAAATTTGCTAGGTATATATGATTGAACATCGATCAATTTTGAAAATGGCTTGTTCATTTTACTCGACTTTTTGATAGAGCAATTTTGCAAGTCAATCACTCAATACATACAGACAAAGAAGGTAAATTCATATAGAAGTTCACATAGATTATGCATAATAAGCATCCATGTTAAAAAAATAAATTTATAATTTAGGTGGAAAATACTTATCTGAAACATTTGACTGTCACATTCTGATGCGAAAAAGATTATGCATAATAAGCATACATGTTAAAAAAAATTTTAAATTTAGGTGGAAATTACTTATAATAAGCATTTGACTGTCATATTCTGATGTGATAAGTCATCCTTGTCAGTATACTGCTCAATAGATGTGCCTGTTTGAGAAGTTCCCAAGCAACTTGTCTTGAATAGAGCGAAAATTTTTTTATCAGTTGTCCATTCAATTGTCCAGCTTTAGTATACCTTATCGCATGCACCTATATTAGAGCGAAATCATTTTATTAGTCACAAATTTCCATAATATCAAACTTCATTTTTTTTTATTCCTACTGTAACTTACGATTGATGTTGATTTTGAAAACCATAGCAGGAACCAAATGGTACCAGTTATGAGTAATTCCTTTTTCTAAAGGTTATGCTGAGATAGTTTTTTAGGGTTATCCTTGGTACCAGTCCGGTACAAAGAGCTTTCTTTTACTGCTACAATACATAAAAATATCAAAACTTCATGCAAATGAAAAGTTTAAATAGATCTGACATTTAATTTGATCAATGGATTTCAAATAGGGTACCTAAAAGTTTTATGTAATCCAATAAGAAACTTTCAAAACCAAAAGTGTCATTTATTTCTCTATTAGACCGAGAAATTAAACATGATGAACTCTTCTTCAAAATGAATTGAAGTAAAGTCAACATCTTTTTGTTAAACTAATCTAGATTGAGATTTTGATGAACTATAAAAAGAATTTGAACTTAATGGATGGCTTATGCTAAAATATTGAGTAGCTCGGTGAACTGGTAAAGCAATCTACAACCAGTATTGAAGCTAGCATTTCAGTTCATTGGGTCAGTTTGGAGAAATCAAAAGTACACAGCTCTTAGTTCTAAACACAAAATAAATTGAGTAGGATCGGAAACTCCATTTTCTTCTTACTAATTCACCACTTACAATAAGTCCTGTACTGATAAGACAATATGAAACATGCTCATGTTATCATATTGTAGCAACCACTTACATTATTCAGGACGAAGAACTGCTGGCAACTGACGTTGGTTGTCCCTCAGCCTGTAACCATTTGAGTGTAGATGCAAGCCAATCTAGGCCATCATAAATACTTCTCCACTCAAGGCACAAGTTCTTGTATGAGCCATTTTCGGTTCTTTAGATCATATATGCCTAACCCTCTGCCCACCTCTTCTGCATTCATCGCACCTCTCTACGTCAAAAGATAAATGATTTGAATTAATGTTGCTTCCAATTTATAGAAGTACTTAGTTACCTACGATCATATTAGATCAGACCAATAGAGCACGACTATAACCAGCAGGAGCATAGCTAGGATCTTTTGGGGCAATTTGGTGGGAACTGAATACTCAAAGCCTCAACTAATTATATATTCATGCATATTTTATCAATAATTAGTTGAAAACTGAACAAAGTAAGACAAAAATATGCTGAATCAAGCTGGTAATCATGTGATTGGCTTGTCAAAGATTCTAATAGTTATCATGAACCAGCCAACCAATATGTTAACCAACGGAAAAATAATTCCATCACAACTATTTATAACAACAAACGTCTGAACTTACTAAATCCTGCTTGTTAGTAATGTAAGTGGGAGAATACATAAAGGAAACTGCAAAGGAAAACATATAAAAAAACAAAAAAAATTCAGGAGAATCACTATACATGAGAGCAAAGCGAAAATCATAGGCACGGTAAAAATATTGAAATATTCATAAAACCTAGAATTCCAATATGGATGATTGAATTTTACTTTCAAGTGCTCGTTGTCTCGTGAACATCTTCTCCTCCATCAGAAGGGTTGGTGGTGGGGCGGGGTAGCAGAGGAGGAGGCGGATCGGTATCGAGCTAAAGAAAGAAGACGGAAGGGGAGGATGAGACATGAGAGAAGGAGGTGACCTGGGATCAGCCCTCGTCGAGCATAGCGCAGATCCCCTCATCGCGGCGGAGGTGGAGGTACTCGGTGAAGCCGTGAAGCGGGCAGTTGGTGTAGGAGGAGGCGTAGGAAGACGCGACAGCGATGTGCGGAGGAGAGAGGAAAGAGGGAAAAAGAAGAGGCGATGGAGATGGAGACGGAGACATAGACGGATTTGGGCTAGGCACTAGGATTAGGGTTTGGGTGTTACGGTTTGTGAAGGAGGAGATGAGGAGACAGTTCCAGCGAATGAGAGAGAATGGAGGGACAGAGAGAATTCACATCGTCTGCCGCGCCCTGCTGCTGGCCGCATTTTTTATATCAACCGTCTGATCTAATCTGAATGGTCCCTAAAAAATACCGGATTGATAGGCTCGAAAAAACTGAACCGTCCAAATTAGATCTGACAGGTCGTATGAAAAGTGCGGCTGTGCCGCGCGGCAAGGGATACGGATCCGGGACAGAGAGGCTAGATTGTCGTAAGAGGGACGCCGTGTCGAAATCGAAAAAAAAAAACGGAATCGGACGCCACGGATTTAATTAATATATATATATATATATATATATATATATATATATATATAAATAAATATAATACTATAGATTATTGTTATTTTTTAAAAAAAAGGGCCACCAGCACTCAACAATGGGAATGCATAAGTGACATCCCAAGAAAATGACATCCTTGACATCCTACATTCAAAATTGATTCAAGACCCCCAATAATGTACCCAAAAGAAACAACATAAGGATAAAAATTTAAACAGAAATTTTCTTAGAAGGTATAATCAAACCCGAAATGCTGACCTAAAATATTTGAATAAAAGCCATTTAGAAATTAAGATTGGACATATAATATTGTTAAAAACACCACTAATATTTAATTTTCTTTATGAACGACTGGCGTATTACTTCACAAACTGAACCATACCGAAGTGCTCTCACAGCTACCGAATCCATTGAAGAACCCCCTGTAGGTTTCATTAAACCTGCAGAAGTAACACAGAAGAGTACCACGGCAATAATAAAGCAAAACAACACAATCATTCAACTGTTGGTAAAAATAAGCGAAAACCTCTCCGATTGTAAAGAAGCAATCCGAGATATCAAAAGGGTCGTAGCGGACCAATCATCCGCTGGGACTTCCTCAGATATCTCAAAATCCTTAGCAGATTTGCAAAAGGATTTCAAAAACTATCCTTAGGCGAGCCCATACAAAAACCAAGAAAGAAGGAAACACCCTTTTACGTGTTTAAGGACCCAAAGAAAATAATTGAAGAAGAGAAAAATAAATCTTCTTCAAAATGAGCCAAACAAGAACCCAAACTACGATGGAATCACGACCATCAGTATCAAATCGTGATGAACAATCTCGAGAACAGACCCCAACCATAGAAGATCAAATCCGTGGCTACAGACTAGGCCACAGGGCAAGGCATGAGCTGAACAGAAGATTGCACCTGAAACCAAGGGGATATCAAAGAACACTTGAATCACAACTAAATCCAGATGCTGAACTTAATATCTCACAATTTAGACGTGTACAAACAGTGCCCGCTGAAATTCTGTATCAAGCAGGAGGCTTGTTCAGAACACAACATCAGGTGTATCAACATTATTCTGACCAAAGAATCTCTGTTACAGGCAATCAACAACTTGAATTGCCATTCATTACACAACAGAGTTTCGAAGAGCTACAACGATCAGGGCTACAACACTTGCATATAGGCCTGATCATGATCAGACTCTTCACATTACATAGAAGAGCTGCTGGAGTAAATGCTCTAGTAGTTTTCAGAGACACACGATGGTCAGATGACAGATCTATTATTGGCACCATGGAAATAGATCTCACTCATGATACGCAACTTGCCTACATAGCCCCAAACATAATGTTATCAATCAGAGATTTCTTTAATCATATCCAACTGGTGATTCAAACACATGGGTATGATACCTGGCAGGCAGGTGAAAGCAATCTGCTATTAACAAGGTCATTAATTGGCAGATTTTCAAACACGAGCTACACAGGATTCAGATATAATGTCTCAAATGTATCTGATTACCTAGCAAGTAGAGGTGTTCAAGCTATTCCAGGCCAAAGATACACAACCACTGAATTACGAGGAAGACAGTGGATTATCAGGCCCTCACAACAACCAGAAATACAACACCCTCAAGAAGCAGTATCACAGACTAGAACTGATGGTTCTATACTGCTTAGATTCAAAAATTATGCGGCTACTTCAACTCCCCAAGGTCCTTCCGTAGGTCCTAATGATGAAGAGCAATTATCTGATGAAGAAACAACATTAATGTTCTGGGTAGAAGATGACGAAGAACCAGAAGATGATACTGAAATCTTCTGGGAAACTTTACAAATAATGGCACAACCTGCTGTCATACAAAATGATGGCCCCGTATGGGATACTAATTACGAAGATGAAGAGGATTGGATCAATCCTTTTGCGAAAGGTGGTGGGATATTTGAGCCTGAAACCAAAACCTCAACTACAGCCGAAACCGAAACGCAACATGAAACCAATGCCTCAACTACAGCCCAAACAAATATTGAAAGCCATGAAACAGCCCTCATGATGGAATTAGAGTATCCAAAACTAAAACAATTCCTAGAAGAAATACCAATACAAGAAAAGGCTCTTTCAAGTGTCACCTCAAACTATAGACCACCTCCTGAACCAATAATGGGTCCAATAACCTACCCACCTGGAAGATTGAGGACAGACGCAGGACCATCCTCATCCCAATTCCAAGGGATAAGGCCAAGAGGTTTACCTGGTGGAATCGGTAGACATCAAAATGAGCAATGGAATTTACCAACTGCAAGTCAAACACAAGGAGCCATGTTGGTATTACCAGAAGATATTGGCCTATACCATGATACAATATCCCGTTGGGAATCTATCACCCTAAACCTCCTAAGTGAAAAAATTTTCGATGATAATAAAACAAAAGTGAGGTATATCGAAAATTTATTGGGTGAGATAGAAAAGAAGATATGGATTCAGTGGAGGACTGAATTTGCAACAGAATATGAGCAGTTGATCGCAATTGCTGATGATACCCAAAATGTCATATCTCAAATAAGAAGGGTATTATTATTAGAAGATCCATATCAAGGAACCACTTGTCGCGGCTTTTTCGTCATTCCCTCGAAGAATGGAATTGGGTTCCTCGAGAAATGGGAACATAGCCTTGGATTCACCCCCCTTAAGGTTCGATCTCCGTTCGAGTATCTCTTAGCGACAAGAGAACCAAAACATGAGTCGCTTCTTAAAGAGGTTTGTTGATTTCGTGGGTCCTTTCTTTCCAGTAGGCGCAAGCCCCTACTGTTAATTACCCCGTGATCGCTCACGAGAACCTCTGATTAAGGGATCTGGAGAATTATATGTAAAGGCTAGGGAAATCGTTGGTTTTGTGTTTATTTCTTTTGGTTTAGACCGGACTCAATTGGTGTACCAGACTCAGTTGACGGGACCCAATTGAGGACATTTTGATCTGCTGAAGAGTTCTCGTTCTTGAAATGGAGAGGTTTCGGTTTTGTCTTTGGGGTCCGTATTTCGACTTTTAATTTCTTAAGTTTCTCTTTGGGTTTTACCATTTTCACAATTTTTATTTTTAATTTTAGACTTTTGAAATATCTTTTTGTATTTTTAGTTATGTTTTTGTTTGAAAATACTTGATGTCAAATATATTTCTTTTAAAATCTCAATATCTATTTTTGAAAGCTTGCCAAGAAAGCTTTATTAAGTTTTAAAGTCATTTTGGAATTTTGCAAAATTTATTTAATATCATTTTTGAATTTTTATAAAATCTATTCAATATTGAAAATACTTCAAAAATAGAAAAGACCAATAATTTGACAGATTTTTATATCAAAATATAAGTGAATTTGGTTTATTTGGATTTTTAGGATTTTACGGATATTTTATTTGAATTTTTCTGCGTTTCCTACTATTTTTAATGAATTTTTAAAGTTTATGATGATTTGGAATTTTCTGGTTGGTCCACGTCAGCAGAGAAGGCTGAGATGGCTTGCTGCGTGGATCTGACGTGGAGCTGACGAGGCATAGACGCTTGTTTGATCTGTGTAGTGGGTTGCTGACAGGAAAACGATTGGTCACACGGGATTTGGCCACAGAGGATCGTTTGTGGCATCGGGCTTCATCTCCTTCAAACCCGATATGAGGGAATTTTGCAGTTTGATCCCTATACTTTCTCCGGCCAAATTACGACGATTCCGGCTGCCGTTTCCGTTGAGGTTGGGTTCGTTAGAGTCGTGGATGTGAGGAGAAAACTTTGGTGCCATCAATTGGGGGAAATGGAGGCTTGTATTGTCATTTAGCATTGGATGAAGCTCGAGCTGCCATTAATGGCACCTGAAGCATTTTGTCACCTTTCCTTTGCCAGTTTGAGGTTTCCTGAATTCATGGAAGTGCCTTGAAGACATTTGTGCAGTCCATTTGACTTGGAGAGGCTTTGAAGTGGGTAATTTCGACTGAGGCATTTCAGCTTAGATTTGAACAGATTTGAGACCCTTGTTGTGGGACCCACAGAGCCATTCTCTTGTACCAGCAGCGTTGTGGATAGCTTCAGGAGGTCAAACTTGGCTTGTCTGTATCTTTGTTGCAGTTTGAAGCGCCATGGTTTGATAGGCGAGGCATTGAGGCAGAATGTATTAAATTGTATATTTTACTCAATTTTCAATTTACATGTAAGTGCACTTGCAGCAAATGGATTTGATTCAATGCTCAATTTAGATCCTTTTAACTTTATTTTATATGTTTAAATCAATGCAGGCAATAAGAACAGCTCAATTAACATACTTCTCAATGTACAGTTTTCATTTTTACTTATCTTTAGCACTTTTTTAGGGAATTCCTGTTTGAGTTACTCGGATGCAAGGAAAACGAGTTGCACAGTTCACAATGAGTCACAGAGAATGTACTTCACTAATTCAAAGCCCTTTTTTTTATTTTTACAGAAAGAAACACACTCATGTAATATTTTGCCTTTTATCATATACTTGCATATTTATTCAAAATTTCTAAGAATTTGCATAAATGAACTTTAACATGTTTATGAATTTTCTATGTGAGTCCTTTTACAGGAAAGTCCAATGTTTTGACAAAATGACAATTTATTTAAAGAATACCCATGCTACTTTAGTAAATTCGTATAAAATCATAGAAATTCACAAAAATAGAAAATCTTGTTCCTAGCAGTTCATGAGGTCCTACTCTTGCTGTCCATATGCCTTTTTATATTTTTGTGCTAATAAAACCTTGTATTTTCATTTATTCCATTTCTGGCCAGATTTTGTATGACACCTATTTTCTCACCAAAGCATGGCATAACTTAATTTAGTGTATACTCAATTAAATACATGACAAGCATGATCTGACATGCTCATCATATATTTAATCCAAGTAAACACTTCTCAACTAAGGACCCCAAAGCTGAGCTAAGGAGTAGCTTAGATGAGTTCATCCCAATTACATTCTTCATGCGCTGCGCGCAGTCAGATTGTAATTGGGGCAATTGATTACATTTCATACTTCACTGGATTGATCTTCTCATGCGCTAGGCGCAATTGAAGCTCAACCCAGATTTTCCTACTTTGAATCTCAAGCAAACAATACTACGAGAACTAAATTCAGATCTTCAATTGCTCAAAACTGCTTCTTTGATTCACACTGGAATGAATTACAAGTGGCCACTCTTTAATTTCACCTTTCTTTCTCTCTATTCCCTCCTGTTCGATGAAATGTCCCTTACAATTTCTCTCTGTCTAGCCTAATTTCAATAGTCTAACCCTATGCCAAGCTTACGGCTGCTCTTCTCTCTCTTTTCTGCTGCTCGGATTGGGGTTTATATAGGCTTGGGAATTAGGGCTATGGTTTGAAGCCGTAGCCATCTCCATCGCCTAATCTTGATCCAACGGATCACCTCCAGCTGCGCTAGGGCTCTGGTTTCGCGAAACCGTAGGCGACATTGCTGGTTTTGGGTTGGTGGCGTTGGAGAAGCCACGTCGACGATTCTCTTTGTTTCACCCGGCATCCGTGCGGTAAATCGCGGTTTACCTCTTCCTTTCTTCTTTTACCAGGGAGGGAGAAGACCCTTACAGGAGGGCCCCACCTGTAAGGTTTAATAAGAGATAGTGGGACGGGTGAGCTTGGCTTATGGTGCACCAAGAACGCCTCTTTAAAATTCTGAGCACGGCTCATGTAGAACGGATGCACACGAATTTTTGAACACAAACAGTAACTCATACTGGGGGGCAGCGACATTTTTAGCCCCCTCTGGATCCGCTGCAGTGGAAGCACGCGCCAGAGCTCATGGAATTTTCAGAGAATTTCATTTGATTTTCCCAATTTCTTTTTATTTCTTTATGGCTGAAACAAAATAAATTATTTGGGGGCCTTCCCTTGGGTATTTCTGGATGAAATTTTATGGGTACGTTTATAAAAATATAAGGAATCTAATGGTTTAACTGGTTTTGGTAAATTCCTCATGGATTTATCTTGGTAATTTTGTGAAGTTTTTGGGTTTGTTTGCAAAATTTGGAATTTGTGTGGGTATTTTTGGGATCTTGAAATTATGATAAATCACCATAATTATCAAGGGATTTTTGGGTATTTTTTGGGTGATTTTTGGAGTTTGTTTGATATTTTTTGCAATTTGATTTTGAGTTTTGGCAATTTGGGAATTTGGTTTCTCGCTGTTTGGCTTTAGGTTTTCGGATTTTGAACTTGGTTTTCAGGGTTTAATTTTTAGGGTCAACACCACTGAGGAACAAGATCGAGCTTATAATGATCTAGAACGATTATCATGTGAAAATATGAAAGATCTCTTCCTCTACATGAATGATTTCAAAGTGTTGGCAGCAAAATCGGGTCGTATGTATATTTCTCCAGAGCTTTCTGAGAAATTTTTCAGAAAAATGCCACCACTCATCGGAAAAGAATTAGAGCAAGCTTTCCAGGCAAAATTCCCAAATAATAATACGGGAGTAATGCCAAGGATACACTTTTCCTACCAATACTTGGCAGAAATGTGTAAAAAGGCTGCTTTACAAAGGAGTCTAAAAGATCTTACAATCTGCAGTAAGATTCCCATACCAGGAGACTACCGCTCCAACTGAAAGAAGTTTGGTCTCAGAAAGGCAAAAACCTACAAAGGAAAACCACATGATTCACATGTCCGGGTATTTAAAAGAAAACACTCGGATAGGGTTCGAAAATGTAAATGTTTTATTTGTGGAGAAGAAGGTCATTTTGCCAGAGACTGCAGAAGAGGTCAGGGAAATATTGCAAGAGCAGCAATACTAGAAAATCTGGATTTACCAGATGATCTAGATATTATATCAGTAGACCTCAATGAGCCAGATAGTGACGCCATTTGCAGTCTATCTGAGGGAGAAGCAGGCAATACAGAACACCATGTACGAGCATGTCTAGAAGAACTACCATATGAAGGGGCATTCATGCTCAATATCACAAATTATGGGTGGCGTTGTAAGGTGAGGCTTTCCCCAGAACAAGAAACCTGTGAGCATCAACTCACAGAAGAATTAAACTTTACTGGGTTATGTAGCTTTTGCAAAGAAAATTCAAACCATAAAGTTGGATGTAAAGGATGTGGTTTAATAGCATGTCCATTATGTTCAAACTTTTACCTTGGCAGACCTATAAAACCCAAAACCCAGCCCAGGAGGTACCAGAACAAAGAACCCTTGATAAAAGAATTATTCAAATATATCGAACACCTGGAGGCTGAAAATGAAAGGCTGAATGAAGAGTTGAAAAACCTAACCGAAGAAAAACTAATCAAAGACCTTTCTAATGATTTTGAGGAGTTAAACCTTTCTAAAGGAAAAGAAAAGGTTGAAAATGAAATCGAAGATATCCATGTTATGGTCACAGAAAAACCCTCACACCAAATAGAAGAAGAGCAATACAAAGCAGAAGAGATTTCCAGACCAGGTCAACGAAAAATTATCAACCGCCTATATAACCTGGTGATACTGTTTGAAATTCCCAACCTAAAGCCATTTGAGATAAGAGCAATTCTTGATACTGGTGCAACAAATTGCTCCATATGCCAAACAGCTGTACCAGCAGAGGCTTTGGAAGATAGCCCATATCCTGTACACATAACCGGTGTAAACTCAAGGCAAATTGCCACAAAGAAGTTGAAAGGAGGACAAATGACGATTGGTGAGAATAAATTCAGAATACCTTTTACCTACAGTTTCCCTATGGGTATGAGAGATGGAATTCAAATGTTAATTGGGTGTAACTTTATACGCTCAATGCAAGGAGGGTTAAGAATTGAAGGGAATGTAATAACCTTTTACAAGAATGTAACGGTAGTTCAAACCAGCACTGAAACCGTTGCAAACACCATGGCAATTGAGGAATTGGGTCTTGAAGAAATCGAATACCTTACAATCCAAGAATCTGTGTATTACCAAACTCAAATCCACAACAAAAACTTCGAAAACCGCTGTGCTACCTTATTGGGGAGACTAAAAGAACAAGGATTCATTGGTGATAACCCTCTTCAACATTGGTCAAAAAATAAAGTGGTGTGCAAATTGGATATCATAAACCCAGATTTAACAATAGAAGATAAACCATTGAAGCATGTCACACCAACGATGCAAGAGCAATTCAACCGTCATATCAAAGCCTTACTAGATATTGGAGTTATCCGACCTAGCAAAAGCAGGCATCGTACCATGGCATTCATAGTGAATTCTGGAACCACAATAGACCCAAAAACCGAAAAAGAAACGAAAGGAAAAGAAAGAATGGTCCTAAACTATAGAACCCTTAATGATAACACCCATAAGGACCAATACTCTTTACCGGGAATAAACACAATCCTAAAGAAGATTAGCAACAGCAAAATCTTCTCGAAATTCGACTTAAAAAGTGGATTTCATCAAGTTGCAATGCACCCGGATTCTATTCCATGGACAGCCTTCATAGTCCCTGGAGGCCTTTATGAATGGCTAGTAATGCCATTCGGATTGAAAAATACTCCTGCCATTTTTCAAAGAAAAATGGATAATTGCTTCAAAGGCACGGAATCATTCATAGCTGTCTATATCGACGATATTCTGGTATTCTCCAAAAATGAGGAAGAACATGCAAGTCACCTTGAAGTCATGCTCTCAATTTGCGAAAAACACGGCCTGGTACTATCCCCAACAAAAATGAAGATTGCTGTACCAGAAATTGAGTTCCTAGGAGCGCATATCAACAGAGGAAAAATCAAACTGCAACCTCATATTATCAAGAAAATTGCAGATTTTGATATAGAAATGCTAAAAGAAAAGAAAGGATTAAGATCATGGTTAGGTATCCTTAATTATGCTAGATCCTATATTCCTAACCTTGGAACTCTCCTAGGCCCCCTTTATTCAAAAACAAGTCCTCATGGAGATAAAAGGCTTAAATCATCTGATATAAGTCTTATCAAAAGAATTCAGGAATTAGTCCAGAATCTACCAAATTTGGAATTCCCCCCAGAAGATGCTTACATTGTTTTAGAAACTGATGGATGTATGGAAGGATGGGGAGGAATTTGCAAATGGAAAAAGATGAAAGGCGATCCGAGATCAACAGAAAAGATCTGCGCCTATGCAAGTGGGAAATTCCCGACGATAAAATCAACAATTGATGCTGAAATCCATGCATGCATGGAAACACTCTCAGCAATGAAAATCCATTATTTGGATAAATCCGAAATTACCCTACGCACAGATTGTCAAGCTATTATTAGCTTCTATAATAAAACTTCATCTAATAAACCATCAAGGGTAAGATGGATTAAATTTGTTGATTTTGTAACAGGTACTGGAGTGCATGTTAATTTTGAACATATCGAGGGAAGATTAAACACATTGGCCGATGCACTCTCTCGCTTAACAACTTATACACTTCAGGCCAAATGTCTCACAACAGAGCAGGAAAATCTCATTGGCAAGCTAGGTCCAGTTCTGGAGGAACTAGCAGACAAGCAAGTCCCAGAGAAGCAGCTCCATTCCTTACAGGAACGAATAGAGGCCCACTTCCCTGTGATAGCCTCTCCAATATTCATGCCATGCACCATAATACAGAAATCAGAGGAGGCCCTCTCAATGAAGTCCAACTACATGGGTACATTAGAAACCAAATCAAGGAACTACAAGTGTGAAACACCTTGGATAACGTTAGATCATTAAAATCCATGATAGAAAAAGAAATTTCATATACGCGTATTTACAAAAACTGTGATTGCGTAGCAGGGGACGCATATTGGATAAACAAGGAGCAAATTGAACAGATTACTCAAATGGAGAAACAACTGGAGAAAATGCTCCAAAATATGGTGTAATAGTTAGTCTGGTGGTAATCTACGGAAAACCACTGACTTTTTTTTTATTATTTTATTTTTAGAACGTGGTGGACCCATGTTTGATAACCATCCGTTCAACTTTCGGTGGGAAAGATACCCACTAATTTATCTTTTAGTGTGCTTTCTTTTATAAAGTGGGCAGAATACCCACTAAATTATGTTAGTGCGCTCCACTTTCGGTTAGTGGATGCATTATTATTAGCTGAGTGGGAGACAAAGGTTTGTGGAAATCCTTTAATCACATGACGATGGGGCCCAATGAGCACCCGGTGTGATAATTAAGATTCCATCCTAAGTCTCTATATAAGAGTTTGTTTTCAGAGTTGCGAAACAAGCTCAGAACGAGCAAGTTTCACTTCTCAATTTCTCTTTCTCTCTCACCACTTCTCTCTTGTAACATATTCTAAAATAAATAAAATTCCGCTTGTGTGCTTATGTTCTTCATTCTTCTCGTGTCCATAGTAACCAACTGAAGTTTGAAAAGTCCTCTGATCGATCCTCCATCCTGGTATCAGAGCAAGGTGTGCATTCTTAATATTATTTATGGCTTTCTAAGTTCTTATATATTTTAGGGAAGCAAATTAGGGGGAGATTTTACCAGATTATTAAAAACTGTTTAAAAACTTGAATTAATAAAAGGTATCACTTAAGGATATTAACTTTTAGTGCGTAATTTTTGAAAAATTTAGTTTAGCCAAAAGAATCATCCTGCCTTAAAAGTACCAAGAGTAGGGAATACTAAGGAAAACACGATGAGGTGAGGTTAGACTAAAACCAGTAGGAAATACCGCCCTAATACGTTAATAATCAATAGATAATTGTAACCAATCTAGGCCCAAAATCATTAAGGCCCAATAGAATGTCATGGGATGTCAAAACATTAGGATGCCCCATATCAGTCCCGCTCAACAATTGGGCTTAGCCGCTTAGATTGATATTTTCTTCGTTGGTGTGTTGTACCGAAATTGCCATCTTGAGTATCATTCTGGATAACATCCTTTCTTTTAATATTTTTTCGTTGTTTTGCAATACAATGATAATAAATTAATTAATGTCCGATGGGTATATATATCAGGCTTATAGAACATATGGAAGTTAAATGTGCGTCTTAAGTATCACTGCTGATCGATGATGCATTGTTTTGTGTTTAATTTGCAGAGAGAATAAGTAAATATTATTCCGGAACATACTAAAAAAAAAAAAATTATTCCGGAAAGACTTATAGAATTAATTAGGGACCAAAATATATAGAATTAGTTGACAAGAAGTGAGAAAACTGATATTTAAAATAAATTAATTTACTAACAATTAATACTGCTCCTAATTTTTATGCTACAAAAGAGGTTCTTAAATGATTACATATTTACATATTAAGGGGATGAGATTAATTAGGTACTTTCTGGTTACAATGTGGACATATGTTGCTTGTGGAATTTCTGTTCTTTGCTATATCTACTCGTTCTCTGAATCTACTTAGTGGCTGCTTCATTTTTTTTTTCATAAAAAAAAAATAAACAAAGAAAAGGACACGCTAAGGATAATGAAAGCAACTTCCAATGGAACTATGGAAGTCTAAAGTCACCCCAACCCCAATGATACTGCTTCCCAATCCTTTCCCTCTATAAATAGCCCAAATCAGCCCACAATCTCATCACACAAATATCTTTTACCTTTCGACCCCCAAACAAGTGAACATGAGAAAACTACTAAGAAATACAAAACTCTTTACATTAGCTATATTTTGCTTAAGTTCTCTGACTTTGACGACCCAAGCCCAGCAATGTGGGTCCCAGGCCGGTGGTGCTTTGTGCGCCAATGACCTGTGCTGTAGCCAGTATGGTTATTGTGGGTCCACACCCGATTACTGTGGAGCTGGTTGTCAGAGCCAGTGTAGGTGTGGGTCCCAGGCCGGTGGCACCACATGCCCCAACAACCTGTGCTGTAGCCAGTACGGTTATTGTGGGTCCACAAATGATTACTGTGGAACTGGTAATTGTCAAAGCCAGTGTACCGGAGGTGGTGGCGGTGGCGGTGGCGGCACTGGTGTTGCATCCATCATTAGTTCAACACTTTTTGATCAGATGTTAAAACATAGGAATGATGCGGCTTGTCCCGGCAATGGTTTCTACACATACAATGCATTCATCACTGCTGCCAACTCCTTCAATGGCTTTGGAACGACCAGTGACACTGATACTCAAAAGCGCGAGATTGCAGCTTTCTTGGCCCAAACATCCCATGAAACCACCGGTATATATATATATATTACGTAGTTATTTTTGTATCAATATATATCAAACATACGTGTAATTTTTGCTTCTGCATCCTTTTGACCCAGAGGCGTGCACCCGACCAAAAACTCAAAAGTTTCCTTCCATCTTCAAGCATTAAGGTTAATAAATAAACACAGATATTTTGATAATGCTAAATATATATAGGTGGTTGGTCAACTGCTCCGGATGGCCCTTACGCATGGGGATACTGCTTCCTTCGGGAGAACAATGGAAATGCCGGTGATTACTGCGTTCAGAGCTCACAATATCCATGCGTTTCTGGTCAGAAATACTATGGCAGAGGGCCCATTCAAATCTCTTTGTAAGTCCTTTATAGCTTGATTTACCCTGTTTAATAATATTCTTGTGATCTGATCATCATCTATGAATCATCAATTATTCATAATTCCTCTTCTTGAGAGCAGTTGATCAGGAATTGTATTCAACGAATGTTCTGATTATTTGTTTTCCAGCAACTATAATTATGGTCCATGCGGTCAAGCAATTGGGCAGAATTTGCTTAGCAACCCCGACCTTGTCGCCACAGACGCTACCGTCTCATTCAAATCTGCACTGTGGTTTTGGATGACCCCGCAATCGCCAAAGCCTTCATGCCATGCTGTTATGACAGGACAGTGGACCCCATCAGCAGCTGATCAGTCTGCGGGTCGGCTACCAGGATATGGAGTGGTAACTGACATCATTAACGGAGGCATTGAGTGTGGAAAAGGATCCAATGCAGCAGTAGCTGATCGGATCGGATTCTACAAGCGGTACTGTGACATTTTAGGTGTCAGCTATGGAAACAACTTGGATTGCTACAACATGCAACCATTTAGTTAAGCTGTAGGTTCAGAGCACTGGGAATAATGGTACTATTAAATAAAACCATGTGACAGTGTAAGTGGCACTGGAGCCATTTACATTACTGTTGCATTGTATATGTACAATAACTGCATGCTTCATTGCTTCCAAGCAATTGGTCAAGTTGGTTGAACTTTTGGCATTTTAAAAGAGCAGCATTGCATATTTCTTGACAATTCAACACAATAACTTCTCGGGATTAAATGCTCGAATTCAATAATGACTTTTAAGCACAAATCGGATTGGACATTTCTCCACGTCTCATGATGCATGGAAGCTAAGTCTTTCTGATACGTGTGCTTAATCTCAATTTTTGCAAATTATATATTATATATAAGGATAAAGTCATGCAACTAAACTTACACAAGAAGTGTTTGGACTTTTGACACAGTCAAGCAATTAATTGAATTTGACTTATTAACGAGTCGATCAAATGCTTCGTTTTGTCAAGTCTGAATTTATTACATGCAGCTAACATATCCGATCTACTTCGAAGAGATAAAATATAATTCCATATGAAACAAACGTAGAAACTGTTAGACTTGTAATTAACAGCTTTTTAACCAGAAACGATAAAGAAAGGACAGATCAAAAAAGGACTGTTTGTTTAGAACTTTACTTTTGGTTAAATTTTCCTTTTATCACCTGTAAGTCGCCATTCTATAATAGATTTGTAGGCGTGGCACACTAATATTTGTACTTCTCGAAAGATATGTACTATAACCGAAATATTGTCACAAAAAGAAAAAAACTATAGCCGAAACAAAATATGACATCAGTATTCAGTATTATAAATAAAAAGGCGTGGGAGTCCTGTTAAAAATTTTTCAGCGCTGGCCGACACGGCAAAGTTTTTGATAACGGGAGATATCTGGTGAAAAAAAATTTGGATTAGTTGAGACAAAAACTCTGTATGATATCATGTTGCCAATATATTGTTATCAATAGTATGACCCGTTCTCAACAAGTGGTGGTAAATGGCAATGTAAAAAATCAATACGTCTGTCTTTTTTATTTTTACTTTAGTCTTTGATCTCAGAGACTCAGACAAAAGGAATGCCAAACATAGTTGACGCATGAATATAGAATGCCAAACACCATTGACGAGTACAAATTTTCCACAAATATTTTTTTGCATAGGCAGCTTATTTTTTTGCACTGATTCGTTGAGATTTGATTGTGTATAGAAATATTTAACCTTTGATTGTAATATTTCTTTGAATTTCGTATTTTTTCTTATTTAATCTGTAAGCAATTTAATTGGTTTTCTTCTTGGTTAAATTTTCTTTTACAATTTTCTTATTTCCAAATCAGTTTCATGCACAAATACATGGTTAAATTTTCTTTTACAATTTCCTAATCAGTTTCATGCACAAATACATCTGGATCAAGAGAGCTTGATAAAATCCTAGAACATATTAATGGTAAATCTGAGCTAAAAATTATGGTTGATTCTTCTAGCTTTTCAATTTTGTACCAGCCATCTTGCCCTTATTTTCTTTTTCAGTTTTCAATCTTGCTTCTAAATTATCGTCGAGACGTGATTCATTTTCAAGTTAATACAACTATACAGCAAGTATGCAACAAAACTTTAGTACTGAACAAAATTTCATCCTACTTATATTTTTTGCGTGTCAAACATAAAACATACATGTTGAATATATCACAAGAAAACTCAAAATTGCTTTTGATTCTTTCTTATCTCTTTAAATTTCATCGAATTAATTTCCATAACTTTGATTAAACATCAATGTCTTTTATTTTCTGCTAATCGTTTCTAAAGCACAATGAATTATTTACTAATAGCTCATATCAGTTTTTTTTTTCATATTAATTATTTGCCCGTTATTGATTTACTTTTGTTTAATGGACCAATTAAGAATATTAATTTCTTCAGTAATTTTACCATTCCGTAATTTATGAATTGATTATTTGTATTTCATTGTTGTTGGTTAATTGGCTATATATACAAGTCATTCACTTGAAATGAGTATCTCAAAAAAAAAATCGTTGAAATAAATAATCAATATATCTATCTCAAAAATCCAATTCTATTATTTCTATTCTCCAATATTCAAAGTAATTTCTGCTAGATATTTTTGGAGGCTTTCATCAGTCATCTTCATGGTTGTGCCCTAAAAGGTTCATGTTGCACGTTGAGACGTAATACGCTTAAGGACAACGCCTAATGCGATTCCGGTAAATTTGTTCATTTTATTCCTTTTGTTTTCATATTAGCCAATTTTATTTTAATTTGCACCAACACTATCTATATTATATTATAAACAGAATGATTAGCTTAAAAAATATTTTATGTTAAATCAAGAACATATCGACTCCAATTTCGACAATGTTTTCCTGAGAGAAGCAAGTCCAAAATTAGCCAGAGGCTAATTACAAAAAACAAATAAAAGTTGTAGTTGAGGAATTCAAAATTGTTAATGTCCTAAATGTCCTTAAATTATTTTATGAGATGTGCTCAAAATTATTTATTTTGCCACCATCATGCCTTCAATCTATAAATTCTCAATGTCCTAAAATTAAATAACAAAAAAAAAATTATACGATGTGTTATATCAGTTATTCTGCAAACGCAAGAAGATATTAACTCTAGCATTTCTTTTTTTTATAAGAATCGATAACTTAAATTATTAATATTTAAAGATTATTCATATTGCTATATTTTTGGGACGTTTGAAACAAAGTATAAATAATTTTCGACATTCAAATGGACAAAATTATATAAATCATAGAAAATAATTTTATTTTATCTTATCGAAATTATAAAATTTAATGCGTCTGTTATAATACTTTTTTGCCTTTGTGAATTCAAATTAGTATTTAGAACAACTTAGATATTAAAAAGTTTTTTTCAATATTTATTTTATTTTTCCATAATAAAACCTGCTGGTAAGTAATTATATTATTATGTATATTAACAAATATAGAATTTCTTCGTCCTCTTCATTACTTATCCGTGCCGCATATATCGAGCGAAGCTCGATTTCCCCACCTAGTACAGAATAGACCTTGAACATATCCACATTATTGATCATCATTAATTGGACCGTGAACAAAGCTGACTACAACGATTAAAAGGCCTAATTGTTGAGTGCTGAAGGCCCGGTCTGTAGGTTTAATTTGACTGGGCCATTTATTTATTTTTTCTTTTTGTGTCCACAATGAAATAAAATACGAAGTGAACATATAAAATAGACAAGATAAATATATAGACCATCAAAGTGAACTCTTAAAAATAAATAAGTGTTTTAATCTCTTGTTCAAGTTTTATATGCATATTCAACTTATTTTTATTAAACTTATGTGTTTGTATGTGTTCATCTTGATTACTATATATGTTCACCTTGTCTATTTTAAGTGTTTATTTTCTGTTTAACGATAATAGGAATGACAAAACTACAGATTTTGCAATAAAATAGCCCAGTCAAATGTTTAGTGATTTCCTCTTGCATCATCATTTTCTTTGTACACTCGTCACTCGACAATGTAGGAAAGACGGCAGATTTTGCACACTATTAGACATTTTAGTTCGTCGTCTGCAAATTCGAATTATGTTTGATAATTATTTTACCCTTTTAATTCTATAAAGGAAAACCGTTCCACCATTTTTTGTCTGAAGGAAAACTATACCGTCCTCTCGGATTCATTCCACCAATTCCAAACATTAAGATTGACAGTATTAGGAACAACTGCTGTGCCCAAAATTCCCATAACACCCTGAAATAATTTAAGACGATCCCATTTAAATTCTTCATCGATAAACATAGAGAATGAAACAAAACCATTTATGTCAACACAAGAGAGGAAAATAGCAAAAAGACGCCAAAAATATGTTGGATTTACATTACACCGAGAACACTATGAGGCAATGTAGATCAGGAGCGGCTATACCCTGTAAGCCCATGCTCTATAAATAATTGCATGTATCAGAATCGGAAAACACAAGGTTTTATTACTAAGTTTTATATGCAAACAATATTTATTTTTCAATTCAATGATTCCTAACTTCCTATCTGGCAAAGGTCGGATGCTAGATTCTATCATTCTTACACAGCAGGAAAAAAAAAAATTAAACTTTCCGAAATTCTAAATTTAGTATATTTTTGAATCATGACATGTGGAAAAGAATAAAAGGTTTACTGACGAACCAGAACCAAAGTATAAATGAACTTCTGGAAGCATTATACTACAGTTGACAAATTTGTTGAGTCTTCTTCCATAGAACTCTTCTCTATGTACATGCCTTTGGCAAACCAGTCTCATACTGGCGTCGCAGAGTTCTCCTCCAAGGGTCATTGTGCAATTTAAAGTGTAATACCTATTCAAATCAAATTTCACATCAAATGATGAATTACAATTTTCATATTCTACTTTATATATTACACTATCAATCTAAATGTCCAGCATTCCAAATAATAAAACAGCTATGGAAAAGAATTTCATAAATTTGTTGTACCTGTATGAAAGTTGCAAAGACATCATCATCGCCCAATTTTGAAAACTCAAGAGCCCAATCATCATCTTTTGAAAACAATTCTCTCTGTCTGATTGCTTCAAGCAAAATGGAGTCACGGTACAGGAACCTCTGCCAGATGCTCCTGACATTGCTTAACATATGCTCTATCACTGTTTCATTATATTGCTTCAAAACAATAGCACAGAAGAAAACATTATCAGACGTTTAACAAACTCTTACACAAAAGCAACTTGTGATTCCTGTAATCAAGAAAAGACCTCAAACTTTCCCCGACAAAAACAATTGTTAATATCTAATTTCAGAATAATATACTGGATCGAATCAACCCATGGTTGTTCATAGTCTTATCAATGAGGTTCTCTACAGAACCAAATAAAGCACTAAACAAAACAAATTTGTCTTTTTTAACTGAAAACTGGCTATTTGCATTAATTTGCAATTTTTGGAATATTATAAGGTACATCCTTGTATATAAGAAATGGAGTTTTTGTTTCTTGCAGAAATTTATTTACTCTTTTTCATGTTACTTTTTATGTGGAAAATTTTGAATCAATTATTTGAGATATGAACAAGTAGGGGACAAACTTGTATAGCATACCTGAAGAATAGATACTAAGTTAGGGATATCATCTTCAAGGATTCGAACTGCAAAACTGTTGTAGTTTAGCACATTCTCATATGGTAGGCAAATTCCATCCTGCAAATAATTTTAGAAGGCAAACGACAATAATGTCAATAGGTGTATCAAAATAAAGAAGTGCTTCTCCTGCAAAAACATCTCAGTTCCTAATACAAAAAAAAAACTATTTGTTCTGAAAATATTAAGTTTTGTATAATATCAGTATGAAGTGAAGTTAACTGGAAGCAGGAGTAAACAGCTCCAAATAGCTCAGAGCAAAATGTACTAGAAATTGCCTGCATCAGTGCTTTGTACTTCTTCAAGGTATTCAAAAAGGAGTTGTCTTTTCTTTAACTTTCCTTGCACTACACAATAAAAAGCGTTTAATTGTTGCACTAATCACATAAGCGACCTTAATATGAGTAAGATTAACGGTTCAGTTTCTTTTAATAACACTTTATTAAAATTATATAAGTGAGGCTTATTTTAGCTTTATATAATAAGATTAATAATATATCAAATAAGCAGTATGGATTTGATCCTTCAACTAGGATGGAAATATTTGTGAACCATACAGACATGACTCTGTTTTCCAAATCCCCCTTCCCCTCTCCTAAATTCTACAACTTTACTCAATAATGTACCAAGATTGTCTGGATGGTTCAAAATCAAAGTTCCAAACTTTGGTTGAGTTCCTTGCCAGTACCAGTACCTGAATTATTACGGGGATGCAACCATTCAGCATACTGTCTTCCATTCGACCACTCCACCCATCTCCAGGAAGAACACCACAGAAAAGAGAGCTTGCCATTTCCTCATAGTACGTGGGAGATTTCAAAGAAGTTACTATAACATTTGGTGTTTGCTGTTTTCCAAATTTACCCTCCTTGTTGGGTGTGGAACCGAATTCATCAGCTAACTTTTGTCTTAGTCCCATGCTATAGCTATAACAGTTTAAAATACAAGTATATCAATGGCTATACCTAATGATATTAGAAATTAAAATTAATTCTTTCTTACATTTTGTAGCCTCAATTTCCAATGACAAGGAATCAATTCATAACAAAATTTGATCTGGATACCAACTAGGGCATTTGCAACTTATTTTTGCATTTGTTGCTTGAAGTCTACCTTTTGGGATTCACTATACTGCATTAGAAATTTAGAATAATTAATGGAAAATGTCATCATAAATTCTAGGTTGTACTCAAGTGCAATGTTGATACTGGCTCCTACATCAAGTGGTTTCTAAGGCATCAAATTTAACTCAACTATATTCATTCAGTTTTCCATATAAAAATAGCTTTTACACACAACCAATTTCTATTTTGAGAATACATACGAGTTTTCTGGGCGGCCATGTTTGTATCCAGGTCCAAGATTACCATTGAAATAGAAAAGCGTCTTGCGGTCTATGCGTGGCCTGTTGCAATAATAATTTAGAAATCATAATAACTAAGTCATTTCTCAGTACTATACAGAAGTAAGTGTTAAACAAAGTACAGTATGCGCAAGTGTAAAAAAATTAAAGTCATACAGTGATTCAATAAGAGACAGTTAAAGTATGTTATTTGGATTTAAGTTAGTTTTACTGTATGAGCTTAAGCACGACAAAGAGGTTTTAGAGCTTAGCTTCAAAATCTGTTGGATTGAGTTCAAATGACGAATCCAGACGGTTAAAACCGGCCTATTTCATGAGCACTGTGCTTACATGTTTAGTGAAGGTCTATTTTATTCTGTTCACATTTTTATTATTTTTTTACCACTTAGCATATTACTTGACGAATTCAAAAATATTATAGATATGACATGTAATAACATTTTTGTCAAGTAGTTTAGTTCGCACGGTTCAAATATTTTAAGCCAGTCTGATAGATTTTTTAGTTAAGCTTTGATTTTTTTTTTATGGTTAGCAGTAATGTATGCTGCTAAATTGATGCAAAAATGCTCTTCAAAATATAAAATAAACAGTAAAAATTGTTGCATTCTAATTGACATTACTTAGCATTTTCAGCTTTTAAGTAATATCATTTTGGAAAAAAAACATAAGATATTTTTCATTGGTAGTTTTCCAACCTGCTTATAATTTTTTAGACATTGTCTACAAAATGGAAGAAGTGGATATGTTAAGATTTTGAAGATACCTGGCCCATAATTTTAACCGCACAGCCCTGGGGTTAGGCACCTTCCAAGCAGGAAGCACAAGGTCCTTCTTCGGGTCGAAGCAAGGATGGTTCCCTCTTCTTTCTGATGGTATGGAATCCCAGTTGTCAGGCCAATAAGCCGTGGTGGAGTTTTTGTGTTTTGTGTTTGTATTTCCCCAGTGCACCAGCATCATACTGTTCCATATTTCTTTTGGTGCACAACATGCACCTTCATCCCAAGAAAAGAACTGATTCAACATCAATAAGAAGTACAAAAACTCAAATGGAGGCCAACTTTTATGTATGTTTGAAAATGAAATTCATTCATATAACAAGGTTACAAGTCAAGAAAATGAAAGAGAAAACAAAATATTTCCCTAATATTTTCCACATCTATTGATGTAACATGTATTCAGACGCTATATGACACCCATCAGGATCTCAATCAGCAATCAGTTCATATATACTCTGGACGCATCATCTACCCCCAAGGTTTGACACTATTATCTTTGGCACTAGGGAAAGCTTAAAGAGGTATTAAAGATGGAAAAAGGTTTATCTTAGTGGTTCTATTTAATGAAATTTTCACTTTAAATTTTCATCAATACAAGGTCAGCTAAACTCCAAGCATGCCAAAACTATTGGTATTATATGCAAATATATATGATAAATACTGGTAAAGAATTTTCACCCAAAAAAAAATAATAGCCAGTAATATGGACTCTTTTCTAGACAGCTATCAACCAAGAAGTCATGTATGATGTATGTACATACCCACATATGATCCCTTCCAGAAGATCGGTTCCAGTAAGGATACTGTTCAACAATGTGGTCATATGCCTTTTTATAGTAATCCAGAGCCATGAAGCATCTTCGAAAATCACGCTCCTGTTATTAAAATCAGAACGAGGAAAAGGAAATCCATTTAGTTTTAAGGGTGTTTGAAAACATTATTTTGGGAGAATAGTTCAGTTAGCACATTTATAGAAGCCTTTTGGGATTGAGAAATGCTCAACACAATTGAATACAGTATTAAGTTCTTGCATTGTATTATACTCTTATAAGAAGTGAGTTTGAACTTAAGCTTATGGGCATCCATGCATAGGGCTTAGGGTTGAAGCAACGGTGGTTTTCCCTCTTCTCGCTGATGCATAGGGTTTAGGATCAAAGAAAAGATTGTTAGTTGGTTAAGTCTGATGGTTCCCTCTTCTCTCTGATGCATAAGCACCAACTATGCACATTTAGCAAAATGTTCGGAGTAGAACCAAATGACTTTCCTACTTCATTGCTTTCACTGATATATGCTTAAACTCAATTAACAATACAAATTTGGAGTAAGAACTAAGAACTAACCAGCAGATCTGAAACACACCAAATGGGGCATTCATTTGGGGTATTCATATAGATGGGATGTTCAGAATGCAGATGTGCAGTTAGTTTTAATATACCTTAATTAATGCATCAGAAATTACTGAATGAACAGAAACTAACCTAAAAAAGAATAACAATAAGAAGTCCAAAAGAAATTTCTGCTTTTGTATCAAAATTTGAATGTGCCCCTACCCTGATAAAATATTTCTGACCTTATTGGAAAAATGAGGTGCATCGTCTGCCCGAGTTATGATACATGAATCAAGAACAGGTACGTAGAAGAAATCAGCCTCTTCACCATTTAAGGTACGATGAGGACTAGCGAGTATGCTTTCATAAAGAGCCATCTAAAAATTAACAAATAATCAAATGGAAGACTGACACAGTAAAGGTTGACAATCAAAAACACACAGTAGCCAGAACATACTGATTTTGAACTATGTAAATTCTACTTTCGTAAGTATGGGAGCTGATCAAAACAGTACCTGTGCACCATATAACTGTTCAGTCCAGTGAGTTCTGTTATCTCCACTGTATATTCTGTTAACACATTCTATCTTGTAATGCCGTCCCTGCGTATAAGAAAATAAAAAAAATCAGCATATCATGTATTAGTATCTGTAATAAGAGAGGTAAGAAAGGGAATCTACTGATTTGAGCAAAGTATTATATTGTATTGTAACTTCAAACCCCAAAAGTGGAGAAATAGTCAGACCAAACACAAAAATTGAATTTTTTGGGGATAGCCATTGAGGTGCAGATAGTAAAGTGATTCAAATTATGGATATTAAAAGCTCGTACTGAAGACTTTCTGGACAATGCTTGTAAACTTAACATGGTTTAACTTAGAACAAAAAAAAAATGAAACATAAATCCTTACTTCTAGGAGATGGTTGTTTAATTCAGGAGGTAGATCGTAGACATATATAAGAGGATGCTTTTTCATAAGAAACGTTTTAACATCTGGACTACTGTTATTTGGAAGCTCCATAATAGATGGTCTAAGCCACGCTGGCCCTTTTTGCAAATATGAAGCAGCAGTAGGAATGCTACAATCTATTCCGTAATACCCACTGTCACACTAAGAAAATGACTCAAATAAAGTGAACAAGAATAAAGCGAACAGATATTAGTCAAAATTGGCTTAATCGAATGTAAGTTTTGTCAAAAAGGAAAGCTTAGAAGTTAGAACCACATAAGGTCTCCCTGATCTTATAAAACTGTTGTATCATTTTCTGTTTTAAACTACTAATATGGATCATGTTAAGTTGGATCTTTGTAAATGACAAAAAGTTTTCTCAAATTTATTCATTTAATTTTCTCAGTTAACATAAAACTATTATTTGAATGTTATTTTCTTTCAGACTTCTAATTGCTGCAAATCGGAGCTAATTCAGACGATTTAAGCAAGGCAAGTACCTGGCAAAACCCACCATGGCAATGACCACGCCCAGAGCACTGGTTGAGGCAGCTGCACATGGTAGGAATCTCACATAAGAGCCCCGAGGTGCCGTCATATGGACAATTACAGTTCTCTTTGATCTTGAATTTAGAAGCATAGGCATCATGTGGGTCCATATTGCACCAGCCAGGTTTACTTGCGTTGGTACTGAAGATGTTATCAATATCAACTTTTGTCCAATCTGTGCTTTCAGGATCACGAGTTTTAGCAGGTGAACTAAGGACAAAGACAAAAATTAGATGCTCTAGCAAAAATTAAACAACTATGAGCCAATAGAAAGCGTAATGAACAAAGGATATGCTGGTCATTTTTGAAACTGTATAGATATAATTTCGATTTGATTTTTCAAAGTCAGATTAAGGAAAACTGAGCATGACCTGATGCACAATTCATATCAACACTCCCTCGGAATTTGAGGTTCCAAAGATATGGACATAAGTTTAAGGTGTAATATTATTTAATTTACTTGGGAACTTCCATGATGTCATAACTGAACTACAGACAGAAGAAAGAGCAAGTCTCGTGCTTACATTGTCTGAAAGCCGCAAGATCCTGCAAGGGGACGATTTGGGTATTTTGTTCCTTCCCCGCAAAAACACATCGCTCGCGTTTTGTCACATTGCCCTGGACAGATTGAAATCACCCATTCCCCAAATGGACGATCTTTAGAAGCTGGCTCGTTGCACTCCAATTGCAATGCCACCTCACATGATTTCCCTGCAAAAATTGGAATTTGGAATCATCAAGCACATATACATTGAGCAATTCAGGGTACACGCAAATCAGAAACATGATTAATTTCACTAACCAGCATATCCATGAAAACATCTGCATTGTCCCAAATCCTGATTGCAAACTCCCTGTCCATTACAGTTGTTTTCACAATTCTTGCCACCTAAAACCTACATAAATTCAGGATGCAAACTATGTCATAAGCAACTATTACAAGGTCTCAATTTCCACTCTGATATTGCCACTAACCAGTAAGTCAGTAACCATTCTAAGACTTGTTCCAGAATGCAACGTCGTTACGACTCATGACTATAGGTAAATTTAAACATTAAATCATACCTCAACTATTTCAACTGGGAAAGAGCTTGAACCGCAGCCGGCAAGCCACCGACCAATCTCGGGTTTCCATGGAGCCCCACGGTATGTCACAGACCCATTTAAATTGGGTGGCAATTGATCACTAAGATCCAAATCTACCACCCAATCATCATCCAACGATTGATTCGATTGTTGGAAATAATCAAAAGGAGAAGGAAATAAAGGCGTGAAAAGGAGATGGGTTAGAGCAACCAACACTGCTAGAGAAATTACAGCAGCGCCAAAAGGCCAGGTGCATGCGCATGAACGCCTAGGCTGCATGCTATTTTTTTTTTTCAAATTTTTCACGTAATTGCTCTCGTTCCTAAGAAGAGACCTTGCTATGGTTGATTCTGTTGTTTTCTGTTATGCGAGGTGGGGAAGAGAGTGAAAGCCTGAAAGGTTTTTAACTAAAATATTGACAATATATAACAAAAGTCGTTAAAGTATGGCGGCGAAGGAGTAGGAATTAAATGCAACATTCTCACTGTCAGGTGTCATGCCACCTATTACCTAACGCATTACAAGGATGCGACAAATAAGTTGGTAGGTAAAATCAGCCGTATGTCCTTCAAATTTTCTCTAATTAGTTATATACTCTCATATTTTTTTTTAATATTAGCCATATATCCTCAAATCATTGTTACCGCTGCAATTTACTTTTTTGCCTGATTTAAATGATATAATAATTTTGAAAATTCAATTTATAATATTTAAGACTAAAATGTCTCTCTCCCTACTTTTTTTTTCTGATCTCGCTAGAGTATTCATTGGATCCTGAATTAGAAAGAAACAAATAGGAGGCTAATAAGAAAATATTTCTTAAATCAGAAAATAAAAAATAGTAAGCATACGTACGTATCTTTTGTTTCTCATCTTTATTCTCGCTAGAAGAATATATTTCTTCATCATTATTCTATTTGTTACCTCACGCGCGCTCAGAGAAAGATGAACAATTTATACTTGGTTTAGTTGATCAATAATTTTCATCAAATTAAAAAAAAAAATACAAATGCAGAGGTGAGTTTAACTAGTCTCTATATGGCACTAAAATGATGGGGCCTGGGCAGATAACGATTAAACTTGTATCAATTTTGATCAAACTCTAGCAGTTTGGTCTGGTAAACTGACTTTTTGAAGGCTTGATTCTGATTTTTTGGGGAAATAATTCTATCGTTTCAGAACGAAAAGTAAGGAGAGCAAGGTATTTGCAAAGTAGGGAGACCTTGATTTTGGACCTTATTTCTTTCTATACTGTATTCTAAACTTTGGCAGGAATCGAATTTCGAAGATGAATTGATTTGAAGGAAAAGTAGGGAGAGCAAATGAAAGCGACGTTTTAGTCTTAAATATTATAAATTGAATTTCCAAAAAAATATTATATCATTTAAATTAGCAAAAGGATAAGTAGCAACACTAATGATGATTTGAGGGATATATGGATAATATTAAAGAATAGGAGGGTGTTTAACTAATTAGAGAAGATTCAAAGCGCATATGGCTGATTAGTTGTCATTCGTTTCTGTTTTAGGAAAGTTCATCTATTAAATATATTTTCAGCATGAAACGGTTAAGACTTGATAGTTAATTTCTCCAGTTCTCATTCCCCATCAGACTATGCATACAAAAGGACAAAAAATTCTGTTATATTAAGCACGTCGGATTGATATGTATTTGTTTGTGGTTTGAATATCGGAGAGTAAATAAATACATTATATTCTATGTATAATCGGAATGTAGTTATAAATTTTTGGACAAGTTTGATGGTCGTCATAGTATATCTGAACTATCATATCCAACATTTAAAATATAATTTTTATTTATATATGTGACGTGCAAGTGGAAATAATACATTTCATGCGAACTTTATTAATTCTTAAATTAATGGAATTTATAGTGGTCTATACCTACTGACCTACAGCGGATTCGGATCCGTGGTTTAGTATGTGCTTCAGATTTCTAGGTTTACAAAAAAAAACTGAGGTCTGTTCCCTAGGGACTAGCAGTTTTTTCTCTTCTTTTGGTATTTTTCTTTTCTTTTTAGAATGTTTGCTTTTTGACTTCTTGTTGTGGTAGACTCAAACTTTAGTTCATAGTAAATTTTGTTTGGCTCCTGCTTGGGGTGCTCCGGATTAAATATATATATATATATATATATATATGATCTCAGCAATTAATTATGGACCCTTAAATTAACATCTATCATGTGATTGAGGACTTATTATTTATACCCTATAATTCTGATGGAGAATTATTAGATTATTATTATTTCTCCATCTAACAACATTGATCTTAGTTTATTCCGCATTCAAGATCGTTTAATTGCTATCATTAACTTGACTATTTTAACAAGGGTCAAAATAAATATATATTTTACTAACATTTGGAATTTGATCAGATTATATGTATATCATACATATGATACATAATTATTATTGATGTAAATTATCCATCCATCACATATAGTTTGCAAAGGGAGAATATATCTGTTAAATATTTTCATTCATGAAACCAAATTTTCCGCACTGTGTTTGTTATCAACACAGCAACACTGGCCAGTGGACCCCTATAAACTACGGACTTCCACTGTAAAAAAAATTATAAATATAAACTAAAATAATAAAATATTAAAAATGCACTCAGCGTAGTAGAGCCGTACGGGATCCAATACGGCAGTAGCTCATCGGTTCGGATTCTAGTCTTTCTAGAACTACAAGGGTCGTTGCGACGTTGTCGGGGTTGGGCTACGGCAACAACATTGGTTTCGAACAATATGGCATATAATGCGACCATTTAATTTTGTGGCCCGTAAAAATGTATCCGTCAAGATTTAAATTTTTCCGTCAAAATTAAATCGGACAATCATTTGTAATGCAGGTTTAAATAAAACCCGCAGAGGATCCTCTTCGGTCAAATTGACTCAACCCCAATAATAGTTCTATCCGATCCAATTGAAAACCCAACAAAATTTATTTAAGAATTATTATAATTTACTATATAAAGATTGGCTAGCGTGCCCTGTGGTTAGTCAGTGCTATGATGGATTTTTTGCGACAATTTCATGTAATATTGATCTTTACTGCCATTCTATTACCACAGCAAATCAAATAGTCAAATAGTCAAAAAGCCAAATCAAATTGCCAAAAAGCCAATCACATGTCCTATTGCTACTGTGGTAAGAGTAACAATGTTTCCTTGGCAGCCGCTGTCAAGTTGTCAAGAAAAAAAGAGCAACAATGTTATCAATAGTGTTTTTTTATTTGTTGTGAAGTTTACTTTAAATAGCGCATCAAGCAACTGCATTGAATTCGAAAACTCGATAAACCTAGTCAATTACTTGGAGGGTCTCACTGCTTGAGATTATTTCACCAAAAAAGTCATTTAAATGATTCAATCCGGTTGGCTTTTGTATTGGTAAGAATTCAGTTGCTATTATGTATAAATGGTTAAGATGGGATTGTATTGGGACAAAAGAGGAATCGCACAAAAATTTAAGGCCCCTTCCTGGACTTGCTCTGTTTTAATGAAGTGTGCATTTCCATTTATTTGTTTTGAAAAACACATTTTACTTTTTTATTATTTGATGTCTTTCCTAATTCGTTTGTATACCAAAATTTATATTCATGCCTATAAAATTACATACAACCCAATAATATCAAATTTTCCATTTTTGACTTTCAAAATATTTTTAATAATTTTCAGCATATTATTATATTTATTTAAATGTATTTTACTTTTAAATTGTTTGGAGCCCTCCAAATATTCGATTTTCATAAAATTTTACATGCATAGTCAGAAAATTATAAGAATTTCATTGATACTAATTTTTTTTAGCTTCTCAAATAAAAATTATAAAAAATAAAAACTGATCACATAACGTGTGATATTTGCACTAGTTTAAATCAATCTGATCCAAACCCAATTTGATAAAAAAAAATATATGAATTGTCTCAGAAAAAAAATGATAATTATCATGGGAAAAAATAAATATGCACTAGGTGTCGAGAGGGTTGGGGGAGGGATGAGTAAGCACTAGATAGGCACTAGATAGGAGGCGTGATGAGGGAATGATAGGAGAAAGATAATTAGAGGTATGATGAGGGAAATACTCAGTAAGCGCGTGATAATAGAGATTATGTAAGAGAAATAAAATAATTCCTATCATATCTTCACCTTTAAATTACCCCAAAAATTTAAACCAAAAAAGAGCATTGGAATTATTAAAACTTGCAAGTTTTTCTATGTTGAGAAAAATAAAATAAAATATGGCATAATAGCAGATTAGCTTTCTATGTCCATTAGCCGGCTTAAAAGAATCCATCCCACTGACGAGCTTAACTCTTGAACCAAAACTAAGACCGACCAATTCTACGCTTGTTTCTATACAACATCATACAACTTCGAAAATAAAAAATAAAATAAAATAAAACATCATATAACTTCGTAAATTTGATCTTTTGATGCGCTGCGTCCATCTACCAGTGTCGTCCTGTGCGCTGCTGCTGCATATTTCAGCGTCATTTTATTGGTCACGTTCTGCCCGTCTAGTTTTCTCCTTTTTAGCTTAATATCTCTGTAAAGGGATAATGAAAATACAAAATTATAATTCAGCAGAAAAATTAGTCAAGGGACAATGAGCAGAATGTAAAGGGAACCATCAGCATTTATGATTTATCAAAAGTTAGATGTCATTAAATAAAAAAAATAAGGGCTTGACTCTTGTTTTTGTTAAAAAAAAATTGTTATTAATTGTCAAGGTGGGAATTTGTAGAAAATAAGCTCAATATATTGCATAATTAATGTTCATTTAATAGTATTCAAAATTAAACTTATTAGCAAAATATGTATTGTACATATATCATATCTATAAAAGATGATGCAATTTCATATATGTTTATCATTCCATAGGTGACTTGAAATATTAGTGATCCAAATATTGCAGTGGTTAATGCATAATTAAACACAACGAAGATTGTATGAAATTAGGTTGCTGGACTACTCATATGTTCAATAACATATCTATAATTTATATTTTTGGTGTTGCAACTCTATTTGAATTGATAAAGAAAAATCATTATATCAAGTGATTTCTCTTCTTTGAGAAAACATTCTAATTATTCCAAAAGAAAACAATTCAAAATTCTTTTAATTAGTATAGGTTTAATATCATTTTTTGTGAAATTTGAGTGTTATTCGACGGATATTTCACTTATGTTGGACGGTTAATTTAGATTATATTATTAATTTATTATTATTATTATTATTATTATTAATTACGTCTATGTCAATATTCGCATCTAATACCAACAATTATAAAAAGCTTTCGAAATTTTTTTTGTGTTTTACAAAAGAAATTGAATAAGAAAAATGACGTATTGGGCTCTGTCACGTCCTATATTTGTATCAGTATACGTGTTAGTATAAAACCTTACTTTCAACCTGTTTGGCAGCTGCAATATTTTATAACCGAAAAAAAAATAGGTAAAAAAAAAACAAAAAACTAATGGAACTTTGAATTGTAGAACATCCATGTGACCTCGTCCCCCATGCTTGGAATCCCCATCCACTCCCGCGCGGGACCTTCCAGCGCAGACTAAGAACCGTCCGATCTGATCTGAACGGTTCGGGCCTATCAATCTAGTTACATGCACGGGGCTCCCTTTGCCATTGAGATTAAATCAGACGGCTCAGATTCCTGCGCTGCACGGTCCCGCGCGGGACTAGATTTCATTTCCCATGCTTGGTTACTTCCCGCCTCCCGGATCTAATCTACTTTGAACCTGCTTGGTTTCTTCCTTTTTTAATAAAAAAAAATAAAAAAAAAAGAAAACGAGAAAAGGGAAAACAGCACGTCAGTACCAAAGGAAAAGTCTAGCAATTCCCCCAAAATCCCAATGTCTTCCACTCTTCCTACATATATTCGTTTCAAGTTTCAACAACCTCAAAACACAATTCTTTCTAATTTGGATCAAATATCAAGCGAACCATGAGAGAAGTACCAACAAAAATAAAACTCTTCTCTATAGCCATATTTTGCTTGGGAGTTCTGTCTTTGACAACCCAAGCAGAGCAATGTGGTTCTCAGGCCAGCGGCGCATTGTGCCCCGACAACCTGTGCTGTAGCCAGTACGGTTGGTGTGGGTCCACATCAGAATACTGTGGAGAGGGTTGCCAAAGCCAGTGTACTTCCAGCAGTGGTGTCGCATCCATCGTTACTTCGGCATTCTTTGAACAGATGCTGAAACACAGAAATGACGCGGCTTGCCCGGGCCATGGTTTCTACACATACGACGCGTTCATTGCTGCTGCCAACTCCTTCGGTAACTTTGGAACGATCGGAGACGATACTACTCGGAAGCGTGAGATTGCAGCTTTCTTTGCCCAAACATCCCATGAAACCACTGGTATGTCGTTTAATTAAATTTGGTACCAAAATATGGAAAAGTTTTTTCCTGATTTTAGTTGCTTTAGAAATGAGGATGATCAGTTAGTTGGGTGTTGCTTTAAATTGATTGAACTATGATGCACCCGACATGAACTCATTGAAACCATAATTTTCTGAATTCGCCATTGTGACTATGAATTTTATATCCAAGAAGCTCTGCTCCAGAATTGATGCAAATTCTTTTGCTGTAACATGTGCAGGAGGTTGGCCTACTGCACCAGACGGCCCTTACACATGGGGATACTGTTTTCTTAGGGAGAACAATGGAGATGCGGATACATACTGCGATCAGAGCTCGCAATATCCATGCGCTGCTGGTCAGAAGTACTACGGCCGAGGACCTATTCAATTGACACAGTAAGTATTTTCCATTTGATTTGATTTTGTGTGATGTGATTAATTTGAATGATCAACACACCTTAGTAAAATTTTTAGTACCTGATTTTTCTTGCAAATTCCTTTCCAGCAACTACAATTATGGTCAATGTGGTCAAGCCATAGGCCAGAATCTACTCAACAATCCAGACTTGGTCGCCACAGACCCCATCATCTCCTTCAAATCTGCATTGTGGTTTTGGATGACCCCGCAATCGCCGAAGCCATCATGCCATGCTGTCATAACAGGTCAGTGGACCCCATCGGCGGCCGATCAGTCTGCCGGGCGGCTGCCGGGATACGGAGTGATCACCGACATTATTAATGGAGAAAAGGAGTGTGGATTAGGGTCTGATGTGACAGGAAAGGTAGCAGACCGGATTGGATTCTACAAACGGTATTGTGACATGTTAGGTGTCAGCTATGGCAACAATTTGGATTGCTACAATATGCAAAAATTTGGTCAAATTTCTGTTGAGAGTGCAGAAAACTCTACTACTAATAAGTATATTCATGTGGCATAAATGGCACCGGAGCCATTTTTGGGTGTTGACTACTTCTTGTGATTATAATCATAATCATTATTATACAATAAATGTTATCTAGCTTTTTGTCAAGTTGGCCCCATCGAATGACAATCCTATTAGCATCATAAAAAGCATATGCTTATTAACTTCGGAATGATCTTTCAAGTAATTAAGTGTTTATATTTTTGTTAGTCAAATGGGCTAATAAGCTTTTCATGTATAAATCATAATAAAAAATTAAACTTATCCATCAAACGTTATAAATTTTAAACATTAATTACTCTTGATGGATAATTCCTATTTTTATTGTAAATTATACATGAAAAGCTTATTCGCCCCACTTTTAAAATCAAGGGAAAAAATTTGTCTGAAATCTGAAACGGCACTCTGAAAGATCTATGTTTTCTTCATTTTATCGAGTACTTTAATATTTTGTGCAATTATTAGATTTTTTACAATAATTTAAATTCGGATGTACTTAAAAAGAAATTGTAATTTCTTATTTATCATTTTAGTGAAACAAATCATGCACTGTTGACTGCTACATTAAAGAAATTCGGATGTACACTAAAGGGAGTCAGTTGTCGGACCAACTTGGATTGTTACATTTTGCAACCCTCAAGTTTAAGTTGTTCAACTTGGATCTTCTTTTTCTTTTATGGCTTTTGGTATTGTAGCTTATTGGGCTATACTCTTTTACTTTTAGGCCCATTGTTTGAAGACTTAAAAACTTATTACTAAAAAAAACTTGCCTACGGGCTTCATCCTAAAAAAAACTAAATAAATACGTGTGGAAATTAATTACTGTCATCTACAGTCTTACCATCTCTGCCATCATTAAATATAAAGTGAACATATACAGCAAACAAAGTGAATATATAGACGATCTAAGTGAACACATACAAACAAATTAATAAGCTCAATGAAAATAAATTGAATATGCATGTAAAATTCTGAACAAATGATGACAACACTTATTTATTTGTAAGTGTTCACTTAGATCGTCTATATGTTCATCTTGTTTGTTTTATATGTTCATTTTATATTTAGCGATGGTAGAGATGGTAAAAAATTATATTAACTGAATACGTGTCAAGTAATCGCGGCAGGAAAAAAAAAATTTGGGGATAACTGATAAATATTAACAATACAATAAAAAGTACAATTTTGTAATAAACACCCTGATATGATCACGTATATATGCTTTCATCTGAATTACATTTTTGCCTCTGAAAGCAATTAAACATTGGCCTTTTGTGAATTATTGTATCGAAAATCGAATTTGCTCCTTATGTCTTGTTATTTTGTTTTATGGCTCATACTTATCATCTTTTATCCTTTCTTTCTTGTTTTTTTTTTTTTGGTTAACATTTAACATGAAAAACCTGCCAATAGAATTCCATAAAAAGAAGTAAAAATAAATATAATAGAATTTAAAAAAAAATAGAAATAAGTAACATGAATGCTTGATAAATTTACTATTAGATTGGTAAACATGCACTTAATATATATAATGGCACTAATTAATTAAGGCCTAATGAGAGACACACTTATCATTCATCAACGCGAACAAAGCACAATAAGCAAACAACAAGCGAGCAATCCAATCAAACCAAAACCAAATCAAACTCTAAGACGCATGGATCCCAAGTCACCGAACAAATTAGCAAACCTGCAGGAATCAATAACCTTGGGCTCCGGTTTGCCACAACTACGGGCGATGCGAAGGCACGGGACAATCAATTGGATTTGATACATGATGGTAGGGTGAAAACGGTGACTGTTTTAATCATTTTTTCGTTTCGTTTCGTTTCGTCCAAAACGAAACTGTTAACAAAAGTTTGGAACAATTTCGTCCATATGTATTTTCATAATTTCGATCGTTTCATCCAAAACGAAACGATTAACGCAAATGATAGTCAATTTCGTATCCAAAATGAAACGGTTAACATAACTGACTATTTTCTTGGTCGTTTTAGACGTTATGCATAGGGCTGCATAACGTAACAATCACGAAATAAAGATCTTGCGTTGATCGTTTCGTTAATGGACGAAATAATCTTGTCTTTTGCGTGTTCCGTTCTGTTCTTATAACACAACAAAAAATTGTTACGCTAACTATTTCGTTCAATAGAAGGAAACAAAAACGATTAACCGTTTAGTTTTCTCAACCGTTCCTTAAATCAAAATATCATCCTACTTAACAAAAAAAATTTAAAGGATTATAATCCTGCTATAGTTCAATTTCTTTTTGGTCTCGTATCTTGCAACATGAAACAATAACAACAAAATATATAAAAAGTAAAAAAAAAAAACCCTTTGTCTCTATTATTACATGAGAAATCTACCAGTGTTCTCTATTTTTCAGAAATCTACCAGTATGCCTATTATTACATACTTCAACATAGATCGTAAAAATTCAAAGTTACAACACAAATCAAACTCATCAACCAATAACAGCATCACTGAAAATACAACATAGATCCCAATTGCTCGGATAAATCAATTTCAAATGCCATGAACTCAAAATATGTTGACCTTTACCACTGACATTTTAGTGTTTCAAGAAAGGAGTGAATTAGATCAGATACACACCTTCATGGATGCTCTCGATTCCATCTACAACACACTCAAGGCGCAGACTTTCAACAGCACGGATCGCCTTACTCTCTCGGATGTGGCAGCACGAATTCAACAGGATGAGTCGAGACGAGTTGCGATGAAAGTTTTTACTCCGGCACCCCTCAATCAGAGAGCCACGCCTTCTCAGCCGTCAACTCCTCCAATAAAGATAAGAAGGGTCTCAAATGTACTCATGGCAGCCGTGACGGACACCTCAAGGCAGAACCACGGGGAGGCGCTGAAAGTGCGTATTTTTTAGAATCCGTAGCCTTGACTCACGGGAAGGGAGGAGAAGAAAGGAGAAGGTGCGAGTGTGGCGGAGAGGTGAGCTGTGAATGGTGAGTGAGAGAGAGGGAGGGAGATGGTGAGCGGCGAGTAAGAGAGAGGGTGTGCCGTCGAAGAAGGAAGATGCGCTATCTGCTCACCGAGCTGAAACTTCCCTGTCACACTCCACCAATCTTATGGTGTGATAATATTGGAGTTACATATTTGGCATCCAATCCTATATTTCACGCTCGCACGAAACATATCGAGATAGATTATCACTTTGTTCGCGAGCGGATTATCAACAAGGAAATAAGTGTTCAGTTTCTTAGCTCACAAGACCAAATTGCTGATGCACTTACAAAACCACTGCCCACTGCCAGATTCCTCTTCATGCGATCCAAGCTTACAGTTGCTCAGTCTCCTTCAGCTTGCGGGGGGTGTATTGGATATAAGAGTACTGTAACACAAGATCATGACACAGAAGATCCGAATGAAAATCAAGAACCCACTGTAGCTAATTAGCTTAGGATTAATTCTCTTAATTCCTGTACTTAGCTAGCGCTATCTATATATACATATAACTCTCTCCAGGGTAATTGATCGAGACATTATAATCAATACATTCATTTTCATTTCATCTCTTCTCTCATTCATTTACCAGTAAACTGAGAATTGCTTCAGTGAGATAGGGACCGATTCGGTGAGGAATTTGGCCATGGTTTTGCGAGAGAGAGAAGAGTTGTGACTTGTGAGGTGGAGAAAGAGAGAGAAGAAAGAAAGAGGGGTGAAGTCGTGAAGAGCGGCGCATAATAGGATTTTTCTCGTCTAAAATCAAATCAATGGCACTACCGAAACGACCGAAATAAACGATCACGAAATAGCTCTGTTTCGTTAACCGTTCCGTTCTGAGACGAAACTGTATTTCTATTTGCGTTATCCGTTCCGTTCCTTAAACGAAATCGAAATCCTTAACCGTCACCGTTCCGTTTTAAACAAAACGAAACGAAATAATGGTCGAAACGACTACCGTTTCCAGCCCTAGTTATGCATCCCTACATAACGAATACCTCAAAGCCTAATATTTGTTAGCTCGATTTTAAAGGTAATTACTATAGAGAATACAGTGTTTTAACATCCAAAGCATCCACCGGATTATATGGGTCGAAGATTGGCCCATTTCCATCATTTCTCATTTTCACATGATATCACGTGAGGCCCTCCCATTTAAATCAGATTCCTCTTTCAAGAGATGCCAGAGCGATCCAAACTCTAGCTACAAGAGGAGAGAGAGGCAAACCAGATCTAGCCTCATCCTTCTTTCATCACCTCCTTTGCTCTTCCATCTCCGTCGCCAACGACCCTCTACGCCACAGCCATCGTTTTGCCTCCTCTACGCTACAGTCACTGTTCTCCGTTGACACTCTACCATGCTCTTCCTTCTCTCTCTCCATCTCCTCTACGCCACAACCACCATTATACCTCAATCCGCTACCATGGTGCTCACGTAAACCATTTTCGAAGATCAAAGGGGTGCGATCTGATCTCTATCTTCGTCCTTCCACCCAGGTTCTGATTCTCTCCTTTTTAGTTTTAGTTTTGATCACATCAATCCTTCTCTCAAGGGATGTCACAGACTCAGCTCTTTCAATATGGCGAAAGTTTGATTAGCGATCGTGTATTGTAATTGATTAGATCGCTAATATCTCACACCAAACCCTAGTCGTCTCCTCCTCCTCTGCTCTTCCATTGTGATCCAGAAAAAGAGACGATGGATCAGATCCCCTCCGACTAGATCCTCTTCTCTCCCGCCTCTGTCGCCACCTATCCGTCGTTGTGCTCCTCCTCCACTGATCCGTATCTCTAAGGGATCATCTTGTTTTCATTATGTGTTAAATTAGTATTTCTAAGGGATCATCTTGTTTCATTATATATATTTTTTTAAAACTCACATGACTTGAAATGATGAAATATTATAATTGCACTTAATTAGTAATTGAACTTAATTGTACTTTGTTTTGTTTGTGCAGGAATTACAAGACAGGGTGAGAATAGTTGTGCAGAAGGAATCGAATGAATCATTATATATTTCTTACTTATGAAATTTATATATGTTTTCAGTTTATTGCTATAAATGTTCGCTTTGTTGTTATAAATATTTGGTTTGTTTATTCAATTTGTTTATGTTGTTTTCTTATTAAATTAATATTTATGTCTCTTCGTTTTGTTGTTGTAAGTATTTGTTTTGTTGTTTTAAATGTTCATATTTATATCATATCAGAAGTAAATCGTCATATTACCGATGCATCTAACTGAATACATAACTCAATTTTAACTCATCCCTTGACGTGATGAACTGAGCACATAAAACTACAATATCAAATCTTTTTTGCAATTAACTGAACACGTAAATACTTTAAATTCATTTCTTAACGTGTGTAACTGAACACAAAATTACGAAATTTTAATTTTGAGATGCATCCAATTGAACACATAATTCATGTAATTAATCCCTTGAGATGTTAACTAACTAAACACTTAATTATTTTAACTCATTCCTTGACGCATCTAACTGAACACAAAAATTTGTTCATTTGATGACGTCAGCATGAAAAAAAAAATCAAATTTTTTTTTCGAAAAATATTTGATGACGTCATCACGCGTAAAAATGACCCTGAAGCCCAATCTGGCATGTTGGATGTTTTTGCATATCACTCCGGATATTAAATAGGAAATTGATTACTACCATCGCTGCCATTATTCGAAGCGCTCCCCTCTCCTCACCCAGCGAAGCGAAGCACACCCCTCTCCCTAGCGAAGTGATCCCTCTCCTCACCCAGCGAAGCGCTCCCCTCTCCTCATCTGGGTACGCTCCTTCTCCCTTTTATGCACTCTTTCGTCTCTATCCCTTCTTTCTGTGCATCTCTCTCCCTTCCTCCTCCCTTCTTTCTGTGCGTCAGACTTTGTTCACTTTGTTTATTGCATCCGTTCAATTTGTTATTTTAAGTGTTCATTTTGTTTTGATGTGCATCAGATTTTTGTGTTTATTTCATACGTCTCACTTTGTTGGTGTAGATGTTCACTTTGTTCATTCAATGTTCAATTTGTTATTTTAAGTGTTCATTTTGTTTTGTTGTGTATCAAATTTTTGTGTTTATTTTATACGTCTCACTTTGTTGGTGTAGATGTTCACTTTGTTCATTCATATATTCAATTTGTTACTTTTATGTGTTCCATTTGTTTTGCTGTGCGTCAAACTTCTATGTTTGTTTTATACGTCTCACTTTATTGGTGTAGATGTTCACTTTGTTCATTCATATGTTCAGTTTGTTACTTTTATGTGTTCAATTTGTTTTGTTGTGCGTCAGCCTTCTATGTTTATTTTGTCTTATTTTGTTGGTGTATATGTTCACTTTGTTCAAACATATGTTTAATTTGTTATTTTTATGTGTTCAGTTTGTTTTACATTCTCACTATTTGATAGGAAAAGAATCATTGATGAAGGAGACAGAGGGAAGAGAACAGAAAAGAGAAGGGAAGTCGTGAAGGTAGAAGGAGAGTGAAGAGGGACGGAGGGGAGTGTGGCAGAGGAGGGAATAGAGGAGGCGGAGAAAATGAACGCGCCAGGGAAGGAGAGAGGAGAGGAGGAAAAGAGAGTGCATGTGAGAGGAGAGAGCAGAACGAGAGCGCGCGTGAGAGGAGAGAATGGAAATCTAATTTTTTAATTTAGCGATGGTATTTTGAACGATGGTGGTTATAATTTCTGTTTTAAATACGCAGATCGATCTTCATCACACTATGGTCATAGACTTGGCCCATTTAGAGTCCAGGTAACAATTTATGTTATTTCCAAGTTCTGTACTGATGTTGTTGGGTTCAGATAAAGGCTGCCAGCGTATGCGGATTGTTCTACAGTCCGTCGTGGAGCGAAATTCGTTAGTGTCCTTTTTTTTTTTTGTAATAAAAGCCCGTAGAAATTCGTTACTGTCATTCTACAGATTCGCCATCCTGCCATCCAACGGCTGATCTCTTCTCCAAAGATCCAACCCGTATATGATATATCGCTTCCTCTCTTCTACGAGTCTGTATATACTTCAACACACTTCTCATAAAAGAACTACTAGGACCTATCCTTAGGGTGCATTTGGATAAGTGTGGAAAGAAGAGAAGAGGGGAAGAAGTGGGAAGAAGGGAAGAAGTGGGAAGAAGTATTGGAAAGTGTGTAATTTTGTGAAGAATTTGGATTGTTTATAATTTTTTTTCTTCTTCTTCCTTCTTCTTCTTCTTTCTTCCAACGATCCAAACGCACCTTTCGTTTAATCATTTGTAACTTAAAAAACTGTTCTTAATAAAATTTATTATTCTTCATTTCGACAAAAATTTAATAGAAACAAGCATGTGTACAAAAACGTTAATTACACAGACCCCTCATGCATAGATCCATGTTCTCTTTAAAATTATTTATATATAGTTTGTTTGGGTAGGTCTAGCTACTGATGTGAGAGAATCGAATATTAATGGACTCTCTCAGTGAAGATAAGAATTCATTGATTTTTCATATTTTTTTTAATTTGACTGCGTTGCGTGTATGTATTTGACTATTGAACATCTCTTTTTCACATCTGATATCTTCCCATAAAATTAGATGCGTCTTTACTCAGACACGCATTAATATTCAATAATCTCACATCAGTAGGCCTACCCACCCATCATATGGATAATTTAAACAGAGCATGAGTCAATTATGACAAGCATATAATAAATTAATAATTGACATCATCAATCAACATAATAATGCATTAATATCCACCAATTATTTTGGAATAGTCCCCATATTTGTGCCTCTTAGACCACGAAATTGACATTAATTTCTTTTGGTAAGCAAGTATCCCTTTTTTTCGCCCTTTACTAATGCTCGTTATGCATAATAATTTGTTTTCTTCAAATTTTTGGCGCAATAAATTGCCAGAATTCTTAAGAAAAGAGGCTTGTACCTTTAATAATTTTGTACAAGATGCGCGTTTGGTAAAAATGCCCAAAGTTCTAGGGCAAAACATACATTTTAATGTTAGAATCCAGTTCCAAACTATATATTTCTATATTTAGGTGTACCGGTATTTGCTTCATGAACTATATATCCTTCCTGGATTGAATTACAGGTTTAATTCGTTGTTTCTCATTAAGTGTATGTTTATATGTTTTTGTTGCTTACATCAAGATAAAAATTTTAAGTATATTTGCATGTTTGTTTTATTTTTATTTTTTATAAGGAGCGGACTATGTATATATGATTTATCTTAATGGCTTCAAATATTGAAAAAGTAAAAGAAAACGTATTTAAAGGAAAAGTGGAGGACTCCTGTAGCGCAGATAATTAAAAGGAAATAACATTCAATGTCGGTACAAAGATGAAGAGAGTGACAAGTTATGTTATGATAGATAACATGGTATAATGATAGAGCCGAATACACTCGAAGTCATGCACGTTTTGTTGCCAACTTGCAATGTACCTATGCCACTCTCTCAATAATAAGATGACTATGTCTTCGGCCGAAACTCAAAACCGTAAATGATAAGCCCTTTCTTTGCCCATAGACCCTTTGTTTCTTCAACTGACGCTGAAACGAGATCATCCTCCTCACCATCATTGATGAATTCCCCGATTTCTACCTCATTCCACTGATCAGCTCTTACTTGTGAATATCTGATAGGGTTATTGGCACTTTGCCTTGCTGTATCATTTCTAGGTTGCAGGCAGACCTTATGCCAAGTTTCTTGATCGCCCAAGGCAATACTTGTTTCTATTGAAAGATCAAAACCGTTTGAGTCATTTTCTAACTTAAAGATAAAGTAGGCAGCATATCTTGTTTTCGGGGTGAGATTTTTGCAGCTCAATGCTATATGGAGTTCTAGCCACCAAACTATTATTAGCTGTGCCACCTCTGAAAACCTTGGACAAGGAAAGGACATATTAGAACTTCATTCTAATGTTGGGCTAAGTGAAATCTTTTAGTTTCTCAAGTAGAGGTTGCAGATTCAGAATTTAGCCAAAAAATTCCTTTAAATATTTAAAGTACTAAAGTCTTATAAGAAAAACAGAACTATTGATGAGACTTATTACACAACCTATGAATGATCAAGTGAAAACACACAATTTGTAATCTGTCAAACAATTGCTTTGATTTCCCAAATTCATTTTCCGATCCATCCAAAATGCACACTTTCCAATTGTGCACAGACATATTTGCATATTATATGGACACACACACACATAGAATCGGCTGGATCTTAATTCGGAAACTAAGAATGGGGACTATCTGAATATATAGTTCAACCTGATCTAGTGATCTTCATAATGAAAACTTATTGGGGACTAAATTTTATAATCTAATTAATTACGGATCCTACTCCTCTCCTCTGATAACAATATATATATATATATAGAGAGAGAGGATTGCTAAAATACTATGCATAGAACGGATGACCTTCGTGCTACGGATTCATCCTTAAATATAATACTTCAAATAAACGATCCAAACCATATCTTCTTCATATTGAAATCTCATTAGAAATCAAATTTTACATTTTTTTTAAATTTTTTACTATTTTTTTCAGATTTTAAAAAATCGCTATTATTGAAGGATCCATAATTTATTAGATTAAGGATTTTAAAAAATATGAGAAAATAGTAAAAAAATTCAAAAAAATGAAAAATTTGGTTTCTAATGAGATTTTAATATGAGGAAGATAATGAAAGGTTTGGATCGATAGTTTGAACCATGAAATTCAAGAACGAATCCATAGCACGAAGATCATCCGTGCTATGCATAGCATTTTAGCAATTCTCTATATATATATATATATATATATATATAGTAAATCTATTGTGAATCATGATGCATAGAGCGTTCCGTGCACCATGACTGTTTGATTGGTGATTTTGCAAATTGACAAATCTAAATTAACCAATCCAATCTATATATTGAAATCTCATAGCAAATAAAATTTTACAATTTTTTTAAATTTTTTTACTATTTTTTTCGAATTGTTTAAAACTTGTCATTTTTTGCTACAAATTAGTATATTTATAGGCCAAAATAGAAAATTTTAAAAAATTCGAAAAATAGATTGTAAAATTTTGTTTGTCATGAGATTTCAATATATAGTTGGGGTTGGTTAAATTAGATTTGACAATTTGTGAAACCACCGACCAAAATGGTCATAGTGCACAAAAGCTTATATGAACTATGGTTCACAATAAATTTACTCATATATATATTTAAAATCTGATGTACGGATGAGCTTAATTTGTCCATCATGACCATTCTCAATTTTTAAAGTGTCAAATAATCAATTTAAATTACTCAATATGATGTCCATAATATGATCGTGTTAGAAACAAGATTTAATTATATATTCTTAAAAAATTTAACTGTTCCTTCGAATTATTGAATTGGAAGATCCATAAATAAGTAAATCAAAGATTGCCTAAATATTTTATAAAATATATATAAAAAACTTTTGAAAAACATATATTTTTACAAGATTTAAATATCGATAACATATATAAGATTTTTGATTGATAATTTGAAGCAGGAAAATCGAAACGACTGTGATAGACGGACCCCCACCCGTACCTCATCATGATGTACATGAGGTCCGTCGTACGTTTCTTTTCTCACAACATAGCCGATTTGAACCCTTTAGTATATCCTTGTATAGAAAAGTTATTAGAAATTATAAATTTTAATATTTTTCTAAACTTTTTACTACTTTTTTTATTTTAAAAAATTATTGTTATTGGAGATTTCACAATTCTTACAACAAGTATTTTAAAAAAGATGAAAAAACAATTAAAAAAAAAATAAAATACAAATTTTGGTTATTACCTCGAATCATGGTTTGGTACGTATTGCCAATAACGGACATCCCAGCCCCATATAATACCGACTAGGTTTGTAGCTGATACTGATAGCATGCAGATCTTTGCACCAGTAAGTCTATCCAGACTAAGAATCTGAAGTTATGTTATGACAATTAAAAAGTTGAAAATTGAACTTATGACAATTTATAAAGATGGAAATTCAAGTTAACCAGTAATTACTTCAAGATGATGTTGCAAGAGAAGAAGCTGTAATTGTGAATTTTGGAGTATTTTAATTTAGACTTTTAGTACGGAATTAAGTGATTGAAAAGTGAAAGTCAAGAGCTTCTTCACCGGCCTTCAAATAAAAGAGAGTCGTAAGCTTGGTTCACACAGGGGCACGAGGCAGCGAGAAACAAATGGAAAATAAATAATCAAATTTGTGGTTCAAATGAAAAAGGGCGGACAGGATCAAATTATTTCTGCTAATAATAAGATGATAGTTCTGACAAAATATGCTCAAAATTAGTAAACAAATACCATTTTTCCATCATCAACAAGGATACCCTCATTGCTGAGATGAAAGTAGAGCTCCTTCTTGGAAAGGAAGACAGGTTTATCCAGAGTCTCAGAAAGGATGTTGTCAAGATCAGCAGGTAAAAAGTGTTCCCACACCACATCTGCAGCCGCAGCCGACTGAAAGAAGGTAGAAACAGCAGAGCAGCGGCATGCATCTCGTGGCGAGGTTAATGAGATTATGCGAGACAGACAATCCACCGGCAATCGAGAGATCTCACAGCTGTTGTTCGCTCCCATTGTTGTTAATGATTGAACCGTTTCTCAAAGACAGTCGTGTAAGAAAACTAGCTAACTCGCTTGTAAATATATAATTGTACCATATATGCTCATCATATAAACATTCAACTCGAGGAGGCTTCTCTACGGTAAATTTGCTGATGTCAATGTGACATCATTTTTTTTGTTATTTTGTGACAGATTTAGTACTATTTTGTGTATCGGGTCAAGTAGATAACTTTTTATGAACCGCATAATATACGTACTAAACAAAAGAGAAACGTTTAGCCCCACATCATCGCCGCTGCCATGCATGTGCGTTACTTTTCTTTTTCATTTTACTTTGATATATTATCAGTATGGTCCCTTATATCCTGAAAATTATGATTACATTTGAATAGTAGCCCATCATTTATGGCATATATTTACTCAAAATTATCTATATTTTAATTCATTAAATTTTTCTTTTATGCATTAACAAATATACTATTAATATACTTTTCCATAATATCATACCAATATCATATTTGTAATATAGTAAGAGAAAGTTTAATATGCACCATAGTGCATAGGGGTTTCTATGCACCGCGGATTTTTTATAAATTGACAAATCTAATTTAGTCAATCTAATCTAAATATTAAAATCTCATAGTAAACTAAATTTTCCATTTTTTTAGATTTTATTACTATTTTTTTCGAATTTTTTAAAACATGCAATTTGTGGAATGTTATAAATAGTACAACATTCTAAAAATGACGTGTTTAAACAAATTCGAAAAAATTGGCGGATTTTTTTTCGGATATTTTTATAAATTGACAAATCTAATTTAGCCAATCTAATCTAAATATTAAAATCTCATAGCAAACCAAAATTTTCATTTTTTTAGATTTTATTACTATTTTTTTTAAACATGCAATTTGTGGAATGTTATAAATAGTACAACATTCTAAAAATGACATGTTTAAAAAAATTCGAAAAAAATAGTAATAAAATCTAAAAAATTGTGAATTTTGATTTCCTATAAGATTTTAATATGTAGATTAGATTGGCTAAATTAGATTTGTCAATTTATAAAAATACCCGCGAAAAGGTCCGCGGTGCAAAGAAACCCCTATGCACTATAGTGCATATTAAACTTGTGGAAGTCAAACAATTGTTAACGATATATATATTAAAAACACGATCATATATAACATGTTTATTTGTAAAGTTTTACCCATTGGATTTTGGGTACGAATATCCGTACTCTCATCTAATATGTTAACGAAAAATTTTCTTTACTCATACTCATCTTTGATAGTCTAACGAAAATAAGAACTTATCCGTACCGTCTTATGAAATATAATAAAAAAAAATAACATGGCTACACTAGATAATTAACATGGCAAATAAATAAATAAAATAACTAAATATAAATTTGACCATAACGTCAGCTATTTGGATCTACCTTCCCCTGTCCCAGTCTACAATTTCTCCAAGGAAGGTCTGTACTGAATGCTATTGCTGGGTCAAAATAAATAAAATAAAATATAAATATCATCCGGTTGTTCTATTGATCCTCTTTAGCGAGTCCAAGAGGATGTCGGATCTAACGAAAAGACTTATGAATTTAATGTAAGAAAATATTATGTTTGGATCGTTTCGATACTTAACATAATATTTCCTTACATTCCGACTTAGAAAACTAATAAATGTTATTACTTTTCTGATTCAAATAAGCTAAGTTACCATTAAAAAATAGTTGGCATGCAGGAGGTTGACATTGGGATTTTAAATGGGTTTGTTTTGCATTTCTTTAAAACTGGAGATTTTAGACGGTACCTATATGCACATCTAATCTATCACACATGCATAAAATTTAGATGTACCGTAGCGGAAGTTGATCGATTACCTAGATTCTTCTCAAAGACTCACTGCAACCCCTCATTGTCTCTTGGTCTTCCTCTGTATGCAACTGACACACCACAACCTCAAGACAGGACTTGACGTCACCTTTCACGAATCCAGATACCGGTCAACTCGTGCATGTGCTTCCTATTGCTCTCCAAGCAATAGGATATGGCTCCTCCACGTGATGAAAGACAAATTGTAACGTAAACAAATATTATGTTTTGGATTGATTGTGACACAAACAAATATTATCACACCTTTTAATCACTTAAGATAAGTTCTCATATAGAAATAAAAAAGATTGGGAGGAGGTTGGCAAAGTGGGATTTGAAATAATTGGATTGTTTTGCATATTTTTTAAATAATATTTTCTGGATTTTTTTTCTTTAACTGTGGTTAGAATGGTTATGGTGAGAAATTTAATCATTTTTTCTTTCAAAGTGGCGCTGAGACTGTATGATAGTATTTAATTCTATTCATATAATTTCCGATAAATTATGATTAATACCGACGATTTATTCTCCTATATATATTGTGTCCTCTCCAAAGTGTCTTAACCAGTTAATCCGATCGAGCATCCAGAATTCCAGATAACTTAATCCACACCTTCAGTGAAGAGAACACCAGCTTGAACTCCCATAATTAATCTGCAATGACAGGAGCTGAGTTGCTTATTGGGGGATGGTTTGCATCGCCGGTCATCAGAAGAGTGGTTGAGAAAGCACACAAGTACCTCGGTGCTAATTATGAATTGCGAAAAGACACTCACGGGTTAATTGAGAGCTTGACCCGTACCCTTTTACTCTGCCAAGCAACAATTGAGGAGGCCGAGAAGCTGTTGATCAACAACTCAAATCTGGCAAACTGGCTGAAGAAGCTCAAAGAGGTTGTTTATGACGCAGATGATGTATTAGACAACATGGAAGCAAAATCCATCAAGGATAAAATTCAGGCAGAGAAAAAGGTTAGCCAATTTGCTTCCTCTTCTCTTTCCGGTCTCAAAAATATGTTTTTACCTGATTATAACCACCAGAATTTAAAGAAAGTATTATATAAGTTGAGAGAAATTGCTGCCGATATCCAAAACTTTGTTAACTTAGTAAACATGAACGAAAATGATAGATCAAACATACATGAACTCAGCGACCAAAGAGAGACCATTTCACAGCCATTAGAGGAGGTGGGTTTGTACGGCAGAGATGAAGAATTAAATTTGATCTTAGAAATGATACTTGATTCAGAGTCCGAATCTAGTAAAAAGAACAGCCAAATCTATAGCAATTATCATGGTCTTTTGGTTCTCCCTATTGTTGGGATAGGTGGGGTAGGCAAGACAGCACTGGCTAAAGCTATTTATAATAACCCTGAGGTTCAGCAAACTTTTGAATCTAAAGCATGGATCTCTGTGGCTTACAACCTTGATGTCATATTGTTGATGCGTAAGTTGAATCAATCATTGGGAGGATATATAAATCTTGATGTGATTACTTTGGAGGATATTTCTAATAATCTGTCTAAAATAATTCGTGGAATGAGATTTTTTGTTGTTCTTGATGATTTGTTTGAGAAAATAGAATACCAATGGGATGTCATTTTTAAAATCCTATCTCATGGCGCTCCTGGTAGTGTAGTTGTTATAACCACCCACAATCATTCATTTGCCAAGAGGGTAGCAACCTTCAGTCATATAGCATTGAATCTGCTTGAGTCCGCAACATTTTGGAAACTATTTAAGCAATTCGCATTTGGTAACGTAGTGATTCCCGACGAAAAAAGAAAAAGTTTGCAACTAATTGGGAAACAAATAGCCTATAAATTGCGTGGTTTACCTTTGGCAGCTAAAATAATAGGTAGACTTTTGAGACGCAACATAGACGAGGATTACTGGAGGAGAATATCTGGAAGTGAGTGGTGGGATATAGATGAAGGTAAAGGTCAAATTCTTCCATCCATCGGAGTTGGTTACCAACACCTAAATCCTTCTCAACGTCAATGTTTTGCCTATTGTTCTTTATTCCCTAGAAACTCATTGATAGAGAAAGATAGATTGGTCCAGATGTGGATAGCTCAAAACTTTGTTTCCCATGATACCAATAGTGATAGACCTGAGGATGTTGGAGCGCACTGGTTTGATAAGTTAGTTGAAATGTCCTTTTTCCAGCCTACAGGGCATCACAAAGGCTATGTCATGCCCAATTTGATGCATGATTTGGCAGTTATTGTTTCCTCGGACGAATGTTTTTACCTCACTGACAACTCACAAGAAATTCCTCTGAGTGTTCGTCATTTAGCAGTAGATACAAGAAATCTGGAGGTGATAAAGAGGATTCAAAATTACAAGAAGTTGCGCTCTTTCTTGTATTTTGGGTTTAGCCATGTCAATGAAATGTGTAGTACTATTAACAGCACATTATGCAAGTTAGATAGAATTAGAGTTCTCGATTTATCTTATTTGCACATGGAAACAAAAGAACCCCCAAAAGGGATTCAAAACTTGACCCACCTGCGTTTCCTAGATCTGTCTTCCACAGGAATTGAGGTATTATCCCAGTCTTCTTTTGATCATTATCACCTGCAAACTTTGTATATTCAAAAATGCCAATTCCGTGAGTTACCAAGGGGCTTCTGTAGGTTGATTAATTTGCGGCACTTGAATGTTGATACTGAAACTATATCCCTGATTTCTAGTATAGGTAAACTAACCAACCTCCAAAAGCTTAACTGTTATCCTGTTGGTGAACAAGAGGGGCACAGAATATCAGAGTTAAAAAATTTAAGAGAAATCAGAGGGCACCTAATAATTGATATTTGTGATAATATCAAAAGCCAAGAGGAGGCGGTACAAGCAAATTTAGCTGACAAAAATCATCTAGATTCTATTGAAATATGTTGGTTTTCTTTGCGGAGAAGATCCAATACAGACTTGAAGATTCTCGAAGGTCTGAAACCAAATGAGCATATTAAGGAACTAAAAATTGTCAGGTACATGGGTTCATCTCTTCCTCATTGGATGATGAAAATCAGTCATTTTGTAAATTTACATCGGATACAACTATACGAATGTGTGAATCTAGAAATCCTATCACCTCTTGGGCAATTGCTTTCTTTGAAATATCTCTCTCTTACGGGTTTGCATTCTGTAAAAGTAATTGATCATAATTTCTATGGAAACAGACAAACAGTTTTTCCAGGTTTAAGAGAATTTATACTTCAGAGCTAATCTTGTGAAGAATGGATTGAAACACGAGTTGGAGAATTTTTTCCCTCTCTCACATCTCTAGAAATCTTATGGCCGGGTCCCATAAGGAGAGCACCTCTCCACCGTTTTGGTGCATCGCTCAAGGTTCTTAAAATAGAGGGATGCCACAATTGTAATTCATTAGAATCTCTGCATTATCTAACCTGTCTTACCACTTTATTTATAAATAGTTGTATAATGTCCTTCTCTGTAAATCTCAATTATCTGATGTTGCTGGAAGAACTAAACCTCAAGGGGTGCCCAGAACTGAGAATTGAAGGAAATCTGAAATCACTCACTAACCTCAAATTAACGCCTTGAAATTACAAGTTGCCCAAAAATCTTGGATATAAGTAAACTAAAAGGAAAGGGTCCTGAGGTACATCAGGGAGAAGGATTGCAGTCTCTCGTCTCCCTTGATATGGACTTTTTAGACCCGAGTTACCACCAAATTGTGGGAAAGCTTCCTTCCCTTAGGATTTTAAAATATGGATATTGGCCACATAGCCATTTCACAACATATCAGATATTGTGGTTCCAAGAACTAAATTACTTGCGAGAGCTCAACTTTAGCAAATGCGAATTTGAGCACCTTCCATCTAGCTTGGCTAAACTTTTGTTGCTAAAAATAATGTGGCTGGATTCATGTACTAAGCTTGACTCTCTTCCTGCAAATGGCATGCCTCCATTTCTCTGGGAGTTACATTTGAAGAATTGCTCTGAAATCTTGGTACAACGATGCCACCCAAATAAGGGTGAAGATTGGCATCTTATATCTCATATTCCACTCATCAAAATTGACGGAAATGTAGTATATCATAGGCCTCAAAGTTCAGAAGGAGCAACCGGTAAGTTTTATATTTATATTTTTATTTTCGAATTAAAAAAATATATATATTGAGTTATTTTTCTCAATGTTTTTTACATTAATTTCCTACATATTGTGTAACAACCATGTTGTATGTCATACAATCTTTTTAGCTAGTGTTAGGTAGGTATAATTCAATTTCACTGCATAAAATTCGAGAATGAACGTGTAACACAAACCCACATGTGCAACGTATAGTATTTTAGCATTTCTCTCTCTCTCTATCTTTCTCTCTCTATATATAATGTTCCTTTCCATTCATTCAAATAATACATATGAAATTCAATGAAATGATACTTTATTATACACATACTTATTTTATATTTTTTTGCACCTTCACTGAATTATCATTTATCTTTTCAATATGAAAACTTTAGGTGGTCAAAATACGGAAATACAATAATGTATGTGTTAAATCCAGTATTTTTCGCACAATTAGAATTATATTCAAATTTTATATTTAATTATTTTAAAAGAGACAACTTTAATAAAAAAATCCGATACAACAGATGACCTCGGCCATTTTTAAAATCTTCAAAAAAAAGGTGAAAAAGCTCATAAATAATTTCTTTGGGTCGCAAAATTTTCTTTTTGATGGTACGCAAAATTTTCAACATTCTATAAATTTTCTATAGCTTAAATTTGCGTTAAAAGCTAAACTATTCTGATTGATTAACTCAAAATCCAAATTTCCCTTGATCCGGATCATTGGATCGGGTTTTTGATCTGGATTATTGTCAGCCGTCCGATCATCCCTATCCCTGCCTTTTAATTTAATTTTTACACCTCCACTGATTCCTGAAACGGGTCACCAGTCTTACTTATTCCCGTTTTTTCTTGTCCTCTCTCGCAAGTCGACTCGCAAGTCGCAACCCACTCGACCCATGCCGGAGAACCCCAGCAAGTAGTCTCGTTTCCCTCTCTGAAATTCTCCAAACAGCACAATGACACTTGCCAGTTGTGAGTTGTCCCTTTCTTGTGCCTGACTCTAAAGTCTAAACCCATTCAGATCGCCATCTCACCGATGTGCCCTCTCTCTCTTTCTCTCCTGAGTCCTGAGACCCATTCTCTCTATAAAACCGATAAAAATAATAGAAAGTAAGAGGATATGCGGAGGCTGGGACAAGGCTGAGGAGGACCCAGTGGTGGTCGAACTTACTTCCTCTTTCCCAGCTCGGTCTCTTTGTTTCCCTTTCATCTGTGGCTTTTTTGTGTGCTCGATTAAGGCTTACAACTGTCTAAATCTGTTATGTTTTGATGAATGTGTGTGATCGCTCTCTCTGTACCTTGTAGCAGATCGGTAAAAGGCTCTGTACCATTTTGGTATGACTTCCCATTTGAAGGACATTTCTGTGAAATTTTTCGTCTTAGGGACCTTTATGTAAAGTTGGTTCAACTAATCTGAGGGTTGTTATGTGATAATTTCAGGTATTTATGATTGTAATGTAAATATCGCAATTTCTATAATTTGAAGGACTAAACTGATTAAGTAATAAGTTGCCTTTGTGGATCAGATTTGTTTGCTATCGGGTTCGGACTTGAGACCAGACCACATTATCCTTACCATACCTTCTCTGTGGATTTCTTTTCCTGTTCTGGTTTCGAACCCAAATTGTGTTTCTTTTCTTTAGTTTTCGTTTAAAGTCTTTTAAATAAAGTTTATTTTATTTCAGAAAGATTAATAAAAATATTTCATACTTGAGCAAAACACTATTAGGATTAGAAGTAAAATAATCAAATAATTTTCTAAATCAAATTGAAAGTCACACATCTCTAAACGTTGTAGTTTAAACTTGTAAGAATCATCAACCCTTTCTTTCCTCACATTAATTTTATAAAATAAATTTCGACAAATTTTTTTTAGAAAATAAATACTTAACTTTAATAAAATATTTTGATATAGATTTCTTTTTCTAAATTAATTAGGAGTTAATTCTGGTATAACACCTAGGTAGCCAGAATCTAATTAAAACTGATGGATAATGGGTTATTTTCGTTATATTAGTTTTTAAAGTGTAAGTTTGTTTGTTAGGTGATCCAAACGACTCTCAGGAATCGGTAGACGATTACTATTCCGTGGATGAGGCATTAGACGAAGGTGAGGATTTCTTTGACGTCCCGGAGTAGTACTTCTCCTAGCCCGTCATTTCAGGTTTGAATGTCTATCAGAATTGATATTTTTTTAGATAAAAAAGCATATTTTCATGCAGAAACTTTTGAAAACCAAACTTGCATATCTGCATCATTTAGAATTAAAATCTAACACTTGTTTTAATAAATGATTATGATAATCTGTAGATTTAAAAATAACATTTAATTACAAAGTTTCCATCCCATGATTTGCAAAGACTAACATATCCCTCTATGGGACAGAACCAGCATAACATATGGTATGGTTCAGGATAGAGATGGTTCAGAACTAGCATAAAAATTATGATTTGTGGATGCAGGTACAAATCTAACTAAAGATGGAGATCCAGCGTTAGAGATATAGACCCAGTAGTGTTACTATAGGATAAGGTAACTTTTTTTTTTTTACAATGTTTAGATAGCAATGTTTCTTTTTCTTTGTTTTATTTGGGTGGAAAATTTTATTGTAATTAAACTAAAATCGGCCCTCCAATTTTATGAAACCTATTATTGTTATAAGCTCGTGGCATTAATTTTGTGTATATTTATTGTGCTTAACTGCTCTTATTAGGCACACGTGGCGAGATTATCATCCCTAATGACGAGATTATCATCCCTAATGACAATTTTGGTTCGTGGTGTGACAGTATAAAAGACTTCCGATCGGGACCACAGACAGGGGTGGTGTAATTGTGCAGCCCGATGCTAAGAAATGAACATGAACACAATCGTACCTGAACCCTCCGGCTGAAGAGAGGATGAGAAGAAAGGTAAACTTGAAAGTGGGTAAAGGGCTGCTCAAGTGACCCCAACTGCTCTCACCAAACTCAACACAGTTTACCAAGTCTCTAAAAGTGATTGGCATTTGGCACCCTTCCTGGGCTTTTTTATATTTGGGAAATAATGCCTGATGGAATGTAGATTATTTTCAATTTTGGTTGGGCTCTAGTCAAGCTCATTTCCAACAATGGTCTACCATAAAAGATATTTTCAATTTTGCATTCTCTCTTCACTCTAATCATAGAAATGCTTTCCTAACGGTGTTTAGTGCAGCTTGTTGGAGCATTTGGAAAGTCAGAAATGACTTTGTGTTTAATAATATTGCTATTAAGACTACTAGACAAATTTTGTTGATAATCACTCATTTGGTGCATTACTGGACAGGGAACTGGAAAGAAGTGAAGAAAACTGATGTGGATCAGTGGCTCCCAATGGAATGGAATATCATCCCTATTCAGGTGGCTCCACCAATACTGACCCTGCCGGAGGGACTGATAGACTAAGATGTGATCTTGTCTTATGCAAATTTCAGGTTGAGAGGTTGTTAAAATGGTTTTTCATGCTTTTTTATGCTTTTTGATGGTACTAGCAACTTCGTTTATTTGTGTGTAATAGTTGGACGCTTTGCTTTGAAGGTCTGTTTTGTTCAGTTAATTTAGGGGCTTTTATTTGGTTTTTGTGAACTCGTATTGGGTAACGATTAGAAGGAGCTCAAGATATTAGAGTCTGTTTAGTGACTAGCATTTGGTACCAGCAAATGTTCAGAAGATGTGGAGATGTTGAAGTTAGACTGGAAGACTTTGGTGGCCTACTCAAGTTTTTATTCCTTCTTATGCTTCTTTTTATTCCTTTATTCTGGGTCAACTGGTTGTTTAGTAAATTGTTTTGTGTATGTTGCCATGCTTGTAGTTAGCAAGCTGGACAAAGAGCACTAAATTGTAGAAGGGTAAAGTAGTGTTGGATACTTTCGTTAGGATTAGTTTACCGTTGCTGAGTTGATTCTGGTGTTTAGTTTCTTTAAATTGTAATTTGTTTCATTTTGAAAATGAAACTGGGTGGCGCTCCCACCTTTTTTCAAAAAAAAAAAATGTAGATTACATTAGACAAAACTATGGATTGAAAAGGAAATTCATGTGGAAGGACTGGGCTAGTTCTAATGCTTGGTGGATAGTTGGAATACATCACTTAAGCTAGTTTTATCTTTTCTTTTCTTATTCTTTTCTTTTAGGGAAAGACTGGGCTCAACTCAACCCTTTTTCGCTTCTCTCGTGTATTTTCTTTTGTATTGAACTTTCTTCCTTTTCTTTCTTTGACCCTGTCCTTACCTCTCTTTTCTAAAGATTAGAAGGGTTATATCCAAATAAGTAAATAACCAAAATTTAATCGATTGCTAACGTATTAGATGATAAAAGTGTTTTATACTGGTAAAAGAGTATTTTTATTTCAACCTTCAAACATGACCATCCATACCAGTATCAAATAATAGCATGGTACCTATGTACCATCGGCATTACATAAATTCACATATAGAATTCTAGAGATAATATTCGACCCAAGATGTAACAAGGAAAATCAAGACTAGTACTGGTTTAATTAGTCAAGCAGTTCTGAATTCTGATCCCTGTACTGGTTTCCTCAATTGTGCTTTGAGCCAGGCATTCGTTTGGTACACGTGACCAAAATACAAATTGGAAGATAAATAAACAAGAATATACAAGCTTCATTTCTCTGTCATTCCCGCTTCAGAGCTTCCACAAAGACTTTCCATTCCCTCCTGTACACTCCGAATCGGAGGAGAAATTTTTTGTACAGTATGACAAAAAGTTGTGACTAATGGTCTGGGACAGCCGGACAGGAATTTATTTTTATATCTAGTTAGATGATTTGGGCACTCCCGTAAACGATTCTGTTCTAATTTGTAGAATATATTTCCTAGATTGACCGAGTCCCAATAGCATCCTAACACAAGTCTACTCAGCTATCGCAAAATAACACGGCCGAAGATTTGACCCAAAAATAAAAGAGACACAGAGAATAATTAATCCTAAGCCTGATATTTTGGAACTTTACAATGCCTAAAGTAGGCCGTAAAAACGGAAAATAAAAACGTGATGTCGTTCCATTTTCAAAAATGAAATGAAATGTGATTGGTATTTTCTCTGCCGTTTTAAAAAACGGAATGAAAACGAAACAGCTCATTATACCGTTATACCGAAATAAAATACAGAGATTAGTGGGAAAAAAAACAGGATGTGGCACCAATTTTTTACATATAGAACAGTCAAAACAGTTTAAATGGCATTCTTTTGATTCCAGGAAATACTTGTCAACATAAAAAGGTAAAATTATTTCAAATAGTTGTAAAATTTTATCAGATAAGTAAATTAAAAAGGACAAGTGCAGTTTTCAAAGCATGTATGCCATTCAATGCTCAGAACAAAAAGTAGCCACCTCATCACATACACGTGGCAAAGACTCAGAATTTTCCGTGACACGTTTCCATGTAAACTTCCAAATCCAAAAATAGCACACTACAATACAAACAGTTTCTGGAAACATGAAAAACCCGCTTTTGGTCGAATTTAATGGTTTGTTCGGTCGAATTTAATGGTTTGTTTGGATCGGCTTGGATCGGGTTCTGTAAAATGTCGAACTTTTTATAATTTATCTCGAAATTTGATTGAACAGTAAAAGCATATTTAATTTTGGAAATTGATTACTGAAATCTTCAATTTTGTCATCCCTGACATCGCTAAATATAAAGTGAATATATACAATAAACAAAGTGAACATATAGACGATCTAAGTGAACACATACAAACAAATAAGTTCAATGAAAATAAGTTGAATATGCATGTAAACTTCTGAACAAGTGATGACAACACTTATTTATTTGTAAGTGTTCACTTAGATTGTCTATATATTCATCTTATTTACTGTATATGTTCACTTTGTATTTAGCGATAACTGGGATGGTATATTTACCGATGGCATTTATAATTCCTGTTTAATTTTTTCGGCACGTCTTCACTATTTGGGGCTATTACGCTCTTGGGCCTTGGGTAATGGGCTTGGGCCTTGGGTAATGGGCTGGGTTCCATTAGTGGACTGGAAAATGAGAACATTGAAAGGACCGAAATTTAAAAAAATAATATTAAAATAATATAATCCAATAAAATTAATATCAATTTAATCAGTTTAATATAAATAGTATCGTAAGATCGGAATCCTGGATTCCGAACGTTAGATCGGATTCCTGGATTCCGATCTAACGTTAGATCGGATTCTCGGATTCCGATCTAACGTTAGATCGGAATCTGGGATTCCGAACAGTGCTGTAACTGCTCAAATTTGCCTTTTTCATGGTTTTATTGTAATTCTATTATAAAAATTAATTTAATATATGAAATTTTAATATTAAATTAATATATTATGAAATTTTAGTAATATATTTTGAAGATAAGATATTAAATTAATATATTTTATTTTACTTCTATTATAAACATTAATTAAATATATAAAATTTTAATATTAAATTAATATATTATAAAATTTTAATATTAAATTAATATATTATAAACATTAATTAAATATATATTTTGAAGAATGTTAGTATAATATAATTCTATTTTATGAATAATATTTTAATATTTAAAGTTTTGATATTAATTTGATATGGATGGTTTTATTTTTAATATTAAAAATTTTCAATTATGTTAAATATTGTACATAATAAGTACATAATACTTTATGTAATAATTTATTTATGGCAATAATTATAATATAAACTTATAATTAAATATTAGATTTATTTCATTTAATTCATAATATTTATGTAATAATTTATTTTTATAGAACTTATTTATTTGTATGTGTTCACTTAGATCGTTTATATGTTCACTTTGTTTTATGTATATGTTCACCATTAGAAGAAGAATTGAATTTTGTAACCATAATATAGATTAGCACACTAAAATAAAAGAAAGGGAAAAATACATGAAAATCATAATATAATTTAGCACACTAAAATAAATGAACACACCAGGGTACTTAAAAACAAAGTAATAAATAAACTTAGAGATCTTGATCATCTACATGTTGCAGAATTTCCTCCCACCAGGGTTGATCTTCTTCCGCATTCATTTCTTGTTGATTACTGGCACCATGGTTGTCGGCGAGTTGAGCTGCTTCGTTCCAAAAAGCCTCATCATTTTCTTGTTGATTATTCGTAGCCGGGTTGTCTGCGAATTGAGCGGCTTCGTTCCAGAAAGCTGCCTCGGCTTCTTGTTGCTCAATCTCAGCCATTCTAGCTACTGCAATTTTGCGTTGTTCATCTCTCTTCTTGATCTTGATTAGGCTCTCCTTAATTTTTTTTCCAATTTTTTCTTGTTGCAACCTCCGGCTCTCTTCGGCGGCCTTTTCTTCCATTCTTCTCCTTTCGAACCATTGTTCTTTCACTCTGAATCTCTTTACAATTTCATCCCTCTCTTCTTGTTTCTTGTGTTCATCGTAGTGGTCACGCAAAATGGTATCTTTGAAATTGAAAACCTGACCACACTTTGTACAACTCACTGTGTGGTCTCCACGAAAATCGTATATGCTTTCGTAAACAATCATGGGTGTAGGATCTGGTTTCCACGGTTTGAGTTCCGGCATTGGTTCAGGTTCTGTGTAGTACTTTTTATAGAGTTCAGAGTTGCTCGACTCAGGTTTAGTAAGGTAATGTCGCAATCTCTCCCTGCGGTCTCTTTCTGGGCCACCATGAATGTGCCACTGATAATGGGTGTATAATGGCCACTCGCCACCATATTGCGAATGGATATTGTAGTCGAATTTGCGGTAACATTTATTACATATCGCATGATAATCTCCTTTTTCGATCTCATTTGGATTGGCAGGGGAATGTTTGTAATTTGGCAAGTACTCATGTCGAGTAGATGGACATTCCCGCACTTCACTGTCGGAGGTATTTCCTTTCTCCATGATAGTGAATGTTGAAGGAAGTAGGATTGAGTGGGTGTGACATATTTTTGCTGAGGAAGAATAATTTTATAGATCAGTTTAGACTTGCAATTATTTAAAATTAATAAATATAATGTGATATTTTTTCAGACTTTATCAGAATACGTTTGTCATTTTGCATAGCTTAGGTAGGCATCAGTATACTTTTGAGCTTTTATCAGAGCACGCCTGTCCTTTTGCATAGCTTAGGTAGGCATCAGTATACTTTTGAGCTTTTATCAGAGCACGCCTGTCCTTTTGCAGTGCTTAGGTAGGCATCGGTATACTTTTGAGCTTTTATCAGAGCTTTTATTTAATAATTTGACTTAATTTAATGTAATAAAATCTTATTTAGTTGTTTGAAGTAATTAATTTAATTTAATTTCATTTAGTTAATATAATTTGATTGAGCTATTATTTTTTTAACTACTTTAATTTAATTTACAAAATAATATAAATTATTAATTTAATTTTATAATTTTAATTAAAATATAATTATTAATTTGATTGTGTGACTATCTTGGTCCTTTGTCATTTTTGTTTTGAACAAATGGTACGCCTAAAAATTTTGAAATTTAAGTTTAGGAAAATTCGTCCGCCAATTGACAGCTCAGTATTTTTGTTAGAATTTTTCAGAGCGTATTTCATATTTTTGTAGCGCCAAACTTTTCGAATCTAGAGCTGTTTTTTCAGTTCATAGTGTGACTATCTTGGTCCTTTGTCATTTTTGTTTTGAACAAATGGTACGCCTAAAAATTTTGAAATTTAATTTTAGGAAAATTGGTCCGCCAATTGACAGCTCAGTATTTTTGTAACTGAATCCGATGCATGAACATCCTGCAAATAAGAAAAAATATTTTTCGTTAGTTGCAAACTAAGTTATCCAAGTTAGTACTAATGTAAGAGATGTTCTTAATATTTAAAATTACTAACCCGAAGTAACTCCAGATAAAAACAAGGAACAGAATCTCCTGTGGTATCTGGAAACATCTCGCAACCCATCAACTCCAACACCAGGGCCCGAGTGTATCTATCGATCCTATCTGCGTCCTCTGACCCAGGTCCCTGTGCCCACATATCATGCAGTTTCCCAAACTGTACTGCGTGAAGTTTCCTGCATTACATAAACATTACACACGTATATATATATATATATATATATATATATATATATATATATATATATATATATATATATATTGCAGCATATCTCAAAATTTAAATTAAATTTTAAAACGTTTGTTACCTCCCAGCACGTCGATCAGTCGCCCTCTCTCTGAAGCAATCTAGAACATCCTCCATAGGAGTGTCCCGTGGCAATGCAAAGTTGGCTAGCTTCTGCACATCGTCGTAATCAGTACGACCGGTCATCGGTCGTCCAGTCGTAGGCAAGCCAAAAATGAAGGCGACATCCTGCAAATTTTATTTACATTTTTTATTAAACAACAAAAAAAAAATAAATAGCTACCAACAGAACTTGGAAAAAATAATACCTCAAGAGTAACGGTCATCTCGCCTACGCGGGGAAAGTGGAACGTGTGGGTCTCGGGCCTCCAGAACATGGCTAGACCCTGTATCATGGAACGATCCAATGGCATGTGACCTAACTCAACGAAATGAATAAGGCCCAATGTCACAAGACGCTGGTCCACCTCCTCGGTTCGTATCATTTTTGCCTTATGCATTTCGGGCGTCCACGCCTAAATAATTTAAAAAATAAATTATTTCGTATATATACTATTAAAATATATATATATAAAAAAGAATTAACTATATAAATAAAAAAAAAACTTACTCGTACGCCTCGAAGCTCAGACTGACTGAGATGCAGAAGCTGATCAGCAGGAAGAGGAACGGGGGGGGGGCAGCAGGGGGGGCAGATGAAGAAGCGCCAGGATCTCCTCCTGATGTAGATGCGCCAGGATCTCCTCCTGATGTAGATGCGCCAGGATCTCCTCGACGCCTCGTGGATCGACGTGGATCCTCTGGTATTCTTCTTCGCGGTGGCATTTCGACTGCTACTGCAATTAAAATTTAATAAAGTATAAAATCTATAAAAATTTCGGCAGCATCTCCCCTGTACCGGGAGAGTTTTCCAAAAAATCAGAACCCAATTAGAATCCAATTTCAACCCAATTTGAACCCAACCCAACCCAATTTCATTCCAATTTGAACCCAACCCAACCCAATTTGAATAAATCATTCAAATTTTACAATCATTGCATTTCACAAACCATTTCACAGGTATCAATGAATCAATAATTCAAACATTGCATTTCAAACATTGCATTTCACAATTTTACAATCCATCAATCAATCTACAAGCAATTCACAAACATTTCTATTCAAACAATAATAAAATAAACATATAAAAAAGCTAACCTGGAGTAGAAAGGAATTGACACTCTTCTAAACAATTTTTTACCTACATTTTTAATTAATACCATCAATTATTATCATTTTTCTAATTTTTCCCATATTTAATTATCAAAATCTTAATTATTAAAAGCAAAAAAAAACAAAATAATAAATTAATTACACGTAAATTTTCATATGAATTTTTCTTATTTTTCGGTATTTTTAAAATAATTTTACAATTTATTATCTATTTTTCTAATTAATTAAGTACTAAATAAACAAATAAAAAGACAAAAAATATATCCAATATAATTAATAAATTACATACAAATTTTTTCTGATTTTATTCTGATTTTTTCAGATTTTTTAAATATTTTTTCAATATTTTCCTATTTTTTTATTTAATTAACTAAATTAAAAACTAATAAACTAAATAAATAAATAATTAAAAAAAAACTTACTGTTCTCGAAGAAGCGCGTCCGAGAGCGAGAGCGAAGGCAGCGAAAATAAGATCGGAAACCCCTTATATATATAAACGTTAGATCGAAATCCGAGAATCCGATCTAACATTAGATCGGAATCCAGGAATCCGATCTAACGTTCGGAATCCAGGATTCCGATCTTACGATACTATTTATATTAAACTGATTAAATTGATATTAATTTTATTGGATTATATTATTTTAATATTATTTTTTAAAATTTCGGTTGAAAGGATAACATGAAAGTCCACCATTTGTGGACAACTTTTTGTTTTTTCCGGTTTGTCAGTTGTCAGTTGTCGCGTATTATTTCGGAATTACTTGCTTCAGCAAAACTGATTCATAAATTATATGTGACAATCCTATTCAGATTATAGGATAAATCGCATCTAATCTAAGATATATATTTAAAACCGTGGTCGATATTTAAACTTAAAATAGAGTTAATTTTTTTTACACTGTTATTTATATAAATTAAAAATAGTTTAAATGTTAAATATATTTAGAAATCTAAGGTAGATATATTTGGAAGTCTAAGGTAGTTCATGTCTAACTTATAGGAAAAAAAATTTATTCCCTCATATGACATGCAATCTGAGCCCTCCAATTTTCGTTGATCGATCAATCTGAATATATTCTAGAAGTTTACCCTTCTTAATTAAAAGTCATGATTCCATTGGCTTTTAATTAAAAATATTTTTTTGATTAAATATATTAAAAATAATTGTACCAATCATCTAAGATAATTTTTCATATATAAAGTAAATATAAAATAGATATATTGGAAACATATATTTCTTTATATATTGATAGATTTAGCCATCAAAATTTATCAAATGGCGGCGAAGCCGCCTACTCCTCATCTAGTCATGCATTATGGCGGCATTGTAAAATGCGGTTACAGATACATCAAATAAACGGTAATCCCCCCCCCCCCCCTCCCGATGTCATGTCAATGCAGTGATTCTATTTGTACTAATCCAAGAATGTCTTTATTTTGAAATTAAGGTAATAATTTCCCGTAATTAAATGGTACTTTTTGAGGTTACTGAAGCATGTGCTTTGCTATAAATTATTTTGTATCTTATTTCCCTATCTAAATTAGTAAACTTTCAGTTTATTTCAATTAGTAGTACTTTGTTAACTTTTTTTTTTGTTCAAGAACTATGAAGAGCTAGCGTTAGCATCATGTCGGCAAAATGTCACATTGCACCAACAAACAATTGTCTACACAAGCATCATATGTTCACATCATCAAAGTAAGTTTATTTTTGTAAAGGAAAGTTGATTACTTAATTGAAAAAAAATAGTACGAGAACTGTTAAATATTACATTGTCAATTAATACTCACTCTTTTGTAAATTATGTTTCCCCCCTCTAATTAAAACAGGCAAATTCTATTTATTTGGCATCCAACTAGCAAGTTACCATGGAGCTATTTTATTTATTTGAATTTATACTCATAGTCAATTAATACTCACTCTTTTTAGTTTCCTTTTGTTTCTAAACTTATAAAAATAAAAATAAAAAAGATTTTTTGATGATTTCAATATTCAATTTGTCTGTAAGGTGTTGGATAGATATCCTGAGTTCCTGACCTGATTTTCGCTCTTGGAAGCGCTCGCTGCATGGGGATTCTGTACGGATGCTTCAAAAATTCACAACACATTAGATGTGGAAGAAAATTTTGAACGAGAAAAATAATATTACTGTACGTTACAGTAGCATATTGTTATTCGAAAACATTTTTCGAAATTTGACCAATAATCAAATCCTTTGTTATTATTTTTGTTTTTATTCATATCATACCATTGAGGTTAGCTTTGTTCAAAATCAACAGAAAAACTGTCAAATATAATTTTTATTAAATAATGAGTATTGCATAAAAATGGGCTTGAAGAATAAATTTCTTTTTATTTTGTTCCTCCCTAAGGATCATTATCAAGCTCAAAATGTATACGAATAGATATATATGCCTTAATGAATTTGTTGACAAATGTTAGTCTTCCACTATAAGAAATGGGCAGATGAAGAGCGTAGAAAATTTTTGCTTTGCTTTACCACCTTTTGTTGACTCGGTAACTAAAAATGACAAAAGGAAATTCAACAATATAATTTGACTTCCGTTTATTAAGGTACAGCTATTCATTGACTTGGGCTTGAAATACCCTCTTTTCAAAATTGCAGTGTTTTTAATACCGTACCGGCATCCCTACTGCCCAAATACCCGAAATCCGGTATTTTCAGTAATTTTCGGTATTTTTTCTCATAATACCAGATACCCGCTGTTTCAGTAATTGTTCCGGTTTCTGGTATTACTGAAATATTTCGGTATCCGGTAATGTATTGAAAATACTGCAAAATGGTTCCGAAAATTCCTCTAACGATGCAAACTGTTCAGTTTTCTAGAAATTTGTACCGATAAAATCAGATAATATCGCACTAAATCAGTACAGGGCCCACTATAGTTACAGTCTTACAGCATTTATTTTTGAAAATTGCGACACAACCTAAAATTTTTACCCTTTCTATATTGCAAGAAAATATCAAGTTGAAAATCAGATTTTTGTATATAATTCCAATCTAGTACTTAATCTGTCTTATTTTCTGTAATAATTTTGAAATAAAATCTAAACTTAAGTCATAGCACAACCATTCTTGTCGAATTCCTAGACAAATCGATAAGTGAAACTACTTGACAGCTTCTGTCAAGGGTTCGAAAAAAAAAAATTATCGCTAAGCGAAAAATTAGCAAAATTTCATACATAAAAATGCTTTCGGAGTGTCTTCAAAAAAAAAAAAATTTCTTTTGGAGTAAAGAGAGGCACAATCTCATGGGAAACTTTAATTGCAATCCAACAGCCCTTTGTATTTGGATTTCATCAATATATACACTTTCTGTACATATATTCTGATCATAGATACGCCACTGTTTATCTCTGAGAACTTATTGCAAATTAAAATCCTCCAACTTGAAGAAGGGATGAAAAAAGGAAGGAAAAAAAAAAAGAGCCAGGTAGGCTCGTATAACCTAATTTACAAAGTTCATCATGTTTCCCTCTCTAGTTCACACTCTCTCATTCATTCTTTAATAACCGAAACTCCGAAAACTTTTAAAAAGTTTATTAGAAAAATTTGCAAATTGTTCATTCCCGCGATCTGCTTGGATATAGACTTTTGTAAAAGTTTCTACCAGTAAAAGATCTTACTAATCCTCTAAAAATTGAGCACACCAGTATAGTAAGGAGACCACTGCTCCATCCAAGGACTCCTCAATTGTGTCAGGAAAGGATCTTGCATCCACTCGAGTGCATTAAATTTCGGCAACTCGAGTTCTGGCAAGTTGAGCTCCTTGGTTGGTGGCAGTGCAGCTGTTTCTTCCTCTACTTTCACAATCTCTTCTACAATTTCCTTCTGTTTGGGTTCTTGTGGAAGTACACTTGCTGCATCTTCAATGAACATCCAATTTTGATCAGGGTCATGGTCCGAAGAAGAAAATGAATCTTCTAATGAACCTGAGTTGCGCAAAGGTCGCATTTCCTCCATCGCTATTCTTTGTTCAAGTTCTTTGAGTGAGACAGCTTTGCGGTACACCTTGCACAACACTATGTCCTCCTGTAGAACAACGGAAATTCCTTAATCAATTAAGGACAAATTTTGCAGATAATATTTCGTTTTGCATTATGTAATAAATCAGTGTTATATAGCCAAGGAAATTAATACATGATAATTATGTTCTTTCATGTTGACCGTGGAATTCTCCAATTTCATTTTGATTTTTCTATTCAAAATGTTAATTTGACTTGCCAGAGAAACTTTTTTCAGGATGATTCACAATAATATAGTAGAGGATCTGAAAATATTCTTCTACGCGGGAAAAGTTTCCATATCTAGTCTTTGTCAAAATGTCATTCTCACCAACTCATCATTTTCACAAAGTCAATCAATCAAGAGGATTGAATTTAATATTATGGACCCATATTCTAATTGTCTCTTAGCAGTTAGCACTGTCCAAATCAGACACTCCAATTCAACCCCTCAAAAAATGTCTTTCTTTAAGTCATGATTCGAATCCAAGATAAAATTAATAACATAAACATACAATTCTTAGTTCAATTATTACCTTTGTTGGCAATCCTGAATTCAACTCGTTAGCCAAGCGATACTCATTCATGACCCAGTCTGTCTTGGTGCCACGCGGTGCACGACCCTCGTAGTAGACGAGCGTCTTTTTTAGACCAATGAGTCTTTTGGGATCAGTTACACTCCTGACAGGCCGATCAGACCCGGTCGCCTTCCAAAATCCATGCTCTGTTGTCCTGCTTGGCCGGCCACCATTAGCTTGTTTTCGGTCCCTTGGCACAAAGAAGTACCACTCCCTCTCCCCTATTCTTGCCAAACCTGCGGTGTCAAAATAATTCCATTGTAGCTGTTCCATAGTAATATATATTATTTGAAATGCAATTAATCTAGACCATTTTATGATATCAGCATGCATTATGGGCCTTGTTTAATAATAAAACATTTATTATTAATTAATATTATAAGGACGTGATCTCGGTTCCCTGTCTTGTTCTTTTGAAATGCAGATTAATTACCTATTAAAATGATTAAATTTTTTGATGTCATAAATTAATTAATGCATGTATGAAAAGATTCCGAAGTAAATCAATCAGGTGCGAAATATAGAGAGTTGTTCACATTGGAAGTTGACCAAATGCTACATGTATTTGATTTTGTTATATAATTTAATTAGTCACATATATATTCCTCAATTCAAATTAATGGAGAACAGAAAAGGAAATGGCACACAAAAAGGAGATGAAAATACCAGGGAGCTCGCAGGGATCATGGCGATAGAGATGTACAGTGGGGATGATGTCTAATTGAAGCCTCTTCCCTTGCACTACTCGCTTTAAGTAGAAATCCAGCAACTCTTCTTCTGTAGGATGAAATCTGAACCCTGGCAATTCCATCTCATCTCCTCTATTCTCCATTATTTATATATTCTTACTCTCTTACTAGCTATATATATGATTCTTTTTCTCCTTTCTTTTTGTTTGTTTTCTTTCGTACAGTGCGTATATCTAAGTGCTAGCTCCGGACGTGTTGTGAAGAAAGAGAGCTTGTGGTGTTTTTATAGGACAGAAGGAGAAGTAGGGCCAACAATATTATTCCCATAGCTTTGAATCCCTAGCTAGTGTTGGACTTTTAGTTACAACTTACAAGCTGCGTGTTCTTAAAAAAATGCATGGGACTTAATTCATATATATCATACAATAACACTAACAGATTGACATATTTAATTATAGGATGACCTTGCTTGTTCACATCGCATTCGGTATCTTACCACAAATTATAATTATAAGGTATGCGAACGATGAAACGATAACATGATTAACTACAGAGACTACCACCACAATTGTTTATATTTGCTATATATATATAAAGGATTGCTAAAATGCTATGCATAGCACGGATAACCTTCGTACTACGGATTCGTTCTTTCATGTCATATTTCAAACAACCGATCCAAACCATTCATTATCTTCTTCATATTGAAATCTCATTACAAACGAAAATTTTACATTTTTTAAAATTTTTTTACTATTTTTCTCAGATTTTTTAAAATACTTAATCTAATAAATTCTGGACCCTTCAATAACAGTGATTTTCAAAAATCTAAAAAAAATAGTAAAAAAATTCAAAAAAATGTAAAATTTGGTTTCTAATGACATTTCAATATGTAGAAGATAATGAACGGTTTGGATCGGTTGTTTGAAGCATAAAACGCAAGAACGAATCCGTAGCACGAATGTCATCCGTGCTATGCATAGCATTTTAGCAATCCTCTATATATATATATATATATATATATATATATATATATATATAGAGAGAGAGAGAGAGAGAGAGAGATTGGCTAAAGTATGCTCCAGCATACGGATCAAACCCGTATGCTAGAGTCGTTTATCAAAATCTCAAATTCAAACTGTCGATCCAAACCGTTTAAGTTGTTCTCCATGTAAAAATATCCTTCAAGTTCAAATTTTACATTTTTTCGAATTTTTTTTGCTATACATTATGCTAGGTATAACTTCGGCTTTAATCAGTTGCTTTTGACTTTTTTTTTTTTTCTGCGCATGATGGCTAACCTCGGCAAGTCAAGTTAGATTGGCTAAATGCAACATCCGAAACAATTAATTATATCATGTGTACTGAAGTAATAAGTAAAGAGCTATTTATATTAATTTATCTGTCTTTTTTGACCTAATATTATCTATTCGTTGACAATATGCACGCAATGCACAGAATACCATGAGATGCTACTGCTGATTTAGTAAAATATGATCGCCTCTTATATATGTATTATATTAATTTTTAATGATTTTTCTTCTATATACAATTTTCCATTGTATAATGATTGGTACTGTTAGTAAGTGGTTGGGATGCACAATTTTTATTTTTATTACAATTAATAAAGATAAAACAAGTAAACAACTACAGGAAAAGATCTTGCGAGCATGTAACACATCAATTAATCATGAGAAAAGGAATTATGGATATACCTCTTCTTGAATCGTATCAATAAGGAAAAATCCATAGAGTAGGAGTCGGTGGCGTGCTGCGCTGCTCTTCCTTCTTCTCCAAAGGATGACCTCGAGTCCACCAATAGAATCACCACGATCTCGAAACCGTGCTAGCGATTACAGATCACGTCTAACCCTTTCTTCCTTTTCTTTCAATTAAACTATTTTAATGGAGGAAGATATTTGCTCAACACATGAGCCAAGAGGATGGAAAGAAGAGACGGCCAGCAAAAAAGAGAGAGAAAAATCAGCATTGTATCCAACCTGAACTCCCTTTATATAGCTGTCCAAAAACCAGTTTCCATAATTAATTATGGACATATTTACCCTTCTATGGTCTGCATTGGATAGACCTTTAATGGGCTACAAAAATTGTATCTAGTCCATTAATTAATTACTATAATTGCTCAATTAACCATCCTAAATTTGAACTTCTAATTATTAACTATTTAAATGAAGGCCCAAATGGCTCAATTAATTAAATTAAGTTGAACAAAATTAATTATTAACTTATTAATAATTATTTAGGGATTAGATAATGCACTAATTTATTTCTATATAATCACTTGACTTAATTAATTATAACAGTTCGCAACAGTATATAATTAATTAATCAACTTATCATATATTCGCAATACTCACTGTTGCAAATAAATAAATAATGCATGGTGTGGTTGCAACTCTATTGTGTGATCCTTTGAGGATTCATGCTATGTTGGCCATGGAATTAAATCGTTATTTAATTCCAATAATCATAAGCGGTATCTAGCAACACGTTATAACTCCCAATTCGCATAAATAATGTACTGATACAAATATTCAAATCCTACATAAGAAATAAAAGTATTTCCTTGTCTGATTCTTATGTCACATGATATCATCGTATAATCCAAGATAGGAATGTGTCATTCTTGCAAATTATACGTTTTCTTGATCTAGAGTTGATTGCACAAGTTGGCCAAACAATCCAACTCCATCAAAGGGCCCAAACAGATATCATCACTCACTAGGTATACTAATGAGAGACATATGATTTTCTTGATGAGTAACTTTTTTCCGCACAATTCAAGAGAACATAAATAATGTCTGTGTAGCAGTATTTATCAGGAATCAGCGGTAGACGATATTTATAGAACCTATCCTCATATGGAAAAGTTGAACCATCTCAAACTTAGAATGAAACTCATATGAAATAAACAATGACACATAACACAATCCATATGTTTATTTCATTGGGTCATGTCCCGTGCTATGTTTCAACAACATACAAATATGCAATTAAGTTGGTAACTCTTTACCTATGATTTGTAGAACTTAATCATCACTTAACTTACTAATCTTATATGATAATTAATATTCCTTGTTAATTATCAAGATTATAGACAATTTAGATTTATTATTGTCATTCTAATGAAAGATCCATAGAGATCCACAATTCATATCCTCAACCTGAATGATCTGTCAATAATAAATCCTATGAACAAATGATCAAATATCATCAATAACATAAACTAAAAAATTAAGTAATTCAATATTGACTTCTGGAACATAACTCAAACAGGTACGCAGTTCTATATCTGGCTTTTCCTCTTTTGTAGTTATGAAAATGGTGAACCTCTTTTTAGTTATTGTGCTTGTAAATTGCATGAGCAGGAGTAGGAAGGATGTAATAACTAATAAACATCAGCATATTCATAAAAGATCTTATACACAGAAATCTAACTGAAGCAAATGCATATATTAATTTCCCTTGGTTGCTTGATATATGTAATCACTAATAAATTCAATTTTTAAAAATAGATAAAGTAAAATTATAAATGTGTTCTCTACTGTTTAGGTTGATTATCAAATTCGATGTCATTTAAAAAATAGTTTGAATGTGGATTGAGTGTCAATACCATTGAAATGTTCATTTCCTCGTACAACTCAATATTTAAACTGTACTAAAATTTTCTACACAATGTATCTAAACAACAGAGAAGATATCTATCAATTTGCATTTTTTTTAAATAAGCATTTGATATATTGTCATGGTGTCAAGTATTTTTTTTAATAATATAATTGATCTCCTAAAAAAAAATTTCTAAAACTTATGCTATGTGGATAAAAATTTCATAGATTGATTGGGGTTGATTAATCCTATGTAGTATTTTTTTTTTAAAGGAAATATTTGATTTATGTCACTTCAAATATACGTCAATTTCAAATAAGCTATCACGAAATGACTAATTTGATATATGCCATTGTAAAACTACAAAGATTGGTTTTATGCAACTATTTTTTTTAAAAAAAATATTAAATTTGAATTATGCCACTAAGCAATATATAGTAATTAAAAAGGAAAATATTAATTCCATCCAATCCCAAACTCTGAAATTTGAAAAATCATCTTTGAAATAATTTTTTTTAATTTTCAAATTTTATAAATTGAATATTTTGAATATTGAATTTTGGAATTTTAAATGGACGTGTATTTTTTTCGATAAACTGGTGGCATAAAATAACTTTTTATTATAGTGGCATAAAATCAATAAGCTGTTTTGTTATGACGTATTTCAAATTTAAAAATTTCATAGTAGCATATTCAAAAGAATAGTATAATCATTTGAATCAACAGCATAAATTTCTTTTTTCTTTAGCGGCATAAAATTAATTAGTCGACTAGCGATGACATATCTATTAGATGACTGCTTATGGGTCATAAAATGAAACTCAAAAAAAAAAAAAAAAAAAAATCTATTAGATGACTATATCAGAATACAATGAGAGAAACGGTGGGAGACAATGTTAACATATATGCTAATGAGAAATAGTTATGACGGTGTGGGAGACATGATGGTAAAAAAAAAAAGTAATAATAATGTACAATAGTATACTTGACGACAATTTTAACATGCTAATGAAAAATAGTTATGTTGTGAACAATTAATTGCAAGATGGATGTTTCCTGTTGCATAATTTTCTCTCAATTGCACTAAGGTAGTATTGGTATCAACTATCAAGATTAATCAGCATGCATGATTAATTAGCAATCGCAAATAACTTCTCCAAAGAAAATAAAACAATACCGGAGTCTGGAACCAAAAAAAAGTAAAAAAAAAAATCAATAAAAACAATTAATACTGAAGAATTATCCGTCGAAAAACAGAAACAAATTAATTAGATCCTTCAATTATTAATTGTCCGATCATCTTTCATCAATGTAGATAATTGTTTTTTTTACTCTTTTTTTTTTAAAAAAAGAGCTGGATGATTTTGGAAAGCGTTTACTTTGACTCACAGTTAGGGGTGGATAACGTGTATAACGGAAACGAAATGGGGTCATTCCGTTTTCCGTTCCACTTCAATAATGGTACGAATCGGATGATTCGTGATTCGTTCCGTTTCGACGGAACGTGGCGGAACGGCTATATTTACACTATAAAATGCACAAACGAATCACGAAATACATTCCGTTATATGTTCCACGTGGACAGAACGGAACGAATATTTCGAGTATTCACGGTATACCGCGCCCACCCCTACTCACAGTGTTTATAAAGTGAATGCATTAATTTTGCGTCTCTCCTTTGCGGGCTGCTTCAATTTCCCAGAGGTCTAGGATAGTTTTGTCTGAATATGCTCACCACTTTAGCAGTTCCACATATTGCAAAATAAAACAAAAAAAAACATTATTTTATAATTTTGTGGGACAAGTTTTTTTTTATTTTGCTATTATATATTATTGTTATAAAAATTTAAAGCGTCGTTAATATTTTATTTAAGTATTTTCCTAAGTTAAATGAGCTAAGAATTTTGTCTATTTCTTGAACTGAATTTACCAGTACATATTTAGTTGACACTTTGTTTAAAATATATTATTGAATATTTATCAAGTTAGGATTAATGTTTGTTTGCTATATTCAGAAAATGAAACAACATTACTAAAGGCCTAAAGCGCTATCTCAAAAAGACATGAGGAACAATTTAATATAATTAATAGCTAACAGCTAAAGGAGTAAAAATTATTATCTGCCAATAGTTGATATTTAGACTAAGTAAAAGCTGACCCTCATTTTGTTATTTTCTCTAACAAACGTTTCAGATAGGCCCTCATTATATTTGCAAATGTGGCAACCCGATATTTAGTAGACTAAGGTTGTGCTCCAGACCTAGCCTCCGGTATAGATTATTTAAGAGAGAAATGGAAGGAAAGATTAGCGAAGACTGAGTAGAGTAATTAAACTCCTACATTCTAAAATTGGGGTTATAAAAATAAGTTGTTTGGAGATTAACTTTTTACTTTTCTCCTATCCACTCATCTTCTTTTAAAATTATGAAGCAAGATTTGGTAAAGATTTAATTTAATCTCCCTCCCTCTTCTCTCCAAAGGGTGCGTTTGGATAGATGTGAGAAGAAGGGAAGAAAGGAAAAAGTGGGAAGAATTATTGGGAAGTGTGTAACTTTGTGAAGTGTTTGGATTGTTTATAATTTTTTTTCTTCTTCTTCCTTCTTCTTCCTTCTTCTTCTTCTTTCTTCCAACGATCCAAACGCACCAAAAATTTGGTACTGGAGTACAGCCTAAGTAAATTAAAGTTGCTAACCAATTTGGACCTAACAAAGTTACTTTTCTTTCTCCTTCTAGTTAATTGTGCTTATTTTCGAGAAATAATAACTGTCATTTGCAGTTTTGTCATCGCTTGAACAAAGTGAATACATAAAACAAAAAAGCTGAACATAAAGATAATCAAAGTTAACACATAAAAAAAAATAAGTTATGTTATTCCTTGTTTAGATTTTTATATACATATTCAATTTATTTTTATTGAACTTATTTATTTGTATGTCTTCACTTTTCACTTTGATTAATAATTTTTTTTCTAGGTTCTTAGTGAGGGCCGTTATCAAGCTCAAAATGTGTATGACCCATATATGCTTTAATGCATTTCGTTGACAGATGTAAGTCTTCCACTATGAGAAATTAATGGGCAAGAAGAAAAACGTAGAAAACTTTTGCTTGTTGCTTTACGTACCACCTTTTCTTGACTTGGTAACTAAAAATGACAAATGGCCATTCCACATTTTGACCTCCGTTTATTCATTTTATTTATAGCTTATGTTTTCATTGACTTGGTCTTGGAATACCCCTTTTAATAATTGCCTCCAAAAATTCCTCAATTGATGCATAGTACGGTTTGGTTCTAGAAAATTGTACGGATAAAATCAGATAATAACAAGTTAATATATCTTTTTGAAATTGCAACACAACTTAAAATTACACCTCCCATATCATTGATTGTAATAAAACTTTTTTAGTCGAAAATCAAATTTTTTTTATAAAACTCTTGTATACAAATGTTATAGTATGCCTTATATTCTATATTTAATTTTAAGAGAAAAATGGAGGGGGGAAAAAACAAATCATAGCACAATCCTTCTTGTTGAATTGGTGAACGTGTACAACATATTGAGGGGAGACTGTCACTACGAGATGGACAGTACATGTAATTCCACAACTCAAATTCCCTTATCATGAATTCTTGCAGAAAACTATCAGATCAAGCTATAAGAACCAGTAACATGCCGAGTGTTGAGAATTGTGAATAAAATGATGAATGGAATTTATACTTTATGGTTCATATATATCCTGATTCTTATGGTTTGATTACCATCCATTTTTAATCAAAGGACTTTGGTACAACGATAAAATTGTATGTTGTGTATTTGTTACAACTTGCAACTGCGAAATTCTAAAAGAGGAAAACAGGGTGAGGTTACTTTTTTCTAGAGAAGATTTTCTCCCTAGCTATTATCTAATTGGCCTATTATGATAACTTTTCTGAGGCTACTTTACTTCCTTAATAAGAATCCATTCTCAGCGCCAACAGTGGTTCTCCTTGTCTCTATATACACATACACAGAGAAGAAAGAAAGAAAATAAATAAGTATATTGAATCAGCGACGGGAGGGCAGCATGGGATGTGGCTCAAGCCAAGGTATCTTTGTTCGATTGATTCAAAGAACTGGTTCAAGAAGAATCAGTTATGTATCCGTTTTTAGTATCAATTATTTTTAGTTGTAGCAGTTATTTCGAGTTGTTTAATTATGCAGCAAGGTTATGTTTGTAGTGGGTTAAGTTATAGGATTAGTGGAGTTTATTTTTAGCAGATGAGAGTTTATTTAAGACAACATTGTATTCGTATTTTTTAAGTAGTAAGAAGAAGAAGAATTGCAATAGAGAAAAGTTTGTGTTCTGTTGATACGTTTCAGTTGTTTTGCTTCCTCTTTCTTAACTGTTGAAGTTCCAATACATAATAGTTGAACTTTCAATATACAACTGTTTGAATTCTCCAACAAATTGGTATCAGAGCGGGTTAGATTCATTGAGATGTGATGGCAGAGAATGGCAATTCGATTCATCCTTCAATTCCACTTTTCAAAGGAGAAAACTATTAGTTTTGGCAGATTAAGATGACAACCTTGTTCAAATCGCAAGGGTTGTGGGATTTGGTGGACAAAGACGCTGGCACAGATGCAGAGAGTCAAAAGAAGGATGCAAAAGCCTTGTTCTTCCTCCAGCAGGCTGTACATGAGAGTATCTTCTCGAAGATTGCAGTAGCAACTTCAGCCCAAGTAGCATGGACCACCTTGAAACTGCAAGAGAATTTGAAACACTACTCATGAAGTCAGAAGAGAAGGTGCAGATGTTCTTAACAAGGGTAAACACCACAGTGAATCAAATCAAGTCATGTGGTGAAACCATCATGGAGAAGACTATTGTGGCAAAGGTGCTGAGAAGTTTGACTCCAAAATTTGATCATGTGGTGGCAGCAATTCAAGAATCAAAAGACCTCTCAACCTATACGTTTGATGAACTAATGGGATCACTGCAGACCCATGAAATCAGGCTCTCCAGATCATCAGAAGGATCTGATCAAGGTGTGTTCTTCACCAAAGGTGCTACTTCAGGAGGCAGAGGTGGCAATAGCTCAAGGGGAAGAGGTAGAGGAAATAGTAGAGGTAGAAGAGGAAGAGAAAGAGGAGGATATGGCAGAGACCAGAATCAAGATGTTGAAAACAAGAATCAACAATCAGAAAAGAAAGACAAGAAAGATGTGCAATGCTTCAACTGCAAGAGGTATGGGCATTATCAATCTGAATGTTACAGAAAAACAAAAGAAGAAGATGGACAAGCAGATGTTCAATGTTACTATTGTCATAAGTATGGTCATGTTCAAGCAAATTGCTACCAGAAGCAAAGAGAAGAAGGGCAAGCCAGCTATGCAGAGGCAGATCAGCATCAATCCAAGTTATTCATGGCATATACTAAGGAAGAAGTTAATAGTAGTTCAATTTGGTTCCTAGACAGCGGATGTTCAAATCATATGATATGTCACAAGCATCTATTTGAAGATTTGGATACTTCTCACAAGTTGAAGGTCAGGCTTGGAGATGATAAATCAATCCAAGTAGAAGGAAAAGGCACAATTGCAGTAAGAAACAACAATTATGGTATGAAGTACTTGCACAATGTTTATTTTATTCCACAATTGTCTCAGAATCTCCTCAGTATTGGGCAACTGATGGAGAGTGGATATTCAATACTGTTTGAAGGAAGTACTTGTTTGATTAAAGAGAGTGCAACCAACAAGTTAATTGTAGAAGTGACCATGGCAACCAATAAGTTATTTCCTTTAGAAATTTCTGGTGTTAGAGAAAAAACATTAGCAATGAAATAACTGAATCAATCTGAATTATGGTATCTCAGATATGGACATTTGTATGTTAAAGGATTAAAGTTGTTGAATCAAAAATAAATGGTCTATGGTTTACCTGAAATTGATCAGCTAGGAGTTTGTGAAGGTTGTATATATGGAAAACAAGCAAAATTATCATTCCCTAAAGGACTTGCAAAGAGAGCAACACAAGTTCTAAAAATTGTGCACACTGATCTTTGTGGATCCATGGAAACTACATCACTTGGAGGCAGTAAGTATTTTCTACTATTTATTGATGATTTTAGTAGAATGAATTGGGTCTATTTTCTGCAAAATAAAGGAGAAACTTTTGAGCACTTCAAGAAATTTAAGGCATATGTAGAAAAACAAACTGAAAAGAAGTTGAAAGTGTTGAGATCAGATAAAGGGGTGAGTATCAATTCATAGAGTTTCAAAAATTTTGTGAAGCTGAAGGTATACACCATGAGTTAACAGTTCCTTACACACCAGAACAGAATGGGGTTGCAGAAAGAAAAAATAGAACTATTGTTGAAATGACCAGAAGCATGTTGAAAACAAAAGGTTTGTCAAATTTGATTTGGGCTGAAGCAGTAGCAACTGCTGTGTATCTGTTGAATTTGTCACCTACAAAAGTTGTAATGAACAAAACACCATTTGAGGCTTGGTTTGAAAGGAAACCAGCAATTGGTCACTTGAAAGTATTTGGATGTATTGCATACACCTTGGTTAATTCTCAGAACAGAAAGAAGTTGGATGAAAAATCTGAAAAATGCATCTTTATTGGGTATTGCACACAGTCAAAATGATACAGATTGTATAATCCAAACAGCAAGAAGTTCATTGTGAGTAGGAATGTGCTATTTGATGAAAATGCATGTTGGAATTGGAAAGAAAAATCATCTGAGTATGAAGTTGAGTTTCCAACAGAAGATTAAGAAGGAGAAGTTCAAAAAGAGATGCAGATACAGCAGCAAATGAGTTCCAACAACGACAATACATCAACTTCAACTGCTAGACTGAGTGACAATGTGCTTGATGATCCTGAAGATGAAGGAAGAAAATTCAGAAGCATACAGGAATTGTATGAAGCAACTCAAATCTTATATGTGGCAGATCCAACAACCTTTGAGGAAGCATCAGAAAAGAAAAAATGGTGTCAAGCAATGCAGGAAGAGTTGGCAGCCATTGAAAAGAACAACACTTGAAAATTGGTACAACTTCCTCAAGGAAAGAATGTGATAGGAGTAAAATGGGTATTCAAGACCAAGTATGATGCAGATGGCACAATAAACAAGTATAAAGCAAGACTTGTAGTCAAGGGATATGCTAAAAAATATGGTTTGGATTTTGAGAAAATATTTTCTCCAGTAGCACGGTTTGAAACTGTGAGAATGATACTGTCATTTGCAGTACAGATAAAGAAGAATGTATATCAGCTTGATGTGAAATCAGCTTTTCTGAATGGAGATTTAAATGAAGAAGTATATGTTGAGCAACCAGATGGTTTTAAGAAGAAAGGCAAAGAAAATTGGGTTTACAAATTGATAAAAGCACTGTATGGATTGAAACAGGCACCAAGAGCATGGTACAGTAAGATTGATTCCTACTTTATCAAATCTGATTTTGAAAGAAGCAAAAGTGAGCTAAATCTTTATGTGAAGAAGGAAGGAGATAAGTTGCTGGTACTTTGTTTGTATGTAGATGACATGATTTACTTTGGGACTGATGAAGGCTTAGTTGAACAGTTTAAGAATAATATGAAGAAGCAGTTTGAAATGACTGATCTTGGACTTCTTCATTATTTCCTAGGCTTAGAGGTTAAGCAATTTTCAGGTAAAATATTTCTATCCCAAAAGAAATATGCATCTGATATGCTTTGCAAGTTTGGCATGCAGGGGTGCAAGCCGTGTCCAACTCCTACGAATAAGAATGAAAAATTGTTGAAGGAAGATGGTTCAGGAGGAGCTGATTTAGCAAAATATAGGAGTCTTGTTGGATGCTTGATTTATTTGACATATACTAGAACTGATATATCATATGCAGTATGAGTGATTTCTAGGTTTATGCAAATACCAACAAATCATCAATATGGAGCATCAAAGAGAGTGCTGAGATATGTTGCAGGAACTTTGAATTTTGGGATATGGTATGATCATAGCAGTGATTTTGTTCTTACTGGGTTTAGTGACAGTGATTGGGCAGGATGTGTTGATGATTGCAAAAGCACTACTGGTTATATGTTTACAATGGGATCAGGAGCTGTAAGTTGGTGTTCTAAGAAGCAATTTTCAGTGGCTTTATCAAGTTCAGAAGCTGAGTATGTAGCTATTTCTTCAACAGCTAAGTGTGGCTTAGAATAATTTTGTCAGATTTGTATCAACCTCATTAGCAATCAACAACAATACTGTGTGATAATCAATCAGCCATTGCAATGACAAAGAATCCAGTTTTTCATGGAAGAACAAAGTATATTGACATAAAAGTACACTTCATCAGAGAATTGGTCACAAGACAGCATGTTCAACTCAAGCACATTAAAACAGATGAACAAGTTGCAGATGTTTTGACAAAGGCTTTGGACAGGGGCAAGTTTGAATACTTTCGAGAAATGCTTGGAGTAAAGAGCTTTGAATCAAGGGGGAGTGTTAGAGATTGATTCAAAGAACTGGTTCTAGAAGAATCAGTTATGTATCCATTTTAGTATTAGTTATTTTTAGTTGTAGCAGTTATTTCGAGTTGTTTAATTATGCAGCAAGGTTATGTTTGTAGTGGGTTAAGTTATAGGATTAGTGGAGTTTATTTTTAGCACATGAGAGTTTATTTAAGACAGCATTGTATTCGTGTTTTTTAAGTAGTAAGAAGAAGAAGAATTGCAATAGAGAAAAGTTTGTGTTATGTTGATACATTTCAATTGTTTTGCTTCCTCTTTCTTAACTGTTGAAGTTTCAATACGTAATAGTTAAACTTTCAATATATAACTGTTTGAATTTCCCAACAATCTTATCATTGAATTATATTCGACGTACAAAAGAACACAGCTCGGACTTCATACCTGTGCACAACTTGGAAAATTTGGCGAGTAGACATTGATCGACAATGCAGGGTTCACTTTCGCCATTCTTTCTGCAAACTCACGGAATTGGTTAGGAAAAACACTTTGTTTTCTTGTAGCAGGAAAAGACATACTGAGGTCACGAGGCAATAGTATTCTGATAGGAACACACAGATTAATGTAGAATATGGCGTAGCATTTTATTAATTGGACCTAAGGGCACAAACTAATTAGGCCTAGCATAGACTGTTCTCTTGTAGGTCCATCGCTAGCAACTCCTTTATTTAATTTAATAATTAGCTACGATTAAGGAAACTTTCTCAAAAAAATGCTTTGCAATTTTGTGACTGTATTCACTATTTTGTTTATAATTTCACTGTATGTACTCTGTTTGAGATGATTTAGAAACTACTAGAAAATTTACAACAAGCTCTATAATTTAATTAATATATTACTGCCACTTGTTTCACAATCTTTTTTTTTTTTTTTTGACAAGCTAGGTAATGACTACCCAGGAATTCACAATCTTTTTGTTCTGGTATTATTGATGATTCAAATGCCCCGAAACACTTCACTAAGTGGATTAAAACCTCAAAATCCAACAAATTTGTAGGAATTAAGAAGAACGAAACTTCGCCATGTATGTGCATATCTGGCTACTTGCTATATTTCTGCCATATCTCTCATTTTTTGTTCAAAAACAAAACAGTGATAGAGAAATTTTCCTAGTCAATATGTTGCTTCCTGGCTAGTTTTTGAAATGCTCGCCAAGAATTCACAATAAATATAACGGATGCATTAATTATTCTTGATAAAAAAAATGTATTACACACAGACAATTAATCTTTGTAGCATAATAGATATGATGCATCACAACATATTGAGTGTTTAATTTGGCATCGCGACCATACCGTTAATAGTTTTACATATTGACAAATCTAATCAATATGTAGAAATGTCATAGCAAATCAATTTTTTTTTTTTAGTATTTTTTCCAATTTTTAAAGATTTCATTCATGTGAAATTACGGAAATTAGAAATCCAACAAATCTTTGTATTTGAGGATTCCATGAAAAAGTACACTAGCTATACAAATATTCTAATTATACATACGTAACTATTTCTGATCTGTGTGCACTATTTTGCCTAAATTAGATCCTCCAACTTGAAGGGAAAAAGAGAGCCACAGGCTCATATAACCTAATTTACAAGTCCTTATCAGTATCAATTTATCATATTTTCCTCTCTAATCCACAGTCGAGCATTCATTTTTGATCATCATCATCACAAACTTTTAGAACAGTCTAAAATTGCAAATCATTTGATTTACGCAGGCAGCTTGGAGATAGACTGGTGTAAAAGTTTGTGTGGCTGCCAGCAAAAAATCTTTCTGATTCTTTAAAAATTGAGCACGCCAGTATAGTAAGGAGACCACTGATCCATCCAAGGACTCCTCAATTGTGTCAGGAAGGGATCTTGCATCCACTCAAGTGCATTAAATTTCGGCAATTCAAGTTCTGGCAAGTTAAGTTGCTTGGCTGGTGGCAGTGCAACTGTCTCTTCCTCTACTTTCACAATCTCTTCTTCGATTTCCTTTTTTTTGGTTTCTTCTGGAAGTGCACTTGCTGCATCTTCAACAAACATCCAATTTTGAACGGGGTCATGATCGGAGGAAGAAAACGAATCAACTGGCGAACCTGAGTTGTGTAAACATCTCGTTTCCTCCATTGCTACTCTTTGTTCTAGTTCTTTGAGTGAAACAGCTTTGCGGTATACCTTGCACAACACTATATCCTCCTGCATATTGAACAATCATAGAAAATTCTTTAGTCAAGGATAAGTTTTCCTAGCAATTTCTGGTTTTGCGTTATGTAATTACATGTTAACTAGCCATGGAAATCATACTACATGACATTATTTTCTTGTTGACTGCCAAATATTTCATTTTCTCTCTTTTTTCCATTCTAAAAGTTAATTTGACTTGTCAAGGCTTCAGAGGAACTCTATTGATGATCATTTTCGTAATAGTAGAAGATAGCATAATATTTTTTAACGATGGAATTTCCATATTTAGTCATTTTCAGGTTGCCATCGTTACCAACTCATTTCACAAAGTCAATCATTAATCAAGGATTGACTTTAAATTATGGACCCATATTCCAATTGTCTAGTAGCACTGTCCAAATCAAACTGGACATTTCCAATTCTACCCCTCAAAAAGGTCTAGCTCAAGATAAAATTAACCAACATAAACACACAAACTTTTTAGTTATATAATTTACCTTTGGAGGCAATCCTGATGAGGAATTCGACTCAGTCGGCAAACGGTATTCGTTCATGACCCAGTCTGTCTTGGTGCCACGCGGTGCCCGACCCTCGTAGTACACAAGTGTCTTTTTTAGACCAATGAGTCTTTTTGGATCAATTACGCTCCTGACTGGTCGATCTGACCCAGTCGCCTTCCAAAATCCACGCTCTGTTGTCCGGCTTGGCCGGCCACCATTAGCCTGCTTTCGGTCCCTTGGCACAAAGAAGTACCACTCCCTCTCCCCTATCCTTGCTAAACCTGTGTTGTCAAATTAATTCCATTGTTAGCTGCACCAAGGCAAAGATGTTCATACTGTGGGAACAAACAAAATTCAATATTTCAATTTTAAATTTACACCTTTCATTTTATTTTTATGATATCAGCAAATTTAATGGCTTCCTTTCTTGTTTAACAAAACACATTTTAGTGAACATGTGTGATTTCAGTTGCATGTCTTCTGCCTTTGAATGCTAATTAATTACCAGGGAGCTCCCAAGGGTCATGGCGGTACAGATGTACTGTGGGGATGATATCAAACTGCAGCTTCTTCCCTTGCACCACTCTCTTCAAGTAGAAATCAAGCAACTCTTCTTCTGTTGGATGAAATCTGAACCCTGGCAACTCCATCTCAGCTCCTGCTCTGTTCTCCATAATTTTATATTTATTATTCTCTTTCAATTTCTGATTCTTTTTCTCCTTTTCTTTTTGCTCTTTTCGTTCGTTGTAGATATCTAACTGCTAGCTGTGGATGTGGTGTGAAGAAAGAGAGTTTGTGGTGTTTTATAGGACAGAGCGGAAGTGAGGTCCACAATATGATTCCAACAAGTTTGAATCCTAGTGTTGGACTTTTACCAGCCGCATTTCATGAGAAATTTCAAAGTATATAGGACTTTACACATATAATTGCTATAATGCTCACGGACTTACAGATTGACATATTTTTATTTATGATGACCTTGCCTATTCATATTACGCTTATTCAAAAATAAGTATGTACACGAATCTCAAAAAAATAATAATAAGTATATGCACGAATTATATTACAATTAAATGTTTAAGTACTTGTTGTTGTTAGTAATTGTCTGACCAAAAAGAATTTATTAATAAAAAAACAAACGTACAAGATAGAAATAAAATAATTACATGTTATAGTACAGTTGTTATAAAATAGCAGAAACGTGCTTATAAATTTGTTTTAGTGGTCAGTTGCTTTTGACTTTGTTTTTTTTTTTTTGCTCTCTATGGCTAACATCACCAAGTCAAGTTAGATTGGCCATATACAATATCTTAAACAATTAGTTATATATATTATATAATATGAAATAAGTAAGAGTTGTTTATATTAATTTATCTGTCTTTCTTGACCCAATGTTATCTATTCGTTGACAATATGCACGCAATACACAGAATACCATGAGACAGATACGGATTTAGTAAAACATGATCATATCTTATATATAATTTTTTAATGATTTTTTTCTATGTAAAAATTTTCCACACTGCGCCTACTATACATATTTATTAATTGGCACACAGTTTTATATTTGACTTTATCTCTTTTGGTACTAAAAATGGTAAACCTTTGTGATTTCAGTTATTGCGGTTCCAAAGTAAAATGAGCTGGAGTATAAAAGAATGCAATCAGCGTCAGATACTCATAAAAAGGCATTAGACAGAGAAATCTAACAGATGCAAATGCATATATATATTTCAGCATGCCAAGGTGTCACATTAATTTCTGAGTGTGAACTCCTATTTCTTTAAATAATTAAGCACAGCTTGATAATGGAGGAAAAAAATAGAAAGCCTAATCGTTGAGCTACCTTTTAAGATATTTTTATATTTTCAGAATATATATGCATGACAAATTATAAAGCAATAGTCAAATTAAGAGAAAAACAAAAAACCAAAATTGTAAATATGCCCTTTCTAATATTTTGTATAAACAAATCATTAGAATGTCGATCAAGTGCCGATAAAATTGAACTTTGAATTCTTTTGAACGTCTTAAAACTTAAAATTGTACCAATTTTACTGCACAACATATTGATTGACAATTGTTTAATCGATTAATTGTTATGATGTCAAGTAATTATATTGGTACATAACCTATCTAGCTCCTTCTTTGGAAGTTTCTAAATTCCATACATCTCAATATATTCAATTTACATAATTAAATGAGTCAATTGACCCCGCTTAAACTTTTGCCAGGACTTGACTACGACTATATCAGATTAGAAGTGTAAAAATGAAAAACATTGAAATAACAAAAACTTATGTCCTATTTGACTATAAAAACACAAAATTCATATTCTGATGAAAATAGTCATGATATGGACAATCAATTCCAAGATGATTTTCTTTTTTTTTTTTCTTGTGCAGAATTTTATCTCAAATTCATTAATGGTAGTACTGATAAGAAAATTGGTCTTCATCAATTAACATCCGAGAACTTTTTCCTAAGAAAATTGAACAACACTAGAATATTATCCTTCCAAAACCAGAAACAAATTAAATCTTTCATTAATTATATTAAATGTTCCGTCAGCTTTGCATGTTAACTAATGAAGATGCATCGTGTTGCGAAGCGTTTACTTTGACTCATAGTGCTTTCAAATTAAAGGAATGCATTGGGCATTTTCCCTAGGAATGTTATAAATCAATAAATGCCCTGTGGCCCAGGATAGTATTAAATTGTTGGATACGTAGTACTCTACATGTTGCAAAAAATAAAAACTTTTTATAATGTCGTGAGACAGTTATTACGTCAATATTTTGCTATATTTGTATTCTATATTAATGTTAAATAAATTAACATCATAATTATTATTTTTATATACTTTGCCAAGCTAAATGAGCTAGAATTTCGTTTATATTTATGTTGGGTGAATTAAGTACAAATCTAGTGTATATATTATTGAATATATAACAACTTAATAGTTAATGTTTGTTGGCTAATAATTAGTAGTGGATAACTAACCGTTTAAAAAGTGATCCTTACCTATTAATAAATATATAGTTCATACTTAGACTAAGTAAAAGCTGACACTTTATTATAGTATCTACTTTTTGCTTACGTGGCAACCCGCGTTTGTAAAGAAGCAAATTGGTGGCCAATGTGAGCCACCAAAAAAATTCCTTTTTCTTTTTTAGTTTATTTTACTTGTTTACTACGCTGCGAAAAAGAAAGCCTAATTATAGAGGCCCACAACTCCACAAGTGAAAAACTAAAAATTTATTAGTTGCCACAAGCTCAAGATGATATTTTCATTTTCATATCTTAATGCATGATATCGCATTTATATTTAGCAATTAGTCGGGAAGAGTTTGCTTTCATTTTTTTTCTTTTTGGAAAATGAATCAAAGTACTGCTGTCCATAAAGAGAACTTCCCAATAAGTAGTTAATTTCATTATGGAGAGATGATATTTAAGTTGGGACAGCATTTTTTGTTTAATCGAGAAGGAATCAGATTAAGTCTGGTATGAGAGTACATCGATTTGAGGAGTGATTAAACCATCAGAATAATAATGTTTATTATGTTAATAATTAGAAGTTATCTATATACAAATCTAATTGATGTTGAAAATGAACTTTTATTATTATTAGTTATTCATCTCTCAAAAATAGCTGTAAGTTGATCCATCTTTTAATTTATTAGTTATTCACTATTTTTCACACTATGTGTGTAAAAATAAATAAATAAATAAAACAAAAGAAACAAAAGAAACGAAAGAAAGAAAAACAAATCCTAATTAACAACCTTGTGAATTTTCTAGTTTAGTTGAAACCTCGCATAGTATCACATAATTACAACATTTTGCTACTACCAAAATTTGCTATATATGGATATCGGAGCATATATAGTGCTCCTAAGCTTAGGCCCACATATAGATCAATTAACAAAATTATTTAGGGGGGGAAGACGCGCAAAAGAGTCGACCCTAGTTGCCCTGTCAGTTTCAATCGCCATTATTTAATTTGTATGACCTAACAAAAAGGGCAAATCTCGTACGTACGTGCATGTCTAATCGCTAGTAATTTTTATTTTTTACGTATAGAAATTAGAAAAAAAAAAAACTATGGTCCTGATCAAAATCTCATTTTTTTTTAACATGGAATTTCATTTCATTTGATTTTGTTGGAAATTTCTTGATCAAAATGAACGGATTTGGTATCATTTGGTTGGAATTCCTATGTAATTAGATCTAACGAAATCTTATGAAATCAATTGAATTAAATTGAAATCCCGTGAAAAAAAAACATTTTGATCAGGGCCTAACTTTTCACTTATCTGTTAATAATAATAGTTACACATTTGTTAAGTGAGAATGCACAATTGTTAAAAAGTAATTTTTTATATATTTATGTAGACTTTGTATTATTTTTATTGGTAATAATTATGTATTTTAGCTCTGGTCACCCACATGAATACATGATTAATCTATATACTATTAATACTAATATATATTTATTAAATTAATAATAATTCATAATTATTAATAATGAAAACTTTTTTATATACATGTATATAAATTATATTGTACCTTGATATTTGTAAGGAAAGATGATAGTCAAATACTCTAGCTTATTTTTAACCAAGTGGCCTTTTTATTATATCCCTAATCAAAATGGTGTAGACATGGAATTTTATTTCATTTCATTAGATATATTAGAATTGATTGGAGTTTATTTTCAATTGAAATTTCATGATCAAAACAAATATAAGAACAATTGATTTGGATTTTAAAAAAGATGATGAAGGCTTAAAACCTAGGAATCAAATAAATTTATAGACCTAGAGCTAACCTCACTAATCGTTTGGAGTAAAACTTTAGGGTCGAACCCAAGGGACGGTACAATTGATTACTGGACTTATCCTTTTTCAAAAGCTAGACAAGAATATTTTGGTGGAGAAATAATTGAAATAAATCTAAGTGCAATAAAGTAGATATTTTTTGTTGTTTTTGTCTATTAAAATAATGTAAACAACTAAAGTAAAGTTTTTGGGTTTTCAAACAGTATAAAAAGCGTCTTAGGGTTCAGGTTTCACCTTGGTTTGGACTCTAGAACACAAAACTTATCACTTTCGTGCATCGATTGGTGTTTTTCAAGCATATACCGCTCTGTTCAGTCCGAACAGGAATCTGTTCGATCCGAACAGATGGTATAAGTGTGTGATTTTGAACTTTTATGATATTTTATGCTTTGTGCTAGGGTTTGTTGGCTAAACCTAGATTCACTAAACCTCAGTTGTCGCTTGTTGGACTAGAAACTGGTTTAATCACAACCTAACCTAATTAACTTGATTGGTTCACAACTTTTGGTATAGAATTCAATCAACTTAAACTTGTTTGTTGGAGTTCATAAGGATATCTAGAGGTCTTTTGGACTTGTCTAAAAGTTACACTTTTGGTGCCAACTAATCTCCCCTTTCGGATCTACGATTTATCCCAAATACTTTATCTAAATTATCTTGATTAACCTAACTTTAGAACTTAACTAAATGTGGTCATTCATCTAGAAGTTAATTAGACTTAACCAAGCAATTTAAACAAGCAATTATAATAATTCTCAACAAAACAAATCAACAAAACATATCATAACATAACGAGTCAAATCACAACTTCCAAACCTAAGTTACTACCTTATCCCTAAGACTACATAAATTTAGCCTAACATAGTACTAAAACACACAACAAATAACATAGAAATAACAAGATACAAGCCCATTGAAAATAGAGAAGAAAACATAGAAGAATAAACCGAATACTCCTTTATGCTTTCAAACTACGATCTCTAGGCAGTGGTGTGTTGCAAGATGGTCACCAAACTCGTCTCCTTGCTGCCGTCGCTTCAAAGAACCAAGTTTTGATGATCTCCCATGGTGGAAGAGAGAAAAACACCTATGGAAAGTGGAATTTTGTGGTATGAAAGGTTGAATCCCCTTTCCTTAGGCTTAGGGGGGCTTATATAGCAATTTTCAGGTGCTTGGGAGGTTGCCTGGTCGTCAAGGCAAGAAAATATGCCAAAATACGAGTTTCCGTGTTGAAAATACTTCCAAATATGATTTTTTGGCAGTCTGGTCGGATCGAACAGGGTTCTGTTCGGTCCGAACAGGGGTCTGTTTGGGTCTGACAGGCTTCTGTTCGGGTCGGACAAGCCTCTGTTCGGGTCGGACAAGGGGTCTGTTCGACCTGACCAGAGAGCTAGTATTTCGGCCATAATTCCTCCATCCGGACTCCGATTGAGGCGATTCAAAAACCGTTAGGAAGCTTAGGATGAGTTCTACAATGCTAATGATTCTATTTGACCAATTGCTTCTCTTAATTTCTCATTAGCCCCAAGCATGAGTCATTTGGTCCAAACGGTGGTTTGAAAAGTGCTTTCAAGTGCTAGGAATGAGTTGTCTAACGTATGCCAAGTGCCCGAAATCTTCAAATAGCTCAAATATCACCAGAAAATCATTAAAGTCCTATAAAATGAGAGAAGAAACGACAGTAGATCCAATTCTTTGGAAATTATAGCAATTTATTGAATAATTCAATGGTTTGAGTGTTATTTGAGTGCCAAGTACAGTCCAAATGTCTACAAATAGTGACGATATCAAAAGACTTACTTTTCCCTCATTTATTTGAATAAGAGAAGGAGTATTAAGGCCTTTTTCTATTTCTCCTCATGAAATCCGACCAAATTTCAATCCAATTCTCAGGATTTCAATGGAGTCAAATTTTTCCATAGAATCCGATCAAATGAAATGAAATCTAATTTTTTATTAGATTCTAATAAGAGGATTTCAAAATCATGGGAATTCCTAAAAAAAATGATTTTGATCAGGGCCTATATTTTTATTGTTAACAGTTATTTATTTTTACTTAATAGACATTTAATATTTTATTTATTTAACAAACAGAAGAACATATAATTGGACAGAAAATTGCATAGACACTGAAGTTAAGTACGCTCTATTTAAAATCCATCCAAAACGAATCTTAAAATTATCCTCTATATATTGCTTTTATATGCTTGGGGTGACATCCGTGTGGATGTCACCGAGACCGACCTATCCGGACTGGAACTAAAGAAGTCACGGTCCTTTTGTTGGTATCTCCAATTCCAATTCAAGCAAAGAGCGCCTTATTTTTCTCTCGTAACCGCGTTGAATTCTTCAATGATAAATTTTGATAGTACTTTTGACTTGATCAAAGTCTGGGGCATAGACCCTGCTGCTTCTCTAGTGGCCTCTAATGCTTGCCATTCCATCATGCCTTTGGAGTCTTCAAAAGCGACGAGACAATGATACTTCAGGCCGGTCATCAAATCCAGAGACAGTTTTAGACGTGACTAAGGAAGTAGGAAATTCATGAAAAGGATTTTTATCTTCATTTTTACATCATTAAAAAAAATTATATAAAGGGGAAACTGTTGGGTTGTCTCATTTTCTTTAGTACATTTGAACAAGGTAAGAAAAAAAATCCGTGCATTCTGAAAAAAAAAGGAAAAAAAATCGTATATTTAAGTTAGTCTCTTTTTAAAAAAAAAAATTGAATTTATTTACTGGATACAAAATATTGATTGAATATCGCCTTTGTTAAAATCGGAAACAGTAATGTTTTCGAATTAAATCGTTTTAATTAGTCATCATTTTTTATAGGGAATTGCTTAAGACCATCCTCTAGATTCTATCATCCTCCATCATTCTTAGTGTGAACACATGTTTTTGGTCCCCACTATTTTGGTGAATTTATTCGGAATTGTTCTCCCTCTCATCCGGAATAAATTTGTATTCCTAATGTGCTTGGACTCTAAATTTCTCAAAAATTTATTCTTTATCGTTTCAGAATAATATTTTTTTACTCCAAATAACTGGTCCTAATCTATTCTTAAGCAATCAAAACGCGTCAAATAATAATAATAACACCAACTTTTTTTTTTTTTGCAGAAATCTCCACCACTTTCCTTTTAATAATAACACCAACTAAATTTCGTAAAGATCGTTTCTTAACGTAGTATATCATGCGACGAAAAACTTAAATATTGGATGTGCTTGGATCATTTAAGAATAAAATTAGAATTAGTATTCAGAGCAAATATTATTATCCCAACGATTAAGAATAAGTTTTTAGTCTTAATGCGGATTAATTAAGAAATTGTTGGGACCACTTTTTAATCTGGATTAAAAAAAAATTAATCTAAACACCTTAGGAATAAAAGAAAGAGTTTGGAGCTGATAAAAACAATGATCCAAACACCTTTTTTTTTAAATAAGTGAAGATATTGACTCCACCACTTTCCTTTTATTAAAGAAAAGCACCCAAAATTACATCACCAAAAGTTCATTGATGAAGAAGTGGATATTTTGGGATCCGGAAAGATGCAGGCAATATTGTGCTGATACTTTGATGAAGAAGTGGATATTTTGGGATCCGGAAATATGCTCGGGTCAGGATGTAGTGGCAGATGAGCTCGGAACTGTAAGATACATAGCGAATCTTCTAAAGAAGTATGCTAAAAGGGATCCCTACCATGTTTTAGTGCATCATAATCGGTTAGTTATAAAATCTCTAATTTTGACTTTATCTTTTATTATGAATCTACAGTTTAATGTTAGTTTCACCAACAAAGAGATAATATGTATGTAATTACAGGTCGCATTTTGTGATTATTATCGCAAAACTCTCGACACGAAAGATGTGGATAGTAGATTCACTCCAATCGAACGAAGGCTACCAATCCCCAATTCTACGAAATTACGATCAGTAAGTTTAGACTTAACATATATATATAATGTGTGTATGCATTGTTTAGTTATATACTAATATCTAGAAATGAATTTTCATAATTTTATATTTAATTTTGCAGAGCTTTGTCAAGATTGGTCCAAGTTCCCAAGTTTGAAGTTTAAATGATTCCCGTACATAGTTCAAAACTAATATATATAGTTTCATTTTATTCGTAATTTATTTAATTTAAACTTAATAGTATTATTTTATGTTCTTGTAGAGTCCACGACAACCAAACAATACAGATTGCGGCTTTTATGCGATGACTTCGCTACGCAAGATCCTTGATCATTGCACGCTACATCCGGACCTACCATCGGTATGGATTAAGTTTAATTAACCTTAATGTATATATATGAAAATGTTTTAGGGTTTATAATTTAGAGTTTAATGTATATTATATTGTGGAGTTTAGAGTTTAGAGTTTATAATTAATCTTAGTATCTAATTTTCATAGGTTACTAACTATATGAAATGTCAATAAAATACAGTTTTTGCAACCGGTGGGGAAGCGTTATAGCGAGGACGAGCTTAATTTCACTGTAAATGAGTGGTTTGGCTTTTTACTTGGACATTTAGGTGCTAACAATAATTGATGACTGCAAAATTTGTGAAATTAATGTATTAGATGTTATGATAAATGTTAATTTGCATGTGATTTGATAAATATTATTGTGTGTATGATGCATGTGATTTGTATATGATGTAAATTGCTGGTACATATCGGTATTGTTAATTGATGGCTAGAAAAAATGGTGCTAGCCCCAGGAACAAAAATATATTTTTTTATAATGATTATTATTAGTACCAGTTTTTAATAATAAACTGGTACTAAAGAGTAATTTAGTACCGGTTTTTAGACTAAAAACCGGTACTAAAGATACAAAAAATTTTATATTTTTAAAATAAAACAGGCTGCTCACATTAGTATCGGTTTTTATTTAAAAACCGATACTAAAAGTATTATTTTTAGTACCGGTTTTTAAATAAAAATCGGATTTAAAAACCGGTACTAATGTGAGCCGCTTGTTTCCCCCGCAAATTGGGCCCTGTCTTTAGTACCGCCTTTTTAGTATCGGTTTTTAAATATCTTTAGCACCCCCTATTATTAGTACCACTGCAAAACCGGTACTAAAGATGCATAATAAACCGGTACTAAAAAAATAAAATGGCGTAGTGTCATCTGGCGCCAGTATATTCTCTCAATCTACATACTGGCGCCCCAATGCTATCTAAACCCAATCAATACACCCAGATACAAAGAAACACAAATAGTATCAGTACTCAAAACACACCACACATCAATGATCCAAACACCTTAAGAAGTTGCTAAATTTGGAGTTTTATTTATCAACTATCTTATTAATAATTTATGAAAGAAATAGTATGAATTTTGAGCTAAGAAGATTATGTCTGATATAAAAGATACTTAATTTGAAATTGTTATAGAACCAACTTTTCGACCATTTAAAATCAGTTGCTATTACTTACCTGAACATATCCAAGAACTTGCGGTTATCTTTACAACTTTTGTATGACCATAATTTAGCACTTAAATATACGTATTCTGAATGGATTTTTAACTACTATTATATGTGATTACAACTTAACAAGTAGAAAAAGAACTATGGAAAACTGTCCCTGACGGATGGGCCCATGATAATTTTTGCCTGGCAAACCAGCTAAGCTGGTTGAGAAAGACAACTGTAATATATAATGTTTAGATTTCCTTCTTGGCAATGATTGCAGAATTCACTGAACAAAAAAACAGTATTTTCAATATCCTACCGGTTATTAGAAAATTCTAGTAGTATCGGCCGCCGGAACAGTGCCTGAAATGGCAGTATCCGGTATTGTGAGAGAAAATACCAGAAAATACAAGATTTCAGTCACTAAGCCGGTAGAGGTGCCGGTATGGTATTGATAACACTGCAAAAGACTTCTTAGGAAGATAGGTTACTTTCATTTAGTTGAAAAGTTTGCTACCATCATTTTTAACAAGTTCAAGCATTGTTAGCTGAAAGAAACAAAAAAAAACAAAAAGAAATTTGATGTATTTTAACACTTGATCTTACTACTCCGAAAGAAGACCAATATACATAGTACAAAAAAAATATTTTTCAGAAAAACATGCTAGATATCCTACTAATTCGTTGTCTTGTTCCACTGGCTTTGGTGTAACTAAAAAAAAAAATAATCTCATGTTGCCTTGTTGGTGTCTTTTGTTCAGGTAAATTTTGGTCACATAACATACTATGAGAATTTTAGTTGCTGAAGATTCTTATAGGCAATCCAATAAATTCTACTAAATATCTAAAATGGACAACAATTATAGTTATTTGCTGCATAATTTGTAATGTCTTTTTTTTAGACAAATTGGATAGTGGCTATCCAAAGAAGCATAATTTGTAATGTCATGGTCCTAGTCTATAAATGCCGTGGTACTAATTTGCGGTGTTCAATCCACTTGCTATCCTCTTCCTTGACTGGTTCAAAATTCAAATTCAATGCATAGTTCGTGCTAGAACTGGAGACTAGATTGTTTTAGACTGCAACCTCACAAAATTTTGGAAATCAATGCAGTTAGATATAATCTGTTCGCTTGTGTGTTGATAATTTCCATCAGACTATTGCTGTTGAATTTTACTTGATTCTATTTATTTCACTAACCACAATAACTAGAATAGATAAGATACCTATAAAGCACTTATCTGTTACGCAAGTGTAAGAAAAAACTAAATAAAGACAATTTTGTTGGTCTTCAGTCCAATGGGACAAATTCATTTTCAATTCGTTGAGTCTACCTCTGAATTTTCTTTTACTGTGTTTCCTCTAATGGGTGGTTTGAGTAGGGTCGAATTGTGGCATGAATTACACAGTAAAGTATCTTTCTGGAAGAGAGAAGTCTATTTAGTGGCAGACAAGGAATTTTGGATGAATTGCAGCTAATTTTCTCTCTCTTATCTTTCTTAATTTTGTCAAGTCTACCCTATAGAAAGTGGTTAAAATTATACATCTGAAGGCTGCCTCGGCGAAATGAAGACCATTTTTCTATGTTAAGCTTTGACCAAGAGACTAATTTTGAAAGCATTTCTACTGTGAGAAATAAACAAAAGTAAATTGTTGGTAATTTAATAGTTAGACCAATTGACTACATTCGTTTTAAGTACCGTTAACCTGATGTTATTTTCAAATTATTGTTTTATATTACATTTAGTTAAAAGAAAAGGAGCTTTCTACAATTTAGGTCAAAGAACCATAAATTTTAACAACATGTATATATAAACAATATTTTGACGCGAAGTATCAAGTTTGCATTTAAAAAGTACTTCTAAAGTTTGAGTAGTCTAATTTTAATATAAATCATTTGAACAAGATATATTCCGTATGGCGTAAATCTACTTAAGTTTGAGTAGTCTACTTAATTCGGCCGGAAGAATTTCAATTAATTCAATTTTAGTATTTCCAAATAATTATTTCGATAAACCTTCTTGGCATGGATGAATTTGGATGAAAATCAATCATGGTAATTTTGATACAAAATTTACAATTAACCCCCGGAGGATCAACACAACAGTCAGAAGTAAGAGCGGATCAGATCATGTCAGGATTTTTAGAACTCTCTAAACAAATGTTCTCCCATATCTAATTTACTAATCTCATCTAGATTCCCATAGGTCATAGCTCCATTAACTTTATCTTTGCATTTAGGCTTGAGAAAATTCGTTGAAGGAGTAATTCTAGAAGTAAAATATAGACGATTATTTTTGCTACGTAACAAAAATCATTAAAAATGCATCTGTCCCTTTCTCTTGCTAAATTAATGGAAATTGATTAGTGTGATCTGTAGTTTTATCATCTTTGTCATTGCTAAATATAAAGTGAACATATAGACAATCTAAGTGAACATATACAAACAAATAAGTTCAATGAATATAAGTTGAATATGCATGTAAACTTCTGAACAAGTGATGACAACACTTATTTGTTTGTAAGTGTTCACTTAGATCGTCTATATATTCACCTTATTTGCTGTATATGTTCACTTTGTATTTAGCATAGCTGGAATGGTATATTTGTCGATGCCACTCTTAATTCCTGTTAATTAATCACGCTCACGCAAAAGTCAAAACCATTCCGCTTAGCTCCAAAATCCGACCCAAATATCCAAGGCCCAACTCATTTGTTACAAAAGGCTCAAAATAGCAAATACAAGAGACCTCAAATTGGGCCGGATCGGTTCAGCCGATTAAATTCAGCCTACTTATTTATAAGACGAATAAAATCCGAATTAATGGATAATTCCGAGGCCGGAGAGCGGAGATACCAAAACTCCCGTTGAAGTGAAGCATCCCTTCAACGGCGATTTCTCATTTCTCAGTAAAAGAGAAAGAGAGGAGAAAGTTATTAAAAAGCAATCGCCTCTAAATCGGGAAACTCACAACTGAGGTTTCTCTATTATTATACTTCTCTCCTTCTTTCATGTCGTCTGTGTTCTCAGTGAAGGTGCTCTCGGCGCCAGCTGCTCCTTCTCGCGCGCCATTTCTCACCTTCTCTCGCTTGGCACCTCAGCAGGTTGCTCTCTCGTGGGGGAAGAAGGGCGTTAGTGGTAGGTATAGGCTGAGGATTGTTCGGGCCGAAGCCCCCGATCCGAATGGAACCGCCTCCAGCCCTGATTCTAAGTCACCAAACAATGGCAACATGGTATAATCCTTTTTTTTTATCTCAGTTGAACAGTAAGGAAAATATAGAAAGAAACGGATAAATTAGGTAGGCAAATGTTCAATCAGTTATGTTGTTTGCCCTTAGATTTTCCTATTTTAAACTTTGTTGTAATATTTACTTTTTTAGTGAAAGGACCAACAAAATAATTTTAGGAAAGTAATTGGGAAGTGGATTCTTTTCTAGAAAACATTTGTGTACTTTACTTGAGGAAAGTAATGGAATGGATAATTTGAGAAAATGCAAAAATGTTCTTTAGGTCAGTTTTGGTGAGAGTTATAGTTCAAACAATTAGCTTAAAATGTATCTAGAAGGTAGAGGAGATCAATTAGATAAAAATATGAAAGCATTTTTTGCTCTTCTTTTGTCAGCCAAAGAACAGAAGAGACATTCTATTGGAATATGTCAAAAATGTACAACCTGAATTTATGGAGCTGTTTCTGAAGAGGGCCCCCCCTCAGGTGAGTTAGCATATCCTTCACATCTGCTACTTAGACCCATCATGTCTGTTCCTTACTCCAAATTTGAATATCATCCCTTTTTTTTACATTCTCTGCACAATTTTCAGGTTGTTGATGCAATGCGACAGACTGTGACAAACATGATTGGAACACTTCCCCCACAATTTTTTGCTGTTACTGTTGCAACGGTAATATCTAACTATTATTCGATTTTATGTAGAGATGATTTGCATACTTCTTTTTAAGACTTGTATAATTGGTAAAGGTTGCAGAGAATCTGGCGCAACTTATGTACAGTGTTCTGATGACTGGATACATGTTCAGAAATGCACAGTACCGAGTCGAGTTGCAACAGAGCCTGGAGCAGATGGCTCTTCCTGAACCAACTGAGAAGAAGGTAATTTATCTTTATTATGTTGTATTACTTTCAGATAGAGTTTTTCTATTCTTCCCGATTGTTTGTTGATAACAATTTTCAGTGTCGAGTAGGTTACCAGTATGCAGGAGTTTTGTGTTGCCAATGACAGTGTTCTGTTTTCTTTTATGATGAACATGGTTTTGTTCTTTTTTTCTTTCTATTCTTACCTGTACTTTGTCTCATTAAGCCCAGTTGGACATGAAAAGAAACTAGGCTTAAAACTAAGTGAACTCAAGAAACAAAGGTCACCAGACATGCACTTCCTGAAATCATTGAAGCAAAACAATCTTATTTAAATACCAAACTGATTACATTGTTCAATTGAAAGGGGGCTGGTATACTGGTACAGCATAATTAAAGCACTACTCTGCAGTCATGCTTGCACTGTGCCCCACCTGTGTATTTATGCAATTTATATGAATCTGAATTGAATCAACAAAAGAACAGAACCCATGTCTAACATGGAAGGTCAATTTTTTTTTTAAAGAGTCACAACTCATCACTGTCAAGTTTGTAAGGAATTCATCCAAAAAACACAAAAAGTTTGAAAGGAAACCTCTGAGTGGCTGAGACAATCTAGTACTTTTGCTTAGGCTATCTTCTGCTATAGAACCTGGTCTTTTAGCAGCCTGTCTTATTAAATAGCTTTCAGCTGACCAAGTTATAAGTTTACTTGAATCATTCAGAGGGATTTATTAGTAAGCATACTATATTCAACTTATTATAAATTTGGTTTTAAATTTCTTTTTGTAGGATCCTCCAGATTATGCACCAGGGACCCAAAAGAAAGTCACTGGTGAAGTTATTAGGTGGAATAATGTTACAGGTCCTGAGAAAATTGATGCTGTAAAATATATTGAATTGCTTGAAGCTGAAATTGAGGATTTGAACCGCCAGGTGGCAAGAAAGTCCACAAGCGGGGCCAACCAGATCTTGGATTACTTGAAATCACTTGAACCTCAAAATTTGAAGGTATTTTCTCATTTTAAGGTTATTTCTCTAATGGTATGAAAATCTTCACATGTTTACTTCACTTACGAAGATACACTGGTTGTTAGTAACAGTTACATGTTGCCATTTGCTCTTATGCTTGACAGCAATTAGGCATTGTATGTTGAAAGAAATTGAAATATATATTGAGTTAAGTTCAATTGTAGGAATTGACAAGTAGTGCTGGTGAGGATGTTGTGTTCGCCATGAATACATTCATTAAACGTCTTTTGGCAGTCTCAGATCCAACGAAAATGAAGGTGTGTTTCAGACATACAAACTATTTTGTTTGTTAGTCGCATTGTCTTTAATTTACCATTAATCTAACAGAACTGTGCCAATCTTTTTTCAGACAACTGTGACTGAATCGAGTGCACCTGAATTGGGAAATCTGCTATATTGGTTAATGATAGTTGGTTATAGCCTTCGCAACATAGAAGTGCGTTTTGACATGGAGAAGGTTCTAGGCGCTTCTCCAAAACTTCAGGAGCTTCCTCCTGGAGAAAATATTTGAGTTTTTAATTTGTGTGGGAAGTAGGAAGATTTAGAATTCTCGCCAATGCTAGAGTGGGAGTGATTTGTGGTGGCCTTCATAGATTCACAGTAAGCTGCAGGGCTTTCGTAATTTTAAGCATGTGGCTAATATTCAGCTTGGAAACTGCTCGATCATATCCTCTATTTTTTTATTTTTTTTTCTAAATTTTCAAACTTGATGATCCTAAACAAATGTACTTTTTTGCAATAAATTTTTGGAATGTTGAACGCTGTTTAAAGGGTATAAAACTATAAATTCTTCATCCACCACAACTGTTCCAAATTTTTGGTCTTCGTGTATAATTATTAAAAATTCAGTTGACTAAATACAAATGAAAATATTCCGTTAGCCAAAGAAATTATCTGCAAGGCGATATTAAAACTACTGGTGCCGAGCTGACTAAGACCAAACAGAATGAGTTGATTACCTATGCCCGTCATTCGAACATACACGCAGGATTCCAACTAGAATAAAGTGAAAACAAGATCTTTGGTTTATAATGAAGGTAAACTTATAAGCATGAAGTGAAAATAATATGCTGCTTGCACTTTGGTTGACTTTTGCATTAATGAATGCAGATTCCACACCTTGCGGTCCCTCTTATATAGAAAGAATAACATGAGATAATGCAAATTTCTGTACCAAGCACATGCACATCCTTCGTATCGTTTTGGTTTTTGCCGTAATTTGTTTACTGATGAAAAATCACTCTATAATGATTTATTGTCCTTTTCTTTTCTTGTAGCACTACACGTTTAAAAAACCATGACAAGTCCCAGTAGTTTTAATATCGCCTTGTCAGTGGTCACTCATTGTAGGAAAATAATCTCCAGCAAAAATCACCTCAGAGTTGACCGCTATATTAGAACCCATATCCCCAAATTTGAGATCAACAAAGTACAAAACTATCCCAACATAAAAACTGAACCAACGACACAACGCAGAAAAGTATACCAACAATTTCAACCAAAATTTGTTGCTCTTACTAATTTAGTGAAAATATACCGTTGGCTCGTGCTGCTGAATGCTTTATTATTTTAAAAGCTACAGCAGATGGAAAATATTACAAGAACAATGGCACAGGGCTCAGAGTTTAACAGTGCCTTATAGGGCAAGTAAACTGAATAAAATGATTAAAGCTTTTGTTGGAATTACAGGTAATATCCTGTACTATGTGTATGCTAAGGCAGAAAAAATAATTAACACATTAGTAACAACTAGAGAGACAGGCAGTGGTTACTGCTGAGCTGGAATATAACATAAAAAATATTAGCAATTAAATTTTCTGCTAATATGTTGCAATTGCAAACATATATAGTTCAAAAAACTACATACATATCATCAAATATATTCTGTATCTGAGTTCACACAAAACACTATGTATCTGACCAACTGATGAAGAAAAGAAGCCCTACAAAAAATAAAAATAAATAAACAAGACAACTGGTCTCTCAGAATTATATTCCTTAAATGGTTTTTTTTTTTTTTTTTTTGATGAAACGCCTGTTGGCAAACTTCATTAAAACTGAGAAAAAATACCAGTATATAGGTGTTACAACATACCAGAGATAGACATTGAGACAAACTAGTTCCTACCTTCCTGAGCAGTAGGCCCAACTAGCTAACCATAAACTCCCTAGAACAGACCCAAAGAAATACCTAAACTACCCCTACCATCTAATAGAACAAGAAACAGGAATTAAGGTGGCTAATATTACATAATTTTTATTATTCATACTTTCATAGGCTTGAAAGTACATTTTATTGTTTAAATGCTCACAGTCACAGATTGATTGGTGTAAATGTTGTGCCCTTCATTAACAGTTCAATAAATTAGTGCCTAATATTTCCATACAAAACCCTATCCTACTTGATCTAGTCAGTTATATTTAACAATGTCAAGTAAAGAAAGTATAACAGACTAATAGTAATATCAACAGGTAATGCTAGTTAATATATATAGATATTTTTGTAATCTAACTAAAGGAAGTCCAAGACTGTTTCAGCAGAGATAAAGTTAGTTAGCAGATAAAGATACTTTGTAGCTATCTGAACATCATATAATACAACTCATGCAATAACAACAAAAATAAATATGCAAAACACATAAAAGAGCACTCATATATAGCTGAAAATAGTATTATATTACTAAATAAAAGCAATCGAGGGACTCAAAGGTTATTCATATAAAGTATTTGTGGAAGCAATTTTACCGCTTCTGTTAGAGACTTGAAAGTAAGAGAGTACAATTCACATCAGTAGATACAATTCACACCAGTAGGTAATTTCTGTCTGATCAACAAACTACAATACTAGTTCAGCACATAATCAAATTCATTTATTTTTTGTGGCCAGAGCTTAAAATGTCTAAAGCAATCGAGGGACTCAAAGGTTATTCATATAATAAAGTATTTGTGGAAGCGATTTTACCGCTTCTGTTAGAGACTTGAAAGTAAGAGAGTACAATTCACATCAGTAGATACAATTCACACCAGTAGGTAATTTCTGTCTGATCAACAAACTACAATACTAGTTCAGCACATAATCAAATTCATTTATTTTTTGTGGCCAGAGCTTAAAATGTCTAAAAGGGGACACTGGACCTCAAATTATCCAAGATAATCGCAAACAAACTTAAATTAATGAAATCAGAAAAGTTGTAGAGAAAATATCAATTAAGTATTAGTGTATCGGTAATTAAAACTAACCGAGCTAGCAGTCCTGGGCTCCTGGCAGTACACAAATTTGTAATGCCCTTCCAACAAATCTCACACAATAATTAACTAAGAAGAAATGTTGCAAATCGAACTTTTCAGCATAATTTTTTATATTACTTGTAGAAGCATTCATAATTGCATGTGGCCTGAGATACATGTATAACATGACAGAAAATGAAAACACAAGGATAAAAGCAGTATTAAACAAATATCACACAGCATTCATCGATAAACTTTGCTATTTGTGGTACCACATAATGCTGAATGGTGAGAATTAACATAATAGAATGAGACAGAGCTAGCAAAATTTTCTATATAGATAATGCAAATATTGAACCAATACTCGAGACCAATCAATTGATTATCAACTCTTATTAACACAACACATCATAAACTATCAACTAAAAACACACCTGTATACCCAAACAAAACAGATATCATCATTGCCAGTGTTTTTGAAAAACAAACAAAACAAATCACACTAACCTCATCACCCATACTGCGGGGCCCGTGCTGCCATGCTGGCAACCTGGGCCTGGACTTGTGCGGCCCGCACCCGAGCTGATAAGGCTCTGTGGAAGAACTGCTCCCTAGAAAGCACTCTAACACTCTTCAAGTAGGCCTCAAATGGAATAGCACCATCCTGTACCGCCTTATCGAGTGCGTATATGGTATCCTCAGCTGCCAAATCAGCAGCAGTGCACTCCACCATTTGCCTTGACAAATCCTCGGCTGGTACAAACACATCATCAATGTCAACTTCTCTCCTTCTCTTCATTTCATTCTCTCTAACCCATCCCTCAATGACATCAGTGTCCATCAGAATCATCTGCAGCTGCTGCTCAAGTGTCTCTTTCTCTTCGGTCATCTCTCGTAATCCCCTAGAAAGCTCTTCTTCTCTCCTTTTCAGGTCAGCCTGTACAGAGCAAAGCCCATCCATCTCAGCCTCTCTGGCACGCCTCATCGCCGCCATATCTTCATGCACCATACCCACAAGCTTCCCAATCGCATTCCTCCTGAACACCTCAGCAGGATCCTCAGCAGCCACAGTTGGTGGCGGCGTGGGCTGTGGCGGCGGCGGGAAAACCCGTCCCCCATAAGAACTACTAGGAGAAGCAGTCGACGAAGTAACAGGCTGAGACACAACCGGCCGAACAATAGGGTTTGGAGACTGCGTCTGCGTCTGACTCGGGCTCGGAGTCTGTCTGGTAAAAAGAGGCGGATCAAGGCCGAACAAATGCGAAAGAGACCGGACAAGATCGACTAAATTCGACGAGGGGAATATCCACGATCTAAGATAGGGCACATGAACAAGCCCGGAGCGATCCACATGAGGATGATTGGGTTTGATCACCATATCCCTAGTGGGATTAAGATACACAAGAGGAGGGGATCGGGGGTACGGCTCGGGGAGCCAGATCACAGCGGGGATATTGTAGACGACCCCGGAGAAGAGGATGGGGAAAGTGCCGTCGGCTTGGAGGAGAGTGGCGCTGCGGCCGTCGTTGTGGGTGAAGAGAGCGGATTTGGGGTGGAGAGAAGGGAAGGTCTCCACGAGCGAAACGAGGTGGTTGCGAATCAGCCACTTGACGTCTTCGGAGTAGGGAAGAGCGGACGGGCCCCGCTGAGACAGCGCTTGGTTGAGGAATTGCGCCGCGTACTGCGCCGCCTGAGTTGACGCCGTCGGAAGCGTCGGTGGTGGCACCATCGGAGTTTGGTGTGAAGTTTGAATAGGTACGGCGTGTTCGGAAGAGGAGAGGAAGGAAGAGAGCGTGTTGTTTTGGTTTTGCTTCGAGACCAAGGAGAGGAGAGATTGGGTTTGAGTCTTGGCTCTTGTCTTGGAGGTTGGAACTTGGAAGGGGAACTATGTGGACCTGGTCTATTTGGTATTTAATTTCATTTCAACACGGATTGGATTCTCTGATGCGTTAAGGATTTGTCTGATGGTGTGTTTAGTATCTGACCGCTGTCTACATTGAGAATTTAAGATTGAAACCGCGTGATGCAATTTAGGGAGTGATTTTTTTTATGGGGCGAGCAGTTTTAGTACTCCACGGTTGGATTGCTATGTTAGCATCAAACACGGTTCTTTTTTGTGTTTTTTGAAATTTGCATGGAGTTGAATTAATAATGATGATGAAGATGAATTGATGGTTACTTGTCATTTAACGGTGGCAATTATGATTGCTAAATTTGAAGTTTCTTTTGAGATTGCAGGCTCAGTGTGGTGCGACTAATTTCAGCTTTCATGAAAGTAATAGATTAAATTTCGTTATTTTTAAATTTATTTTTGAACAAATGGCCTTTTAAATGTCAGATTTTATCAGGGCCAAATGGGTGGTTGATATTGATGGATTGAATCTTCAGTGCTTACCCAGGAAGTCTGGATTGTTCAACTCTTTCTTGTTTTTAGCTGTGTGGGTTATGTACAAAAACTGATTTTTTTTTCTTATTTGTTTTCAGTTCAGAACTTCAGATCAGTGGTTACTCTGTTGCAAAAGCAATTGAAAGTGTTTCTTTTTTCCATGAAAAATACTACAAATTTAATTGCTATTAGCCAATTACATTATCAAGTAACTATAGTCATCGACCTCATCATTGAAATGGTACGAGTGTCAAACTTTAAAATTATTATTTATTTTAAGTAAAGTGCATTATTCAAAATGGTACAAATGTCGAATTTTGGCATTTTGTACTGCCATGGTTATTTTGATTTTAAGAAAGTGACGAACCCGCTTTTGTAGTTTAATAATCTTTTTATGAGGAACAACTTTTTGGCATTTCTGCCATTTCATCGCTTTCTAATATGCAACTTCTTTTTGTTGTTTTTAAAAAAATGGTTTTATTGTAACAGATTATACGTTTTTTTTTCTTTTTCCTTTTTTCCTTCCCCCCCACCCCCCCCCCCCCCCAATAACGAAGAGTTCTATGGTTGCATGACTTGATCGGACACCACTGGGTGTAGTATTTAGAATTTGGACTTTTTCATAATTAGGTTATTATCTCCGTTTGGATGCGTTGAGAATAAGATAGGAAGAAGGAAGAAGGGAAGAAATTTATTGGGAAGTGTGTAACTTTTGTGAAGAGTTTAGATAGTTAGAAATAAATTTATTGGTAAAAAGTGGTTATTCCTTATTCCGGGAAGAAGCCATCCAAACGGAGACATGATATTTAGTAAGATCCATTAAAAACAGATAATTAATTTTCTTTCTAATTATTCAAAAATAAATTATAATTTTAAAGTTTTACATTTGAAATGTTATCGATAATATATCAATATTACGCACAAAAAAAATTATAGATTTGATTTAAGTATCCACTATAAAAACAAAAAGTCACTTTTATTATATTTTCAATGACGATAAACGTCTTAGATCAAATTGATTTGCTTGTTGTCACTTTAATTCATATAGCCGAACAAGTAGCAGATCAAAGATGAACTTGCATTTATATATCTGATCAACTATTTACCGTGTAATCGTCTCTTAAAAAAACTACTGGCCGTATAATTTTCATTGACCTCCCACCAAAACCATTATGATATAATACATATACATTCCTAAACTAATTCATCATTTCTGCATCTCAGAGCCAAATTTTAGCTTAATGAACATTAAAGTTAATGATCCTACACGAATACATAGACCTGTTAACACATTTGCTTCAAATATTGTCAAGGCAGTTATATACAAACTTGTACTAAACAAAAGCTTCCTGAGAGCTTTAGCAGACAGACTACGCCAGCTTTATTAACACGCTCTTAACAGACTACGCCAGCTTTATTAACACACTCTTAACCTAAGAACCAACAAACTTCATATCAGCCCAGTTCTACACTGAAAACCAACAAGACATGCTTTACATAAGAGCATCCATCTCCTTCTCCATTTGTTCCTCTGTAGAACCAGCAACCAAAACTTGTTATGATATTTCAATAGAAGCAACTGAACCCACTTCAATTTCCACTTTTACTTGTCCATAATCACTTCAAATGCATAACCACCGAAGAAAGAGCAAAATGCTTCTTCACACACCTTAAACAAATAACACAACTGACCAAAATGCTTCTTCACACACCTTGAACAAATAACACAACCGACCGCAATTCACCTGGCTGTATCAATACCAGTCCTGGAATCTAGGTACAATTTAGACTGCAGCTCCTCTAAATCCACCTGGACTGGCATGGACTCCTGGATTTTCATTTCATCTTTAGTCTCTGCATCTTCATCCACCCTGTAATAAACCTGAAAAGGACAAATAGCAGGACACATGAGCAGTTAATCAGGAAGTTCACATATTTATTTATGAGTTTGAGGATAAAGGGTTTATTTAAGGGTACAAACTGTAGTACCACACAAGTACGGGATGGGGAAAGGATTTTAAACGAATTTGGGCGGTTGTTGAAGTTCGTCTCAGGTTTGCCAGGGATACCCTCTGGCTCTGTGAAATGGTCCACATCATGGCCAACCTGTAATAGAGAAGTTGTGCAGTTAGAGCAATCAAAAGGAGTTTCAAAAGTAGCATTTAAGCCCTTTTCTGTCAAAACCCTGTGATCTTGACAGCATTCTGCTGAAGACAGCTGTAGCAAGTCATTAGGCAAAAAGTCAAGGTCAAGGATAATCTTGGCTAACTGAGTTAATTAAAAAAAAAATAACTGAACCGAACTTGGGCCAATTTGAATTTTAGATGAACATTTCAGGAACTGGCATGTACCATCCAAAATTTTGTTATGCTAGTGTGATACGTGGTATAAATAATAAAATTATAGATCTGAACTTACTCTTCCCTTTCCACCAAAGCAAAAAGCATCAGAGTCTAGTGCTACTTTATATTTCCCAGGTAAGTCACATCCAACTTTATATCTGAATATTCCAGAAAAGAAATAGCTCATCAATTCAAATAACTCTTCATCACTACTCTAAAAATATTACAAAAGATATTTAAAAAATTAGATAAAACGAGAATAATTTGCAGTTACCCCTCATAAGTGTTCTCAGGGTGAAAGTTGAAGACGAAAACTAAATCTCCACGCTCGAAGACGATTACCTTAAATAAGAAATCAGTTAATCAGTACAACCAAAACAAAGATAAGAGCTAAAATTTAATGAAGCATTTTTCTTTTCCTATCATAAGTAGATCATATAGCAAGTAATGTTTGTACTCTCAGTCAGAGCCTTTTTATCCCAAACAAGTTGGGGTAGGCTAGAAATGACACCCTGACCCTGGTCATTTCTTGTGTACATAGCTGAGTTTTTATGCTGGCTCGCCAAGCCTATCGCAAATAATGTTTGTACTCTAACCATCTTAAACCACAGTGAAGTAGCTGGGCACATACAGCTGTTAGACGCTGATAATGAACTGTATGCAGCATCGAACAAACTGAGGCATTTCGTATTTCATGGTTATTTTTGGCTCTAGACCTCATTCAATCGTAAATTACCTTGTCTTCTTCACTTGCACTACTCACAATCTGCTTGGTTGAAGAAAGAAAAGAGAAATTCTCATCTAGCAAATTCATCGCTCTGTCGAAGGCATTCATGTACTGTTTTTAATTCATTATAAAGAAAAAATCAAACAAATTTATCAGAAAAGAAATAGAGATAACCAAGTGAATGATAATGATGGTGACAAAGAAGAAACATTAAGAATCTTGTGGTGTATAGCAAGGCAAAATCTTAAACCGGACAGTTTTCCAACATGTTTAGACTTTTAGTCATGTAAGTAGGACCTTTTGACGTACTGGCAAGGTGATCAGTTTAGGGTCAGTAGTTCTTAGGCATTACCCAAAGCTAACAGTAATTTTGCTGTGTTCTTAAAATAAAATAACTTGAGCTACTAATGAGCTATTGACGTGTTCTGAAATTCTTCTTTTGTTTTGACAATAAGCTATTGATGTGTTAAAAAGAGAAGCTCGTCAAATATTTTTGCAAATACTGTTGCAAGTGCTGCTTTTTGGTAATTTGACCAGGCAACCCATTGGTAAACTCAACCAATCCAGATTAGGCTAGTACATTGGACGAATTTATCTGACTCTATTTTTTATTTTTAAACAATTAGGTTCTTACAAAACCTGAAATGAGCAATACCTTGTATCTTAAATGATCAGTGTCAACAAGATTCCATTGACGCCTGCACTTGTCATAGCTCCATTTGTTGCCTTCTCTTGGGAAGTCTATCCATTCAGGATGCCCAAACTAAAACAAGATGAAGTGCCAATTCAACATTACAAAACACATGAGAAGACGACAGATTTGCACTCCATAATTTGAAATATGATAAAAGGTAATGCCAAAAATTTTAAGAGTACCTCATTGCCCATAAAATTCAAGTAACCTTCGCCTCCCAATGCCATAGTAATAAAATGGATCATCTAAACACCAGGAAATGAAAGATTATAAACAACATAAATCAATAAATTATAGAAATCTCAATTCAATATAGCACTCCAAACCTTCTGGAGCGCAATGCCGCGGTCAATAACAGGAGAAGCAGGCTCTAGGTCTGACATCCCAGTGTACATTTCTTTGTCCATTAACAAAAAGGCCACCGTCTTGTCTCCAACGATAGCCTAGAAATAGAAAGGTTATATGTCATAAGAAAATTTGTAGTGTAACTATTAACAATGGAAATGATTACAGAGACACTTTTCCAAATATTTAGCAGATAATCAGAATATTAATAGTAATGGAGGCAATGAAAAACTCTATGCTAAACAGAATACTTGACCGCTATGGAGAAATCCCATGTTACAATATATATCGCAAGTCCATTATAAAGAAGCATAAGGGAACCAAAACTAAAGTACGTGAGAAACATTGGAAATTTTCATAAAAGAATATAACATTGGCTCAGTTTCAGCAATGCTTTTGACTAATGCACCGTCTGCTTGTTCGATATTTAAGATTATTTTTTTAATCAAAGAATAGCACTAACGCCAGTATAAATAAGAGCACGTACTTGATCATGACTCTCAGCATACGCCACACATTTCTCAGTATACCTCCGATTGGTTAGGCTCCAAACAATCTCATTCATAGACCAATCTGAATCATTTCTGTTTTTCAAAAGATCAATCCACCTATCAGGTACAGCCATTGCCAATCGGTAATCAAAACCAATTCCACCTTCAAAAACAGGCCGGCAAAGTGCAGGCATGCCTGACACATCCTCTGCCACCACAGTTACATCAGGTACCAGCTGATGCACCAAATCATTCGCCATCATTAAGTACAGAACTGCATCTACATCAGTATCGAAACTAAAATATTCTGCATAATTCCCACTAAACCCCATATTGATACCATGGTGGTGGTACAACATAGATGTTACACCGTCAAACCGAAATCCATCAAATCTAAATTCCTCCAACCAGTACCTTAAATTAGATAGTAAAAACCGTAAAACCTCCCAGTTACCATAGTTAAATAAACGACTATCCCAGAGTTTATGGCGGCCCCTTTCTCCTGTGTGGAAGTATGATTCTTGTGCACTTTGGCCAACATCAAACCCATTTAAGCCATCAGTTACATTGTTGCTGGCATGACTATGGACCACATCCATGAGGACCCGTAGACCAAGACCATGAGCCTTGTCAATTAAATACTTAAGATCCTCTGGTGAACCAGATCTACTGCTTGCAGCAAAGAAATTAGTTACATGGTACCCAAAGGAGGCATAGTATGAGTGTTCCATTATTGCCATCAATTGGATGGTATTGTAATTATTTGATTTTATGCGGGGTAGAACATTGTCAGCAAATTCTCTGTACGTGCCCACGCGCGGCTCCTGGCCACTCATTCCCACATGTGCCTCATAAATTCGCAGTGATTCTGGTTTTGGAGGTTGGGGGTGCTTGAATACATACCTGTTAAATTGGCCAGATTAAAACAAAGAAAGTTTACAGAGTAGGGGACATGTAAGGTCAAATGGGATGGACATATTCACTGATGATGAAGTATCTTGGGTACAATTTGCAAAACAAATATTTAGAACAAATACTCGTGCCTTTACAGATATAATAATGGTGAAATTGGATAAGGAAATAAAATATACATTGGTTGGTACTTGGTTAGTTATGTTTTACTGACCTTTCTGTAGGAGGTGGGTCCCAGTAAACACCATCATAAGGTGCTGCAAACCGATTTGGGTCAACCGTAGCATATCGAATCCAAGCTGGGATCCTATCAACCCAAATTCCATTTCCATGCTTAAATCGAAACTTGACTCGTGAATTATGAGGTATCGCAGATTGCTCCTCTATGTCGGGAATTCTTATCATCCAGACTCCAAACTGATCTTTTTCCATTTGGTGTTTAGACCCGTCCCATCCATTAAAATCTCCAATGAGTTGAGCCTCCCTATTATCAGATGTTATTACAAATAAACCCTTATTTTTTTTGTGTAAAATATGCTTGGAAGCACCAATGAATCACTTTGCCAGGGAATAACAAAGGCAGAACAGCAAAATTCAATTCTTGTTTATTCATTCAGAATGTTAAAGTGTTAACTACCATACCAGTGAATTTGGAGAATCTGAATGAGAGTTCAAAAAAAATTGCAAATAGACTACCAAATAAAAGTTAAGTACTCACCGTGCAGCAGGTGCCCATTCACGATATACAATGCCATCTTCTTCTCGATTGAACCCAAATTTCAAATAGCCTGTCAACGGAATTAACACGAAAAGATAAACCAGAAACAATATACAATGTGGCATAACACTAGTGGGCCCGCTTGGCATAACACTAGTTTACCCATATAAACGATCAATGAGATACCGTAATATTCAGAAGTCTAGAAAGACCTTTCGTGTTATGAAAAGCACATAACTAACTGCTGAAATTTACAATGGTTGTTTTTCTCTGAACTGGATATTGTGAAATCCTAACCTTTGGAGAACTCCTCAAGGCCTTCTTCATGCTTCTCAATCAGTGCCTTTTGTTCAACATATCTTTTCCACCTGTATGCAAAATGGTCCTTGTACTTTCTAAGATCAGAATCCACTTTGAAAATACCAAGATTCTCAATTTCTTCTTCGATATCTGTCATAGTTAAGGGCTCTTCTAGTGCTGTCCGAACAGACATATCATGCCCAACCTTGCAACAGATCCAAATAATATGTATTAACTGCAAAATTCAAAACTGAACTAAAATGTAGGATGTCAGCAATCTTACCTGAGAACCAGTTGAAGTAGAAAGTCTGTTTGATTGCCAAAATGTGCACTGAGAAGGAACTCTTAGGGATCCATTCCCAAACAAACCAAGAGTCACAGTACCTTCCTTGCTCAAGTGCTGCAAAATAGAAGAAATTCACTTATAATTTATTAATTGGCCTTTTGCCTTTTCATGTCAGAGAAAAATCACACACACTAATTGCAGTACATACACGAACAAAACAGTGGGAAATGACGCATAATTGACATTTTGTGTTTGTTAAACTCTATTTAAACTGGACAGTTATGATTTGTAAAGAGAGCTTAAAATCTAGCATCCATAGTTAGACTTGAGCTGATAACCTCATTATTCGTTCTCAATTTTAAGTACTTATTGTTGAATCATACAAAATTTTGGGTGTACTCGAAACAAAAATAACAAATCAGCTCATAGAATATGCAATTTCCTAAGTTGCAATCACAATAATTCCATAAAACCATACTAATTCCAATCACTGCACAACTTTATAACAACATTAAATCCCAAGTCGCATACCCAGAACCTCCTCACTGAGAGAAACAATTGAGAAAGCCTTGATCACCCAAAATCATCGATTGAAACGAAAGAAGAAAAGAAAAGAAGGAAAAAAAAAAAGAAGTAGAGGGACATTTGTGGAAAATAAACCTTGCACCTCTCTACGACTGGTGAGATTTCTGACGGCGATATGAGGAGGAAGAAGTGCACTAGACGAAGCGCAAAACATCTGTCTCTCTTTCTATTCTTACAAACTAACTATTTACTGCTACAATATGTTTGCCAAAATTTATCAAGCACAAACCTCTCTCTTTCTCTCGTTCACAGAGAAATGTGTCAGAGTTGTAGTAGCATCTAATCTCGGATTCTCTATTCTCGGATTGAGAGAGATCCCTTCTGATGCTTCTCTTTCTTTGTTCTCTCGCTAGAGAACAATGTTACCCCTGTGAGAAATGTGATGTTTCATTAATTAACCTTTCAGCGTCCTTTTGTTAAGCGGGGCCCACGGGAACGAGCGTGTTCTAAGGTCGGATCTTATAAAACGCAGGGGGGATAGTTTTTTTATCGGACAGTTTAAATTAAGTGGATCGGGGTGACCGAGCGTGTTTTTTAATCGGCGGCTACTATGGAGGCTCCTTCTGTTCCTGCGGGAAGCTTAGAGTCTAGAGATGGGTTTGCCACGTGTTAGATAGACGTGTTACTTGAGCCCCAACTGGGGATTTGTCTTTACGCCTTCGCCTCTTTTAGTTTTAGCCGTTGATTCGGGTCCCTGGGGAGGTGCTTCGGACAACTGAATTTTTTTTTCGAGCAACATATTTATTTTCTAAATGTCTAAATTATCCTTGGTATCAATTAAGATCTATTGCTTCTAAATTCTGAAATCTTTTCCTAATTACATTCCTTTTCCATTTTTCTTCCTTAAGCTCCGTTTGGATAGGTGTGGGAAGAAGGGAAGAAGGAAAGAAGTGGGAAGAAGTATTGGAAAGTGTGTAATTTTGTGAAGAGTTTGGATTGTTTATAATTTTTTTTCTTCCTTCTTTCTTCTTCTTCTTCTTTCTTCCTATATCCAAACGCATCCTAAATATAATAACAGTTGTTGGTCAAATATAAACATTATATTAATGGCAGTGTGCACGACAATTTTAGTTTGATTTGCTCTGTTTATCCCTTCTGCTTGTATCTAAATCATAACTTCAATCATTTTTAATAGGCTAATTTGACTCCTCATTTTTAAAAGAAGCTGCTCATTTTTTTTTTTAGATAAAGGTCTTGGAATGTACCTGCATAAGCAAAAACTAGTGGTCATTTACTGGATATGATTTTGTTTCTATGTTTTGAGTATAAAAAAAATTAATAATTATAAATTTATAATATAATAGGCTCTGTTTGGATAGGTGTGGAAAGAAGGAAAGAAGGGAAGAAGTGGGAAGAAATATTGGGAAGTGTGTAACTTTGTGAAGAGTTTGAATTGTTTATAATTCTTTTTCTTCACTTCTTCCTTCTTCCTCCTCCTCCTCCTATCCAAACGGAGGCATAATATGATTCAATTTTTATTTTTTTATTTGCTTATACTTTCATTGCAGTATTAGGATTCAAAAAATTGCATTTCAAAAAGATATTCCTTATGACCAGATTAATTGCAAAGTAATCTGCAAGCGCAATTTTTTAAAAATAGCGACCTAAAGGAGAGAAATGCAGCTATGGAAATAAATTAAAAGCACTGTGAAGGAATAATTAGATAATAGATCTTAATTGATACAATTTAAGGACAATTTAGACATTTAGAAAAAAGACATGTTGCTCCAAAAAAAATTACGGTGGCCCAAAGCATCTCCCCTCTACAGGCTACAGTCTACAGTCGAACGGATTGTACTAGAGGTCCCTACATATTTCAATATTTCATACATACAGTAATTTCAAATTCACGGTTCAGATTGGTCGGAATGAATTTGATCTGGGACTATGAATGGTATAGATCATCAAAAAATAGTTTATTTCACATACATAATTGTATCTTTAACGAAGAAATAAATAAAAGCATGAATTAATAATTTTAAGGTCATATGTTGGTTACTTTGGTAGGCTAGTGAAGTGAAAAGATAAAAGGGATAATAATTGCTAATATTTGAGAATGATTTAATGTATACGCATTGAAAGAAAAATCTATGTTTTTTTTTTGTAAACAAAGTAATTTAATATTTTTTTACTCGATTTCTCTCACAACCAAACATAACATAAATGGCACAGAGATTTTTTTTTTACAGAATAATGTTAAGAGTTTTTTTTTTAATTCACACAATCTTACAACCAAATATAATCTGGTATGAATTATCTTTGTGTCAAATAATTATCATAATTTATTTGATACAAAAATAAAATAGACGGATAATGTTTGGTGAAAACATAAAGTGGAGCGATAAGGTATTAACTGGTTTATAATTGGGACTGAGATAAATTATAAGGATAGAATGATAACTCCTACCATTATTATTTTTTTGGATAGAACCTACCATTATTATTATTATTATTATTATTATTATTATTATTATTATTATTATTATATTTTAATAAAGAACGAGAGTTTTATAGTTTTTCCATAATTTTTACCATACGATCAAACATAATCTAATAAGCGTTATCCTTCTAATACACGGATGATAAGAAGATAACGATCGATTCTATTTGGTAAGAAAATAAAGTTGAGAAATTAGATTTTTTTTTTATTTTTGGAAGGCCGGCTGGTGAAATACCAGCGGCAGAGAAATAAGATGTTATCAGATTATGTTTGAGAGTGTGATAAAGTGTAGAGATAAGGAGAGTGTTATCATTAGTTCTCTTTTTATGACAAATGAGAGTTTTGTTATTATCTCTAAATTTGTATTTTTTATCCATAGTTTATCTCACGATCAAACTTAACATGAAAAAAATTATTTCTCTATATACATGGGATGGATAGGAAAAATAAAAAGTAAAGAAATAAGAATTCTCTCTCTTAGATGTGGTATGTGACGATAGAATTATCATTCTTTCGCTTCATTTCTATGTCAAATATATAATAACATTCGAAATCAAAAGCTCAGCGTATGTCTCGATATTTCGGCTTATAATAACTTGGGTATAATGAACGTGATTAAAAAAATCGCAATTATTCCACATAAAATGATAAATACTAGGGTTGGACATCGAACTTCGCTCGATACAATATTTTTTTACATAATTTAAAGTTTGGTTTCTATTTTATTATTTTTTATATATATTAATAATAATGTGAATATCTAACTAAAATATCAATATCATCATATTTTAAGTAAGATCATAAACATATTTTAGACTATAAAAACAACATAAATATAGATTATTGTGATCAAATTACTTAAATGAATGTAAAATCGCTTTAAATGCACAAATATACTCAGAATCTATAAAATCTACACATTATATGAATAATTACAATGTATAATCCAATCGTTTTGAATAAGTGAGTCCATAAACATATTCTAAACTATATCGCTTAATATAGATTATTGTGATCAAATGACTTAAAATGAATGCAAAATCGCTTGAAATGCTCAAATATACTCATAATCTGTAAAATCTGCACATTATGTGAATAATTACAATGTATAATCCAATCATTTTGAATAATTAACCACATAAACATATTCTAGACTATATTAAAAAGCTTAAATATAGATTATTGTGATCAAATAACTTAAAATGAATGCAAAATGGTTTTAAATGTTCAAATATACTAAGAATCTATAAAATATGCACATCATGTGCATAATTAAAATGCATATTCCAATCATTTTAGAAAATTGAGTTCATAAACATATTCTAAACTATATAAAGAGCTTAAATTTACATTATTATGATAAAATGACTTAAAATAAATACAAAATCGATTGAAATACTCAAATATACTCAGAATCTGTAAAATCTGCACATAATGTGTGTAATTACAATGTATAATCCAATCGTTTTAAATAAGTGAGTTCATAAACATATTCTAAACCACATAAAGAGCCTAAATATAGATTATTGTGATCAAATGACTTAAAATGAATGCAAAATCGTTTGAAATGCTCAAATATACTAAGAATCTATTAAATCTGCAAATTATGTGAATAATTACAATATATAATCCAATCATTTTTAATAAGTGAGTTTCTAAACATATTTTAAACTATATAAAGAGCATAAATATAGATTATTATGATCAAATGGCTTAAAATGAATACAAAATCATTTGAAATGCTCAAATATACTCAGAATCTGTAAAATCTGCATATTATGTTAATAATTACAATATATAATCCAATAGTTTTGAATAATTGATCCCCTAAACATATTCTAGACTATATAAAGAGCTTAAATATAGATTATTGTGATCAAGTGACTTAAAATAATTACAAAATCTCTTGAAATGCTCAGATATACTCAAAATCTTTAAAATCTACACATTAGGTTCGTAATTACAACGTAAAATCCAATTATTTTGAATAAGTGAATTCATGAACATATTCTGAACTATATAAAGAGCTTAAATATAGATTATTGTAATCAAATAATTTAAAATTAATACAAAATCACTTGAAATGCTCAAATATACTCAGAATCTGTAAAATCTGCAAATTATGTGAGTAATTACAATATATAATCCAATCTTTTTGAATAATTGAGTTCATTAACATATTCTAGACTATGTAAAGAGCTTAACTATAAATTATTGTGAACGAATTTCTTAAATTGAATGCAAAAATCGCTTGAAATGCTCAAACATACTCAGAATCTTTAAAATCTGCACATTATGTGCATAATTACAATGTATAATCCAATTATTTTGAATAAGTGATATCACAAACATATTCTAGACTATATAAAGAGCTTAAATATAGATTAATGTGATCAAAACACTTAAAATGAATACAAAATGTCTTGAAATGCTCAATTGTACTCACAATCTGTAAAATATGCAAATTATGTGAATAATTATAATGTATAATCCAATCGTTTTGAATAAGCGAGCTCATAAAAATATTCTAGACTATACAAAGAGCTTAAATATACATTACTGTGATCAAATGACTTAAAATGAATGCAAAATCGCTTGAATACTCAAATATACTCAGAATCTGCAAAAATCTGTATATTATGTGTATAATTACAATGTATAAACAAATCTTTTTGATTAATTGACCACATAAACATATTCTAGAGTATAAAAATAGCATATATATTGATTTTGTGATCAAATGACTTAAAAATGAATGCAAAATCGCTTGAAATGCTCAAATATACTCTGAATATTTAAAATTTGCACATTATATTCGTAATTATAATGTATAATGCAATCGTTTTGAATAAGTGAGTTCATAAATATATTCTTGACTATATAAAAATCTTAAATATATATAATTGTGATCAAATGATTTAAAATGAATGCAAAATCGCTTCAAATGCTCAAATACATTCAGAATCTGTCAAATATGTAAACTATGTGAATAGTTACAATGTATAATCGAATTATTCCTAATAATTTAGCTCATAAACACATTCTAGACTATATAAAGAGTTTAAATATAGATTAACATGATCAAAACACTTAAAATGAATACAAAATAGTTTGTAATGCTTAAATATACCCAAAATCTATAAAATCTGGACATTTTTGGCGTAATTACAATGTTTAATCCAATCGTTGTGAATACGTGAGTTCATAAACATATTATAGCTATATATATAGCATAAATACAGATTATTGTGATCAAATCAATTGAAATAAATGCAAAATTGCTTGAAATACTCAAATATACAAAGAATCTATAAAATATCATATTATATGTGTAATTACAATGAATAATTCAATCGTTTCAAATTAGTGTGTTCATAAACAAATTCTAGACTATGTAAAGAGTTTAAATATACTCAGAATCTGCAAAATATGCACATTATGTGAATAATTACAATGTACAATCCAATCGTTTTGAATATGTGAGCACATAAACATATTCTAGACTATATAAAGAGTTTAAATTTAGATTATTGTGATCATATAACTTAAAATGAATACAAAACCGCTTGAATGCTCCAATATACTCAGAATCTTTAAAATCTACACATTATGTGCATAATTAGAATGTATAATCCAATTGTTTTGAATAACTTAATTCAGAAACATATTCTAAACTATATAAAAAGCATAAATATAGATTCCTGTGTTCAAATGACTTAAAATGAATGTAAAAATCGCTTGAAATGCTCAAATATACTCAGAATCTGAAAAATCCATACATTATGTGAATATTTACAATTTATAATCCAATCATTTCAATAAGTGAGTTCACATAAAAACTAAACAATATAAAGAAGTTTAATATAGATTGTTGTGATCAAATGACTTAAAATGAATGCAAAATCACTTTAAATTCTCAAATATAATTTGAATCTGTAAAATCTGCATATTATGTGAATGATTACAATGTATAATCCAATCATTTTGAATAATTGACCTCATAAACATATTCTAGACTAAATAAAGAGCATAAATATAGATTATTTGTGATCAAATGAATTAAAATGAATACAAAATTGCTTCAAATGCTCAAATATACTCAGAATCTGTAAAATATGCACATTATGTGAATAATTACAATGTATAATCCAATCGTTTTGAATAACTAAGATCATAAATATATTCTAGACAACTAAAGAGCTTAAATTTACATTATTGCGATCCAATGACTTAAAATTAATGCAAAATCACTTGAAATACTCAAATATACTCAGAATCAGTAAAATCTGCACATTTTGTGCATAATACAATGTATAGTCCAATTTTTTGAATAACTGAGTACAAAAATATATTCGAAACTATATAAAAAGCTTAAATATAGATTAATTTGATCAAATGTCTTAAAATGATAGCAACATCGCTTCGAATGCTCAAATATACTCAGAATCTTTCAAATCTGCACATTATGTTCATAATTACAATGTATAATCCAATAGTTTTGAGTAAGTTATATAATAAACATATTCTAGAATAAATAAAGAGTTTAAATATATATTATTGTGATCAAATCACTTAAAATGAATACAAAATCACTTAAAATGCTCAAATATACTCTGAATCTGTAAAATCTGCACATTATGTGAAGAATTAGAATGAATAATCTGATCTTTTTTGAATAAATGCGTACATAAATATATTCTAGACTATATAAAGAGCTTAAATATAGATTATTGTGATCAAATGACTTAAAATTAATGCAAAATCGATTGAAATGCTCAACTAACTTAAAATTAGTCAAATCTGCACACTATGTGAATAATTACAATGTATAAAAAAATCTTTTCTAATAATTGACGTCATAAACATATTCAAGACTATATAAAGAGCATAAATATAGATTATTGTGATCAAATGACTAAAAATGAATGCAAAAATCGCTTCAAATGATAAAATATATTCAAAATCTGTAAAATCTTCACAATATGTGAATAATTACAATGTATAATCCAATTGTTTTTAATAATTGAGCTCAAAAACATATTTTAGACAATATAAAGAGCGTTGATATAGATTATTGTGATCAAATAACCTTAAAATGAATGCAAATCGCTTCAAATGCTCCAATATACTCAGAATCTTTAAAATCTGTACATTAAGTGTTCAATTAAAATGTATAATCCAATCATTTTTAATAAACTTATATTTCAGAAACATACTCTAAACTATATAAAGAACATAAATATAGATTACTTTGGTCAAATAACTTAAATGAATACAAAATCGTTTCAAATACTCAAATATACTCAGAAATTATAAAATCCATATATTATGTGTATAATTATAATGTATGATCCAATTGTTTGGAATAAGTGAGTTCATAAACATATTCTAAACTATATAAGAGTTTAAATATAGATTATTGTGATCAAATAACTTAAATGAATGCAAAATCCCTTAAATTCTCAGATATACTTAAAATTTGTCAAACTCTGCACATATGTGAATAATTACAACGTATAAACCAATATTTTAGAAATTATTGACCTCATAAACAAATTCTAGACTAAAAAAGAGCATAAATATAGATTATTGTGACCAAATGATTTAAAATGAATGCAAAATCTCTTCAAATGCTCAGAATCTGTAAAATCTGCACAACATGTGAATAATTACAATGTATAATCCAAACATTCTGAATAATTAAACTAATAAACATATTCTACACAATATAAAATGTTTAAAAATAGATTGTTGTGATTAAGGACTTAAAATTAATGCAAAATCGCTTGAAATGCTCAAATATACTCAGAATCATTAAAATCTGAAAATTATGTGCATAATTACAATATATAATCCAATCGTTTTGAATAATTGATATCATAAACCTATCTAGACAATATAAAAAGCTTAAATATGCATTATTGTTATCAAATGACTTAAATTGAATGCAAAATCGCTTGAAATGCTCAAATATACTCAGAATCTGTAAAAGCTTCATAATATGTGAATAATTACAATTTACAATCCAATCATTTTGAATAATAGAAATCATAAAAATATTCCAGAATAAATAAAGAGCATAAATATAGATTATTGTGACCAAAAGACTTAAAATAAATACAAAATCTGTTCAAATCTTCAAATATACTCACAATCTGTAAATCTGCACAATATGTGAATAATTACAATATATAATCTAATCGTTTAAAATAATTGAGCTAATAAACATATTCAACACAATATAAAATGCTTAAATATAGATTATTGTGATCAAAGGACTTAAATTAATACAAAATCGCTTGAAATGCTCAAATATACTCAGAATCTTTAAAATCTACACATTATGTGCATAATTACAACGAATAATACAATTGTTTTGAATAAATGATATCACAAACATATTCTAGACTATATAAAAGAGCTTAAATATAGATTAATGTGATGAAGAAACTTAAAAAAAATACAAAATGGCTTGAAATGCTCAATTATACTCAGAATCTTTAAAATAAGCAAATTATGTGAATAATTATAATGTATAATCCAATCGTTTTGAATAAGCGAGCTCATAAACATATTTTAGACTATATAAAGAGCTTAAATATACATTATTGTGATCAAATGACTTAAAATAAATGCAAAATCGCTTGAAATGCTCAAATATACTCAGAATCTGCAAAATCTGTATATTATGTGTATAATTACAATGTATAAACCAATCTTTTTGATTAATTAACCACATAAACATATTATATACTATAAAAATAGCATATATATAGATTATTGTGATCAAATGACTTAAAAATGAATGCAAAATCGCTTGAAATTCTCAATTATACTCCGAATCTTTAATTTGCACATTATATTTGTAAGGGTTAATTAGATTTATGCCACTGTGAAAATTTGAAATTGGTAAAATGCCATCACTAAATGACAAATTAGTTTTATGCCACTATGAAAAAGTAAAAAATTAGTTTTTTTTCCACCGAAAAATTGATTTTCCAATTTTATCCTTTTAAAAAATTGATTTGACAATTTTACCCTTTTAAATACGCCACTACAAAAATTTGAAATTAGAAAAATACCATCACTAAATGATAAATTAGTTTTATGCCACTACAAATTAATTAAAATGAGTTTTGTTCCAAGTAAAAATATAAAAATAGCTTTATGCCATTAGAACAATGCATGGAATGATATAAGACGTCATGTATTAATAATTATCAAACTAAGTATATTAAGCAAAAAAATCAACGTCAAAATGATTTTTAACAACACAAATACATGCTTTTTAATAACGTCAAAATATTGTTTTAATCCAATGAGGGTATTTTAGGCAACCAAAAATATTGTAACAAGGACAATTTGGGATTTTTGAAAAATATTGAGAGCATTTATTATGGTATTTTTAGAATTAAATCTTTTTTGGAATGAGATAATGGCATATTTCTAGTTTACATAATTTGATGATGGCATAAATCTAATTTGCAATCTAACAATGGAATATCCCTAATTAGCTAATTTTCACAATGGCATAAAACCAATTAATCTTATTTGTAATTATAATGTATAATGCAATTGTTTTGAATAAGTGAGTTCATAAATATATTCTTAACTATATAAAAATCTTAAATATAGATGATTGTGATCAAATGATTTAAAATGAATGTAAAATCACTTCAAATGCTCAAATACACTCAGAATCTGTCAAATATGTAAATTACGTGAATAACTACAATGTATAATCGAATTATCTGAATAATTTAACTCATAAACACATTCTAGACTATATAAAGAGTTTAAATATAGATTAACATGATCAAAACACTTAAAATGAATGCAAAATAGTTTGTAATGCTTAAATATACCCAAAATCTATAAAATCTGGACATTTTTGGAGTAATTACAATGTATAATCCAATCTTTGTGAATACGTGAGTTCATAAACATATTATAGCTATATATATATAGCATAAATACAGATTATTGTGATCAAATCAATTGAATAAATGCAAAATTGCTTGAAATACCCAAATATACAAAGAATCTATAATATATATATATTATATGTGAAATTACAATGAATAATTCAATCGTTTCAAATTAGTGTGTTCATAAACAAATTCTAGACTATGTAAAGAGTTTAAATATACTCAGAATCTGTAAAATATGCACATTATGCGAATAATTACATTGTAGAATCCAATCGTTATGAATATGTGAGCTCATAAACATATTCTATACTATATAAGAGTTTAAATATATATTATTGCGATCATATAACTTAAAATGAATACAAAATCGCTTGAATGCTCCAATATTACTCAGAATCTTTAAAATCTACACATTATGTGCATAATTAAAATGTATAATCCAATTGTTTTGAATAACTTAATTCAGAAACACATTCTAAACTATATAAAGAGCATAAATATTGATTACGGTGGTCAAATGACTTAAAAATGAATGCAAAATCGCTTGAAATGTTCAAATATACTCCGAATCTTTAAAATTTTGCACATTATATTCGTAATTATAATAATATAATGCAATCGTTTGAATAAGTGAGTTCATAAATATATTCCTGACTATAGAAAAATCTTTAATATAGATGATTGTGATCAAATGATTTAAAATAAATGCAAAATCACATCAAATGCTCAAATACACTCAGAATTTGTAGAATATATAAACTATGTGAATAATTGCAATTGTACAATCGAATTATTCTGAATAATTTAGCTCATAAACACATTCTAGACTATATAAAGAGCTTAAATATAGATTAACATGGATCAAAACACTTAAAATGAATGTAAAATAGCTTGTAATGCTTAAATATACCCAAAATCTTTAAAATTTGGACATTTTTGGCGTAATTATAATGTATAATTCAATCGTTGTGAATACGTGAGTTCATAAGCATATTCTAGATATATGTATAGCATAAATACAAATTATTGTGATCAAATGAATTAAAATAAATGTAAAAATTACTTGAATACCCAAATATACAAAGAATCTATAAAATATGCATATTATATATGTAATTACAATGAATAATTCGATCGTTTCAAATTAGTGTGTTCATAAACAAATTCTAGACTATGTAAAGAGTTTAAATATACTCACAATCTGTAAAATATGCCACATTATGTGAATAATTACAAAGTATAATCCAATCGTTTTGAATATGTGAGCTCATAAACATATTCTAGACTATATAAAGAGTTTAAATGTAAATTCTTGTCATCAAATAACTTAAAATGAATATAAAATCGATTGAAATTCTCGAAAAAAAGTTAGAATCGGTAAAATATACACTTTTTGTGAATAATTACAAAGTATAAACCAATATTTTTGATAATTGACCTCATAAACATTATTCTAGATTTATATAAAGAGCATAAATGTAGATTATTGTTATCACATAACTTAAAATAATGCAATATCACCTGAAAATGCTAAAATATACTTGAATCTATAAAATATGCAAATTATGTGAATAATTATTATGTATAATCCAATTGTTTTGAATAAGTGAGTTCGTTAATATATTCTAAACTATATAAAGAGTTTAAATATAGATTATTGTCATCAGATAACTTAAATCCATGCCAAATCGCTTGAAATGCTGAAAATATACTCAGAATCTGTAAAAATCTGCACATTATGTGAAATAATTACAATGTATAATCCAATAGTTTTTGAATATGTGTGCTTATAAACCATATTCTAGACTAAATAAAGAGTTTAAATGTAGATTATTGTCATCAAATAACTTAAAATGAATGCAAAATCGATTGAAATGCTCAAAAAAATTTAGAATATGTAAAATATGAGCATTATGTAAATAATTAAAAGGTATAATGCAATCGTTTTGAATATTTGAGCTCATAAATATATTCTAGACTACATAAAGAGCTTAAATTTAGATTATTGTGATCAAATACTTAAAATGAATGCAAAATCACTTGAAATGCTCCAATACACTCAGAATATTTAAAATCCACACATTATGTGCATAATTACAATGTATAATCCAAATGTTTTGGATTAACATAGTTCAGAAACATATTCTAAACTATATAAGTAGCATAAATATAGATTATTGTGGTCAAATGACTTAAAATGAATGTAAAAATAGCTTGTAATGCTCAAATATACTCAGAATCTGTAAAAATCCATACATTATGTGAAGTAACTACAATTTATAATCCAATCGTTTTCAATAAGTGAGTTCAAAAACAAATTCTAAACAATAATAAAAAAGTTTACTATTGAATGTTGTGATCAAATGACTTAAAATGAATGCAAAATCGCTTAAAATGCTCAAATATAATTAGAATTTGTAAAATATGCATATTATGTGAATAATTACAATGTATAATCCAATCGTTATGAATAATTGGCCTCATAAACATAATTGTAGACTAAATAAAGAGTATAAATATATATTCTTAGTGATCAAATGAATTAAAATGAATGCAAAATCGCTTGAAATGCTCAAATATACTCAGAATCTGTGAAATATGCACATTATGTGAATAATTAAAATGTATAATCCACTTGTTTTGAATAATTAAGATCATAAAATATATTCTAGACAAT